>CM030359.1:108955909-109598716 GCA_017893485.1 Hemerocallis citrina
CTCCCAGTGCGCCACTGTCCCCTTCTCCCGACCTCCTGCTCCAAGTCCTCTCACCCAGTCCACCCTCAACGCCCTACCTCCCCTCGACGCCAGCAGCGTCGTAGCCCCGCAGCACCGCCCTGTGCTCCCCCCAAAGACGCAGTAGACAACGGCTGCACTGTCTTTACCCTCCAACTAGTTATGACGCCAACAAGCACCATAACCCCTTTCCCTGCCTTCTCCCGCAGTCAGTAGCCACGACAGCAGACAGCAGCCAGCAGCCAGCATACCGCCCCTGCCGCTGCCGTCCTTCACCGTAGTACACACACACACCTCTGCCTTGGTTGTGGGTATAGCAATTGATCCCCGACTGGCCTTTTGGCTGAAAGCTCGCTGTTTGGATTGTTCGAAGTTTTTGCACCCCTTATTGATTGAATCTAAAAATGTATTCAACTAGAGAGTTGTAGTAGAGTCTCTAACCTTTCCAAAATGTCCTTTTTGGTCATACTCCGATAAGAGGAGAAAGAATTATGACCTTTACAAAATCTCAACAGCTGGACTTTTGGCTGAAGCTCGATGTTTGAATTATTCGAAGTTTTTGCAACTCTTATTGATTGAATCTGAAAAAGTGTTCAACTAGAGAGTTGTAGTAGAGTCTCTCACATTTCCAAAATGTCCTATTTGGTTAGATTATGATAAGCGGATCAAGAGTTATGACCCTTACAAATTTACAGTAGCTGGACGTTTCGCTGAAAGCTTGCTATTTGGATTGTTCGAAGTTTTTGTACCTTTTAATGACTAAATCTGAGAAGTTCATGAACTAGAGAGTTGTATTAGATTCTCTCACCTTTCCAAAATTTTCTATTTGGTTAGATTCCGATAAGCGGAGTAGGAGTTATTGTTGTTTCAAATCACAACAGCCAGCTTTTGGCTGAAAGCTAGCTGTTTAGATTGTTTAATGTTCTTGTACCTCTTACATACTAAATTTGGAAAAGTGATCAACTAGAGAGTTGTATTAGATGTTCCCACATTTTCAAAATGTCTGGTTTCGTTAGATTCTGACAAGTAGAGCAAAAGTTACAGGCTTTCAAAGCTTTAGCTTTTCTGTTAAGAAATCTGCTGTTGGTTAATTTTTGCGTGTGTTCAAGTGACCGGATTTGGAGTTACTTACAAAATTTGAAAAAGTGTTCAACTAGAGAGTTGTAGTAGATGTTCTCAGCTTTTTAAAAAGTCAAATTTTGTCGAATTCTGATAAGCACAGCACTGTTTGCTTCCAGGTTATTAGAAGACTTTTAATGTCACTTTTGTGTGCTCATTAGTAGTATGTTTATATTAGGCTGTTAGAAGATTCTTCTGTTGCTTCTAATTATAAAAGATCAAGTTTTACTAATGAGCATGTTATTTTGCTTCCAGAGTATTATAAGACTTTTATGTTGCTATTGTGTATAAAGGATCACGTTTTTCTAGTAGCATGTTATTTTGCTTCTAGGTTGTTAGAAGACTTTTATGGTTGCTTCTATATGATTCTTTTGTCGCATACACAGCCAGTTGGCTTGTATGTAATTCGTTTGGCTCATACGTAGCTAGTTGGCTCGTATGTAAGGTTTTTTGCTCGTATGTAGCTTATTAGCCAGTACACAGTTGTTGTGCTCGTCTAGGGTGATATGATTGCCCTAGGAGCCATCAAACATCGAGACGTGTATTTATTTTACTCCTCATTGGACTGTGGATAAGTCACCCCACGTGTACCGTCATATCTTAACCGGTGTAGGTTGATCGCGGGTCGGGAGTGTAGACGAAATCCAAGTTCAGGGCAATAGCATGCGAATACGTTCGTTTTGCTGGGGTCTTGGATCGATAGGCTATGAACAGGATCCTTAGAGATTCTGGTAAGTCTAGGTTGAGCACCTAGTAGAATTATCTTGCGAAATCTAACTTAATACCAAGCATGTTATGTTAGTACTGTTGTCATCCCTTAGATTGTTTAGGCTTAGTGACATCGTTAGGGTAGTAACTTATGGTTATCACTACTTAACCTTTATTTATTATCATTTTCTCGCCGAAGGGAAAAAGTTGGTATTAAGGGTGATACCTTATTATCCAACCTATTCTATAGGCCAACACTAGGTGGTGTTATTGGTTGTACCCTTCATGTCAAAGGGATACGATCAGTGCCTTCTCACGAGTTGGGAGCACGGGATCTGTATATCGTCTGTTAATTTCTGAAGTGCCATGATAAGGGTGGGAGCGATTCTTGTCGGAGCTAGGGGATGGACCCTCGAAACTCCGTCATGCTCTATATCAAGAAGGGCGAACAATCCATAGACTACGGTCTATCTGCTAGGGGCCACTGGGGATGCTTCGAGCTAACTTGTGCTGTCAGATACCCTACGTTCGTCAGATTTTTGAGTGAGGTCCGGTATGCCCGGTAGTAGTGGCAAATATAGATACCATGAGCTGACTACATTGGTGGAACTTGACCATGTCTGCAACCTCATCAGTCATGCTGTATCTTCAGAAATATGTTGAGTACAGAGTAGAATTCATGGTGTGGGTTCAAATCCGTATATATGAAGAAATGGCTTGTTATGGGCGTATGTGGTATGGGACACATACTATTCCGGAGACTCGCTTGCATTAGAATAAGAGCATCCTTGCATTAGTTAATCTTGCATTAGAGTCTAAGTCATAGCATACACTGACACATTAATTATATATATACACGTTTCTCTTTTCATCAATCTGTTTGATTAAAGTTGAGAATTACTACTAGTCATCAGCCTTAAAGCATTAGTATATGTACTGACATCCCCATTTCAATAGGTACTGGATTGCAAAATTATAGGTACTGGATTACAAAACTATAGGTACAGAATTCATGAGGACTCAAGGCAAGAGAAGCAAAGTGTTGAATTCAGTTGTAATATATGTTGGTTACCATTGTAGCATCTGTTGTAATTTATTTATGTTGAAAAGCATCCAAGTCAAGTACTAAGTGTTATTCATTGTACTCTGATGTAATTTTTATTGAAAGATTGTAACACTTGGACTTGTATGGCATTATTGTAACACTGATGTAATGTATTGCTGTTTTATAACATTTGGATTTGTAATACATCTGTGTTGAATAAAAGGTTTTAAATTTTCCTATTTTGCTGTGTATTGTGGCTAATTGAAGGAAAAGATTCTGGCTTATGTCACGATTTTTCGGTGTATGGAAATTGGGGCGTTACATTCCACTTCCCGTCCTCAGGAAGATCAGCCCGGGCTTCAAGCCGTTACCAATGTGTTGGAACGGTTGATCAATATGCAGCAAAACCACATTGACCTTGTGATGGCTGCTTTGGAAGTTGCCCGGGTTCTGCCTCCCACTGTGCCTATGCAGGCAGCTCTCCCTCCTCGTCCGGGTACAGTCACAGATTTTATGCCTTTGGAGGTTGAACATTGGCTGATCCGGACTGAGCAGTTGCTTTTAGCAGTAAGATTTGCAGATGCTGATAAAGTGGATGTGGTCACCATGCGGCTGGTAGATCTGGCCCACATTTGGTGGAGGTCCGAGTCTAAAAGGCTCGTACGACCTATTACTTGGGCCATGTTCACTAGGAGCTTCTTGGAGAAGTTCATCCCTAGCAGCACTCGAGTTGAAATGAGGCAGTAGTTCCTGGCCCTAAAATAGGGCTCCAGATCTGTGGATAAGTATGCAGCAGAATTTACCAGACTTAGCCACTTCGCAGCCATTCTTATGGCGAACGAAGAGGACAGGGCTCGTAGATTCACACTAGGACTTGAGCTAGATATTCAGGTGCAACTCATCTCCTTTCGTTTGTGTACTTATGCTAAGGCTCTTGAGGTAGCTCGAGCTCAGGAGCAGGCTCATGGCGGGTTGACTCCTCCCCGGTAGACTGTTCCGCACTTTGTTGTTGCTAGGCCGTCTGGTGGGCCAATTCGGAGGACTGTCCCAGCCCATCCTGTCAGGGCGACTCCCTACTCTTCTACTGTTTCTAGGGGAGCTAGTTTCTGCGACTTCTACCAGTTGGCTGGGCATGATCGCAGGGAATGTATGCGTGCCAACCGCCGATGCTTTAGGTGTGGCACTGCTGACCATTCAGTGCGGGATTGCCCACAGCAGCGGCTGGCTCTTCCAGCCGGTCATCCAGCTCAGCTGGTAGCCCCAGCTCGTGATCCAGTCAGGCCACCGCTTCCTCCGTAACGCCAGATTTTCGGTCAGAGGATCGCTGTTCCCAGGAGAAGTCAGGCTTACAACCTGACTGCTACAGATGCTGAGACAGCAGAGGGTGTTGTTGCAGTTATATTTTGTATTTGTAGCTTTTGTTGTTTTCCTTTGCTACGTCATTTGTTCTGCATTTTTCTTTCATATTATCTTTCTGCATTATGTTTTCCTCACCATTGATCATCAATTTTTTTCCTTTGCTTTTTGATTCTATTTTAGGTGTAATACCCTGATTTTTCAATTAATGAAAAATTAATTTTTTTGCACGTAGTGTGCACGTGCAATATTTTGGGTTGAATTATTTTTATTATGATGTGTATAAATATATATATATTTGTTCTCAAATTATTTTGTACAAAAAGCCTTTCTTTAAAGCCTTATTTTGATTTAATTAAAAAGGCCTTTTTCTTAAAGCCCAAATGTATTTCTATTTTATTTATTTTAATAAACTATTTTTGCCCAAAAACAAAGCCCATGAATAAATCTATTTTAATTAAAACTTGTCATGTAGAAGACTAAATTATCATTATTTTATTTTTGTACAAATTAAAAGGTACAAATTTGGCCTAGTTGCATACACGTGCACTACACGTACACGTGCAATGCACACCCTCTTTTCTAGGCCGGGATTCATTCTTTTGGAGGGAGATTTGATTTTTGTCATGGTGATCATGGAGGTAGTTTCATGGATGTGGGTAGTTTTTCTAACTTCTACCTTAATCTAGACCCTTCATTCTACAACCACCAAAGCAATCTTAGCCCTCCATTTCACTTATCTTTTAGTATAAATACCCCCCCTCTCATGGCTAATTTTCATATGCAAATTATATTTCCAAGCTATAGTATTATTGTAGTAATAGTGTGAGTTATAAAAAAATAGAGAGTTGTGTGGGATTGCTTGGAGAAGGAGAGGCCGGCTACTACTAGAAGAAGCATTCGGTTTGTGCTAGGAGGCTTGGTGTGGAGCTTGTGCGCGCTTTGTCTAGGAGGAGGTGCTTTCATCTACAAGGACTTGGTTGCTTTTTGTGTTTTCTCTCCATATAAGGTGGGTAAAACTTTCATATTTCTAATGTAGGAATCTATGCTAGTTGTAATTACCAACACTATGCATGAAAAATACTAATAAGAACACACTTAAATTGAAAAGTTAGTGTATGGAATGATTGAAAGGATGTGATTAACTTGTGTGTGAAATTCTAGTATGAAATTAAATTGAATGTAGAATTCTCCATGATTATTAATTTGAATGAATGATGGTGGAATGTTGCTAGCATGATGCATGAAAATTTCTAATTAGAACGCTTGTAAATTGTATGGTTGAAGCATGAAATTGATTAAGATAAAGGCACACTTTAATTTGAATAGAGAGTTTTCTTGAATGATTGAGTTGTAATTATGATGAGTAGTAGTATATGTTGTGACATAGATGAACTAATGAAACTACTTTGTTATCACCAAAATAGAACTACTCAAAAATTAGTAGTTTTGAGTTTTGCCTATTCATGTGCTAAATAGACATTCATATTGATATAGGTATGGATAAAACCAAAATGTATGTGTTGTGAATAAAAAATTATAGCAGTGAATTACCATAAGAAATTTGTGAATAAAAAGGCATTAGAAGACTAATTGATTATTCAATGTCGAAAATAAAAGATATGGTAGTCTAAATGAACAATTTATTAAATTGTGTGGGGGAAAAAATTATGTTTTTAGTACCAAAAAATTATTTTATACTTGTTGTTATGAAGATCAGGTAAAGAAGATTTAATCTGGAATTTTTCAGTAGTTTTTATAAAGGCAATATGAGACTAGTTAATTTGAACATCGAGTTGTTCTTTTAAACAGTGCGAATATGAAACATAAGGGTTTTTATTGGGTAGTGTGACAGCCCGAGCTACTAGCTCAGGCGGTCACTGACTGCGGGTTGCTTCTCTGGGTCGAACGGTTCGAGCCCCAGCGACGCCAACATTTTTCTACAAATTTTGAGAACTTATAACTATCGGTCTGTACACCACATATACCATTTGACCCCTTCATATCGCTAGCACAGTTCGGCCATGTGGCGGGTGCTCTTGGCTCTCTTCCCGTTGTGCCTGGGTTCGATTCCTCCCTTCGGCACTTATAAAAAATATTTTTTTTGTGAGTTTGTGATGTCCAAAAAAATGTGGAAAAAATATGGTAATTCTCATAAAAATGCAAGGAATTTTATAAGATTGAGTTGGGTATTATTTGAATAAAATACAATATGGTTTGTGAACAAAAGGCACAATTAGAACTATGGTTCTAAGATACACACTTATGAAAACTATAGTTTATAAAGATAAATTGAAATGGATTTATTAGAAAGTAATTGGCAAAAAGAACCTTGTTGTGTGACATGATATTATTAATTCTCACTTGAGAATATTGTGCAAAATATGAAGCATGAATGTTTATTAGTAATATGAATTTCAAATGTGAAATTATGAAGTGCATGAGTTCATGTATGATTATGGAATTAAAATCATGTTGATGAAAAGAAAAAGAAATTTGTTTGGCTATGAATATGAATCTTATGAGTTGTAAGTACTCAAGTTGAAGATTGTGAAATGAAATTCGAACTAGAGTAGCTAAGTCTCCCCGGCATTGAAAAAGAAAATGAATTGAGATGAAATTAGACCAAGGTTGGTCGTGATGAAACAAATGAATAAGTCCGGTTGATGGAGAGGATAACTCAAGAGATTATTTTGTTCATGATTTTTAATAAAACTAAGGATTAGTACATAGTGGAGACGTGATGAAAGTAGAAGAAAAACATGAGTATGGGGGCCATCGGATAGCGGTGTGAGAGCGATCCACAGGCTACCTGCTTGATCTGTCAAGACATGACGTGGGCGCTACTCCAGAATTATCGTCCCGGTGGCGATGCTCGTGGGATGTTCGAGTGGCTATGGGTGGTGCCATTGTTCCATGGCGGAGGCTGAATTGTCCATAGGTTGCCTGCTCGATGCGTCGTGACAGTGCGTGGGATTCCCCTCCAGGCTGCCTGGACATGGGCTCATAGATCATAGGACATCTAAGACACTACCGTAGTTACAGTAGTAGACTAAGACATAACGGGGGATTGAACCCTATAAAGATGAAGAACGAATAAGGGCTTGCCCTCGGACCTATGTAGTATGGGATGCATAGAATCCGAACAAGTGCGCATTAGTGTCATGTAACATTAATAAATGCATTAAGGATTAAGTGCACAATCACAACACGACATCAATAGGGTAGTCCCTTTAGTTTGAATGTGACAAGTTTGTGTTTGCTAAATATGAAAAGTTAAGTTATACTATTTCCGGCATAGAGAGGATGGCCGTGTATAATGTTCGTCGGTTGAATAAACTGACGTACCCACAGTCTGATATGCAGGTAAATGTTATGTTAAAGATTGAAGAGGATTGGATGCTTAAAGATTATATCAAGCTGTTGTACTCGTATTCAATTGTTGTATTTTACTTCCGCTGTGCAGAAGAAAGATTTAATTTGATGTAATCTCTGATGTATGATGAAAAGTTTTAATTTCTCTGTAAAATTGTACTAAATAAAGTGAAAAGATCCTGTAGAACATCTCGAATTCAGTGTATTTGGGATTCGGGGCGTTACAGAGTGGTATCAGAGCCACGCTTTCTACACTTTCACACTTGTACAAATTTATAGGGAACGACACCCTAGAAGTGGACATTAGAGTGTGTGTTTGAGTCTAGAGATTTAAATGTAAGTGACTTACATTTGTGTTGCTCTAAGATTTATGCTTCTTCCTCTCTATTTCTAAGATGGCTGATCACTTCGACCCTGCTGGAGGCGACGACTGGCATATCATTGAGGAAGAGTACCATCCTGGACAGGCTGATTCTGAGGACGAGTACTACCCTGGGCAAGCTGATTCTGACGGTGAAGAATGGCCTGAATCCCGAGAGATCACCCCACCTCCGGATTCATCTGATGATTCTTCTTCTGACGAAGAAGAAGTACCAGTTCCAAGTGGTCTTGTGACTTCTCTTCAGAGGCAAGTGGAAACCCTGAAGGAGAGAGTTGGATTGTTGGAGGCTCAGCTGGAGAAGCGGAAGACCGACTATTCTGTTCTTAGCCATCGGATTTGGAAACTTGAGAAGAAAAAGAACCTAACTGATGTGCTGAAGGATGAGGTTGATGAACTGCGGGAAGAACTTCGAGCAGCGAAGAGGACCCGTAGGAGTTAGAGTGTTGTAGCTTCTGTTTCTTTCATTCTGATGTCAAAAATGTTTTTTAAATTCGAATGTATAAACTTTGGAATTCGATGAAATGCAAGTTGGTTTAAATTCTTGTCTTATACTTCGAATTTGACGAATCTTTTGCATCAGAATTTGTCGAGAAGAGGAGCTAGGAATGGGGAAGGGTTGGATCTGGAGACTGAACTTGC
This sequence comes from Hemerocallis citrina, assembly GCA_017893485.1. Classification (NCBI taxonomy): domain Eukaryota; kingdom Viridiplantae; phylum Streptophyta; class Magnoliopsida; order Asparagales; family Asphodelaceae; genus Hemerocallis; species Hemerocallis citrina. The sequence goes on from CM030359.1 coordinate 108,964,552, forward strand.
TAGGGTCTACCAGATGCTTAATGCAGTGGCTCAGAACCAAGGTCGAGGGCCGGCGAATCCAGTGCCCGAGGCGATTAAGCTGGTGGAATCGTTCAAGAGAATGAAACCACCTGTATTCGAGGGAAAGTCAGACCCAGATGCGGTTGACAACTGGATACGGCAAGTGAGACAATCTTCGAGGTGTTAGAGACACCTGAGGGTAGCAAGGTCAAGTTGGCGACTTTGCAGCTGGAGAAGGATGCAGCGGTTTGGTGGCAATCCATGAAGAGGACCATGAGAGGTCTGTTGCTTGGCTGGGAGGAATTTCTGGAAGAATTCCGCAGTCACTATATCCCCTCCGACGTCCAGGAAAAGAAGGCGATGGAGTTTCTGTCGCTTCAGCAAGGCAGCATGTCGGTGAGAGCGTATGAGACCAAATTCACTCAGCTCTCCAGGTATGCTCCAGAGCTGGTGATGGATGAGGCCAAGAAAGCTCGCAAGTTCGAGCATGGTCTGAGGCCTAGCTTGAGATCTCGTATGATACCCCTTGGTATCAGGCGATTCGATAAGCTGGTCAAGAGGGCGGCAGCGACGGAGGCGGATATGGAGCAGTTCCAAGTTGTTCAGAACAAGAGGAAACAACTGGCAGTCTGGTAAGAGGCCTGCACATTCTGGGAGTTTCAAGGGGCAACCATCTGCACAAAGGTTCAAACCGACAGGAGCGAACGCTGTTAGTGTAGCTGGAGGACCAGGGAACAATGTGGTGAGACCTCCTGCGGTGACTTGCTACAACTGTGGTGAAACGGGACACTACCGATCTCAATGTCCCAAACTACAGAATGGAAATAGCAGCGCACCTACGCAGCAGGCTGGGAAGAGGCCGTACCAATCAGGGCGAGTATTTGCCTTGACAGAAGCTGATGCTGAGGAGGCAGATCAGGTCATCTCTGGTACGAGGGCTGGTGTTTAGAGTCTTTGTCATTTCTTTTCCCTTTGTTTAGTGAGACTGTTATGTAATGGTGTGTATTATGTAACAGGCGAACTCTATCTTAATGGAATGAAAGCTGTCGTATTGTTTGATACTGGATCCTCTCATACATTTGTGTCTCCTAGATTCGCTAAAGTGTTGGGAGTTGAACCGAAGATTTTTTCAGGCAAGATCTTAGCAGTAGCTACTCCGTCAGGGGAAACTTTAACCACTGATCGGTATTATGCTGATTGCGAGATTGTGATTGGAGAGCGAATCTTTGGCATTGATCTGATCGAGCTGACTATCTTGGGAGTCGATGTTATCATTGGCATTGATTGGATGTCAGTGTACAGTGCAAGCATCGAGTGTAAGACCGAGACGATGACAGTGAAGGCTCCAGGTGGACCTGAAGTCACGTTCCAAGGAAAGCGGAAATGTTCTAAGCTGGTGGCAACTATCCGCAAGGAAGAGACTCCTGTGGAAGTGCAAGGGATTCCTGTGGTTCGGGACTATCCGACTGTGTTCTTGGAAGATTTTCCTGGGTTACCCCCGCATCGTGATGTAGAGTTCAGCATCACTGTTCAACCGGGAAGTGCACCCATTTCTAAGGCACCTTATAGGATGGCTCCAGTGGAACAGGATGAGGTGAAACGGCAGATTGAGGAACTGTTGGAGAAAGGCTTTATTCAACCTAGTGCGTCACCTTGGGGAGCACCAGTGCTTTTGGTAAAGAAGAAGGATGGATCGATGAGAATGTGTATCGATTACCGGGAGCTGAATAAGGTCACTGTTCAGAATAAGTATCCGATTCCTCGAATTGATGACTTGTTTGATCGTCTACAAGGAGCAGCTGTATTCTCCAAAATAGATCTTCGATCAGGTTACCACCAAGTTCGAGTGAAAGCTGAAGATGTGCACAAAATTGCATTTAGAACTCGGCATGGGCATTACGAATTCTTAGTTATGCCATTCGGAGTGACGAATGCACCCGCAATCTTCATGGACCTGATGAACAGAGTTCTGAGGCCGTTTATTGATTCTTTCGTCGTGGTGTTTATCGACGATATCCTCGTGTACTCCAAGTCAGAGGAGGAGCACACCGAGCATCTGGCAGCAGTTTTGTAGAAGTTGGAAGAGCAGAAGTTGTATGCCAAGTTATCCAAGTGTGATTTCTGGAAATCTGAAGTGGCATTCCTAGGTCACATCCTTTGTAAGGAGGGAGTGGCAACTGACCCTCAGAAGATAGAGGCAGTGAGAGATTGGGCTAGGCCTACTACAGTAAAGGAAGTCAGAAGTTTTCTTGGGATGACTGGATACTATCGGAGATTCATTCAAGGTTATGCTCAGATAGCTGTACCGCTTACTGGACTGACCAAGAAGAATGTGAGCTTCAAGTGGACTGAGCAATGTGAGGCGAGTTTTCAGGAGTTGAAAGATAGGCTGACTACTGCACCTATTATGGCTTTGCCTAGAGCAGGTGTTGAGTATGATGTCTATAGCGATGCTTCACATCGGGGGCTTGGTTGTGTCTTAATGCAAGAAGGGAGAGTAATCGCTTATGGGTTTAGGCAACTACGACCGCATGAGAAAAATTATCCGACTCATGATCTAGAGTTGGCTGCGATTATCTTTGCTTTGAAGCAATGGAGGCACTACGTGTACGGTGAGAAGTTGAACATGTACACGGATCACAAGAGCTTGAAGTATATATATCAGCAGAGGGATCTCAATCTGAGGCAGCGGAGATGGTTGGAAGTGCTCGAGGATATGCGACCTGAGATCAAGTATCATCCTGGAAAGGCTAATGTTGTGGCTGATGCACTTAGTCGCAAGAGCAGTTTGGCCAGTTTGATTACGACTCAGAGGCATCTGATTGAGGAGTTAGATCGGGCAGGTATTGAGGTCGTCTTGCAAGGATTGGGAGCATCTTTGGCTCAGTTGAGGCTTCAGCCTACACTGAATACAAGGATCATTGCAAGTCAAGAGGTTGATGCTGATATCTTGGAGATGAAGGAGCAGGTCAGTGCTGGCAGGTTGCCCGGGTTTCAGATCAGGGATGGAGTGCTGTGGTTCGGAGAGAGGCTATGTGTTCCAAATTAGGCGGACCTGAAAGAGAGTATTCTTCAGGAAGCGCATGCTACTCTTTTGTCGGTACATCCTGGGAGTACTAAGATGTACAAAGACATCAAACAGCATTTCTGGTGGTCAGGTTTGAAGCGGGATGTGGCTGAATTTGTCGCGAAGTGTGAGGTTTGTCAGCAAGTCAAAGCCGAAAATCAGAGACCCGGAGGTCTATTACAGCCGTTACCTATTCCGGAATGGAAGTGGGATAACATCAGTATGGATTTCATTACGGGATTGCCTAAGAGTTCTAAAGGCAATGATGCGATTTGGGTTATAGTCGATCGACTTACCAAGTCCGCTCACTTTTTGGCGATGAAACTCACTGCTTCGATGGACAAGTTAGCTGAGATGTATGTTGGTGAGATTGTCCGACTTCATGGTGTTCCCTCAACTATTGTGTCTGATCGAGATGCGCGGTTTACTTCTCATTTTTGGAGGAGTCTTCAGGCAGCTTTGGGTACCAAGACAGATTTCAGCACTGCTTTTCATCCGCAAACCGATGGGCAGACCGAGAGAGTCAACCGTATTCTTGAGGATATGCTTCGGTGTTGTATACTAGACTTTGGAGGCAGTTGGGAAAGGCATTTACCCTTGGTGGAGTTTGCCTACAACAACAGTTTTCAGGCTAGCATTGGGATGGCGCCGTACGAAGCTCTGTATGGCAGGAAGTGCAGGACTCCTGTTTGTTGGTATGAAGTAGGGGAGCGTCAGTTGTTTGGTCCTGAGCTTGTGCAGCTAACTTCTGAGAAGATTGATCTGATCAGAAAAAGGTTGGTGGAAGCTCAGAGCAGGCAGAAAAGCTATGCAGACAACCGGAGAAGGGACCTTGAGTTTGAGGTTGGTGACTTCGTCTTTCTGAAGGTATCGCCCAGTAAAGGTGTCGTTCGTTTTGGCAAAGGCGGGAAGATAGCCCCGAGGTTTATAGGCCCGTATAAGATATTGAAAAGGATCGGAAAAACTGCTTACCGGCTTGAATTACCGGAAGAGTTGTCTCAGGTGCACAATGTCTTTCATGTGTCTATGCTGAGAGGTTACATTCCAGACCCGAGTCATCATTTGCCTGAAGTGCCGGAAGGTTTGCAGTTAGACCTGAATTACATTGAGTCTCCTGTTGAGATTGTTGATCGTCGAGAGAAAGTCTTGAGGAATAAGACGATACCGATGGTCAAGGTAGTCTGGAGAAACCACTTGGTTAAAGAGGCTACTTGGGAATCTGAGGAGAGGATGTTGAAGGACTATCCTGAGCTTTTTGCTTGATTGTATTTTTATATCTTCTGTTCTTGTTGTGTGTGTTGTATTCTGTTTGTTTTCTCGCTCTTGATTGTAGTTCCGGGGACGGAACTATTCTAAGGAGGGAGTGCTGTAATACCCTGATTTTTCAATTAATGAAAAATTATTTTTTTTGCACGTAGTGTGCACGTGCAATATTTTGGGTTGAATTATTTTTATTATGATGTGTATAAATATATATATATTTGTTCTCAAATTATTTTGTACAAAAAGCCTTTCTTTAAAGCCTTATTTTGATTTAATTAAAAAGGCCTTTTTCTTAAAGCCCAAATGTATTTCTATTTTATTTATTTTAATAAACAATTTTTGCCCAAAAACAAAGCCCATGAATAAATCTATTTTAATTAAAACTTGTCATGTAGAAGACTAAATTATCATTATTTTATTTTTGTACAAATTAAAAGGTACAAATTTGGCCTAGTTGCATGCACGTGCACTACACGTACACGTGCAATGCACACCCTCTTTTCTAGGCCGGGATTCATTCTTTTGGAGGGAGATTTGATTTTTGTCATGGTGATCATGGAGGTAGTTTCATGGATGTGGGTAGTTTTTCTAACTTCTACCTTAATCTAGACCCTTCATTCTACAACCACCAAAGCAATCTTAGCCCTCCATTTCACTTATCTTTTAGTATAAATACCCCCCTCTCATGGCTAATTTTCATATGCAAATTATATTTCCAAGCTATAGTATTATTGTAGTAATAGTGTGAGTTATAAAAAAATAGAGAGTTGTGTGGGATTGCTTGGAGAAGGAGAGGCCGGCTACTACTAGAAGAAGCATTCGGTTTGTGCTAGGAGGCTTGGTGTGGAGCTTGTGCGCGCTTTGTCTAGGAGGAGGTGCTTTCATCTACAAGGACTTGGTTGCTTTTTGTGTTTTCTCTCCATATAAGGTGGGTAAAACTTTCATTTTTCTAATGTAGGAATCTATGCTAGTTGTAATTACCAACACTATGCATGAAAAATACTAATAAGAACACACTTAAATTGAAAAGTTAGTGTATGGATGGATTGAAAGGATGTGATTAACTTGTGTGTGAAATTCTAGTATGAAATTAAATTGAATGTAGAATTCTCCATGATTATTAATTTGAATGAATGATGGTGGAATGTTGCTAGCATGATGCATGAAAATTTCTAATTAGAACGCTTGTAAATTGTATGGTTGAAGCATGAAATTGATTAAGATAAAGGCACACTTTAATTTGAATAGAGAGTTTTCTTGAATGATTGAGTTGTAATTATGATGAGTAGTAGTATATGTTGTGACATAGATGAACTAATGAAACTACTTTGTTATCACCAAAATAGAACTACTCAAAAATTAGTAGTTTTGAGTTTTGCCTATTCATGTGCTAAATAGACATTCATATTGATATGGGTATGGATAAAACCAAAATGTATGTGTTGTGAATAAAAAATTATAGCAGTGAATTACCATAAGAAATTTGTGAATAAAAAGGGATTGGAAGACTAATTGATTATTCAATGTCGAAAATAAAAGATATGGTAGTCTAAATGAACAATTTATTAAATTGTGTGGGAAAAAAATTATGTTTTTAGTACCAAAAAATTATTTTATACTTACTGTTATGAAGATCAAGTAAAGAAGATTTAATCTGGAATTTTTCAGTAGTTTTTATAAAGGCAATATGAGACTAGTTAATTTGAACATCGAGTTGTTCTTTTAAACAGTGCGAATATGAAACATAAGGGTTTTTATTGGGTAGTGTGACAGCCCGAGCTACTAGCTCAGGAGGTCACTGACTGCGGGTTGCTTCTCTGGGTCGAACGGTTCAAGCCCCAGCGACGCCAACATTTTTCTACAAATTTTGAGAACTTATAACTATCGGTCTGTACACCACATATACCATTTGACCCCTTCATATCGCTAGCACAGTTCGGCCATGTGGCGGGTGCTCTTGGCTCTCTTCCCGTTGTGCCTGGGTTCGATTCCTCCCTTCGGCACTTATAAAAAATATTTTTTTTGTGAGTTTGTGATGTCCAAAAAAATGTGGAAAAAATATGGTAATTCTCATAAAAATGCAAGGAATTTTATAAGATTGAGTTGGGTATAAAATACAATATGGTTTGTGAACAAAAGGCACAATTAGAACTATGGTTCTAAGATACACACTTATGAAAACTATAGTTTATAAAGATAAATAGAAATGGATTTATTAGAAAGTAATTGGCAAAAAGAACCTTGTTGTGTGACATGATATTATCAATTCTCACTTGAGAATATTGTGCAAAATATGAAGCATGAATGTTTATTAGTAATATGAATTTCAAATGTGAAATTATGAAGTGCATGAGTTCATGTATGATTATGGAATTAAAATCATGTTGATGAAAAGAAAAAGAAATTTGTTTGGCTGTGAATATGAATCTTATGAGTTGTAAGTACTCAAGTTGAAGATTGTGAAATGAAATTCGAACTAGAGTAGCTAAGTCTCCCCGGCATTGAAAAAGAAAATGAATTGAGATGAAATTAGACCAAGGTTGGTTCGTGATGAAACAAATGAATAAGTCCGGTTGATGGAGAGGATAACTCTAGAGATTATTTTGTTCATGATTTTTAATAAAACTAAGGATTAGTACATATTGGAGACGTGATGAAAGTAGAAGAAAAACATGAGTATGGGGGCCATCGGATAGCGGTGTGAGAGAGATCCACAGGCTACCTGCTTGATGCGTCAAGACATGGCGTGGGCGCTACTCCAGAATTATCGTCCCGGTGGCGATGCTCGTGGGATGTTCGAGTGGCTATGGGTGGTGCCATTGTTCCATGGCGGAGGCTGAATTGTCCATAGGTTGCCTGCTCGATGCGTCGTGACAGTGCGTGGGATTCCCCTCCAGGCTGCCTGGACATGGGCTCATAGATCATAGGACATCTAAGACACTACCGTAGTTACAGTAGTAGACTAAGACATAACGGGGGATTGAACCCTATAAAGATGAAGAACGAATAAGGGCTTGCCCTCGGACCTATGTAGTATGGGATGCATAGAATCCGAACAAGTGCGCATTAGTGTCATGTAACATTAATAAATGCATTAAGGATTAAGTGCACAATCACAACACGACATCAATAGGGTAGTCCCTTTAGTTTGAATGTGACAAGTTTGTGTTTGCTAAATATGAAAAGTTAAGTTATACTATTTCCGGCATAGAGAGGATGGCCGTGTATAATGTTCGTCGGTTGGATAAACTGACGTACCCACAGTCTGATATGCAGGTAAATGTTATGTTAAAGATTGAAGAGGATTGGATGCTTAAAGATTATATCAAGCTGTTGTACTCGTATTCAATTGTTGTATTTTACTTCCGCTGTGCAGAAGATAGATGTAATTTGATGTAATCTCTGATGTATGATGAAAAGTTTTAATTTCCCTGTAAAATTGTACTAAAGACAGTGAAAAGATCCTGTAGAACATCTCGAATTCAGTGTATTTGGGATTCGGGGCGTTACATTAGGTGTTGTCCTTACTTGTTCTTTTCCTGCTCATGTTTGATGGAACTGCGATGAATCCCAAGAACACGGATTGGTGCTCGTATCGATCATAAAAGTTTAACAGATTTAATACGTGATCTAACTCTTTATAGCGGAATCGAGGGTTCACGAATTATACCTGCAATGAAAAGAATACAATAGTTTCTAGCAACTTCGAGCCGTCTGCGACCCCAAGATCTTCTGCACGTATTCCTTCCTCGGGTTGGACGTCGTGTGGGCGACGGTCTACCAACCTTTCTTCTCCTTGGCTGACCTCTCTTTCTCTCCTTACGTGAATCACGAATTTAGAGAAAACTTCTTATCTCTGATGATGATCATGACGGCCAGAGAATAGAGGATATATATAAGGCTACGGCAGGGACCATGAGGATAAATTAAGGTTAGGTCTCCTAACGAATCTGGGTATCCTGTGTTCAGCCCGAACACACAACCCAGGCCCATTAACAATAGCTCGGTCCACTAAGGAGCTATTGTTGCACTACCTTCCTAATCCCAAATTTTATTTCTGGGCTCCTTTTATTATATGCTCGTTGAGCTCCCCTTGTTAAGATATCGAATGTCCGTCGATCAAATTAAGTTACTGACAACTATATTGATCAACATCTTTTATCCTTAAGTAGTACCACTCAACTTTATTTGTCATGTCGGATGTAATCCACCTGCAGGGTTTACATGACAATCCTTATGAGCTCCTTAAGGGGACATCATCAACCCGACGTATCGGGACATGGATTCCTTTTACAATCAACAGCCCATCATACATACAATGCTATTAGCCAATTCATAGAGGTTGTTGATCCATAATGAATCTCACTCTTTTATGAGTCGAAGTAATGCACACTGCATATACATGTCTGTTATTATATCTGGATTAAGAGCATAAGCATCCATAATAACAGAGGTGTTTGTTCTCTTTTGTAGTCAGTACAAAGAGAACAACCTCAAGTGGTCCTGTTCAATACACACAAAGTGTACTAGTGTAAACTTATAGTCAAGATAGACTAATACCAGATTACACTACAACCTTTCCAATGGATTATCCAAGTCCGTCTAGGTTGTGAACAATTTATATATTCCATAGGGAACTGATAATATGATCTTCTGTGTGTCACCTCACACCATATTATCAACCTTATAGAATATCAGATACTTGCATTAATATTATAATAATCACAATATGCAAACATATGCCCATATGATTCTCATTCAAAAAAGGAAATAAAGTTAATACAAAATTGATGCTTTCAGTATATAACCCTAACAATCTCCCACTTATACTCAAAGCATTGCTTTTCAGTATACTGTTACAAATCTCCCACTTATACTTAAAGCCATGCTGCTACGCATCTGACTCCCATTCCCTCAACATGACAATCAAAAGCCTTAGCTGGTAAGCTCTTAGTGAAGGGATCAGCTAGGTTGTCTGCTGAAGCTATCTTGATCACAGCAACTTTTCCTTTCTTTACGAAATCTCGTATCAGGTGGTACTTACGCTCAATGTGTTTACTTGCCTTATGGGCTCGTGGTTCCTTCGAATTTACAACTGCACCACTATTATCACAATAAAGTGTAATAGCCTTAGGCAAATTAGGTACCACATCCAAGTCCAATATGAAGTTTCTGAGCCAAACCGCTTCTTTGGCTGCCTCAGAGGCTGCCACATACTCGGCTTCCATGGTAGAATCAGCAATACATTTTTGCTTGATACTCCTCCATATAGTGGCTCCACCTCCCAAAGTAAATACATAACCTGAGGTTGATTTCCTGGAATCCATATCTGACTGAAAATCTGAGTCTGTATACCCCAAGGCAACTAAATTATCTGCCTGGTAAACTAGCATGTAATCTTTAGTCCTTTTCAGGTACTTCAAAATATGCTTTACGGCAGTCCAGTGCTCTTGTCCCGGGTTAGACTGATATCTGCTAACCATACCAACGGCAAAGCAGATATCTGGTCTCGTACATAGCATTGCATACATTAAGCTTCCTACTGCTGAAGCATAAGGAACTGCTTTCATGTTCTCTATCTCTTTAGGTGTCCTCGGACACTGCTCCTTTGATAGGGCAATTCCATGCCTAAAAGGTAAGAAACCTTTCTTAGAATTTTGCATGCTTGGGACAAGCCCAACATCCTTTTCTTGCGATCTCGTAGAACTTTGATCCCAAGGATGTGACCTACTTCTCCCAAGTCCATCATATCAAACTGTTTGGATAACCATATGCTTACGTTAGATAATACCTTCACATTGTTTCCAATGAGCAAGATGTCATCCATGTAAAGTACTAGGAATATCACTACGTTTCCGTCACACTTTTTGTATACACACGATTCATCTTGACATTGATCAAATCCATAGGATTTTATCACCTGATCAAAATATATGTTCCAAGATCTGGAAGCTTGCTTAAGTCCATAAATGGACTTCTTGAGCTTACAAATAAGATGCTCTTGGCCCTTTTCAATGAACCCGTCTGGTTGCTTCATATAGATGTCTTCCTCAAGACTTCCATTAAGGAAAGTTGTATTGACATCCATTTTCCAAATCTCATAATCAAGATGAGCTGCAATAGATAAAAGAATCCGGATAGACTTAAGCATGGCTACTGGCGAAAAGGTTTCCTCATAATCGATACCCTTTCTTTGAGTAAAACCTTTTGCAACAAGCCGAGCTTTAAAGTTTTCAACCTTACCGTCTGATCCTCTTTTTCTCTTATAGACCCACTTGCATCCAATGGCTTTTACACCAATAGGTGGTTCTACAAGCTCCCAGACTTGATTAGAATCCATAGATTCTATTTCAGATATCATTGCTTTTTGCCAAGACTCTGCATCTTTATCTTGGAGTGCTTCATTGTAGGTATAGGGATCATAATCTTGTTCCTCAGGGACAAAGTCTGACGACTCTCCCAAGAACATATATCTATCAGGTTGTATTACAACCCTCCCACTACGACGAGGCACTATCGGTTGTGGTGTAACATTTGTGACACGTTGTGTAGTTACTGGTGGTATATTCTGTTGCACTGTTGGTACTGAAGTATTTGGCGTCTCACCTCTCAGTTCTTCTAGAACAGCTCTACTTATGGGTTTATGGTTCATGACATAGTCTTCCTCTAAGAATCGAGCATTGGTGCTAACAATGACCTTCTGATCCTTAGGACTATAAAATAAACCTCCTTTCGTTCCTCTTGGATAGCCTACAAACAAGCGTACTTCTGTACGAGATTCCAGCTTATCGGCTTTCCCATTCAGCACGTGTGCTGGACTACCCCAAATCCGAACATGTTTCAGACTAGGCTTATGCCCAGTCCACAGTTCTGTGGGAGTAATTGGTACTGACTTAGAAGGAACCAAGTTCAAAATATAAGCTGCAGTTTCTAAGGCATATCCCCAAAATGAATCTGGTAAATCTGAATAACTCATCATTGATCTAACCATCTCCATAAGAGTCCTATTCCTTCTTTCTGCTACACCATTCTGTTGGGGTGTTCCAGGTGCTGATAATTGGGATGTAATCCCAGCCTCTGACAAATAGTCCCTAAACTCCCCAAAGAGATACTCACCACCACGATCTGAACGTAATGACTTGATACATTTTCCATGACGTTTCTCCGTTTCTGCCTTGTACTCTTTGAATTTCTCAAAGCACTCAGACTTACGGCACATCAAATAAATATATCCATACCTTGAATAATTGTCAGTAAATGTGACAAAATATTCAAAGCCACCTCTAGCCTGGACAGTCATGGGCCCACACAAATCAGAATGAACCAATTCCAACACATCTTTGGCCCTATACCCCTTTGCCTTGAAAGGCCTTTTGGTCATTTTACCTACCAAGCAGGATTCATAGACTGGTAGTGCCTCCACTTCCAATGAACTCAAAGGTCCATCTTTAACCAGTCTTTGAATCCTTCTTAGGTTAACATGCCCCAATCGCAAGTGCCAAAGATATGTTTGATTCATACAAGAAGGTTCTTTTCTCTTATTTATGTTAGAAGACATATTATTCATTTCCATAAGTTGCGTCGTGGGCGAAATAGGATTAATGACATATAGATTATCAACCAATGCACCAGAACAGATAAAATGCTTATTTTTTCTAATAACAATATTATCATTAAAATAAACTGAATATCCATCCTTAACTAGCATGGAAACAGAAGTTAAATTCCTTCTAAGTGAAGGTGCATAAAGACAATCTCTCAATGTCAAAGACTTATTTCTACCAAAAGATAAAATAACATCTCCTATTGCAACAGCCGCTACTCTTGTAGCGTCACCCATAAACAAGCATATCTCTCCATCACTGAGCCGTCTGGTTTCCTGGAACCCCTTCAATGTATTGCAGACATGATTAGTGGCTCCTGTATCTACACACCAGGTGCCGGTAGATAACACCGCTAAACATGTTTCAACAACTAGTAAATGAGATATACCTTCTTTGTTCTTTTGTTTGAGAAGTGGGCAGTGAGTCTTCCAATGTCCTGACCCTTTGCACTTGAAACACTTGCCTTTCGGCTTTTTCACAGCGCCTTAAGGTCTCATGCCCTTCTTTGCTGAGTTTACTTGTTTCTGAACTTTCTTCTTCTTACCACTTTCGGCTTAGAAGTAGAGTCCTTTTCAGTCACATAAACATGGGCATTCTGCTTGAAGAGAGCTTCAGCATCCTGTAGCTCTTTTGCAAGTTCTGCCAAACTATACAACCTTTTGTTCATGTTGTAATTAAGGCAAAACGAGTCAAAACTTTTAGGCAGAGTCCCGAGAATGATATCGACCTGGGTTTTCCCATCGATTTCAGCACCAAGGATCTCCATCTCATTTAGATGACCCATCATCTTGAGAACATGATCCCTTACTGGTGTCCCCTCAGCCATAGATGCTCTCATCAAACTCTTCATAGCAAATTGCCTAGCTGCTCTACTCTGATGTCCGAAGAGTTCCTTAAGGTTGTACATCATATCATAAGCTGTGGGCATGGCCTGATGCTGATGCTGTCGTACATTTGACATAGATGCCAAAATGTAACACCGCGCCATCTCATCTGCCTTATTCCACTTCTTATAAGCCTCTTTGACCTCGTCATCAGACTTAGCATCAGGCTTAGGTGGGCATACTTCATTGAGTACAAATTTGTACTCTTCAGCAGTTAAGACAATATCCAAGTTACGTTTCCAGTCAAAATAATTAGATACAGTAAGTTTGTTTTCTTTAAGAATCACCATAAGTGGACTGAAAGAACCCATTTTTGAAATCCTGAGAATCACATAAAAAAAATTATGTAGGCCAAAACTTTTTGAATTAATTAAATATTGATTCCCTCAAAACAATAAAAAAATTCACCAACACCTTAAACACCATGAATTTAGCATGCCACGATAGTGTGGACGTATACAAATTCAATATTTGTTCAAGTAGGTTTTTCCTATTAATTTTACTATCATGTCAACACAACTTTATGACAAATAAAATTAATCTGTTGGTCTTGCTCTGGTCCTACAAATAATAGTAGTGACTCCGATGGGGAGGATACCATTATTTGTATCTAAGTGTATACCGTTGCTTAATACTAAGTCTATTATCTTGTATTGAGTTCCTTCAGATGGAGAAGTGAACACATACTAGGTAACTTTCTACAATTATCCCTAAGGAAGTTTGTACTGGTGATCCATAATTATACTCATCCGATATGGAGGAAAGCACTAAAGCCAACACGCAAGTATAATTATATCACCTACAAACCAGCAATGGAGACCGTGGAATTCATGTTAAATGAATTCCCTCTCCCACATAGTTATTTAATAATGAGGGTTTTTCTACTAGTTAATTGATGTCCATGTTGTCCATTATTAATGTGATCCTAGTTTTTCAAAAAAAAATCACAAAAAAATAAACACGCATAATCAGAATAAGCAATAATGGCAATAAATTTGAAAATAAATATCCAACTATTATGGCCATCTTTCTTGATTCTTCCCCAACTGTGCGAATCCCAAATCTGACCCTGCGCAGAGTTTTTTTTTTTATTTTTATTTTTTTTTATTTTTAAGGTTTGGCTGCCCGATTTCTTCATCGAAAACCATCTGTCGATCTCCGGACTGCCTAAAAATAGCATCTCCTCTGGAGTCAGAAACAGCCACCACCACCGTCACGATCGATCGAAAAAAAATAAAAATAAAATAAAATTAAAATTACATCAATCCTATGCCTCCCGAAGGAGTTCACACATAATCTAGATTGAAAAATTAAAATTATATGCATGATCAACCCTCGTGATATTAATTACATCCACAAAACAACAACAATACAAACAAAACATGCATTGGACCATAATAGTTGGATCTAAGATGCCTGCAAAACTGAGTTAGAATAGATCTACATCTACCGACTATCATACAACACAAGTTTTATTGGACAACATGGATATAACAATCAATACACAGATCCAATACCGGCTCTGATACCAATTGATGGAACTGCGATGAATCCCAGGAACATGGATTGGTGTGCGTATCGATCATAAAAGTTTAACAGATTTAATACGTGATCTAACCCTTTATAGCGGAATCTAGGGTTCACGAATTATACCTGCGATGAGAAGAATACGATAGTTTCTAGCAACTTCGAGCTATCTGTGACCCCAAGATCTTCTGCACGTATTCCTTCCTCGGGTTGGACGTCGTGTGGGCGACGGTCTACCAACCTTTCTTCTCCTTGGCTGACCTCTCTTTCTCTCCTTACGTGAATCACGAATTTAGAGAAAACTTCTTATCTCTGATGATGATCATGACGACCAGAGAATAGAGGATATATATAAGGCTACGGCAGGGACCATGAGGAGAAATTAGGGTTAGGTCTCCTAACAAATCTGGGTATCCCGTGTTCAGCCTGAACACACAACCCAGGCCCATTAACAATAGCTCGGTCCACTAAGGTGCTATTGTTGCACTACCTTCCTAATCCCAAATTATATTTATGGGCTCCTTTTATTATATGCTCGTTGAGCTCTCCATGTTAAGATATCGAATGTCCGTCGATCAAATTAAGTTACTGACAACTATATTGATCAACATCTTTTATCCTTAAGTAGTACCACTCAACTTTATTTGTCATGTCGGATGTAATCCACTTGCAGGGTTTACATGACAATCCTTATGAGCTCCTTAAGGGGACATCATCAACCCGACGTATCGGGACATGGATTCCTTTTACAATCAACAGCCCATCATACATACAATGCTATTACCCAATTCATAGAGGTTGATGATCCATAATGAATCTCACTCTTTTATGAGTCAAAGTAATGCACACTACATATACATGTCTGGATTAAGAGCATAAGCACCCATAATAACAGAGGTGTTTGTTCTCTTTTGTAGTCAGTACAAAGAGAACAACCTCAAGTGGTCCTGTTCAATACACACAAAGTGTACTAGTGTAAACCTATAATCAAGATAGACTAATAGCAGATTACACTACAACCTTTCCAATGGATTATCCAAGTCCGTCTAGGATGTGAACTATTTATATATTCCATAGGGAACTGATAATATGATCTTCTGTGTGTCACCTCACACCATATTATCAACCTTATAGAATATCAGATACTTGCATTAATATTGTAATAAACACATTATGCAAACATATGCCCATATGATTCTCATTCAAAAAAAATAAGGAAATAAAGTTAATACAAAAGTGATGCTTTCAGTATATAACCCTAACAATGTTCTCTTTGATTTTGGGTCAACCCATTCCTTCGTCTCTTCCCGCTTCATGGCTTGCCATCAGTTGGAGTGCAGCTTTATGTCAGAGGCTTGGAACATTGTGACAGGTGGCATTGTTGTCGTTTGTTTTCGAGAGTGCAGGCAGAGTCCCGTGGTTATTGGTGGTGCAGATTTCAAGGCCGACCTGATTGTAATTAGGAATTCAGGATTCGACGTCATTTTCGGTATGGATTGGTTGAGTCCCATGCCATTATTGATTGTCGTGCCAAGAAAGTTGTATTCCGAATCCTAGGTCGCGCAGAGTTTCGGTTCCATGCTGGGGAGATGCCCCTTGGTCGAGCTAAGACTCCAATTGATCAGGAGATTTGTGCGATGGAATTGCACTCAGGCTATGAGGCGGCACCTCTAGTAGTACGAGAATTCCTAATATTTTTCCAGATGAGTTTCCTGGCTTACCCCTTGATATGGATGTGGAGTTCTGTATTGAAGTTCAGCCTAGTACGGCGCCGATATCGAATCGTCCCTACAGGATGGCACTGGTTGAATTAGCAGTGTTTAAGGTGCAGATTCAGGAGTTACTTGATGTGGGGTTCATCAGAACAAGCGTTTTGCCATGGGGTGATCCATTCTTTCTTGTCAACAAGAAGGATGGTAGTCATCGACTGTGCATTGATTATAGGGAACTGAATAGTGTTACTGTGAAGAACCGGTATCCGTTGCCCAAGATCGATGACTTATTTCATCAGTTGAGCAGAGCAACTGTTTTCTCGAAGTTGGATCTTTGTTCTAGGTACCATCAAGTCAAAGTGAAGGCGGCTGATGTACAGAAGACTGCGTTCAGGACCAAATATGGGCATTATGAGTATCATGTGATGCCGTTCGGGGTCACGAATGCGCCAGCTGTATTTATGAGTCTTATGAATAGGGTCTTTTTCCAGTTTCTGGATAGATTTGCGGTGGTCTTCATTGATGACATTCTTGTAAATTCTCGGAACCGGGAGGATCATGTTGAGCATCTTAGGTTGGTTCGGCAGACTTTGAGGAAGAATCAGCTCTATGGAAAACTCAACAAGTGTGAGTTTTGGCTCGACAGAGTTACCTTCTTGGGGCACATTATCTCAGGCGAAGGTATTTTAGTGGATCCGTCCAAGGTTGAAGCTGTGAGGATTGGCTAGTTCCTAAGTCAGTTTCAGAGGTAAGGAGTTTTCTTTGTCTAGTTGGTTATTAACGAAAATTTGTCCAAGATTTTTTGAAGATAACAAGACCATTGACTGAGCTGACAGGGAAGGATCAAAAGTTTCGTAGGTCTGAGGCTTGTAGTGAGGCTTTTGCTGAGTTGAAGTACAGGTTGATGTCAGCGCCAGTGTTGACTAGTCCAGATGGTTCAGGTAGATTTGTAGTTCACTGTGATGCTTCTGGCAAGGGTCTTGGAGCATTTCTGATGCAGAAGGGCTGACTCGTTGCTTAGGCATTGAGCTATTTGAGGCCGCATGAGAAGAACTATCTGACTCATGACTTGGAGTTAGCGGCAGTGATCTTTACTTTGAAGCTGTGGAGACATTATTTACTTAGGGACCGAGTGGAGATCTTTACAGACCACAAAAGTCTCAAGTACGTCATCACCTAGAAGGAGTTGAACATGAGGCAAAGGTGTTGGTTGGAGCTTATGGCCGATTATGACATCAGTTTGCAATACCATCCTGGTTGAGTGAACTTGGTGCCAGATACTTTGAGCAGGAGACCGGCAGCTATGTTTCTGACTCAGCAGAAAGATTTCGTTGAGCATATGCGGAGGTTGGAGTTGGATGTGTTGTTGCTGAGTTTTGATCGGAGTTGTTTGGTGCTCCAGCTTCAGTCGTCTCTTGTTGATCAGATCAAAGAGGCTCAGGCTGGTGATGAGCAGTTGCAGGGTTTCAGGGCAGAAGTTGAGGCTGGTACCCGAACGGATATGGTTATTCATGCTGATGGATCGCTTCGTTTTGGGTCCAGGTTGTGTGTCCCGAAGAGTGAAGTTCGTCAGAGGTTGCTTAAGGAAGCCCACCAGTCATCGTATTCTATTCATCCTGGAGGTACTAAGATGTATCGGGATTTGAAGCTTCATTTCTGGTGGTACAGTATGAAGAGGGCTGTGGCTCGGTTTGTGTCTTAGTATTTGGTCTGCCAGCAGGCATCAGAGAATTGCCGGTGTCACGCCCTGCTTTCAAAAAAGGAATACAGAATACGGATACGTGAATAAGTCCAACGAATGGTTTTCATCATCCATAAGCTTTCAGGAATCTTTACAATATTTTACAAGAATAATCAGAGTTGGAAGCAAGAAAAGTCAACCAAGAATGCATATATGAATTAAAATACCAACAAGAATACTTGAAACAAAATATATTAATCTCAAATAAACCAGATCTGAACAAGTCAATTAATCTTGGGTCACATTGCCCAAATACAAATAATCCCAGTAATCAAGTATAATTGTTCAAAATAAGCAACAAAAAATAATAATAGCAAAATTCCAGCAGCTAGTATCTCATATCACCAACTCCATCTAGCAACTGATCTCCAAAATCTGCAATTTAATAAATTGCAGGAGAAGGAAAAAAAAAACAAACTCCCGTCAATGCAAGTTACGGGCCGCTTGTAGTGCAGGAACAAGTACAAGGAAAAATAACAAATATAGAATAACAGCAGAAGCAAGCATAGCATGGTATAGGTATGTCAACAGAAACAAGATAACTAACCTGAATCAAGAATTAAAATTAAGTAACAGGATATACTAATAGGTGCAGGAAACATGTATCAAGTATCAACTATCATGCAAGTAGGTAAACAGGTAACATGTGTCAGGTAGCATGTACAGGTAAACAGGTAATCAGGTAACAGATGTCAGATAATAGATACAGATAAACAAATAACAGATGTCATGTTCTTATAAGTCTTGTGTTTATTTACTATCAAGGTAGCACTTCATGCACCCCCAGGTTTTTATCACATGGTTACTACATTCAATCATGTTTTGTTTAGGCCTAGTGGTGGGTTTCTATAGGGCCGTGTACTCAGGCGTCAAGTCAAGTAACAATTATCCAGCACGAATCACTTAATCGTGAACTCGTGGCAGCAAGTAGTATCAAGCATGAATCATGTAGTCATGAAACATGTCGGCAAATAGTAATAACAAGCAAGAATCATGTAATCATAAAACATGGCGGCAAGTAATAATAACAAGCATGAATCATATAATCATGAAACATGGCAGCATATAATAATAACAAGCATGAATCATGTAATCATGAAACATGGCGGCAAGTAATAATAACAAGCATGAATTATGTAATCATGAAACATTGCAACAAGTAGTAACAAGCATGAATCATGTAGTCATGAAACATGGCGGCAAGTAATGAGACACATGGGCCCCCTTCTGAGTACACATACCTATATTGTCCACTACTAAGGTCTTTCCGTTAACCGCGACTTGGTTATTTGTTATTACTATTAAACAGGCGTATACGTGTACAAAAAATGGCAAGAATAACATGGTATGATCAAGTAACAAGTTCAGGTTGAAAGATAACATGGACGGGTGAAAGACAACACACAAAAGATTGGGACAACGAAAATTCTAGTTCAGGACAGCAAGATCGTACTACACTAAATCTGTGATTCCCTTTGCCACACACATGCAAACCTGGATCAAAGAATAAAGGGAACAAATTACAGGGCAAACGAGCACAACGAACGATGAACCACAACGAGCACACGAACTCCAAACGAACACATGAGTCAACGAGAACACACGCACCACAACCACACTCGCACACAAGAGATCGAGCGAGAGAGACGACGACATAACCAATGAGGACCCACACACGTACCTAGCAGAGCAACGAAAGGTGCACTACGGAGAGTCGCACGACACACAGGGTGGCGGCACGGCAGTAGCTTGCTGCCGCCACTACGGTGCTGCCTCCGACGGAGAAAGAGAGACAGCACCCAACTGAAGGCTGCACGGCCCTGGACGTCACGAGGACTGCGGCATCACTCCAGCGGTTGCTGTCGAGGAGACGGGGAGTCAGGGCTGAGGGGGAGGAAACGGGAGGAGGCACAAAGATAGGGAGGTCGGGAAGTAGGGTTTTGGTAGGCGGCTGATGGGGGAAGATGAATAGGAAGTAAGTATAGGTGGGTTTATATATGTTAGATGATATAGGGTTGCATGAAGATGACGGCAGAACAGTAGGGGGAAAAGGGGGCTAACGGGTTTGGGGTTAGTTAGGTGAATAGGATTATTTGGGTTTAATAGGAATTAGAGTAAGGGTTTATGAAATAGGATAATCCACAGGGGAAAAAAATTAGAGTGATACAAAAATAAGACGGCGCGAAAGAAAATAAATAAACAAATAAAATAGGCACGAACAATTGAAAAAAAAGGATAAAATAAAAATAATTGAATCAAGAACTCAATTAAAATATGACAAAATGATAAAATAAATATATTGAAGAAGAAAGATCCAATATACGGTCCAAGAAAAGAAACAGAGAGAGAAATACACCAAAAAAGAAAAATACACCCAAAAATACACAAAATGGAAAACAGGGGTTACATCTTTACCCTAGCAGGATCTGTTGTATCTTTAAAATCTTCTAAACAAATGTGTATTGCTCGATCCACAATGGAATCCGAGTTCATTGCTTTAGATAAAGCATGTGAAGAAGCTGAATGGCTTCGCCACTTCTTAGAAGATATTCCATTTTGGCCTAAACCAATGACGACCATTTGTATCCATTGCGATAATCAAGCAGCGCTAAGTAGAGCGCACAACTCTGTATATATTGGCAAATCACGACATATTCATAGACGCCATAATACTGTTCTACAGTTTCTCTCTAATGGAATTATTTTCATTGACTTTGTGAGGTCACTGGATAACTTAGCAGATTCATTTACTAAGGGATTATCCAGAGAGAAAATTAACAGTGCATCGAGGGGAATGGGGTTAAAAGCCTAAAACAATACGAGTTACCTTATATGGAAACCTAACCTGGAGACTGGAGATCCCAGGGACCAGGTTCAATAGGACAACTAGTTATGATTAACTCAAATAGTAATGCATTTGGACTCAGGTCCATCTCATTCCTAGGGTGCAAAATAAATGCATGCTTACATAAGTATTAAAAGGTTAAGCTATGCTTTTAATGACATCCATATCTTGAAAAATCACAAGTGGAGTATTGTAGGGTACTCTTTATGGATGCGATCACCTATGTAAGTGTGAGCTGGGTCGGCTCTATGAGAAAATTGAAAGGCTGAAGTTCTCTAAAAACACTCGCAGAACTGAGATTTATTCAGGGCCAAAATGAACACAACCAAGAGATTGGATGTGAATAACACAATGTTTTGTATAGTTTATTGTTTGGGAATACACTAACGGCTGATGGTTCAAGATGAAATATTTCACCGATTAGCCAAGTATGTCCGATAAACTTTAATTAGGGAAGGTTCAAAGTGAAATATCTACCTATCCACGATACGACATTGTTTCAAATGCACTCTGTGATATGTACATATTGTAAGGTGGGAGACGAAAATTATCATTCATGTGGGGAATTGTTGGAAATCGGTTCCATCGTATTCTACTCATCAAGACGTATAAAATGATGTACTCACATGTCCAAAATGAATTTCAAATGAATGAAATATTCACCTCTGAAGTTAGCTTGTTAAAATGAAGGATTGGACTTTTGCTTGATATGTGACATTGAAAGTGTAACACCCCGCAAAATTAGAAATGACAATTTTGCCCTCATGTGTTACGCATATGTATTTTGTTCAGTTACTGGTAATATTTGTAACGTGTTTTCACTACGTATTTTAGATTCCAACTATTTATACATTTTCCGTATTGATTTTATCCTATTTGAGTCAACTCAATGTAAAATTTCAAATTCTGTATTTTTACGTGCTTTTTACGTGTTATCGATGCACGTACTGATTACATATTTTCCTCCGCTATGTGTGATATTTCCGTGTTTCAAATATTTATTTTATGTATTCAAATACTTTTTTATAAAATGGAAATTCAATTTCTCCTATTCTGATTAAAATACTTTTGTACATGACAGTCCGTCCCGTCTCATCTTTCTTTGGCTATACTTGTAGCCAGCCATGTTGGCTCCACATTAAACCCTTTTTCTATTTATGACTAAAAAGGCACTCATCAGTCGCCGAATTGGATTCCTATTCAGCTTTGCTTGCCGCCTATTAAGAGAATAGGTCCCGGTTGGAATATATATAAATTAAGAAATATATTTTTCTTATGTTATTTTCGATTATATTTTAATAATTTTCCGTTGATAAAGTCGAATTTTGTATTTCGGTATTTTACGTGCGACGCGCGTGTTTTAAGTGCACGTATGTTGGACGTATTCGTTTTCAAAATAAATTTTAAAATGTGTGTGTTTATCTTATCTGTGCATGAAAATCTATAATTTTTAATTAAACTAATTTTTACTTAAACATTTACAATATATTGTATACATATATTTTAAATTAAATATATATGTATGAGTGAAGTGTGTGCTAGTGCAACACACGTGCACGTGTATTGGACATTCAAAAAAATATAGGCCGGCTGATCTTGCATGGAGGGAAAGAATAGATTTTTGAATATATGAGTGAAGAAATGGTGGTGTGAATGGGTGTAGTGGGGAGTAGTTATAATAACCACTCTATCACAAACTATACAAATACCCCCTTCACTTCTTCTCCTTGCCATTCATTCTTCCTTCTTTGTTTCAATTCCGAAACCAAAAAGCCAGATCAGCCCTGCCATTTCCTATTACTTTCTCCTCTTTTCCACCATTCAAAACATATAAATGCATGTATGTATATACAATTATGTAAATGTATACATACATATGTATACATGAAAGGGAATGAAATGAAATGTCCTCCCTGTGCTTCTCTGTCTCAATCCGAATCCCATCAACCAACCAAGTCTCCATCAGTCCATGTCCTACTCCACCTACTCTCATACAAATCTGTCCTGCCATCTTTATTATATATATGTAATCACATAAATATATATGCATAAATGAAGTTAGAGTGCTTTTGTTTGCTTGGCCGAAAAGTGAGTTGGGGGCTTCTCTGTTGCATGCCGAAAAGTGATGGAGCTCTCTGTTGCATTGGCCGAAGCTAGGAGATTGGAGTCCTTTCTTGTGCACGTAATTCGAGGAGACAATTGGAGTTCTCTTGGAATTTATTTGTAGGAGTTCATTTGAGTACATCACAATTTGGGTGGGTGTTTCTTAAATCCTTTCTAAATTTAGGAGTATGAAGCTTAGATAATTTTGGTAGATGTAGTTTGAATTGTTAAATTTTTATTAACTTTAGGTGATGCATATGGTATTGATATCTAGAAATTTAGTAGTTGAAAAATGTAGAAAAATGCATGCAAATGAAAAATTACAATGTGAAATTGCTATATAGACAAACTACAATTTTTATTAGAGTAAATTAAATTGATGTCATGCAAATTGTAGTATACCATGATTAGATTTTGTAGATGAATTTTATGGGTATGTGAAAGGGGTAAAATTGTGCCTTATTTTGGGATAAATTACAATTATAAAGAGATGTGGAGATTTCTCTATCAACTCAAATGATACTTAAAGTAAAATGCGTTCATGTTATTTTGTTACAAAGAGTAGTTGTGTTAATTAATGTGTATAAGAGTTCTCATGAATTATTATTTTGAATTTTTTGGGTATGGATTCACCTTAAAGATAAAATCAGTATAAAATCGTCTTTGAAAATGTGGACAAGTATTTCATGAACAAATATTTCTTGAGTGTTGAACTTTTGCATAATAGTCGACTGGACATTTTCAACAGTCGACTGTCCCTGTCTTGACTGTTGGTTCTCGAGTTTCAAATCCTCACAGGACAGTCAACTGGCTATGTTTCAACAGTCGAGGGTTCTTGAGCTTTGAACATTCACAGGACAGTCGACTGGCCACTTTTAACAGTCGACCGTCACTGTCCTCGGGTGATGATTTTTCTTGAGTTTCGGATTTTATTTTTGACATGTAAAAGCTGAGTAAGATTAAATATGAGATTTTATGATTAGTAATACTTGATTGAGATTATTTGTTACTGCATACAATGTTATAAGTGATTAAATTGACAAATGAGGTTGAATTGAATTGTTTTATGTTATGAGATTGTAAAGAAATGTTTTCTTGAGGAAGAGTTTGTGAATAAAAGAAATTAAAATATTAATTTGAGATTGAATATGAAATATTGTTGATCTCTAGAAAGAGATAGTTGTTGAAATTTAGAGGCTAGGCGAGACCCTAGTGACCGGCAGTTTTATTTATGAATTTGAGAGCTAAACAGTGTGGGTTGAGTATCTCTTGAGAAGTTGCCAGTTAGGCTGACTGTCTCTTTTGTTTGTTTTAAGTACGGTACGGGTAAGTTAGCTCTAGGTTGTAATGATTTTCTTCTAAAACAAACTGAAATTGTACGGACTACACTATAGCGAAGACGTGATAAAAGTAAGAGAAAAACACAAGTATGAGAGCCACCGAATTAGAGGTGTGAGAGTGTTTCACAGGCTGTCTACATGATGCGTTATGTCATGACGTGAACATGTCTCCAGAAATATCATCTCGGTGGCGACGCTTGTGGGGTGTTTGGTGACTACGGGTGGTTCCATTGTCCAAAGACGAAGGCTGAATTGTCCATAGGATGTCTACTTGATGTGTCATGTCATGACGAGGTATTCTCCTCCAGGCTGTCTGGACATTAGGCTCGTAACTCATAGAACATCTAAGATACTTACCGTAGTTACCGTACTAGTTTAAGTCATAGCGAGGGATTGAACCCTACAAGATGAAGAATGATTAAGGGCTTGCCCTCGGATCTATGTAGTATGGGATGCATAGAATCCGAACATGTACGCATTAGTGTCATGTAATATAAATAACTGCATTAAGGATTAAGTGCACAACACCCACGACATCAATAGGGCAGTCCCTTTGTATTTTTGTTTGTGATCAAGTTTGTGGTTTGTTAAAGTATTTAATAATCGTTATACTTTCGACGTAGCGAGAATGGCCGTGTATAATATTTAGTCGGTTGTAAGCAACTGACGTGCCCACAGTTTTATATGCAGGACTTGGAGTTTACAAGAAGATATAAAGATGAATTTATTGCTGATGATTACTTAAATACTAAAGTTGTTACAAATGTACATTTATCATTGTTGTTTTTTATTTATTCCACTGCGTGTTGATGTAAAATACTGATGTAAAAAAAGTTTTAAATTTCTTGTAAAATTGAACGAAGTGAAGTGTAACGATCCTGTGGAACTTCGAATTCAGACTTATTTGGAATTCGGGATGTTACAGAGTGGTATCAGAGCCATGCTTTAATAAATACTACAAATTTACAAGGACGACACATTAGGGTGGACATTAGAAGTGTGACTTCAGTTTATAGGAATTTAAATGTAAGTGATTTACATTTGTATTGCTCTATACACTGATATTTTCTCCTCCTTTTTCCTATTGGATGGCTAGAGTCATGAATGAAGTAGTCATTGAACTTATATTCAAATTCATTCATGATGCTCTCTTCGTATACATTGATGTGAGATTGTATGCGAGTACATTTTCCCTGGGTATCAGAGTGGCAAAGTGGAAGCGTGGTTGGTTTGAACCTACATTTATGTTACCTTACACGTAGACACTTCCCTTTCAGAAAATTTCTTCGTGAATTTTTATCATAGTACTTTTTCAACATTCAATATTTTTCAAATAAATATTTTCTTATACTATTAAATCACCTGAATATTTATGATTTTGTCTATCGTCCTTAGTCTTGATCCTTTTGAACTTGTTTTATCTTTCTTTCAGTCTTAAAATTTTGTCTTCATGTTTTTATGTCGATGTATGTTTATCCGTTTACATTTGCTATTACTTTACGTATTTCATTGCCGTTTATTAAATTAATATTGCAACTATTATTTTCTTCATTTATTATTTCAATTATATTTTGAATTTTGCGTATAAATTTTGCTTATGTACAGTCATTTTATATGATTTGATTTTTGTGATACTTTATTTTTTCATTCTTTATATTGTCTTATATATTTCAGCAAATTTTTTGACGAGATTGAAATTTACTACTTATATAAATATGACCTACCATTTTGTTTTATTACCTACATTCTAAATTTAAATATTATTTGCTAATTTATTTTGTAATTAATCGCTACTTATTAATTTTGTAGTTTTACGCTTCTTCAATATAATACATACACTACATGATTATTGTTTCCATTTGTATTTTTAGCTCGTGCATATACTTTACACTAATTTCGTTTTAATGTTATAAATCCTTTTCATTACTACAAATTTTGTATACCCTATATTTAAAATCTATATATTTATTTTAATATTTTGTCGTTGTAATTTCCTACTTCATTTACAACTTTTCATCCACTTTTATATCACTGATTTCAAAACATAACATCATACTTTATCAAACACCCAATATCCAAATACATATGGAAGATTACATCTTTCCATCTCCCGTTTTGGTGCAACCTAATGTCGAGAAGGCAAATCTGCAACTAGACGTCAATGGAGGCCAACTGCAACTGCACGTCAGAGAGGCAAAGTCTGCAACCGAATGTCTAGAAGGCAAACTGCAATCAGATGTCGTAGAGGCAATTCTGTAACTTGAGGTCGAGGAGGCAATCCTGCAGTTGGATATAACAAGGCGAACCTACACCAGAAGAAAATTTTCTACTTTGATAACCCCTATTTTGTTTTCTATAATATTTACTTACCACAATCTCATTTTGTACTAGCTTATACTATTTTACAACCTAGCATTATATTATTTAAACTGATTTCTATATCTATCCTACTTGTGTATTAACTACTTAATCTTAACTATCTTATCGCCTTCTTCTTATTATTTTGAATCTTTAGATGAGTTAGCATTTCATACCACTTCATCGTGTTTTGCAATTAAATTATCTTAGATTTAGTGGATACTCACCTAACAAAAAATAAAATTAGTATTCATACTTATTTTTCGATTCGTAAGTTATTTCTATATGATTAGTTTTCGCATTATTTCAACAATATGTTGTTACTTTTTCCACTATGACGTCTTGTTTTACTCCTACAAATCATTTATGATTTTCATGTCATAATATTGTTTATTTCACCCCATAAATTTTTCGCCTATGTACGTGTATAATTTTGTATGTTGGTTTTTCTTGCTCTACTTGACAATTCAAAAGTATTTCGATGTATACCTTCTATATCTTTAATTTTCAAATAGTGTGTATAATTATTATAATTACCTTACAAATTATTTTATGATATTAATTAGTGTACAAAATCATTTTATGTTGTCTATACTTTTGACTAAATTTCATTCTCGTTTATTTTTCAAACTTTTATCCAATAGTCTTCTTTTAAAATTGCTAATTCGTTTTTTGTTATACAATACCAATTCAGTTTGCGATTTTGTACCGCTTATTACTTTGAAAAATTTTGACTACTAAACCTATTTATAAATTATCCATTGACTATGTTTCTCTTTATTGTATTGTTTTCCAAACTATTCCACAATTGATGACTAAGTTTATTTTTCTTTTATCTAATGGTTTACCTAATATTACTTTTGTATGCAAATTCCATCCTGTCTTTTGTCACATTTCTTTTCTTATGTTATTTTCTTAGTTTTCTTGTTCCATTCTTGTGAAATTTGATACTCAGAGTTTTTCTTATATAGAGTTTGTCTTGTTTTTCCACATTACTTATTTTATACTACATTTATTTTTTTAATGTTTGCAATTTTCTATATACAATAATGATATTTTTTTTGTGTGTACAAAATACAACCTTTACCCTAGCGAGTTCTTAGGACAGAACCGTTCTAAGGGGGGGAGAGTGTAACACCCGGCAAAATTAGAAATGACAATTTTGCCCTCATGTATTATGCATGTATATTTTGTACAGTTACTGGTAATATTTGTAACGTATTTTTACAACGTATTTTGGATTCCGAGTATTTATGCATTTTCAGTATTGATTTTATCCTATTTGAGTCAACTCAATGTAAAATTTCACTCTCTGTATTTTTACGTGCTATTTACGTGTTATCGATGCACGTATCGATTACATATTTTCCACCGCTACACATGATATTTTTGTGTTTCAATTATTTATTTTATGTATTCAAATTCATTTTTATAAAACGGAAAGTTATTTTTCACTATTTTGATTAAAATACTTTTGTACGTGTGGTGCACGTGTTTTCTATGTACTTATTGATTACGTGTGGAATATATATATATATATATATATATATATATATTAATAAATATATTTTTCTTATATTTTTTTGATTATATTTTAATAATTTTCCGGTGATAAAGTCGAATTTTGTATTTCGGTATTTTACGTGCGACGAGCGTGTTTTCGGTGCACGTATGTTGGACGTATTTGTTTTCAAAATAAATTTTGAAATGTGTGTGCGTGTTTATTTTATTTCTGCATCAAAATCTATAATTTTTAATTAAACTAATTAATACTTAAACATTTACAATATATTGTATACATATATTTTAAATTAAATATATATATATATGTATGCGTGAAGTGTGTGCTAGTGCAACGCACGTGCACGTGTTTTGGTCATTCAAAAAAATATAGGCAGGCTGATCTTGCTTGGAGGGAAAGAATATTTTTTTGAATATATGAGTGGAGAAATGGTCGTGTGTATGGGGGTAGTGGGGAGTAGTTATAATAATCACTCTATCACAAACTATACAAATACCCCCTTCACTTCTTCTCCTTCCCATTCATTCTTCCTTCTCTGTTTCATTTCTGAAACCAAAAAGCCAGATCAGCTCAGCTATTTCCTATTGCTTTCTCCACTTTTCCACCATTCAAAACATATAAATGCATATATGTATGTACAATTGTGTAAATGTATACATATATATATATATGTATATATGAAAGGGAATGAAATGAAATGTCCTCCCTGTGCTTTTCTGTCTCAATCCGGATCCCATCAACCAACCAAGTCTCCATCAGTCCATGTCCTACTCCACCTACTCTCGTACAAATCTATTCTGCCATCTTTATTACATATATGTAATCACATAGATATATATGCATAAATGAAGTTGGAGTGCTTTTGTTTGCTTGGCCGAAAAGTGAGTTGGGGGCTTCTCTGTTGCATGCCGAAAGTGATGGAGCTCTCTGTTGCATTGGCCGAATCTAGGACATTGGAGTCCTTTCTTGTGTACGGAATTCGAGGAGACAATTGGAGTTCTCTTGGAATTTATTTGTAGGAGTTCATTTGAGTACATCACAATTTGGGTGGGTGTTTCTTAAATCCTTTCTAAATTTAGGAGTATGATGCTTAGATAATCTTGGTAGATGTAGTTTGAATTGTTAAATTTTTATTAAATTTATGTGATGCATATGGTATTGATATCTAGAAATTTAGTAGTTGAAAAATGTAGAAAAATGCATGCAAATGAAAAGTTACAATGTGAAATTGCTATATTGACAAACTACAATTTTTATTAGAGTAAATTAAATTGATGTGATGCAAATTGTAGTATACCATGATTAGATTTTATAGATGAATTTTATGGGTATGTGAAAGGGGTAAAATTGTGCCTTATTTTGGGATAAATTACATTTATAAAATGATGTGAAGATTTCTCTATAAACTCAAATGATAATTAAAGGAAAATACGTTCATGTTATTTTGTTACAAAGTGTAGTAGTGTTAATTAATGTGTATAAGAGTTCTCATGAATTATTTTTTTGAATTTTTTGGGTATGGATTCACCTTATAGATAAAATCACTATGAAATCGATTTTGAAAATGTAAACAAGTATTTCTTGAACAAATATTGCTTGTGTGTTGAACTTTTGTAGAACAGTCGATCGAACATTTTCAACAGTCGGCTGTTGTAGCGCCCCGATTTCCGATACTGGAAAACCGAGACACAAGCCAAGACCTTTGCTTCAATTAGTCACAATACACAGAAAAAAACAGGAGAATTTAAAACTTTTTATTTAATACACAAAGTGTTACAAGTCTGAATACTGTACAAGTGTAATACTTTACAATGGAGTTACAATATTGCCTTTACATTTCTAAGTATTACAACCTTCACATCTTACATCAGAGTATCTCTCAACTAATACATAATAAATACATATACTGCAGCGGAACTAAACATAACACTGACTCCTTGCTTTCCTTGCCTTGAGTCCTCCTGAATCTCGCCTTTGTACTTCGGCGATCCAGTACCTATGGAAGTGGGGACGTCAGTATTCACTGACGCTTAAAGGCTGATCATATAGCAGCGAATCTTCCAAACAATATACAAATATAGCAATGGTGTTGGTGTAGTTTAAGTGTTCGTGAGTGCTGTGACTAAACTCTAATGCGATACTTAAAATAGAACTAGGACACTCCCTATTCTTATGAATTCTAATTGTACACAACCCGTTCCTGACACCTACCCACGGCAGTTCAGGAATTAACATTGCGAGATACACAACCTGTGTCCTCAACCTGTGAGACGGCACCGTACGTATCCCTTTGACGGGAAGGTAGAACTAGGATGCTTCCTATTCTAATGTCAGCAAGTCTCCGAAAGTAACATGCAGCCCATAAATACATGGGACTCCATCTCAAGCTGTTTCTCCATATATAGGGATTTGAACCCGCGTTATGAATTCTAATTGTACACAACCTGTTCCTGACACCTACACGTGACTCGCGAGGCTGCAGATGTGGTCATGTGCCACTGTTGCATTTCACCCGTGGTGTCTATGTTCCCACCGCGACCCGGCTAACCGGACCTCACTCAAATTAGACGATCCCGACGTATCGGGTGTCATCACAAAAACCAAACCATAGAGTTTCGCAAGCGCAGGGTAGCACGAAGCCTACCCTGTGGCACTCTCTGGGGTATCGCAAGCGCAGGACTGCACAATGCATCCTGTGGCACCCCTAGCCACGGTACTTCAGGAATTAACAGAGCGAGATACGCAACCCGTGTCCTCAACTTGTGAGACGGCACCGTACGTATCCCTTTGACGGGAAGGTACAACCCGGTACACCACCTATGATCTGCCTCAAGAGACGAGTTAGTGTCGGGGCCCCCTACAACTGACCCCTCTCTCCCGGCAAAAGGTTTTAAGTAAACTGATCCTTATAAGTCACTATCCTAGTGATGTCCCTGACTCGAACAATCCTAGGGATGACGATATTATAACACAACATGCTAGGCCTTAAATTAGGCTTCGCAAAACAACTCTATTAGGCCGCTCAACCTAGATTTACCAGAATCCTTCGGGACCCGGTTCGTGACTCATCGATCCAAGACTTTGGCCGTCGCGAATATATACGCACGCCGCTACCCTAGACTTGGATTCTGTCTATACTCCGGTCCTCGATCAACCTACCCTGGTTAAGATTCGACGGTACACAAGGAGCGACTCCTCCACAGTTCCTTAGGGTAGAAACACATGTCTTGATGGTCGATAGCCCTTAGGGTGGTAACATCACCCTAGATAGCACAACTAACTGTGTACTAGCTAACAAGCTATACACGAGTAATAACCACATACGAGCCAACTAAGCTACGTATGAAACAATAACTACCTACGAGCCAGGCGGGCCTCGTAGGAGGTAACCACGTACATACCAGCCAAATAAGCCGCGTATGAGACCAACAGCTACGTACGGGCCAGTCGGGCCGCGTACGAGACAACAACCTACATACGAGCCAACTAAGCTACGTATGAGACCCACCGCTACATACGGGCCAGTCGAGCCACGTACGAGCACGACCGGGTGCAAACAACCATACAGGTAATCAATCCTAGAAGCAACCAAGCGTGCTTACTAACAAACTTAATCTTCTACTATTAGAAGCAACAAAGGGATCTACTAGTAGTCTAAGATCGGTATTCTACTAAGGAAGAATCCGAAGGCGACATAACCGCCTTTATCGAATTAACTATCGCTAGTGGTCTTCCCGATCTTACTACTTCGACCTATAATGTCTTAGGCATGACATACACTCGTAGGCATCTTCCTAAAGTAATCCAATTACAAAATAGAACTACTCACAATCACACTCCTAAGTATGAATATGATTAATGCTTGTGTTTTCATCGAGCTTAAACATAAAAATCACTACGACCTAGACATAGAGTCTACTATAGTCAAGCGAGCATGAAAACTTACTACTTATCTTGACTAATCACCATAACACAAGCATGGATAGATAACTAATATAACATACAATCATTCCAAGGTATAGTAGATATTCTAACATTACTCCTACAATGTTCTAATCATGTATTACTCTAGCATGGCATAGAATCCAACATAAATCACTACAACTAGCCATGGGTAGTTTCTTTACCCTAAGCATGAACATCCTAGTATGGGTATCCTTAACTTAATAAGATCAATAATTTGCATGATCACTACTCACTTAGCATGAATCATGGTCGTTCACTAACATAGTATACACTTCTCTACCATTTATCTAGCATGGTATACAATTTGCATACAATTTAAACTAGCATGATATGCCAAATACTTACAATTAAGCTAGCATGATATATCGCTTTCCAACAATTAAACTAGCATGGTATATGATTTTATCATGGATCCTACAACACTCTAGGCACAATAAAATTTATCCAAACATTGTAGGAAACTATTGGATTGAATCCTACACATTCTAAGCATAACTAAGTCACTAAACTTAATAGGAAACTTTAGGAATGAATCCTACAAAATTCTAGTATAAGTGAGTTACTAAACATGATAGGAAAAGAATCCTACAACATTACCAAGCATGCTAGGAAAAGAATCCTACAACATTCTAACCGTTAAGCATGGTAGGATAAGTTTATAAAACATTCTACAGTTAATTAAGCATAGAATCATGGTTTTTTATAAATAATCCTACAACTAGCTAAGCATGGATTATGGCTTCTAAGCATTTCTAGAAGCAAAGCTACCACTAACTAAGCATGGTAGGATATTTTTAAATGCAATCCTACAACTAACTAAGCATGGATATGGCTTCTAATTATTTTTAGAAGCAAAGCTACAACTAACTAAGCATGGTAGACATGGTAGGATATTTTTTAAAAGCAATCCTACAACTAACTAAGCATGGATATGGCTTCTAATTATTTTTAGAAGCAAAGCTACAACTAACTAAGCATGGTAGACATGGTAGGATATTTTTAAAAGCAATCCTACAACTAACTAAGCATGGATATGGCTTCTAATTATTTTTAGAAGCAAAGCTACAACTAACTAAGCATGGTAGACATGGTAGGATATTTTTCAAAGCAACCCTACAACACCCTAAACATAAAGCATGATGGGAAAACATCCTACAACTAATTAAGCATGAATATGGCTTCTAACATTTTTAGAAGTGGTCCTACAACATTAGTAGCATAAAAATGGCTTCTAACCATTTTTAGAAAAGATCCTACAATATGTGAAACATGAGCATGGCTTCTAAATAATTTTAGAAATAATCCTACAACACTTGAAGCATAAACATGGCTTCTAAATAATTTTAGGAGTAATCCTACAACACTTGAAGCATAAACATGGCTTCTAAATAATTTTAGAAGCAATCCTACAATATTTCACTACTACTACTACTCCTATTTTAATCAAAACATAATTACCTATTGCTACTACTACAACATACAACTTACTACTATCACAACATACAACTTACTATTATTACTACTACTTCATTCTCATAAAAAAATCACAACATACAACTTGCTACTATTACTGCTACCTTATTAATCAACATACATGCTACTACTACTTTATTTTATTACATACTACTACTTATCATTTTAGCTTACTACTACTTAGTTCTTTATTATAACTAGTGATAAAAGAAAGATCATCTTTATTTTATTTTTCTTTACAACTAGTAAAAGAAAAGGTCTTTTTAATTAACTACACTAGTGATTAAAATAAAAGAAAGATCTTTTTGTTAAGCTACAACTAGTGATTAAACAAAAAGAAGATCTTTTTATTAAGCTACACTAGTGATTAAACAAAAGAAAGATCTTTTTATTAACTACAACTAGTAATAAAAGAAAAGGATCTTTTTATTAAGTTACAACTAGTGATTAAAATAAAAAGAAGGATCTTTTTATTAAGTTACAACTAGTGATTAAAATAAAAGAAAGATCTTTTTGTCAAGCTACAACTAGTGATTAAACAAAAAGAAGATCTTTTTCATATTTACAACTAGTGATCAAATAAAAAGAAAGATCTTTTTATTAGACATATGCTTTTATTTTTTTGTTCAAGTTTAATCAAGAGTCCTACAACCCACAATGGTTGTAAAATGAATGCTCATATGCTTATGTTTTAAGTCCTACAACCACTCATGGTTGTATGTTCAACATTATGCAATGTGTAAGTTTCTTTAGTCCAATAATATACAAACAACCACTTCAATAATAAAGCTATGATCTTTATAAATTAGTACTTACTACTGCTACTCTTTTTCTTTCTCTTTCACTTACTACAACATACCACAAACCCAAAAAGAACAAAACAAAACAAGAAGGTAGAAGGAGAAGTCAAACAACAAAACAACAAACAACAAACAAACAAACAAACAAACAAAGAATCAAAGTGAAGAAACCCCCACCTTATTTTTCCTATAGGAAGGTCTTGCTTGCTAATCCTTCTCCTTCCCCTAGCTTTTTAAAGCTTCTAAGAACCCTACAAAACAAAACTCTCAAGTTATTTTTTGTTCTCTCTTTCTTTTCCTTTCTTTCTTTCTTTCTTTCTTTCTTTCTTTTGTTTTCTAAAATGAGAGAAGAAGGAGAATGGAGGGCTATTTATAGAAGAGGATGGGAGGTGGTAAGTGCACCATTTGGCACAAAATAGCCCCAAAAGGGGGAGCCGGCCATGCCTAGGAGGAGGGGGGAAGTGGGGGAGGTGCTATGTGGGGGAAAATTGACATGGAGGAGGAGTTTTCTAGAAGAGTTCTTAATCCTCTTATGTCTTTGTAACCCTAGGTTTAGTCTCTAAATCAAACCCTAACCATCTAATTAAGTTTTGTCATAACAAAACAAGTGTTGTCCAAAAATGCACAACACACAATTTGTATGATGCACTAATCGACATACTACTCGTACGTGCGCGTATATGTCCGTATACCGGAAAATCTTTGCATAATCCGTATAAAAATAGTTAAATCTTGGAAATAATAATAAAATAAATTTTATTATTAGTTCGGAAGATCACGATATCAATTTGATACAATACGGATATATACTGACCGATATCTGGATACCGATAATGTCTAGGAGCAAACCGGGTGAAAATCACCAAAATATTCTAATTTTGGAATTAAAACAAAATAATAATAAAATAATAATTTATATACGGTAATATCCGTCCGGGATATTACAGCTGTCCCTGTCATGACTGTTGGTTCTCCTGTTTCGAATCCTCGCAGGATAGACGACTGGCAATGTTTCAACAGTCGACTGTCACTGTTCTAGTTGAGGGTTCTTGAGCTTTGAACTTTCGCAGGACAGTCAACTGGCCACTTTTAACAGTCGACCGTCACTATCCTGGCTGATGATTTTTCTTGAGTTTCGGATTTGATTTTTGACATGTAAAAGTTGAGTAAGATTAAATATAAGATTTTATGATTAGTAATACTTGATTGAGATTATTCGTTATTGCATACAATGTTATACGTGATTAAATTGACAAATGAGGTTGAATTGAATCGTTTTATGTTATGAGATTGTAAAGAAATGTTTTCTTGAGAAAGAGTTTGTGAATAAAAGAAATTGAAAGATTAATTTGAGATTGAATATGAAATATTGTTGATCTCTATATAATTGTTGGATTCTAAAGGCTAGGCGAGACCCTAGTGACCGGCAGTTTTATTTATGAATTTGAGAGCTAACCAGTGTGGGTTGAGCATCTCTTGAGAAGTAGCCAGTTAGGCTGACTGTCTTTTGTTTGTTTTAAGTCCGGTAGGGTAGCCAGCTAGCTCTTGAGAAGTAGCCAGCTAGCTCTAGGTTGTGATGATTTTCTTCTAAAACAAACTGAAATTGTAAGGACTACACTATAGTGGAGACGTGATGAAAGTAAGAGGAAAACACAAGTATGATGGCCATCGGATTGGCGGTGTGAGAGTGTTTCACAGGCTGTCTACATGATGCGTCATGTCATGATGTGAACACGTCTCCGGAATTATCGTCCCGGTGGCGACGCTTGTGAGGTGTTTGGTGACTACGGGTTGTTCCATTGTCCGATGACGGAGGCTGAATTGTCCATAGGCTGTCTACATGATGCCTCAGGTCATGACATGGGATTTCCCTCCAGGCTGTCTAGACATTGGGCTCGTAACTCATAGAACATCTCGAATACTTACCGTAGTTACCGTAATAGGTTAAGTCATAGCGAGGGATTGAACCCTACAAGATGAAGAACGATTAAGGGTTTGCCCTCGGACCTATGTAGTATGGGATGCTTAGAATCCGAACAAGTGCGCATTAGTGTCATGTAATATAAATAACTGCATTAAGGATTAGGTGCACTACACCCACGACATCAATAGGTAGTCCCTTTGTAGTTTTGTTTGTGATCAAGTTTGTGGTTTATTAAAATATTTAAGAATTGTTATACTTTCGGCATAGCAGGGATGGCAGTGTATAATATTTCATCAGTTACAAGCAACTGACGTGCCCACAGTTTTATATGCTAGACTTGAAGTTTACAAGAAGATATAAAGATGAATTTGTTACTGATGATTACTTAAATGCTAAAGTTGTTATAATTGTACATTTATTATTGTTGTATTTCATTTATTCCGCTTCGTGTTGATGTAAAAGATTCTGATCTAAATAAAGTTTTAAATTCCTTGTAAAATTGTACAAAGTGAAATGTAAAGATCCTGTGGAACTTCGAATTCAGACTTATTTGGAATTCGAGGTGTTACAGAAAGTTAGTCCCATACCGAAAAGGAGCAAAAAGCAAATGACGTTATAAGTTAAAAACTGAGTCAAAGGGTTGTGCCCTTAGGGTTGTGCCAGACCCGGGGTTGGGCTTGGGCTTGGGCTTGAAACAGTAAACTTATTTTTTCAAAAAAAAAAAAACCATTTCTAATTTTGTATACGGGCTAGATACGAATACGGGCAGTTGCAACTGTCATGATAGTTTTTGTCTGAACAGTTGCAAAAACTGCCTAGGGTTTAGGGCAATAAATAGGACTGGATTCTGATCAAATCCGAGTCTAATTTACATCTTCCCTACCACCCTGTATCAGTGCAGATATCATAAAACCCATTGTCACATCCTTTCTCGCTCAAGTCTTCATTATTCTAGTATAAGTTAGTAGAGTTCTGACTGTTGTATCTTGGGAGACGATTACCGAATAACTTGTATACACTGTAGCAGTGGCAAAATAAACGTCTTAAGAACATTGTTTTCAACAAGCCTCAGTCTGTCCATTTTTCTTCACCATATTCAAGTTCGGAATTGAAGATAACTTATCTTCTTTCTGTGCTTTGTGTACAGTGATATACGCTGTTTGCGAAATAATCTGCTTAATTCATGATTATCAAGGTTCGAATTGAAGATACCATATCTTCCTTTTGTTCTTTGCTGATAGTGAATTATACTGTTTGCGTAACAGTATTATTATTATTAAATTCGAGTATTAATTTAATTCATTGCTATTAATTTTTCATTAAAAAATTAATCTTGTCTACTTAAGGTATAACATATATATAGATTTATTGCCAATACAATTTAGAAAATTCAGAAAAGGAATATCAACTTTCTCATATAAGGGGATCATTCAACTAAAAAAGTATCTTGTGATTGCCAAAGACAAAGTTGACCCACCCTGCCTCCTTCAGTATTTACTCAAGCAATTTCACTAAAGCTTTTGATACATATGTATCTGCACTTAGTTAGAAATACCCAAATTTATTTATTGAAAACATTAGATCTGAATCTTGAATGCCACTTCAGACATCAACTATAGGGATTGATTCGGAATTGCCTCTTTCCATGTGTAGCAATGCCCCTTAACTTCTAAATTGTTCTGAACTTTTTTTTTTCCATTAATAACCATGAATATTTTTGTGATTAGACATCATTATATGGTTCAGTTGCTGATTGAAAAAAGAAATTTGATCTAACAAAAGTGTAAATTAATTTAGATGTTAATTTGAAGTTGGTGAACAACTTTTTTCTTGAGAAGCATAAAAGCTTAGAACTATTTTGCTACTTGTAAAATTGTGTTTGTCGCTTGTACAGTGATTGGTGATGGTGTACTCAAGCTCTATTTCTTCTCTGTGTTTTGAATCTGCTTGGTCTGTTCTTCACTAATATTCGCAAGACAATTACAATTGATTCCTTGTAGTTCAATCATCGACTCTTTTATTACAAATTCGTGCTACCAGATTGAATGTTGGTAACGACAGGTTTTTCAATTTATTTTCTTAAATTTGAAACACAACAGATAGTATGCATCAAGTTGTTACTGTTTCACATTAGACTACATGCATGACAAGCCATTATTTTTTAACAAAAGACTGTGACTTGATGCTTCATGTGCAAGGATTTTTTTATTTTGTTTCTTTTGTACTTCTGAAGTTATCAGTTATCGAAATGTTTTGCTTTACATATACAAAACTCAACAACAAGTTTTTCTTTGATTATTTTTTTATTGTATGTCTGTAAAGATATATGGTGTATATAATTACAATGGACATCTTTGATTCTCATATATTTACATTTATAAAGTTTCTATTTATATTTTTGCCACCAGCTTTAAATCTTCTTTGCTCCTCGTTATTGATCATAGATTGTATTCTTGTTAATTCTCTGTTTATTCAATTCTCAGTTGGTTTATACAGTCATTGAGAGAGGTATTTTCTTGACTGTGAGAAAGTTGTGTTGTTTGATCCCTGAATCATTTGATTTTTGCAATTTCTATCACCTATTGTAAATTTTTTTTACCTTCCATCCTTTTATATCAATTTTCTACCTCACTATCTTTACTCTATTTGTAAAAGGAATAATACATGGAAGAATATTTATTAGTAATCCTTAGTTAATATACGTTGCAATATGTCTTGTTCTTTGAAGAATTTTTACGTAGCTAATGTTTAAAGTGATGGGTGGTATACGTTGCGATCAATGTGTGACACAAATTCTATGGATTGTCATTAGTTAGTTGTATTATGTTTTGCATTTCATACAATCATGGTCTTCAATTGTGAATAGTAGATTATTTGTGAGATGGAAATTGCCTATTTTATCTACAATAACGAATGTCTGTTTTGTCTTATCTCAAATTTCAGGATTTTATACATCAATGATTACTCCAAGTTTTAAGTTAAAAGTACGGGATCTTTTTTTGATCTTATATTAACTTTTATTCTCTGATTACTCCAAGGACTTCATTAGCAATTGATACTGCGACTTTTCGGTGTGGGAGCAATTGATGGTGAGTTCTTTTGATGAGAGGGAAGAGGATATCTCAGTCGTGGATCCGATCCTAATGAGAGGTGAATGTGTGTTTGGGATATGTGGATCCTGTTAGGGTTATATACTGAAAGCATCACTTTTGTATTAACTTTATTTCCTTATTTTTTTTTGAGTGAGAATCATATGGGCATATGTTTGCATATTGTGTTTATTATAATATTAATGCAAGTATCTGATATTCTATAAGGTTGATAATATGGTGTGAGGTGACACAGAGAAGATCATATTATCAGTTCCCTATGGAATATATAAATAGTTCACAACCTAGACGGACTTGGATAATCCATTGGAAAGGTTGTAGTGTAATCTGGTATTAGTCTATCTTGACTATAGGTTTACACTAGTACACTTTGTGTGTATTGAACAGGACCACTTGAGGTTGTTCTCTTTATACTGACTATAAAAGAGAACAAACACCTATGTTATTATGGATGCTTATGCTCTTAATCCAGATTTAATAACAGACATGTATATGCAGTGTGCATTACTTTGACTCATAAAAGAGTGAGATTCATTATGGATCAACAACCTCTATGAATTGGGTAATAGCATTGTATGTATGATGGGTTGTTGATTGTAAAAGGAATCCATGTCCCGATACGTCGGGTTGATGATGTCCCCTTAAGGAGCTCATAAGGATTGTCATGTAAACCCTGCAGGTGGATTACATCCGACATGACAAATAAAGTTGAGTGGTACTACTTAAGGATAAAAGATGTTGATCAATATAGTTGTCAGTAACTTAATTTGATCGACGGACATTCGATATCTTAACATGGGGAGCTCAACGAGCATATAATAAAAGGAGCCCATAAATATAATTTGGGATTAGGAAGGTAGTGCAACAATAGCTCCTTAGTGGACCGAGCTATTGTTAATGGGCCTGGGTTGTGTGTTCGGGCTGAATACGGGATACCCAGATTCGTTAGGAGACCTAACCCTAATTTCTCCTCATGGTCCCTGCCGTAGCCTTATATATATCCTCTATTTCTCTGGCCGTCATTGATCATCTGAAATATAAGATTTTTTCTCTAAATTGGCGATTCACGTAAGGAGAGAAAGAGAGGTCAGCCAAGGAGAAGAAAGGTTAGGAGATCGTCGCCCACACGACGTCCAACCCGAGGAAGGAGTACGTGCAGAAGATCTTGGGGTCGCTATCGTCTTCTTCTCATCGCAGGTATAATTCGTGAACCCTAGATTCTGCTATATAGGGTTAGATCACGTATTTAATCTGTTAATCTTTTATGATCGATACGCACACCAATCCGTAGTCCTGGGAATCATCTCAGTTCCATCGGCGGTGGTTGCGCTGATCGTTAGCCGCCAGAAACTTGCAAAAAGCCTTGAAATGCTGAGAGTTTTTCCGGCGATAGGCCCTCTGATGATCAAAGTTAGTTACCGGAGAAGAAGATTAGGGTTTTAGAGGCTAAAGGTTCATTACCTTGCAACTGAAGAGGGGGACTAATATTTATAAGTAGAGAGACGGATCCTTAGTGGACCGGTTGACCATCTTCTATAGGTCAAATTGGAGTAGTGGGTCTGCCAGCGGCCTACATGGAGTATATGCCTGTTTTTAGGGATCTCTGGATTTGTTGGGATCAGACGGTTCAGTGAACTAGATTTTCCTGGAGGTTGGATATATCAGCTGCCGAGGAGTAGTCCATTCCGGTGGCTGAAAACCTAGTCGATAGTGTGAGCAGGGATGAAATAGAGTACTATTATCCACTGTTGGCTCATGGTCCACCTCGATTGTCGAGGTGTCAAGGCATGGAGGGGTCGAAAAGGTGAAGCGCCAAGAGGCCGAGGTGCCGAGGAACTGGGACGAAGGGGTCCTTTCATAAGTTGCTCGAGGTCCACGTCAAGCTCCGAGGCTAGCAAGATTGTGGAGGTGTCGATTGATCAGCATGTAGTATGTATAAATCGTTTTTGTTCTAATTTTCAACCTGAGTTATTTTTGCTGTTAGCTTGCTTGGTTGTGTATAGTTTTGTAGTAATGTTAGGTTCTTTGCATTTTGTGAAATGATGGCGGCACCTTATATATTTATATAATAAAACACAAAGAAAAGCTATCAAGTGGCTCTCCTTCAATAGTAAGGAAATCAATGGTCCAGATTTAAGCACCCAAAAGTCATTTTTCCCACCAAAAGTTTTTCCCCAAAACTCAAATTCAAATCCCCCCCCCAAAAAACCTCCTTTATTTATTTAATTATCTCTCTCTCTCTCTCTCTCTCTCTCTCTCTCTCTCTCTCTCTCCCTCTCTCTCATATTCAGATTAGTTTGCTCCCTCTAATCCCCAAACCAGAGAGCTCCAATTTCACTCACTCTCCCCTTAGGGTTTTTATGCCGCTAACGCCAAATCCCTAAAACCATTTTCTTAAACCTTCACTTCCATTCCATTGGCAAAGCCTCCATCGTCCTTTCAAGCGCGAATCTCAAGGCAAATCGATATCTGAATCCAGTGTCGAACCCCAATTCCAGAGAAAGAATGAGTTTTTCTATAATACTGCATATTAAATAATTAAAACATAAAATAAAATTAAATTAATAAATACGAATCTTAAAGTTAAGATTGAACCGAATTTTGATGAAAATCAAGGTGAATGCAGGTTGGATCCAGCATGTGAGTGATGCGGGCCCGGCTTGTATGTAGCAAACAGCAAACAACCACACAACATACAGAAGACAACATACATACACTAAAAAGCAAACACCAGATCGCAACCAACTTGGGGCAGTGCTTTCCTTAGATAATGCACAAAGCTATATGATCTCGACAAGGCCTTCATTTCAAGATAAACTAAGTGGTCAGAGTGTTTTTGAACTACAAAAAAGTAAAATTTGTCTATATTTCTTAGTTTTTTCTTGTTAGTGGATATCAATAAGAAATACACATATTATAACAACTACATTCTATTTCAAATTTTTGTTACTTTTCTTGATTTTTGAATAATGCATCTGGGGAATGATGAGCTTGCAAAATTATCCTGAGAAGCATGTTTTGTTTTTTTCACTAATACAATGGAAATTTGCACGAAAAGGTATAATTTGCCCTCCTTTTGGAGTTTGAGGGGGTTTTTTGAAATTTTGTTGTGTACACGTCGCCTTGTTCAGGAGCTTCGGCTTTGTGTTTACCAAATTCGCTAATTTTTGCTAAGTGTTTTAGTTGTTTGCCTTGGAATTTTCATCTCGTCGAGGTGACACAGCTTGTCGAAGCACCTTATGCAGCGGAGGAGTTACATTCCGAGGTTGGCCTTGGGGCGACGAAGTTATGCCTCGCTAGGTGCTGAGAGCGCCTTTACGAAGTTGAGTTGGGGCTACGCACAGCCTAACGTGAACGAAATCATATCCAACTAATTGTAGGCCGGCAAGACATCGAGATTCGAATACTAGAAGAGAGGCTTGGGGAGACGACCCCTGAAGGCGATGATGATGGTTCGTCAACAGCCTTTAGTCTCGGTCTGAGGCTTAGGCGTCTCCGCCACTCCTTGTCGAAGATGAAAACGGAGAGAGATGAACTACTAGCTGAGATTTACGACTTGACAATAGCAGAAGACAAGCTTTTGGCGGGGAGAGAAGAACTAACAGCAGCGATGGGAAAGTTAACGGCGGAGCGTGACATGTTGTTAGCAACAATGAGCAAGGTGACGGCAGAGGTCGACGAGCTGAAGAGGGTTACGGTCGACAAGAGCATAGAGGTTACTCATCTCCGCCAAATTATTGCCGATAGCTCTGGTGCCGCAGCCTCCGCTCGGCTTCCTCGCTTCAAGATAGCCGTAAAGGACGACTCTCTGAAGCAACGAATCGTCGAGCTAGAGGCGGAGGTCGCTCGCCTCAAGCCCCAACCTTGATGGATCAATGTCAGAAGCACCTCATGTACCCATGAAGAGAGCGAGCAAGGCATTTCTTTTTACGAGCTTGCGACTCGTTCGCCCGTTGCTCGGCGAAGCCCAGGTGACGCATAAAGTGGGGTGGCTGTTTCGTCGAGCGGAGCGTCCGTTGGTGCGACCGTCAGAAGCAGTGTACAAGATGCGTCTCAATTTGCCGGTTTGGGACAAGCACTGAGGGTAGATAGAGGCCTTACAATTTTCGCCGTCCCCGGGTGTCTTTAAACCGAAGCATCCCTACGCCTAGGAGGTGATGAAGTGGTCTTTTGTTTTCCAAGTTTTGCATCTTGTCTAAGTACGAGGAGTCGGTCCTGTAATTTTGGCTTTTTAAATTTTGTAACTTCGTTGTAGAGAAAAGTAGCTGGTCTTGTAATTTGATTTGTTCCTCAAACTTTATAAAAACGAAGGTTGTTTCCTCTTTTGGACTTGTGTGATTTGTTATTCATCTATGGTTGTAGGAGTACTTCTAAAGGGTAGACCACTTCTTACTCGCTTATGAGCGAGGAGTAGAAGCGGAGTCGAGCCAAGCTTTGAACTCCGAACTCTTTGTTTGAGTAAGTTTCAATGGTTGTGGGAGCAGTTTCAAA
The DNA here is from genome assembly GCA_017893485.1 of Hemerocallis citrina. NCBI lineage: Eukaryota > Viridiplantae > Streptophyta > Magnoliopsida > Asparagales > Asphodelaceae > Hemerocallis > Hemerocallis citrina. The sequence goes on from CM030359.1 coordinate 109,008,282, forward strand.
TGGCGAACCACTTCTAACTCGCTTATGAGCGAGCTTGCGAAGCGGAGTCGAGCCAAGTTTTGGACTCTGAACACGTCGTTCGAGTAAATTTCAACGGTTGTGGGAGTAGTTCCGAATGGCAAACCACTTCTAACTCGCTTAAGAGCGAGCTTGCGAAGTGGAGTCGAGCCAAGTTTTGAACTCCGAACACGTCGTTCAAGTAAATTTCAACGGTTGTGGGAGCAGTTCCGAATGGCAAACCACTTCTAACTCGCTTAAGAGCGAGCTTGTGAAGCGGAGTCGAGCCAAGTTTTGGACTCCGAACACTTTGTTCGAGTAAATTTTAACGGTTATGGGAACAGTTCCGAATGGCGAACCACTTCTAACTCACTTAAGAGCGAGCTTGCGAAATGGAGTCGAGCCAAGTTTTGAACTCCGAACTCGTCGTTCGAGTAAATTTCAATGGTTGTGGAAGCAGTTCCGAATGGCGAACAACTTCTAACTCGCTTAAGAGCGAGCTTGCGAAGCGGAGTCGAGCCAAGTTTTGGACTCCGAACTTGTTGTTTTTTGAAACACAATTGGGGTCTTAAACAGAGAGACAGGGCGATCACAAAAGAATTGCTATGCAAAAGAAGTTCTTTATTAATAATTGCTAATCTGCCGCTTCTAAGTTGTAGGTCGTTATTACAATGGGAAAATAAAGAAGCAAGTACAAATGAAAAGAAGATAGGAATGGCTCAACATTTGATGGTACTCGGATAGGCGTTCAAACACCCTCTTGGTACTTAGTAAATGGTCGGCTTTCCAAGTTCTTGGTATCTCTCTGCCTTCGATGTCTTCAAGATGATATGCTCCTAGCCGAACTACTTTGGAGACCTTGTATGGTCCTTCCCAATTTGGGGCTAGCTTGCTTTTTTGACTGGGGAATAGATGACTAGCCTTTTGAGGACTAAGTCCCCCTCCTTGAGATCTGTGGAATGGACCCTTTTGTTGTAGGCCTGCTCGATTCTTTTCCGATAATTTTGCTGGCAAATTGAAGCCCTTTCGTGGAGCTCATCGATCAGGTCCAAATTTGCTCGGAGCTCTTTGGCGTTCTGCTCTTCATTATAGGCAATAAGACGAGGAGATGGCAAACCAACTTCTAAGGGATTACGGCCTTGGATCCGTACGTGAGATTGAAGGGCGACTCTCCTGTGGAGGTCTTTTTTGTAGTGCGGTAGTTCCACAATACGTTAGGAAGTTGTTCTTCCCATAAGCCTTTGGCCGACTTGTCTAGTCTCTTCTTGATGCCAGAGAGGATCTGCCTGTTGGAGTTCTCTACTTGACCATTGGATTGAGGATGGAAAATGGAGGAGAAGCATTGCTGAATGTCGAGGTCTTCACATAAAGAGCGAAACGCTGTCCCTGTAAACTGTGTCCCGTTATCTGTTACTAGGACTTGAGGTATACCTAACCTACAGATCACATTTTTCCAGAAGAACTGCAGCACTTTGATTTCGATAATGATTGTCAGTAGTTCGGCCTCGATCCATTTGGAGAAATAGTCGATCACCATGACTAGGAATTTGAGCTGGCCTCGAGCTGGTGGGAACGGACCTAGCAAGTCCATCCCCCACATTGCGAAAGGAATTGGACTCGAGAGAGATGTGAGTTGTGCTTGGGGTAAGCGGCGGATGTTGGAGAATTGCTGACAGGAGCTGCATTTCCGGACGTGCTGTTCGGCATTACCTTTGTGGAGTTTCTTGCAAGGCATACAAGGCTTCTTCTGGGGAAAGACATCTCAAGTAGGACCTGCCATTTACTTGGGTATAGGAGCGTTTGTACAAGACTCCCTCAACAAGGGCGTACCGCTCCACTCTCGTTCGGATTCGGCGAGCTTCTTTAGGATCTTAGGGGAGGTTCCCGTCTCTGAGGAACTCAATCAAAGGCTTCATCTAATTATCCTTGAGTTGAACAGGTAGCGACTGCATTGAGTCGGGGACTTCTTCTTCGATACTGGGCCTTAGAAGAACTTCGATCAGGACGGTCTGCTCGAGACCTTGGAGGGAGGAAGAGGCTAGTTTTGAGACGGCATCTGCATGGGCATTCTCTTCTCTAGGGATCCACTGGAGTTGTGCCTCTTCGAATGAAGCCATGAGACTTTGGACCTTGGCTAGGTACTTGGCCATTCGGTCGTCTCGCGCCTCGTATTCTCCTAAGACCTATTTCACCACAAGTTGAGAGTCACTGAATATTCGGACACGTTGTGTTCATGACTTTCGAGCCATGCCTAAGCTTGCTATTTGGGCTTCATACTCAGCTTCGTTGTTGGAAGCTTTGAAATTGATGCGGAGGGAGTATTAGAGAACGAAGTCATCGGGGTCTGCCAGAATAACTCCGACTCTGCTCCCTTCGGTGCAAGAAGACCCATCTACATACACCGTCCAGATGGGTGGCCCATCCGCTGCTTGGCTTACTTCTGGAATCGTGCTTTCCACAATAAACTCGGCTAGGGCTTGAGCTTTAATTGCAGTCCGAGGCTGATAGGATATGTCGTGTTGACTCAGCTAGATTGACCACTTCATTAGACGCCCGGAGGTCTCGGGTTTATGCAGAAACTGCTTGAGCGGCTGGTCGGTAAGGACGACCACTGAATGTGATTGAAAATAGGGGCAGAGCTTCCTGGCTACCATAACTAAGGCGTAGGCTATCTTTTCCAATCTCGGATAGCGGAGCTCGGCGTCTCTAAGGACCTTGCTCACATAATAAATAGGCTTCTGAGCCTTGTCTTCTTCCTTTACTAAGGCAACGCTGAGAGTTTGTTCGGAGGCAGTGAGGTAGAGGAAGAGTGTTTCCCCAGAAATAGGCTTGCTAAGGAGTGGGGGGTTGACCTGTAACACCCCATATTATACGATACCTGAACATATATATATATATATATATATGTATATATATTGTCCGTATGCGTGCACTTGATAGCAGTATTATGGGTTGATTTTGCTATCATGGTGTGTGGTTAGTGTTGGTTCTTGATTTTGATGATCACAACACAGTGCATCATGTGTCTATATTATACAGCTGACATTGCAGTACAGAGACTAAAGACAATTCTAGCTGAACAAACAAACAAGCTCAAACAGATACAGATGAAGAAGACAAGGATCAAGTTTCAACCCAAGACTCAAGACTCAAGACTTCAAGCTCAAATGTTTTATAAATATTGTATTCTATTTTTCTTGTTTGAGTCTTAGTATGATGTAAAGCCTTGTCAACACACACACACACACATACTCAAAATTTTCATAATGTGTGTCTCTTAAAAACCCCCAAACATAAGTCAAAACAGTTTGAAGAATTTTAACTTTTAAGTACCAGTCGACTTAAGCTTCTGCCAGTCGACTGATAAGTACGAAACTGTTTAAAATTATTCAAACTCTGATCAGTCGACTCATATGGCAACCCATTCGACTGTTCGAGAGTTTTTTGACCGTTTTCTGATTTTCAAAAACGAATTTTTTTAAAAAAAAAACTCGAACGGTCTGATCCGTTGGTTGACAGTTATGTAACTGCTTTCCAACGTTCAGAAGATCAAAACTCTTTATATAGAGTTTCTTATCTCACAGAAATACTTACTTGATTTCATACATACACCCGAGCACTCTTGAGAAAAACTTTTTGAAAAATCCTTCTGTGAGAAACAAAGCTTTCAAGTTCACACACTTTGGTTCTCTACATTCAGTCCAGTATAGCATTGAATTCGCTCTGGACTGAGTATAGAAGTCGACCTATTCTTTTAGCCACGTGCAACAACACATACAACAACAAGGCTATAGGTTGACTGTAAAGTTTCTTGTACTTTTGCTCTCGGTTGGAGAGTGTTTTTGACTCTTGGTTGTAGAGTCGGTGTCGTTTCACTCTTGGTTGTAGAGTGGGTCTGCTTTCTCTGGTTGAGAGAAAGGACTACGGATTAGACAAGGTTGTTGTCGTAACGCCGTAGGGTATTCTTGTAATTTTTCAAGAATAATGGAAATCTCAAGTGGGTTGCTTGGGGACTGGATGTAGGTCGGGAGGACCGAACCAGGATATATCTTGTGTACTCTGTGATTGGTTATCTTGTGGTTGCATTTACTTTTGTTTAAATTAAACTCTGCAAAACTTGTCTGGCCAGTCGACTCAGCTTCGTATCAGTCGACTGATCAGTCTCGTATTAGTTATTCTCTTGTCTCATCAGTCGCCTGCCTTATCTATAAGTCGACTGCTTCGAGAGTTTAAATTTCTTTTATTTTGGCTATATCAGTCGACTGGTTCACCACTAAGTCGACTGTGCCGAGAGAAAATTTTTTATTCCGCAATTTAATTTTGATAAACACTATTCACCCCCCCTCTAGTGTTTGTTGCTTAGCCTACAGGATCCAACAGTTAGGGTTACGTGACGGTTCATGGGAGGATTGCATTCTAATAGATGCACGAGAACGAGGAGGACCGATACTAGTATAAACGCTAGTTTTCGGTACGATGCCTATGCAAATATAACACTGTATGATACTACAGTGGATATATATTGGGTACACTCGATGAACCTCTCGTCTCGCACTCGTAGGAACCCATTTAAGCTTAAGATGGGTAGCCAACACAACAACCACCAAACCATGGGCTAGAAGCCATGGTTTGATCCAAAACCACCAACACACCAACCCTACCCCCTAGTTTCAAAACCGGCCCATTTCCCTTCTTTTCTTCATTGTTTCTCCACTCCATTCCACCTCCTTGCTCTGGAAATTTCAGAAATCCTCCAAGAGAGAAAAAGAAAGGAAGATGAGAAAGTGAAGAAGAAGGTCTCAAGGAAGGATTTTCAAAGGGAAAAGCTTGAGAAGATCAATTCCTCTACAACAACCAAGGGTGGAGAGTTTCTCTAAACCTTCTTTTATGTCTTTTGATTGGTTTTCTTGCATGCATGTATGATAGGATGTGCTAGGATGAACATCTAAGAGTTGGAAGTTGAAATCAGAACTGAAACTAGAAAAGTGATTCAGAATGTTATTTTGTTGATTTTTCCGAGAGCAAACTAAAAAGAATTAGACTATGAAATTTTCAGGGATTGTTCATATATGTGTTTAGATTGTTCATGATTTATTTCGGATTTTTTTAGGTCATTTAATATTTAAATAAAATCGAATGGTAGAACTGTGTTGTAAGGCAGAATTAGCAATTGGTTAACAGAATGACTAATGTTGTAGGAATTTTTCTAATTTATTGGAGGATGATCTTGATCTAAAACTTTTTACCTTATATTTCTGCATGCATCTAGATTCTATAAAAAATCAGGAAAATATTTGGATGAGTTTATAGGCTTGATAAGAATTGTCCTTTAATCAGTAGCTGAAGCTGAACTGGAGAACATGACGACTTACTGTGCTAAATTGAAATAGATAGAACTCACTGTATATTTGGAGTTTGGACATGAGGTCTTTTGCATATTGTTTAGAATCATCTCTAGTTTTACAACCATAAATTTTGTGTCATTTGGATGAGTACGGAATTTAATATGATTTTATGAGTATGCACTGTGCTGGTTTCATCCAGTTTTGATACCCTGTAGAGATTGGACATTTGAGACTCATTACGAGCACATTTCGAGAACCTGATTCATTAGAAATTTGTAGTAGACACCTATATCTTTCCAACAAGACCAATTTGAGATAGTTCCAGTAAGGGGTTGATTTACTATGATTTTTGTAATACTGGACAGAGACCTAGAGTGGATCTGAGTGCTCTGATTTAGAGAGACCCATTGTGTGATTTGGTGCATTGGTGAGAGATGTGTGTGTTAGGGTGACTTGTTGGTATAATTTGGACTCATGACCAAGAGTTTTTGAGGACACCCACACCCTTCTATAGAAACTGGGTTTGGGATGTTCTGACGAACGAGTAGTGTTTTGTGCTACCAGTAAGGTATAGCCCGTGTACAGGAAGCACGCAGCCTGAGGCTTGAGGGACTATTTTGAGGATCAAGATGATCGAATTTGAGTTCATGATCAACTGGAAAGTTGTAGCCTAGGATTTTACCTTTTCGGATTGGGCTCATACACTCCAATCGGAGTTGTATTGAGAGTGTTATGACCATTCTAAGTTTCGGACAGAAACTCATAGATCGTTTAGTCTTGGTTTTTACTATGTATTGTGAGGGCATTGTTCCGTGTGAACTACCAGAGTTGATGGCTCTTGTCTAGAGATGGTTGATAACTGTTATTGAGGTTGTTTACTCCTATAGTGGGATGTGTGACTCGAGTTAATCACTAGGGTAAGGAATACCCTGCACCTATCAACCCTACATTATAAAATTCCACCGAAGCGTAGGACATCCGAGCGTGCCATTGAGATAAGTTTACAAGGGTGAACATAAATTCACAGCCAGGGTAGCGGCGAATATAGGCCGGAATGCTGGACAATTCCAAGCCGGGGAAGTGGCGAACCGGACCGGTATCGCCAGGGCCAGAGGTTGATAGGCAAGTGTGGAAGCAACTTTATCTTTACCTAGAATGATTAGAGTAAGGCCGGGGTTAGAATGGCATATTAAGGGATTGGAAAATTGCATTAGTCCTAATAAACCATAGTCGGTGTTATACCTTCCATTCGTAGGGATATGTTTTCGGCACTCATGGATTGAGTCCTCAGCTCCTATCTCGATCTGTTAATTCCCAAAGCTTTGCCGGAGTGAGGTACGGGAGGCTAGGAGGATTTGACCTCCCGAGGTGCTCACATCCCTATACGTGGAGGTTTTGTGTTTTGGTATATACCTAAGTTCATAACCCGATCAGGGGTGAACACGCATGCGTTGATCTATAGGGGTGGACATGGGAATCATACGGTCAGGCGACCGGGTTCAACTCAGCTTTCTGAGGAGGTTCGTATGTGGGTACGAAGTGGCAGCTACGACCACCACTACAGTGGCGGAACTAGACCGACTAGCTGCAACCTCCTTGGGCGACGGAAAATCTATTGGAAACTGGATGAGTACAAGGGTAGGATGCATGACGAGGGATTGAACCCTACAATCAGGAGAGGCGAACTCCTTGGAAAGTATGTAGTATGGGATGCATACGTTTCTATCGAAATTGAATTTGGGAAAGTATGTAGTATGGGATGCATACGTTCCCAACTGAATTGCAATAGAGTAGGTGCATGTGTGCATTCTTGTTTGTGCATTAGATTAGGCCATGCTTGGGTCTGGAACGCATGTAGTATGGGATGCATGCAGATCATGATTTCCAAGTCTTGCTTGCTTTAGAATAGGCTTGTGATTGGTCCATTTCGTTGTTAGATCATGGCATACATGAGAACTACATAATTTAGGATGCACGTTTTCTTTTCCATTCAAGATGGTTTGTGATTCCTAGTTTGGAGGATCGCTGTTACTATCAGTATTGCGTCAGTCAAAGTACTGACGTTCCCCACCTTTTAGCTACCGATTCGACCTTTCGAGCAGGTGCAGAGATATCAGAGTCGCGTAGCAGAAGACTCAAACCGAGGAGCAATTCCCAGGGAAGTAGATTGACCATTCAGCGGAGCTTCGACAGTGAGCCATCAACTGCCATTCCGAGAGAAAGTTGTTAACTTTACAGAAAGGAGTGATGTACGTTTGTAATAAGATGTACTGAGGTTATGTAATTTGTATTCTTGTCAAGAACAAGACATTGGTTGTAGTCAATGATGTAATGACTTATTTGACAATAAAAAGTTTTTAAATTTCCGCGTTATTACTGTGTTGAGATGCATTTGAAGGCAAAGATTCTAGTGAGTGTCACGGATATCCGGTAACGGGGATCCGGGGCGCTACAGAAGTGGTATCAGAGCTGACTTCAAATTGCACGCTAACACAGTAGGAAATTTGATTTAAAATTGCAAATAGCTAGGTCCAGTTTGGATTGTAGGAAGGTCAAAATCATGATTGTTCACTTTCTACTTATGTGGTGATCTTTCCTACATCCCGAGCTAACCCTGTGTGTTTTCTTTCTTTGAAGGGTATCCAGAAGAATCAGAAACAACCTCCGCGGAATGGCTGAGGGCGAAGCCAGTAGGACCAACGGAACAAACTTCAATGTTGAAGTAGAGTTTACCCGCATATAACAGATGATGGGAGCATGGGTGGAAGCTAGCAGAAACCTAGCGCCGCCATAGGGAACACCATGAGTCGCTACACCAGCAGACCCAATAAAGATGGTGGAATCGTTCAAAAGGATGAAACAGCTAGTTTTTGAAGGACATGCCAACCCCACAGCTGCAGATGACTGGATACGCCAGGTGGAGACAGTGTTTGAGGTACTGGTGACTCCAGAGGACAGCAAGGTTCGTTTGGCCACAATTCTGCTGGAGAAGGATGCCGGAGTTTGGTGGCAGTCCGTGAAGCATGGTCTTGGAGGAGGCTAGATCACTTGAGAAGATTTCCTTGAGGAATTCCGACAATACTATTTTCCCACAGATGTGCAAGAAGAAAAGGTAATGGATTTTCACAATTTGAAGCAGGAAAATATGTCTGTCAGGGAATATGAGACAAAGATTTCTCAGCTGTCACGGTATGCACCAGAGATGGTTCAGGAGGAAGCGAAGAAAGCCCAGAGGTTTAAGCAAGGGTTTAGGCCTGGACTGAGGTCGAGGATGGTTCTGTTAGGCATTCGCCGATTCGACAAGCTAGTAAGGCGAGTCGTGGTAACCGAAATGGACATGAGATAGAGTCAAGGCGAGGCCGAGGCGAAGAAAAAAAGGAAGAAGGCTAGTCTCACCCCCGACCATGACAAGCGGGATTCAACTCCCGAGTCCAGAGAGCTTAAAGAGCCTAGACGGATGGTGGTGTGTTACTTTTGTAAGGAACAAGGTCATTTCAATAGTCAATGTCCAAAAAGAGCCCAGACAACCACCTGCTATAACTGCAGAGAAGCCGGGCACAAGAAATCGAATTGTCCACAACTGCAAGGGAACCCCAATGACCAGTTACTGAAGGTGGTCGATAAAGGGAAGAAATCGATTCGTCGGGGACGAACTTCAGTCTAACTGGAAGGAAGTGTGAAGTGGCACATGGTCTAGAATAGTAATATATTTTGTTAGTTGCATTTCTTGCTAGCCATGAATGGCAAATTTGTATTGTGTTCTGTAGCGAGATATTATGACTTCTATAAAGCATAAAAGTTTTCTTGGGCAATTGGTCATCTCATGTCTTGCGCTTATTTATTTGAGTGATTGGGATAAGGCATAAAACTGAATTTTTGCCTTCTCCTTGGTAAGCCTCGTTTTCTTCTAAGGAGGGAGTGGTCACCGACCTTCTAGCAGTGCAACTGAGAGCTAGATGATATTCTGAGAGCTTGACTTAGGCACTAGAAAGGAGATGTGATGAAGCAAGAACGATCGTGAGTAGAAAGGATCCATAATGATCCACGGAGTGAGAAGTTACTCAGTATTCCAGAGAGGGATGAAATATTCCCCAGAATGATCTGTGGAGTAGGAATTGGTCTCCATTATTCTGAGGATGAGAGCTACACTCATGAGAAGGATTGTGTGATGTTGGCTCCATAATGATCCACGGAGTGAGAAGTTTCTCAGTATTCCAGACGAGGGATGAAATATGCCCCATAATGATTTGTGGAGTAGGAATTGGTCTCCATTATTCCGAGGACGAGAGCAACACTCATGGGAAGGATTGTGTGATGTTGGCTCCATAATGATCCACGGAGTGAGAAGTTCCTCAGTATTCCAGATGAGCGATGAAATATTCCCCATAACGATCTGTGGAGTAGGAATTGGTCTCCATTATTCCGAGGACGAAAGCGACACTCTTGGAAAGGATTGTGTGATGTTGGCTCCATAATGATCCACAGAGTGAGATGTTCCTCAGTATTCCAGAGGAGGGATTAAATATGCCCCATAATGATCTGTGGAGTAGGAATTGATCTCCATTATTCCGAGGATGAGAGCGACACGTATGGGAAGGATTGTGTGACATTGGCTCAATAATGATCCACGGAGTGAGAAGTTCTTCAGTATTCCAGACGAGGGATGAAATATGGCCCATAATGATCTGTGGAGTAGGAATTGGTCTCCATTATTCCGTGGACAAGAGCGACACTCATGGGAAGGATTGTGTGACGTTGGCTCCATAATGATCCATGGAGTGAGAAGTTCCTCAGTATTCCAGACGAGGGATGAAATATGCCCCATAATGATCTGTCGAGTAGGAATTGGTCTCCATTATTCCAAGGACGAAAGCGACACTCATGGGAAGGATTGCGTGACGTTGGATCCATAATGATCCATGGAGTGAGAAGTTCCTCGGTATTGCAGACGAGGGATGAAATATGCCCCATAATGATCTGTAGAGTAGGAATTGGTCTCCATTATTCCGAGGACGAGAGCGATGCGCACAGGAAGGTCGTGTATGACGTTGACTCCAGAATGATCCATGGAGTGAGAAGTTCCTCAGTATTCTAGACGAGGGATGAAATATGCCTCATAACGATCTGTGGAGTAGGAATTGGTCTCTATTATTCCAGGGACGAGAGCAGCATACACAATTAGGATAGTGGGACGTTGACTCCAGAACGATCCAAAGAGCGAGTCATTCCTCAGTATTCCGGACGAGGTATGACATATATCCCAGAATGATTTGTGGAGTAGGAATTGATCTCCAGTATTCTGAGGACGAGAGTAGTACCCACGAAGAAGTTCAAGGATGAATAGGGGGCTCTAGAAGATCCGCGAAGAGAGATGTTCCCCAGCATTCCAGTCGAGGGACAAAATAGGCCCCAAAGCGCTCTGTGGAGTGGGAATGATCTCCAGTAGTTCGGGACGAGAGCAAAACTCATGAGAAGTTCACGTGGTGAGGGCTCCAGAATAATTCGTAGAGCGAGATATTCCCCAGTATTTTCGGAATGTGGGACGCAGTGGACCCCAGAAAGTTTGATGAAGAGAGATTGATCTCCAGTAGTACAGGGCGAGAGCAATACACCCCAAGGTGATTCATCCCCAGTACAGTGGATACGGGATGCGGTATGCCCCAAAATGACCCATATAATGAGATTGATCTCCAGGATGGAAGAGTGCGTTTTGCACTTAAGGCTTGGGAGCCGGTAATAAGCACTTTAAGAGTGAGTTTCGAGGGTGTTCCTCGAGGCATTGGTGATGGTCCAGAAAAGTATCTTCTGATCATTGAGGATCGTCTTCTATTGTGCCCCTAGCATCGTTGTGGGGACAGGACGATTCTAAGGAGGGAGTGATATAACACCCCGTATTGTACGATACCTGAACATATATATATATATATATATATATATATATATATATATATATATATATATATATATATATATATATATCTGTATGTATATTGTCCGTATGCGTGCACTTGATAGCAATATTATGGGTTGATTTTTATATCATGGTGTGTGGTTAGGGTTACGGGACGGTTCATGGGAGGATTGCATTCTAAAAGATGCACGAGAACGAGGAGGACCGATACTAGTATAAACACTAGTTTTCGGTACAACGCCTATGCAAATATAACACTGTATGATACTACAATAGATATATATAGCGTACGCTTGATGAAACTCTCGTCTCGCACTCGTAGGAACCCATTTAAGCTTAAGATGGGCAGCCAACACAACAACCACCAAACCATGTGCTAGAAGCCATGGTTTGATCCAAAACCACCTACACACCTACCCTACCCCCCTCGTTTCAAAACCGGTCCATGTCCCTTCTTTTCTCCATTGTTTCTCCACTCCATTCCACCTCCTTGCTCTGGAAATTTCAGAATTCCTCCAAGAGAGAAAAAGAAAGGAAGAAGAGAAAGTGAAGAAGAAAGTCTCAAGGAAGGATTTTCAAAGGGAAAAGCTTGAGAAGATCAATTCCTCTACAACAACCAAGGGTGGGGAGTTTTTCTAAACCTTCTTTTATGTCTTTTAATTGGTTTTATTGCATGCATGTATGATAGGATGTGCTAGGATGAACATCTAAGAGTTGAAAGTTGAAATCAGAACTGAAACTAGAAAACTGATTCAGAATGCTATTTTGTTGATTTTTCCGAGAGCTAACTACAAAGAATTAGACCATGAAATTCTCAGGGATTTTTCATATATGTGTGTAGATTGTTCATGATTTATTTCGGATTTTTTTTCTTCATTTTATATTTAAATAAAATCGAATGGTAGAACTGTCTTGTAAGGCAGAATCAGCAATTGGTTAACAGAATGACTGTTGTTGTAGAAATTTTCCTAATTTATTGGAGCATGTTCTTGATCTGAAATTTTTACCCTATATTCCTGCATGCATCTAGATTCTATGCAAAAATCAGGAAAATGATTGGACGAGATTATAGGCTCGATAAAAATTGTCCTTTAATCAGTAGCTGAAGCTGAACTGGAGAACATGATGACTTTCTGTGCTAAATTGAAATAGATAGAACTCACTGTATATTTGGAGTTTTGACATGAGGTATTTTTCATATTGTTTAGTATGGTCTTAAGTATAATCACCATAAATTTTTTGTCATTTGGATGAGCACGGAATTTAATATGATTTTATGAGTATGCATTGTGCTGGTTTCAGCCAGTTTTGATACCCTGTAGAGATTGGACATTTGAGACTCATTAAGAGTACATTTTGAGAACCTGATTCATTAGAGATTTGTAGTAGACACCTAGATCTTTCCAACAAGACCAATTAGAGGCAGTTCTAGTAAAGGGTTGATTTACTGTGATTTTTGTAATACTGGATAGAGACCTAGAGTGGATCTGAGTGCTCTGATTTAGAAAGACCCATTGTAGGATTTGGTGCATTGGTGAGAGATGTGTGTGTTAGGGTGACTTATTGGTATAATTTGGACTCATGACCAACTAGAGAGTTGTTGAAGACACCCACACCCTTCTATAGAAACTGGGTTTGTGACGTTCTGACAAATGAGTAGTATTTTGTGCTACCGGTAAGGCACAGCCCATGTACAGGAAGTACGCAGGCTGAGGCTTGAGGGACTATTTTGAGGATCAAGATGATCGAATTTGAGATCATGATCAACTGGGAAGTTGTAGCCTAGGATCTTACCTTTCTGGATTGAGCTCGTACACTCTAATCGGAGTTGTATTGAGAGTGTTATGACCATTCTAAGTTTCGGGCAGAACCTCGTAGATCATTTAGTCTTGGTTTTGACTAAGTAATGTGAGGGCATTATTCCGTGTGAACTACCAGAGTTGATGACTTTTGTCTAGGGATGGTTGATAACTGTTACTGAGGTTGGTGACTCCCAGAGTAGGATGTGTGACTCGAGTTAGTCACTACGGTAAGGGATACCCTGCACCTGTCAACCATACATTATAAACTTCCGCCGAAGCGTAGGACATCCAAGCATGCCATTGAGATAAGTTCACAAGGGTGAACATACATTCACAGCTGGGGCAGCGGCGAATGTAGGCCGGAATGCTTGACTATTCCAAGCTGGGGAAGTGGCGAACCAGACCGGTATCTCCAGGGCCAGAGGTTGATAGGCAAGTGTGGAAGCAGCTTTATCTTTACCCAGAATGATTAGAGTAAGGCCGGGGTTAGAATGGCATATTAAGGGGTTGGGAAATTGCATTAGTCCTAATAAACCATAGTCGGTGTTGTACCTTCCAGTCGTAGGGATATATTTTCGGCACTCATAGATTGAGTCCTCGGCTCGTATCTCAATCTGTTAATTTCCAAAGCTTTGCCAGAGTAAGGTACGGGAGTCTACGAGGATTTGACCTCCTGAGGCGCTCACGTCCCTATACATGGAGGTTTTGTGTTTTGGTATATACCTAACTTCATAACCCGATCAGGGGTGAACACGCATGCGTCGGTTCATAGGGGTGGACATGGGAATCATACGGTCGGGCGACCAGATTCAATGCAGCTTTCTGAGGAGGTCTGTACGCGGGTACGAAGTGGCAGCTACGACCACCACTGCAGTGGCAGAACTAGACCGACCAGCTGTAACCTCCTTGGGCGACAGACAATCTATTGGAAACTGGATGAGTACAAGGATATGATGCATGGTGAGGGATTGAACCCTGCAATCAGGAGAGGCAAACTCCTTGGAAAGTATGTAGTATGGGATTCATATGTTTCCATCGAAGTTGATTTTGGAAAAGTATGTAGTATGGGATGCATACGTTCCCAACTGAATTACATTAGAGTAGGTGCATCATGTGCATTCTTTTTTGTGCATTAGATTAGGCCATGCTTGGGTCTGGACCGCATGTAGTATGGGATGCATGCGGATCCAGATTTCCAAGTCTTGCTTGCTTTAGAATAGGCATGTGATTGGTACATTTCGTTGTTAGATCATGGCATACACGAGCACTACATAATTTAGGATGCACGTTTCCTTTTCCATTCAAGATGGTTTGTGATTGCCAGTTTGGAGGATCGCTGTTATTATCAGTATTGCGTCAGTCGAAGTACTGATATTTCTCACCTTTTAGGTACCGATTCCACCTTTCGAGCAGGTGCAGAGATATCAGAGTCGCGCAGCAGAAGACTCAAGCCGAGGAGCAAGTCCCAGGGAAGCAGATTAACCATTTAGCAGAGCTTCGGCAGTGAGCCATCGACTACCAGTCCGAGAGAATGTTGTTAACTTTATAGAAAGGAGTGATGTGCGTTTGTAATAAGATGTACTGAGGTTATGTAATTTGTATTTTTGTCAAGAACAAGACATTGGTTGTAATCAATGATGTAATGACTTATTTGGTAATAAATTTTTTTTAATTTTCCGTGTTATTACTGTGTTGAGATGCATTTGAAGGAAAAGATTCTGGTGAGTGTCACGGATGTCTGGTAACGGAGATCCGGGGCGCTACATGACTAAATAGGCTTTCAATTGGTCGAACGATTCTTGCTGCTGCTGGCCCTACTCGAAGTCCTTAGCCCCCCTGAGGGCTTTAAAGAAAGGGAGGCACTTTTCCTCGGACTTGGACAGGAAGCGCCCTATAGCCGCAAGGCATCCTATGAGTTTTTGTACTTCTTTCACATTTTTATGGGGAGCCATGTTGAGTATGGCTTTTATCTTCTCAGGGTTGGCTTCGATCCCCCTCTGACTGACCATGAATCCCAGGAATTTACCAGATGAGACCCTGAATGCACACTTATTCGAGTTCAGTCTCATGTTGTGTTTCCTCAACACATCGAAGGCTTCTTGGAGGTTGGCGACATGGTCGGATCCCCGGATGCTTTTTACTAGCATATCATCGACGTAAACCTCCATGTTGCAGCCGATCTGATTTTGGAAGACCTTATTGACGAGGCATTGGTAGGTGGCACCGGCATTTTTGAGCCCGAAGGGTATTACCCTATAGCAGTAGAGGCCTTGATCTGTGATGAAGGTTGTCTTTGGGATATCCGGGGGGAACATTCTGATTTGGTTATATTCGGAGAATGCGTCCATGAAGCTAAACAGCTCATGGTCCGAAGTGGCGTCGATCAAGGTGTCGATGCTGGGGAGTGGGAAAGGATCCTTAGGGCATGCCTTGTTCAAATCTGTGAAGTCAATGCAAATCCTCCAACTTCCATTGGCCTTCTTAACCATAATAAAGTTAGAGAGCCATTCGAGATAGTTGACCTCTAGTAAGAACCGGGCTTTGAGGAGCTTCTCCACTTCTTCCTTTATAGCTTGCTGGCACTCGGGGGCAAACTTTCACCTCTTCTGCTGGACCGGCTTGGACCCCGGAGCGACGCTCAGGTGGTGGACGAGGAGTTCTTCGAAAATTCCAGGCATGTCGGCAGCCGACAATGCAAAGAGGTCCTGATTCTTCTTTATGCACCGGACTATAACGCAACAGAGGGTAGAAGGAAGGGTTTGGCTGATGAAGAATTTGCGGGTCGGATCTTGCTCGGAGAAGAGCACTTCCTCTACCTCGTCTACCGGTTCTGAAATAGACTGGGCGTTCCCCTAGGGAATTTCAAGGGTCTCGAGGGTAAGGACGGACCCTCCGGTCGAGGTCATGTAGCATTTGTGGGCCATATCCTGACTTTTCCTTACTTCCCCTACACCTGCCTTGGTGGGGAACTTCATTTTAAGATGATAAGCTGACGGGACGGCTTCTAAAGTAGCTAGGCCAGGTCTACCTAGGATCACATTGTAAGCAGCTGGGACGTCGACACCCATGAAGTCCATTGGCTCCATTCGGGTAGTAGGAGTTTTGCCAGCGGTTACGTCGAGGGTTATAACCCCTTCGATCGTCACTGGCACTCCCGTGAACCCATGGATAGTGTAGCCGGCGGGCTTTAGCCTGTCCCGTGATAATTTGAGTCCTCGAAAAGCTGCTAGGAAGAGGATGTTGACAGAACTGCCGTCCACCAGAATCCTTTCTACATTGAAGTTTGCCATGTGGAGGTTAATGACTAGTGCATCACAGTGGGGGGTTCGGACACCCTCCAGATCATCATCCGAGAAAGTAACCGGAACTCCAAGACCTTTGGGAGGGGGTAGGCTATGTACCGAATTGACTTTCCTGATGAAAGCCTTTTGAGATGAGTTAGAGGTTCCTCCCATTGGACCCCCGTGGATGAGGTGCAAGATGCGCTCTTCTTCGAATTCGGGAGTCTCGTCACGCCTCTCGGGCCGCTTGTTAGACCCCCTGAGGGGTGGAGGAAGATCGACTCGGTCTTTTCTCACAAACTTGGTAAGCTACCCCCTCTGAATGAGGGCTTCTATCTCATTTTTCAGAGCCCAACAGTCATTGGTGTCGTGGTCATGGTCTCGATGGTAGCGGCACCACTTCTCCTTATCCCTCTTCTTTCCGGGAGTATTCATCTTCGGGGCAGGAGGCAGGATCCCTTCTTTCTCCACTTCCATGAGAATGGTTGAGACATTGGCGTTGAGAGGAGTAAACTTTTCAAACCTGGGAGGTGGACGACGCTGACCCCAGTTGTCCTTCCTCGTCTTCAGCGACCTTCCTCTTATTTCCAGAAGAGGATCCCTCGAATGTGGGGCGATGTTCAGCTTCCTCCACCCGGATGTACTTCTCGCTTCTGAGAATAAGGTCGGAGAAGTCTCGTGGGAGCTTTTTGGCTAGGGAGTGACCGATTGGTCGAGGGAGGCGATGGACCTGGCTTCTGCGGTAAATTGCTTGACATAATCTCTTAGTTTCTTGCCCTTCTTCTGATTGAGGAAGAGTAGTGAAATACTCGTCTTTTCGGAGCGGTGGCTGCTCACGAAGTGGGTTATGAAGAGGGTCTCGAACTTTTCAAAAGAGAAGATGGAGGATGGAGGAGGCAGGAGTACCATTCCCGAGCTGGGCCTTTGAGAGTGGCTGGGAAAGTCTTGCATAAGAGGGCATCGGAGGCTTAGTGGATCATCATGAGAGTTTTGAAACTCTCGATGTGATCCATGGGATCTGACTCCCCTGTATATGTCTCGAACTGCAGGGGCTTGAAGTTTGCTAGAACGGGTGCCTCCATGATGGTTCAAGAAAACGGAGGTCTGCTTGGTCGGAGGGTCATTCCTCTCAGTTCCTTGTCCCTATCGAGTTGGCTGAGGTGCCTCTCCATCTCGGGGAGACGGCGGTAGACACCATCATCCCTTCAACGGTATCCTGGTGAGCCTCTGGACTCGTCTTCGTATGAAGGGGAGCGTGGACTATGGCGACGGTAGCTCGGAGACGGGCGATGACTAGGAATGTGATGGCGGTGGCTCGGAGCTTGAGGAGGACTCAGGGACCGATGGCGAGGGCTTTGAACTGGCTGAGGAGTGGGGATCCTCTGACCATTATTATTGTTGTTTAGTGGGATGTTGAGGGCATGCAAGATTGTTGCCTGGAACTCTTGGAACTCTGCTCGGGTGATAGGTTCGTTCTGATCCCCCTGGGGTTGTCGACCTGCGGGAGAACGGTGCCTTCTTCTACGGTACTCCGGGGACTCCCTCCACCTCCTATGAAGAGGGGACCTCCTGTGGTCGCGGCGGCGAGGAGATCGCGCATTTGGACGTTCTGAGCGGGAGGCTCCCTCTCGGGCCCGCCTTTCATCCAAATGGTGGCGAAGGTCCTCCTCTTTCTACCAGTTGATGATGACGTTGCGGAGGTCTTCTGAGGACCGAGGGTTATGGGATGTAATGGAATCGGTGGAAAAGTTATGTACTGAGATATGGTTGCGGTGAAGAGGTTGCTTCTGAGGGTGAGGATGAGAGGTCCCTATACCAGCGTTCTGGTGCCTGAGTAGAGCCTGCTAGTGTTGAAGATTTTGGGGAGGAGGCTGCCCCTGCTGCAGCAGCTGATCGGGTTGAGGAGGGAGCTGTCCCTGAGGCTGGATGGGTTGGAGGGGAGCCTCTGGTTGTGGTTGAGGAGAAGTGGGTCCACAGTTGGACCCTCTAGATCTCAACTTCCTTTGGTGGCATGGCTGGAGGCGGTGTTGACTGGTGGAAGATGTTGGACTACTATTCATTTTCCCACAGACGGCGCCAATCTGTTGCCGCTGAAATCGGTGTGGGGGCAAACAGTAGATTTATGGATTCGAGAAAATTTGAATGGTCAAACTTGGACACCTTCACCGAAGTTTGACCAAGATTCTCCCACCGTTGACCTGCAAAAAGTGCGAAACACTGGGTTGATTCCGGCGACGCACCCTCCGATGCTCTTGTCAGTAATTAGAAAGATTATGAAAGAGCTTTGATTGGCAAAAGATTGATTACCTGATAACAGTGGGGGATGGGGGGTATTTATAGCCGCCTTAGGAACCAGTTTCAAGATAAGATCAAATCCCTACTTCCCAGTGGATGGATAGAAGTGATTAGGACCGTTGATCAGGGACAATCATAAACCCTAATTCTATCCAGTTAGATTGGGTTTCTTGCGGGTTGGAACCCGCACCCAGTACGACGGATCCGTTCATGGGTTATTGGGCTTTTGGAAAAGGACCCAGTTCCCATTTCAGACCCGTTTGTAGGTGAAATTACCATTTTACCCCCCCGATCTTTAAGATTCGTGCCCGATTTGAACGGTTCCGATTTAACCCTAATTTTAGCCATATCACCTACTATGTGTATTTTATCACTCTTGTGACGGATCTGGATTTCAATTTATATTTTGGGAGATATTGCTGTTTTAGTACTGCAGTGTTTGTGATTCCAGATTTACAAAACTACTGCATCTTGTTATTTTCTGATTTTACTTGACTATTCTATTTATGTTGAAAAATTATGAATCTTTATTTTCTGTTGCTAAACATACTAGGGAATACCCCAAATTTTTTGTGGATTTAATTGTTATGTTTTCATGTTGTTTTCCTGATTATGAATACAAACTTCTTATTTCTGGCTGAACACATTTTCTGGATTCAAATCTGTTTTGAGTCCTGTTATTGTGAAATACCATATGACTTATATATATTTGATGGATTCGGCCGAGAGTCTATTTTCGAGATTTTCTGACGGATCCAGGTTTGCACTTTTATAGCAACGGGAATTTCAGATTTAGTGCAGTACTGTCTTATTGTCCTGAACTAAGGGAGTGTTTGGTTGGAGGGGAATGGAGGGGAGGGGAGGGGAGGGGTTTTTTAAAAATTTTCATGTTTGGTTCATTTTTTAGGAGGGGATGGGAGGGAAATGGGGGGTGCAACACCCCTCCTGAGCCAATTTTGGCTCCCCTCCAATATTGGGGGGATTTGGAGGGGAGAGAAATTATGTCTAATTTTTTAATGTGAATGGACTAAATTGCCCTTTTAGTTAGTTCTCTTTGATATTTTCTCCACCCCTCTTTTGAAATTTATACTCTGTTTTGTCCTTCTCACTCTCTGATTTGAGAATTACCACACTGAGGAAGAACAACACTGTAAGCTTCCCCGACAGAACTTCGAGGTTCCACTTCGTCCCTCTTGCATGCTTTCTTTGTCAACAAGTATATCTGTCGTGAAACGGTTCCCATTTGAGGACATAGCAATTATAATTCCATTAGGTGTTATTCAATATTCACACCATTTTCCCTAACGATCGACTTGTCACATCCAGTTGTTATTTGAATAAAATTCATTTGCTAATTCTTTGTAATCTTTTTAATAAGTTTCATATTATTAGGGTGTAGTGTAACTCTGAACATGGATAAACATTCGGTTTTTAAAAGTATTTTTATGTAATAATAAAATCATAAATATAAAATCCAAACAATTTGGAATGCAATTAGGGAATGCAATTGTGAAGGGTATAAAAGTAATTTTATTATAAAATCCATTCCCTCCTCTTGTGAACCAAACAAGAATATAATTATTTTCCCTCCCTTCCCCTCCTTTGAACCAAACAGAGTCTTCATTGAATCCCTCCCCTCTCTTTCCCTCCCCTCCCCTCCCCTCCATTAAAATCCCTCCCCTCCCCTCCCCTCCTTTGAACCAAACAGAGCCTAAATTTTTCGTTGTTCTATCATTTTTGTGTTGTCTATCACCTGTATATGTTTATCTTGCAACCTGAATCTGTTACTTGTTCATGCCATGTTATTCTTGCTCTGTTTTATACACATATATACGTGTGTGATAAAAATAATAAAATAACCAAGCTGAGGTTAAGGAACAGATCTAGTGGTGGATAATATAGAAATGTGTACTTGGAAGGGGGACAATGTTTTCCACAGGATTATCTGCTACGTGTTCATGACTACATGATACACGATTTTGTCTGTCTGATTACCTTGACTGCACACTTCCCTATAGGAAGATGTACTCAGAAGTGAACCCATAGGTTCTATCTATCTGTCTGGATCTACATCTGATATCTGTCTGTACGATATCTGAGTACACGGCCCTATAGAATCCCCTACGAAATCTAAACATAACTTGTTTGAATGTAGCAACCATGTGGTAAAAACCTAGGACGCATGAAGTGCTACCTAGATAGTAATAACATAAGACTTGTAATAACCTGACATCTGTAACCTGTTTACCTGTATCTGTTATCTGACATCTGTTATCTGTCTGACTGTTACATTCTACTTGACATCTGTTATCTGTTTACCTATCTGAATAACACTTGACATCTGTTATATATCATCTGTATCCGTTAGTATACCATATTACTTGATTCTGTTTCCTGGTTAAAGTTAGTTATCCTGTTTGTTATCATGTATATTCCATGATATTTGTTTATCTTTCCCATGTACTTATGCCTGCACTACAAGCGGCCCATAACTCGCATTGACGGGCGTTTGTTTTCTTTTCCCTCTTCATGCAATTGTTAAATTGCAGATTTTGGAGAACAGCTGCCAGATGGAGTAGGTGATATAAGATTTTAGATGCTGGAGTTTTTGCTATTATTATTTTCTGTTCCCTATTTGAATAAATGTATTTGTTACTTGGACCATTTTGTATTGGGAAATGTGACCCAGGATTATTGACTTGTTCAGATCTGGTTTATTTGAAATTTATTATGTTTTGTTTCTAGTAAATTCCTGTTGGTATATTGATTCATTGTGCATGCGTGGTTGACTTCTCTTGCTTCCTACTTTGATTATTCTTGTGAAATATTGTAAATATCCTGACAACTTATGGATGATAAAAATCATTCGCTGGGCTTAGTCACGTATCCGTATTCTGTATTCCTTTTTGAGAAGCGGGGCGTGACAATGGATGACAGACATACT
Source organism: Hemerocallis citrina (assembly GCA_017893485.1). NCBI lineage: Eukaryota > Viridiplantae > Streptophyta > Magnoliopsida > Asparagales > Asphodelaceae > Hemerocallis > Hemerocallis citrina. The sequence goes on from CM030359.1 coordinate 109,029,857, forward strand.
GTCAAAATACAAGAACCCCAAACTCAGTAAGTAACCATTTGATCCCTGTCATCTCACATGTGAGGTCAGCCATAGCACGATACTCGGATTATGCACTTGATCGATATAACATATTTTGTTTCTTACTCTTCCATGTAACTATGTTTTCTCCAACAAACACACAATACCCAGTGGTGGATCTCCTAGTCGTTGCGCAGCCAAGCCAGTCAGCATCTAACAAACCAGTAATTTGGCAATGTCCACCATCAGTATAGAACAATCCTCTCTCAAGGGAGCTCTCCAAATACTGAAGAACTCACAACTGCATTCCAATCGGTTGTATGGGGAGAGGCCATAAACTGACTTACTATGTTAACTGAGTATGCGATATCAGGATGAGTAACTGTGAGATAAAATAGTTTTCCCACAAGCCTCCTATATATCTCTGGATCCTCCAACTGGACAGCCTGATCTGGCAACAACTTGGAATTTGGGTTCATAGGATTGTGTGATGGTCTACATCCTCGCTTACCACTCTCAATAAGTATGTCCAGTACATACTTTCTCGGTGATAAACAAATTTCCTACTTAGAACGAGCAACTTCGATCCCCAAAAAATACTTTCGTCGCCCGAGATCCATAATTTGAAACTTCTGTTGAATATATAACTTCAGATCTTGAATACCATTCCGATCATTTTTATAATTACAATGTCATCAACATATATTACTAAAATGATTCTCTTTCCTTGATGATGTTTGATAAAACATAGAAATATCAGTATCACTCCTCCTCAATCCAAAACTCGTTACAACATCGGTGAAACGGCTAAATCAAGCACGGGGAGCTGTTTGAGTCTACACAAAGACCATTTCAAGAAACAGACTTTAGTGGGTTCAGCTTGACTAACAAAAGCGGGGGGCTACTCCATATAAACCTCATCCTCAAGAACACCAATGAGAAAGACATTCTTGACATCAATTTGGTGGAGCGGCCAATGAATTTGAGCAGCGAAGGCACTAATGGTCTGAACATAAGGTATTTTGGCCACAGGAGAGAACGTCTCATCATAATCAATGTCATAGGTTGGGGAATAACCTTTAGCAAACAATTGATCATTTAGGCGAGCCAGAGAACCATCTGGTTTACTTTAACTGTGTACATCCATTTACATTCAACATAATGTTTACCAGATGGAAGGTTAACAAGAACCCAAGTACCATTTTCCTTAAGAACAAACATCTCTTCTCGCATAGTCTAGCTCCAACAAGGGTCTGACTGTAATGCCCTGGACCCGGCTTTCCGAAGTCCGTGACATAACCAGAATCTTTTCCTTCGAATACATCTCAACACAGTAATACCACAGAAATTTAAAAAAATTTTATTGCCAAATAAAGTCATTACATCATTAATTACAAACATATCTTGTTCTTGAATAAGGAATTCAAATTACATTAACTCATTTCAACATATTACAAAATATTTACAGACTCCACTTGTAATGCTCTCAGCTGTCTTCCAGAATGGTAATCGACTGATCATTACCGAAACTCCAGTGAGTGGTCAATCTGCTTCCTTGGGATGTGCCCTTCGGCTTGAGTCTACCGCTGCGCGACTCTGATATTTCTGCACCTGCTCGAATGGTAGGTAAGTACACTGCTTCTCCACTTGGATGCCCCACTCATCTTGAGTTCCCCCTACACCCGTGACTCGACCGCTCGCACCTAAATTGAGTGGGAACGTCAGTATGTATACTGAAGTAAAGCTGATAAAACCAGCGATCTTCAACTTTGCACAGCCACAATCCATTTTGAATGAGAAAAGAAATGTGCACCCTAATTTTCTAGTGTCAATGTATGCCATGACCTGAAGTCTAATGCATAATACAAAGTACAGAAACAGATGCGCTTAATCTAATATTAGCAAGACTCTAGACACGTATGCATCCCATACTACATATGTTCCAGATCAAGCCGTCTTCACCAGTTTCTGGATTTCGAACTCTTGCCATGCATTGCAATCTGCTATTGTACATTTCCTGTTCCCTGATAAGTACACATGATTGAGGAGGTATAAAATTTTAGCCCCAATAACAGGCGTACTGAACCTCACTCAAAAGCCGTGATGAAACTTACAGATACACAGCAGCGTATCTATGGTACCGAAGACCATAATGGTCCGCTCGTGTCCACTACCATTGAACAAGGGAACATCCCATTCTTATCAAGGTACCCCGGGAATTAACAGAGCGAGATATGGCTCCCGTGTTCTTAACCAGTGAAAAGACACAGGCTGTATCCCTTTGACATAAAGAGACAACCCTGATTATCACCACCTAGTGCTGGCCCTTAGAGAAAATCGAATTATAGGGAATCACCCCTAATACCAACTTGGCCTTTAAGCGAAAAGTAAAGAGAACTTAATTTGTAACCCGTGTTTTCCCAATATGAATTTTCCATTTATTTTTCTGTATTTAAAATTTTTCGTAAATTATATTTTCGTTTTTTCAATTTTTTTTTTTTTATCAAATTGTATTTTTGGGTCTTCTATTAAAATCTATTTTCGATCAATAATTTTATCTGTAACTATTTAGTATGAATTTTATACAAATCTTATTATTATTATTATTACTATCATTATTTTTATCAGTATTATTTTAGCCAGTGTTATTATTTGCATCATTATTTTATTATTATTATTATTATTTTATTTTATTATCTACTCTAATTTATCTAATAATGCTATATTATTTTTTATTGGATTTTATTAAACCCATTACCCCTTTATATTACCCACTAACCCTTTAGCTTTCATACCTAAAACTCATTACCCTATTTTAAATACCCAAACCCGTTACCTAATCCCCTAAACCCATATACCCAATTAACTCCACACTACCCTACCCTGTTTACTTTTACCCCAACCCGTTAAATTTCTCTACCCAATAACTTACCCCAACCCAGGCCCAATAACAAACCTTTTCAACCCATCAGCCTATCACCTAACCCTACCTATTTATATACTCTTCCCCCCCCCTTCTATTCATCTTCCACCCTGAGCTGCTCCTCCTTATACACCCCTTCTCCTTCCACCTGTTCATCTCCACCTACAGTCACAACCCATCTCTTCATCGCTTCTTCCTTCCCTCCTCCTCCCGGCTCCTCGATAACTAGCAACTCCACACGCTAGCCACGACTGTACCACAACATCGCTCAGTGCACCTCGTCAGCGATGCCCTGCCTCCTGCAGCGCCGCACTCCCGAAGCCAGTAGTTGCAGCTGCACTGCTCCTCGCCGGTGACAGCGTCATACCCCCTCCTAGCTGCCTGGTCCCCGTCTCCTCCTGCCTCGCGGCACAGCCGCGATGCCACGACAACCCTCCACAGTGCCTCCACCTCTCCCCTACGGCAGCAGCATCACGATGTCTCAGCGCACCGCCGGCAGTCCCCGCTGCACCATCACCTGCCGTCGTGCAGCCTGTAATATCCCGGACGGATATTACCGTATATAAATTATTATTTTATTATTATTTTGTTTTAATTCCAAAATTAGAACATTTTGGTGATTTTTACCCGGTTTGCTCCTAGACATTATCTGTATCCAGATATCGGTCAGTATATATCCGTATTGTATCAAATTGATACCGTGATCTTCCGAACTAATAATAAATTTTATTTTATTATTATTTCCAAGATTTAATTATTTTTATGCGGATTATGCGAAAATTTTCCGGTATACGGACATATACGCGCACATACGAGTAGTATGTCGATTAGTGCGTTATACGAATTATGTATTGTATATTTTGGACAACACTTATTTTGCTATAACCTAGTAGGATGGTTAGGGTTTGATTTAGAGACTAAACCTAGGGTTACAAAGACATAAGAGGGTTAAGAATTCTTCTAGAAAACTTCTCCCCCACATCAACCTTCCCCCCACATAACACCTCCCCCACTCTCCCCCTTTCTCCTAAGTATGGCCGGCCCCCTAAAAGAAGGAGTGGGTTTTGTGCAATTGTGAGGGTGCACATTGCAAATATCCACCCTTCTCCCCTCCTATAAATACCCCCTCCTTTCATCACTTCTCTCATTTTAGAAAGATCAAAAAGAAAGAAAGAAAGAAAGAAAGAAAGAAAGAAAGGAAAAGAAAGAGAGAACAAATTAACTTGAGAGTTTTATTTTGTAGGGTTCTTAGAAGCCTTCTAAATGAAATCTAGGGGAAGGAGAAGGATAAGCAAGCTAGTCCTTCCAAATAGAAAGGCTAAGGTGGGGGTTTCTTCACACTTGATTTCTTTCTTTGTTTGTTTGTTTGTTTGGTTGTTGTTTGTTGTTGGACTTCTTCTTCTTCTACCTTCTTGTTTTGTTTTGTTTTTGGGTTGAGTGTGTGGTATGTTGTAGTAAGTAAAAGAGGAAAAAGAAGAGTAGTAGTAGTAAGTACTAAAGATCATAACTTTAGTATTGTAATCTTTTGTTTGTATGTTATTGGACTAAAAACTTACATATTGCATAATGTTGGACATACAACCATGGTTGGTTGTAGAACTTGATTCACATAAGCATATGAACCTTCATTTTACAACCATTGTGGGTTGTAGGACTCTTTATGAAACTTGGACTAATAAGAACATAAGTTCTAATAAAAAGATATTTCCTTGTAAACACTAGTTGTAGAATTAATTAAAAAGATCTTTCTTTTATTCACTAGTTGTAATTAATTAAAAAAGGATCTTTCTTTCATTTTTAACCACTAGTTGTAATTAATTAAAAAGATCTTTCTTTCATTTTTAATCACTAGTTGTAATTAATTAAAAAGATCTTTCTTTTATTTTTAATCACTAGTTGTAATTAATTAAAAAGGATCTTTCTTTCATTTTTAATCACTAGTTGTAGCTAATTAAAAAGATCTTTTCTTTTGTAAAGTAAAGTAAAATAAAATAAAATAATCTTTTCTTTATCACTAGTAATAAATAAGGTTAGTAAGCAACTAAGTAGTAGTACGCTAAATAATAAGTAGTAGTATGTAATAAATGAAGTAGTAGTAACATGTATGTAATTAATAAGGTAGTAGTATGTTTATGTCCATAAAGTAGTAGTAGTAATAGATGGTTGTGTGTGGTGATTTTGTTGTGAATGAAGTAGTAGTAGTAGTAGATAATGGTGTGTTATGTTTTGATTAAAGTAGGAGTAGTAGTAGTAGTAGATAATGGTGTGTTATGTTTTGATTAAAGTAGGAGTAGTAGTAGTAGTAAAATGTTGTAGGATTGCTTCTAAAAATATTTGGAAACCATTCTCATACTTCTAACGTTGTAGGATCCTTTCTAAAAATGACTAGAAGCCATTTTTATGCTACTTATGTTGTAGGATCATTTCTAAAAATAAGTAGAAGCCATATCCATGCTTAGTTAGTTGTAGGATTGCTTTTAAAAATATCCTACCATGTTTACCATGCTTAGTTAGTGGTAGCATTGCTTCTAAAAATATCCTACCATGTTTATCATGCTTAGTTAGTTGTAGCTTTGCTTCTAAAAATAATTAGAAGCCATATCCATGCTTAGTTAGTTGTAGGATTGCTTTTAAAAATATCCTACCATGTTTACCATGCTTAGTTAGTTGTAGTTTTGCTTCTAAAAAATAATTAGAAGCCATATCCATGCTTAGTTAGTTGTAGGATTGCTTTTAAAAATATCCTACCATGTTTACCATGCTTAGTTAGTTGTAGCTTTGCTTCTAAAAATAATTAGAAGCCATATCCATGCTTAGTTAGTTGTAGGATTGCTTTTAAAAATATCCTACCATGTTTACCATGCTTAGTTAGTTGTAGCTTTGCTTCTAAAAATAATTAGAAGCCATATCCATGCTTAGTTAGTTGTAGGATTGCTTATAAAAATATCCTACCATGTTTACCATGCTTAGTTAGTGGTAGCTTTGCTTCTAAAAATAATTAGAAGCCATATCCATGCTTAGTTAGTTGTAGGATTGCTTTTAAAAATATCCTACCATGTTTACCATGCTTAGTTAGTTGTAGCTTTGCTTCTAAAAATAATTAGAAGTCATATCCATGCTTAGTTAGTTGTAGGATTACTTATAAAAATATCCTACCATGATTCTATGCTTAATTAGTTGTAGGATTACTTATAAAAATATCCTACCAAGATTCTATTCTTAATTAGTTGTAGGATGTTTATTAAAATTATCCCATCATGCTTTATGTTTAGGAGGTTGTAGGACTTTTTCCTACCATGGTTTTATGCTTAATTAGTTGTAGGATGTTTATTAAAATTATCACATCATGCTTTATGTTTAGGATGTTGTAGGACTCATTCAAAAAAATACCTATCATGTTTAGTAACTCACTTATGCTTAGAAGGTGTAGGATTCAATCCAAGAGTTTCCTACCATGTGTGGATAAGTTTTTATTGTGCCTAGAGTGTTGTAGGATCCATGATGAAATCATATACCATGCTAGTTTAATTGTTGGAAAGCGATATATCATGCTAGCTTAATTGTAAGTATTTTGCATATCATGCTAGTTTAAATTGTATGCAAATTGTATACCATGCTAGATAAATGGTAAAGAAGTGTATACTATGTTAGTGAATGACCATGATTCATGCTAAGTAAGTAGGGATCATGCAAATTATTGATCATATTAAGTTAAGGATACCCATACTAGGATGTTCATGCTTAGGGTAAAGAAACTACCCATGGCTAGTTGTGGTGACTTATGTTGGGTTCTACACCATGCTAGAGTAATACTTGCTTAGAATGTTGTAGGAGTAGTGTTAGGACTACATACTATACCTTGGAGTATTGCTTAGTTGGGTGGTGGTGGTTGGTTATGATAAGTAGTAGGCTTCCATGCTCAATTTGTAACCTACGATTGACTATAGAGAATTTTATGTTTAAGGTCGTTAGTGATTTTCATGCTTGAGCTCAATGTAAGCATAAGCATAATCACATTCATACATAGGAATATCATGGTGGTTGTGTTATATGATTGATTGTCGTAGGAAGCTGCTTGCAATTGTGTGCCGTACTTAAGGCATTATAGGTCGAAGTAGTGAGAGTGGGAAGACCACTAGTAATAACTAGTTGATAAAGGCCGTTTGTCGCCTTCGGTTCTTTCTTAGTAGAATACCGATCATAGACTACTAGTAGATCCCTTTGTTGCTTCTAATAGTAGAAGATTAAGTTTGTTAGTAAGCACGTTTGGTTGCTTCTAGGATTGATTACCTGTATGGTTGTTTGCACACGGTTGTGCTCGTACGTGGCTCGACTGGCCCGTATGTAGCGATCGGTCTCATACGTAGCTTAGTCGGCTCGTATAAAAGTTATTGTCTCGTACGCGGCCCGACCGGCCCGTGCGTAGCTGTTGGTCTCATACGCGGCCTAGTTGGCTGGTATGTACGTGGTTATCTCCTACGGAGCCCGCCTGGCTCGTAGGTAGTTATTATTTCATACGTAGCTTGATTGGCTCGTATGTGGTTGTTACTCGTGTATAGCTTGTTAGCTAGTACACAGTTCGTTGTGCTCGTCAAGGGTGAGGTTACTACCCTAAGGGCTATCGACCGTCAAGACATATGATGTCTACCCTAAGTAACTGTGGAGGAGTCACTCCTTGGGCACCGTCGAATCTTAACCAGGGTAGGTTAATCGAGGACCGGAGTATAGACAGAATCCAAGTCTAGGGTAGCGGCAAGCGTGTATATTCGCACAACCAAAGTCTTGGATCGATGAGCCATAAACCAGATTCCGAGGGATTCTGGTAAGTCTAGGTTGAGCGGCCTAGTAGAGTTATCTTGCAAAGCCTAATTTATGGCCTAGCACGTTGTGTTATAATGTTGTCATTCCTAGGATCGTTCGAGTCAGGGATATCACTAGGATAGTGACTTACAAGGATCAGTTTACTTAAACCCTTTTGCCGGGAGAGAGGGGTCAGTTGTAGGGGGCCCCTTACGCTAACTCGTCCCTTGAGGCAGATCATAGGTGGTGTACTGGGTTGTACCTTCCCGTCAAAGGGATACGTACGGTGCCGTCTCACAAGTTGAGGACACGGGTTGCGTATCTCGCGCTGTTAATTCCTGAAATACCGTGGCTGGGGTGCCACAGGATGCATGGTGCAGTCCTGCGTTTGCTAGACCCCAAAGAGTGCCACAGGGTAGGCTTCGCGCTGCCCTGCGCTTGCGAAACTCTATGGTTTGATTTTGGAACGATGCCCGATATACTGGGATCAAGTGAGGTCCGGCTTGCCGGGTAGTAGTGGAAAACGGAGACACCATAAGCAGACTGCATAAGGGGACTTGACCTCTTCTGCAACCTCACAGAGTCATGGAGTATTGTCAGGAACAGGTTGTGTACAATTAGAATGTGTCGCGCGGGTTAAATCCCTATATATGGAGAAACGGCTTGAGATGGAGTCACATGTAGTATGGGCTGCATGTTACTTTCGGAGACTTGCTGACATTAGAATAGGAAGCGTCCTTGTTCTACCTTACCGTCAAAGGGATACGTACGGTGCCATCTCACAAGTTGAGGACACGAGTTGCGTATCTCGCGCTGTTAATTCCTGAAGTACCGTGGCTGGGGTGCCACAGGATGTATTGTGCAGTCCTGCGCTTGCGATACCCCAGAGGGTGCCACAGGGTAGGCTTCGCGCTGCCCTGCGCTTGCGAAACCATATGATTGGATTTTGGATTAAGGCCCGATACACTGGGTAATAGTGGCAAACATGGACACCACTATATGACTGCAGTGGCGGAACTAGATCGCACCTGCAACCTTGTTGAGTGAGGTCCGGCTTGCCGGGTAGTAGTGGAAAACGGAGACACCATAAGCAGACTGCATAGGGGGACTTGACCCCTTCTGCAACCTCACAGAGTCATGGAGTATTGTCAGGAACGGGTTGTGTATAATTAGTTCTATTTTAAGTATCGCATTAGTGTCTAGTCATAGCACTCACGAACACTTAAACTACACCAACACCATTATTATATTTTGTATATTGTTTGGAAGATTCGCTGCTATATGATCAGCCTTTAAGCGTCAGTGAATACTGACGTCCCCACTTCCATAGGTACTGGATCGCCAAAGTACAAAGGCGAGATTCAAGAGGACTCAAGGCAAGGAAAGCAAGGAGTCAGTATTAAGTTTAGTTCCGCTGCAAAATATGTATTGATTCTGGATTAGTTGAGTAGTACTCTGATGTAAGATGTGAAGGTTGTAATACTTAGAAGTGTAAAGGCAATATTGTAACTCCATTGTAAAGTATTACAGTTGTACAGTATTCAGACTTGTAACACATTGTGTATTGAATAAAAAGTTTTAAATTCTCCTGTTTTTCTGTGTATTGTGACTAATTGAAGAAAAGATCTTGGCTCGTGTCACGGTTTCCCAGTGTCGGAAATCGGGGCGCTACACCGCCCCTTGGCCACCGCCAGTTGCCGAGTACAGCCAAGCTACTATAGTTGCTGTTGGTTTTGGGTTCTTGATCAAGGAGTTTTTAGGGTTTGAATATGGCCATCCGATCTTGTTGATCTTAATCATGGAGTGTTGATCATGTGATGAGAGCCGTCTGTTTCCCCCTTGATCATCCTGACCTTGATTGAGTGCATTATTGGTCGTTCGTTCTTGATCTCTTGATTTGGACCATTGGATCGCATTATCATCATCTTGGAGTTCTTGATCACTTTGATTGGTGGTCGTCCGATCGTCGATCTGATCCGATCATCATCTTCATCATCAAGATACTGATCACATCTCGATCTTGATCTTGATCTTTGATCAGAGTCGTTCGATCTGATCCGATCGACTTGATATTTTGATCTTTTGATCTCAGTCGTCTGATCGTGTTCGTAATCTGTTGTTCCTTGTGTTCGTGATTGGTTCGTGATTCGATCGTTGAGTACATGCTCGAGAATCCGTTTCCATTATTATTTCTTGGAGTCGTTCTCATCTTCGGTTAAGGCAAGTAACTTGTGCTCCAATTCCTTTTGTATGATACAAGTTAAAAATACCGCTTATAGTGTAGTTGGGTTCTAGATACAACTCGTGTGTGTGTTACTCTTGATGGGTTTTGTCTCTATAGTGTTATTTGACCATAGTTGACTCACGACATAAATTTGACATGAAACAACTTAGGATTTGACCGTTCTTGATTTTGATCATGTATGAGATATTTGTGAGAATTTGGGCTTGTGTTGAGTTCCATGTGTTAGACTTATTTTGGATATGTTAATTACCCTATTTCATGATGTTTGGAAACTTGGTAGACTCTATTTCATGTTTGGTTGTGTTTGGATCAAGTTTCGTTTGAATTATGTGATTTTGGTTTTTGAGTAAAATCTGTGTTTTGCCAATATTCTGTCTTGATCAGTAATTTATACCATATTAAGGTCAGGATCTTAATTTTAGTATAAAACATGAGTTTTAGAGAAATTCGTCTTCTTTCCAACCCCTCTGACCTTGCTCGATTTCGTTTTTGTATGTGTGAGTTATGACTGTTTTACTACAAAGTGTAGATCAATTCCAAATTTCGTTTCTTAATGATTTTGATGACTAAATTATTTTGATACTTGTGCTACACATATTATTTTGATCTGAAACTTTGGTCAGTACTTCTATATCTATTTAGGGATTACCCAGAACTTTGGTGGATTTTATTGATGAATTTTATACGCCGTTTCATGCTTGTTTATGAAAGCTATACTTGCCGTATTTTGCTCGATGTTATGTAAAGAATTGTATTTTCACCCTATTTCCTTATACTGTATGGAAAATAATTATGAAATATGAAATTTATATTATTTTGTCTAATTTCACCTCCCTTTGGCAGATTTGGATTTCGTTTCACGGTTTGCTAGATATTTCAGTTTTCGTACAGCTTTCTTGGGAATTCCAGATTTGCCAAGCTATCGTTTCTTGAGGTTTTCCAATTTTTGTTGACTGAACTAATTGTACTGGACTATTATGACACTCTATATTTTGATACTAGACATGTAGGGGATTATCCCAGATTATTCCTGGATTTATTTGAGTAGTTTTAATGTCATTTTTCTGACTGAGAATTCGTTTTACTGATTTCTGATTGAACGTATTTTCTGGATTCAAATCAGTTTTGAGTTATGATTTTGTAAAATACTATATGGCTTATTTATAATCGCTGGATTCGTATGGATGTCTATTTCCCAGATTCTTGGACGATATTGGTGATATGAAGTATTAGTGCTGGATCTTGTTATCATTATTTCTTGTTTCTTACTTTGAACAATATTGTATTCTTGTACTTGGATTTATTTGTATTTGGGCAATGTGACCTGGGATATTTGTCTTATTCAGGTCATGATTATTTGAGATTAATGTATTTAGTTTCAAGTATTCTTGTTGGTATTTTTGGTTCATATGTGCATGTTGGTTGGTACTTTTGCTTCCAACTTTGATTATTTCGTGAGATATTGTAAAGATTCTTGAACAGCTTATGGATGATAAAAATCATTCGCTGGGCTTTTGTCGCATACTCGCATTCCGTATTTCTTTCGGAAAGCGGGGCGTGATAGGGTTTTTAGTGGTATCAGAGCCCATGTTTGGCTAATGTATTAGTTTGACTGATATATTAGACATGCTTGGCTCGATCTGGAATCCGCTCAACATTTCACCAACCATGCATGCATAAATGAATCATAATCAATATTGATCTGGATACTAGTCTTATTCCATTCCATTTGATCATTTTTCAATCACTTGATTCCTTGTTCTTCCGTCTTTTTCAGTCATCCTCATTTGTTGATTCATTTTTGGTATGAATTCATTCTTTTCGTACCCATATTTTTTGATTTTGGTGCCATCCATTCTTTTCTTCTAGCTTGGATCGTTGGTCGATTTCGCTGGATGCTATTGGCAGAGCCTTTCCGATCAGAGTGGCGCAAAGGAAGCGTTGTGGGCTTATAACCCACAGGTCCCAGGATCCTATTGTTGCTTCTCCTTCCTTGCATTGTTTGCTTTCCCCTATCTCTTGCATTTGTCCTCATCCGTTGACTCATTGCTTGGTTCATCTCTTCCTTGTCCATCCTTTCTTCGATTCCAGCTCTATCTATTTCTTTATCTCTTTTGCTTTGTTATCTTGCAAGCCTTATGTTGTCCCTTCTTCATCTTTGATTCCGGTTACTCCTTTCTTGCATTCCATTTTGCCATCATGCACCCATTCATTATTTGATTCAATTCTTCCCTGTTCATTCTTTCTTTGATTTCGGTTCTGCCTACTCCCTATCTTGCTTTGTTATCTTGTGTTGATTCTTTCCCTTTGATACTGTTTGACCTCATTGTTATCCCCTTCCTTCTTTATCTGGTGTTGTCACTGCTTTATTCCTTTCCCTTTAACCCTCTGTTTCGTTACCCTTCCCCAGTTTGCTTTTGCCTTGTCCTATGTACCGCCTAAGAAAATTTTGAGGACGAAATTTTGTTGTAAGGTGGATAGGATTTGTAACCCCTGTTTTCCCAAATATGTATTTTTCGTTTACTTTTCTGTATTTAAAATTTTTCGTAAATTATATTTTCGGTTTTCAAATTTTTTTAATCAAATTGTATTTTTGGGTCTTATATTAAAATCTATTTTCGATCAATAATTTTATCTGGAACAAATTCTATGATTTTTATACAAATCTTATTATTATTATTATTACTATCATTATTTTATCAGTATTATTTTAGCCAGTGTTACTATTTGCATTATTATTTTCTTGTTATTATTTTTTTATTATTATCTACTCTAATTTATCTAATAATGCTACATTAATTTTTATTGGATTTTATTAAACCCATTACCCCTTTATATTACCCACTAACCCATTAGCTTTCATACCTAAAACCCATTACCCTATTTTAAATACCCAAACCCGTTACCTAATCCCCTAAACCCATATACCCAATTAACTCCACACTACCCTACCCTGTTTACTTTTACCCCAACCCGTTAAATTTCTCTACCCAGTAACTTACCCCAACCCGTGCCCAATAACAAACCCTTCCAACCCATCAGCCTATCACCTAACCCTACCTATTTATATACTTTGTCCCCCCCCCCCCCCCCCCCCGCCCCGTCTATTCATCTTCCACCCTGAGCCGCCCTTCCTTATACACCCCTTCTCCTTCTGCCTGTTCATCTCCACCTAAAGTCACAACCCATCTCTTCATCGCTCCTTCCTTCCCTCCTCCTCCCAACTCCACGACAACCAGCAACTCCACATGCCAGCCGCGATTGCACCACAACGTCGCTTAGCGCACCTTGTCAGCGCTGCACTCCCAAAGCCAGCAGTTGCAACTACACTGCTCCCCTCTGGCGACAGCATCAGCACCTCCTCCCACCTGCCTGGTCCCCGTCTCCTCCTGCCTCGCAATGCAGCTGCGATGCCGCAGTGACCCTCCACAGTGCCCCTACCTCTCCCCTATGGCAGCAGCATCACGATGTCTCAGCGCGCCGCCGGCAGTCCCGCTGCACCGTCGCCCGCCGTCGTGCTGCCCCTTGGCTACCTCCAGTCACCGAGTACAGCCAAGCTACTATAGTTGTTGTTGGTTTTGGGTTCTTGATCATGGAGTTTTGATGGTTTGAATATTGGCCATTCGATCTTGTTGATCTTGATCATGGAGTGTAGATCATGTGATGAGAGTCGTCTGTTTCCCCCTTGATCATCTTGATCTTGATTGAGTGCATTTTTGGTCGTCCGTTCTTGATCTCCTGATTTGGACCGTTGGATTGCACTATCATCATCTTGGAGTTCTTGATCACTTTGAGTGGTGGCCGTCCGATCGTCGATCTGATCCGATCATCATCTTCATCATCAAGATATTGATCACATCTCGATCATGATCTTGATCTTCGATCAGAGTCGTTCGATCTGATCCGATCACCTTGATCTCTTGATCTTTTGATCTCAGTTGTTTTATCGTGTTCGTGATCTGTTGTTCCTTGTGTTCATGACTGGTTCGTGATTCGATCGTTGAGTTCATGCCCGAGAATCCGTTTCCATTATTCTTGCTTGGAGTCGTTCTCATCTTCGGTTAAGGCAAGTAACTTGTACTCCAATTCTTTTTGTATGATACAAGTCAAAAATACCGCTTATAGTGTAGTTGGGTTCTAGAGACAACTCGTGTGTATGTTATTCTTGATAGGTTTTGTCTCTATAGTGTTATTTGACCATAGTTGACTCACGACACAAACTTGACATGAAACAACTTAGGAAATGACCTTTCTTGATTCTGATCATGTATGAGATATTTGTGAGAATTTGGGCGTTTGTTGAGATCCATGTGTTAGACTTGTTTTGGATATGTTAATTACCCTATTTAATGATGTTTGGAAACTTGGTAGACTCGATTTCATATTTGGTTGTGTTTGGATCAAGTTTCGTTTGATTTATGTTGATTTTGGTTTTTGAGTAAAATCTGTGTTTTGCCAATATTCTGTCTTGATTAGTAATTTGACCATATTAAGGTCAGAATCTTAATTTCAGTATAAAACATGAGTTTTAGAGAAATTCGTCTTCTTTCCAACCCCTCTGACCTTGCTGGACTTCGTTTTTGTATGTGTGAGTTATGACTGTTTTACTACAAAAGTGTAGATCAATTCCAGATTTTGTTTCTTGATGATTTTGACGACTAAATTATTTTGATACTTGTGCTACACATATTATTTTGATCTGAAACTTTGGTCAGTACTTCTATATCTATTTAGGGATTACCCAGAACTTTGGTGGATTTTATTGAAGAATTTTATACACCGTTTCTTACTTGTTTATGAAAACTATACTTGCTGTATTTTGCTCGTTGTTATGAAAAGAATCATATTTTCACCCTATTTCCTTCCACTGTATGGAAATTAATTATGCAATATGAAAGTTAGATTATTTTGTCTAATTTCACCTCTCTTTGGAGGATTTGAATTTTGTTTCATGGTTTGCGAGATATTTCATTTTTCGTACAGCTGTGTTGGAATTCCAGATTTGCCAAACTATTGTTTCTTGAGGTTTTCCGATTTTTGTTGACTGAACTATTTTACTGGAATATTATGAAACTCTATATTTTGATAATAAACATGTAGGGGATTATCCCAGATTTTTCCTGGATTTATTTGAGTAGTTTTAATGTTGTTTTTCTGACTGAGAATTCGTTTTACTAATTTCTGACTGAACGTATTTTTTGAATTCAAATCAGTTTTGAGTGATGATTTTGTGAAATACTATATGGCTTATTTATAATCGCTGAATTCGTGTGGATGTCTATTTTCCAGATTCTTGGACGGTATTAGTGATATGAAGTATTAGTGCTGGATCTTGTTATCATTATTTCTTGTTTCTTGCTTTGAACAATATTGTATTCTTGTACTTGGATTTATTTGTATTTGGGCAATGTGACCCGGGATATTTGTCTTATTCAGATCAGGACTATTTGAGATTAACTTATTTGGTTTCAAGTATTCTTGTTGGTATTTTTGGTTCATATGTGCATATTGGTTGATACTTTTGCTTCCGACCCTGATTATTTTGTGAGATGTTGTAAAGATTCTTGAAAAGCTTATGGATGATGGAAATCATTCGCTGGGATTTTGTCGCGTACTCGTATTTCGTATTTCTTTTGGGAAGGAGGGCGTGACATAATTAAATAACAGTTACTAAAAATATGTTTTTCAGTCAAATTATACATGGTGTTTAACAAATAGGTGATCCCTAATTGGTCTGTCAAAATGATCACCTGACGAGTCGATATTCATCGGCTGCCACTACTTCTGTTGGTCTTCAACCAAAATCCTCGGCCCGTGACCCTCAGCGAGTGGTACAATGGCGCCCAAGGAATGCCTTTTACCGACAATTACTTACAAACATGACACCCAACTATTGACAGACCAAGGCTATCAAACACAAGTAAACATACTCGAAATGTGATAAAATCAATATCTTGAGTATAGCAATGCTATCCATAACTTGGAGTAAAGCAAAATAAAAACTCCACTTCAATGGCCTAGATCTACCCTGATATTGGAAAATTCATAACTTCTAATCCACGTACTGGAATTGCATGAATTGATACTCTTTGGAAAGCTAAGAGTGTCTACTGCAATTCTCTAGTTGATTACATCATCAAGTTCATCCATTAAAGCACTCTAAAACCCTATTTTATAAGTGTACACACAAGAAAATTAACTCACTTAACAAAACAGGGTCTTCTACTAAGACTGGTTCTGTCCAGAACTTAGGAAAATTATATCTTTCAAATCACAAACTGAAATTGCATTATTCAAGATGTTTTGGAAAGCTAAGGGTGCGTTTGGAAAGATAAGTTTTTTCATTTTCCAACCAACATACTGTATTTGTATATATATATGTATATGTATTTATATACATTATGTACGTATACACTATGTACGTATACACTATGTATGTATATAGTATGTATGTATATATAATAGTATGTATATATTATTATTATTATTATTATTATTATTATTATTATTATTATTATTATTATTATTATTATTATTATTATTATTATTATTATTATTATTATTATTATTATTATTATTATTATTATTATTATTATTATTATTATTATTATTATTATTATTATTATTATTATTATTATTATTATTATTATTATTATTATTATTATTATTATTATTATTATTATTATTATTATTATTATTATTATTATTATTATTATTATTATTATTATTATTATTATTATTATTATTATTATTATTATTATTATTATTATTATTATTATTATTATTATTATTATTATTATTATTATTATTATTATTATTATTATTATTATTATTATTATTATTATTATTATTATTATTATTATTATTATTATTATTATTATTATTATTATTATTATTATTATTATTATTATTATTATTATTATTATTATTATTATTATTATTATTATTATTATTATTATTATTATTATTATTATTATTATTATTATTATTATTATTATTATTATTATTATTATTATTATTATTATTATTATTATTATTATTATTATTATTATTATTATTATTATTATTATTATTATTATTATTATTATTATTATTATTATTATTATTATTATTATTATTATTATTATTATTATTATTATTATTATTATTATTATTATTATTATTATTATTATTATTATTATTATTATTATTATTATTATTATTATTATTATTATTATTATTATTATTATTATTATTATTATTATTATTATTATTATTATTATTATTATTATTATTATTATTATTATTATTATTATTATTATTATTATTATTATTATTATTAGTATTAGTATTATTAGTATTAGTATTATTATTAGTATTATTAGTATTATTAGTATTATTATTATTAGTATTATTAGTATTATTATTTTAAATATATACTATTATTATAATACATTGTTATTATATATGTCATTAATATTATATATTACTATTATTATTAGTATTATTATTAGTATTATTATTATTATTATTATTAGTATTATTATTATTATTATTATTATTATTATTTTAAATATATACTATTATTATAATACATTGTTATTATATATATTATTATTATTATTATTATTATTATTATTATTATTATTATTATTATTATTATTATTTTAAATATATACTATTATTATAATACATTGTTATTATATATGTCATTAATATTATATATTACTATTATATATTATTATATATATTATCTATATAATAAAACACAAAGAAAGCTATCAAGTGGCTCACATTCAATCCCCCTAAAATCAAAGGCCCAGATCCAACCTCACAAAACACATTTTTCCTCCCAAAATTTGAAATCCCAAAATCAAATCCCCCCCCCCTCCCCTCCCCCAAAACTAAAAAACTCATTACTTTATTACTATCTCTCTCTTCTCTCTTCACTTTTTCATATTTCTCTCTCTCTCTCTCTCTCTCTCTCTCTCTCTCTCTTTCATTCTTTCTTTATTTATTTACTTATAAATTTAGATTTTAAGATTTTGGGTTTATAAAATTTGCAGAATTTTTATGTTTTTTTATTGCACATGTTTTATTGAAAATAGCAAATATTTCTTCAACAGTTAAATTTCATTATTTTCTATCCTTAAAGTTCTAAGAACACATACTAATAGAAACATGGGCTTTTATTTATAACTAATTATTTTCATTCTATTCAAACTTGAACTACATAATTATTGTTTTACTGTTTACAGGACTTTTCGTATGTTGTATCGTTTCAAAGACGTGCCTGCATGTGCCCATGGACAAATCTAGTTATTTAATATATTAGTATTATAATAAATTGTTATATATATAATTATAATATATTATTATTACATATATATTATTATAATTATTTTATAATATTATATATATGTATATGATTAAATATGCTTATTGTAATAAATTATTTTATATTATTATATATCAGTATGCATGTATATGTATACATCTTGTATGTATCAGAGTATATATACTGTATATACATACAACCAAATCCATACATTATATATAATAGTATACAATATGGAGTATTTATGTATATACATATATACATAAATACGGATTATATATATACATACATACTGTATACAGTTTACCAAACGCCTTTTATACTTTAATTTGAAAAAACTAATTTATAATTTTGAAAAAGTTTACCAAACAATAATCTGTTTTTGAAAATCACAAAACAAATTTATAATTTTTTTCAAAAACTATGTTAAAAATGAATTTTCAAAACAACGAACCAAACGCAGTCTAAGACTCTCTACTAAAAGTCTCTAGTTGGTCAGTTCTTCAGATTCTAAACCCACAATTCCAGAAAAGCTCATATGTACAGACCTACTAAATCTGAACTGAATCTGAACATAGTCTATTCAAAATTCAATATCAATTCAATCATAAGTCCAATACATATAAAATTTGGGATTCAGTAACTAGACATATACATGTCTAACATATCAAAAAATTGCATCAAGATTCAAAACATACAGAGAGTTATGGCCTTTTGAATATAGTAGAAAAACATTCATGTTTTCAGGCAGTGTTCAAAACCTCTATTTACAAACTAATTTTGAAAACCCATCAAATATTGTCTATAATATCTAATATTTGAGATACAGGATCTAGATATATAGTAGATGCTACAATAAAAACTTTACTGCAAGATTATATACCATAAATTAATTATGATTTATTAAAACTCATCTTTGAAACAAAAGAGAGCCAGTTCTTGGCTCTGGACCAGTTGACAAAACATAACTTTTAAATATAGAAAATAAATTCAGAAAAATCTGAAATTTTATATGATTGTTGTTAGCATATACAAATACCTCCAGTAAAAATTATAGCTTAATATACCTTACCAATTTCATAATATGAATTTTCAAACTTCACTTCATAAAAATAAATACACAATTTTTCAACTGTTCTCTGTTCTGAAAAGAACTATTTTGTTGAGCTACTAAATGAACCCAGAAAAATATGAAAAAAAATAGATTATGCTCTAAACCCATAGTAGAACATGCCATATAAATGTTAGGCCTAAACTTTGAGCCTTTTACAAACTAGAAATTTCTAAGTCTACAATACACATATGAGTTCCATCATGGAAATAATGGTAAAAATTTGCACTTAACATACAAACTCAATCTCATAACTTATCAACTACTCATACATGGTATTCATGCTCTCTTACCTATCCTACATACCAATTCATAAATTTTTTTTACTAATATTAGAGTTGAGAACATCCATCTAAGATTGCAAATGAAAATTGAAGAGATAGTAGCTTGCATTCTCCTTGATCACCCTCCAATAATAGTAGAACTCCTTATATTCTATTCTCCTTGCTCTTCTCCTTGCAAATTTTCTTCTTCTTTAGAAATGATAATTGGAGTGTAGAAAAATTATGAAAGGAGCTTTTTATTTGAATGAAGAAGAGAAAGAGGATGAGGTGTAAGAAAAATGGAGTGGGGCGGGAGGTGGGGGGGGGTGTTGTATGTGGCCGGTTTTTGGAGAAAGAGAGGGACAAGTGGCTTAGGCCATTATGTGGTGTTCACAACACACTCATATGAATCAAAAACCATGTTTGATCTTTCATGGTTTAAAAGAGTTTTTCCATGGTTTAATTCTTAGCCCTAAGATCATAATAATTAAGTTAATGAATGTCTAAGATTAAAAATAAGTTCATGATGTATTTTATTAGTATATACTTATTTAAATACATCCATAAGTCTTCACTCTAGTATGTATACTAGTGTATATATATATATATATAATAAATTACAAAGAAAGCTATCAAGTGGCTCTCATTCAATATTCCCTAAACCAATGGCTTAGATTGATTCTCACAAAACATATTTTCCCGCCCAATATTTCAAACCCCAAAATTGAAATTTCCCCCCCAAAACTAAAAAAACTCATTACTTTATTATTATCTCTCTCTCTTCTCTCTTCACTTTTTCATATTTACCTCTTTCTCTCTCTCTCCCCCTCTCCCTCTCTCCCATTCTTTCTTTATTTACTTAGAAATTTAGATTTTAAGATTTTAGGTTTGTAAAATTTTCAGAATTTTTATGCTTTTTTTATTGCACATGTTATATTGAAAATAGCAAATATCTCTTCAACAGTTAAATTTGATTATTTTCCACCCTTAAGATTCTAAGAAGTTGGATTTTATACCCTTATTTATAATTATTTTTCAACATATACTAATAGAAACATGTGCTTTTATTTACAACTAATTATTGTCATACTATTCAAACTTGAACTACATAATTGTTGTTTTACTGTTTACAGGGCTTTTCGTGTGTTGTATCGTTCCGAAGACGTGCCGTAGGCACGTGCCCACGGGCAAATCTAGTATATATATAATTCTCATAAATTAAAAATAAATAAATAATAATAATAATAAAACAATCACATATAAAAAATAAAAATGTTATTTTATTTCGGGGTATTACAGTGACAGTATTTCCGATAATGACTTAGGAACCTGGTGACTATCCAAACTAGAGATAAAGGCATAATGGGCAGATGTAACACCGAGCAAAATTGGGTTATGACAATTTTGTCCCTCGTGTGTTACGCACATATATTTTACACCGTTATGGGTAATATCCATAGCGTATTTTATTGTACATATCTTACGTATTTTTGTATTTCGATTATTTATTTATTTTTGTCTTCTCAAAACTTATTGTTTATCCTATTTTGGGCCAACTCAAATATTTATTTTAATCTTTGTGTTTTACGTTCATTGCATGTGCTATCAATACACGTGTCGATCATGTATGTTTTACCTTTACGTGAAATATCCGTAACATTATTAATATACATGCTCTATGCATTTTTTATTTTTGACTGTTTTTCGTTTTCTCAAATTTATTTTGTATTGATATGTGCATTGCACGTAAAATTTTATGCAATTTAGTCCCTAAAATTTTCGAGAGTTATGCACATTTTTCTTCTCATTTTTTTGTCACACTTGTACGATTTATTTTATTTTAACTCAATAGACCTAAAATCTATTTTTGAAGCCCACTAAAAATTAATTACAAAATAAGGCCCATGATTAATTCTACACTTAAATGAATGTTTTAAAGTCTAATACACATGTCACGTAACATACACCTATATCTAATTTAATAACAATTAATAACAGAATGAGAAGTAGTGTGTACATAGGGAGCATGTGCACGTGTTGTGCACCTTAGAGTTGGTCGGCCACACATGGCTTGGTGAGGAGAGAGTGCGAGAGATTGTGAGTGAGTGGGGAATTATTTTTGATAGTGGGAGTCATCTCAATCACACAATATTCCTATAAATACCCCCCTCCTTTAACATGAACAACACACTAAGAATCAAAATCAAATTAAAAGAAAAGGAACGAGAAGTTTTCGGTTTGCTTGCTTAAGGAGGAGAATGCCACTTTTTGTTGGAGCATGGAGCAATTTTTCTAGGATTTCTATTTACAATTTGTATCAATAAAAAGGTGGGTATCTCTTTTACTTTCTAAATTGTTGTAGAATGCATGCCTAGGTAGTTTATGCTTGAAATGGATAAATGGGTATGAGTTCTTTAGTTACTTTTGTGATGCATGTTGTGTTGTTATCTAGAATTCTTAGTAATAATGAAATATGAGAAATAATGCATGCTAGTTGAATGTTACAATATAGAATTGTTATGTTATCAAATTGAAATTTTATTGTAGTGTTGTTAGGCACATAGTAGTATGCCATGATTGGATTATATGAATTGTGTATATACACATAAAAATGTTACCTTATGCCTAAAAGTTATGTAAATATTGGGGTAGATTATAAAATCAGTAGGGAGGAGAATTCTCTATACAAATGCTAAAAGAAAATACATTCATGTTAAATGTTATAAAAAAGTAACCTTGATGATAAATAAAAGTATATGTTTATGAAGGTTCTCAAAAATTACTATTTATAATATTTGTGTATGATTTGACTCTAATATGGATAAAATCAATGAGAAATCATTTCTAGATATCTAGGAATGTATTTTATGAACAATTAAAATGAGAGAAAGAAATAGACATAAAAAATGAACGATTGAGTTAAAAATGAGATGAAATCGAGAGTTGGGTTAAAATAACACCTATACTATCAGTATTGGTGCTTGGCCCTTGTGGCTAGCACAGGCGCCAGCGCACATGGCACTGCCACATGTCGCGTTTGGGGTTTCTTTCGTCGCGGGTTCGAAACCTAGGTTGGCTCTGCCTTTTGTGATTTTTTGGAAATTATTGAGTTGGCGCTCCTGGGTTACAAAAGTAACTCGGAGTGGTTTAAATCACAAATTTGAGTTGGCTCATTGGTTTAGGATGTGGTCTGGGTCGCTGTTGGCCCTGGTTCGAGTCTGGTTGCACCCCCTTTGGGTTTTATTTTTATTTTCTTATGATTTTCCAGTTTTAAAAATTATGAAACTTCATGGAAATATTATAGAACATTATTAGAACAATTGAGAATTATTTCATATTATTCTAAGAGATATTTTGAGAATTTAAAAGTCATATTCATGTGTTAGATGAGTTTTTGAATTCAAGTTTAGAAAGAAAATGTACATGATTAAAGATTTTAAGAGATGGTTAATAATGAAATCAAACCCATGATTAGGAGATTAAAATCGGGAATTTCTAGTGATTAATCTTAAAGAGATTGTGTATTAAGAAATGGTGATTTAAATCTCAAAGAACTTTGGTATTAAGGAATATACTAGTAGTATAGAAAAGTATAGAAAAGTATGAAAAGATTTTATTAATTAAAAGAGCATGAAAATTTATTAAAGTGAATAGTTTGGTTGGTTAACTAAGAAACTGTCTACAAGAATTTGATTTGAGAAATTGTTATTGAATGTTGTTATAAAAAGTTGAATACTTCGTGATCTATAAACATAAAGAAAGAGGATAAAGAAGAAATGATGGATAATGAATGAAATGGTTATGTTGAGGTTAGATATAACCTAATTGATCTTTATAGTGAGATGGTTGTTAAAATTTAGAGGCTAGGCGAGACCCTTAATAACCGGCAATTTGTGAATAAAGAAATTTGAGAAGTAGCCAGTGTGGGCTAGTGTTCTCGTAAATTTATTTAAGTCCGGTAGGGTAAGCTAGCTCTAGGTTGTAATGATTATAATTAAACCTAAGGATAGGCACTAGGAGAAAATGTGATGAAACTTGGGCAAACGTAAGTGGGGCGCCTCTATATAGTCTGACGGTAGATTCTAGGACTATAGACTCAGTCTGACTAAAGACTCTGGGATTGTGGTTGCTTGCGATGTGAGATGAGCATTAACTAAATTCGGGACTACGATTAATTTGATGGTGGACTCCAGGATCATGAATAGTCGGGCGGATGGGAGGCCGCTTTCCAATGTATATGCATTTACCGGGACTAGAGGGGCACTTACAGGATGATCACACGACAAGGATTCTGTATAGTTTGACGGTGGACTTCGGGACTGGAATTCGTACTTGTGGAAAGTTTAAACCTTGCTTTTGTTACCAAACTAGAATTTTCATAGCGAGGGATTAAACCTTATAATGTGGAGTACGATAAGGGATTGCCCTCGGACCTATATAGTATGGGATTCATAGAATCCGAACAAGTATGCATTAGTGGCATCGTAACGTAAATATTTGCATTAGGCATTAAGTCATATCATACACTGACATGTTTAGGATAGTTACTTTTTACACTTTATTGTGCATTCAAGTTTGTGTTTTCTAATGTAAGATAATCGCTGTATTATAGCATTGCGTCAGTTGTATGCAGCCGTCGTGCCCACAGTTTTCAAGTGCAGGACTTGGATTAGCAAAAGATGCAAAGATGAATTGATGCTGATGATTATTTCCATATTAAAGTTGTTGAATGTTAAAGTTGTGTATTTTTGTTGTAACTTTTGCTGTGTATTTGTAAAACAACACATTGTAAATAAAAGTTTTAAATTTCTTGTAAATTTGTATGGATTGAAGTAAAAGAACCTGTATTTGTTACGAATTACCTGTGTTTGGAATTCGGGGCATTACAGTAGATGAAAAGTGAGCATATGAAAAATGACTGTATAAAGGATGTATAGTAGAGCGGTTCCCTTCGCGAAAGGCAATGGAAAGATCAAGATCAGAATGCCCACTCGAAGAAGGTGTGGGTGCAATGGAGGAAATCTGGGGGGTATAGTAGAAGGCTCAGATGGTCGTGTCTCATCGACTTGGGGTGATAGGACAATGGGCACAGTGGTGTGATCTGAGGGAGTGGTGTCCAAACGTTGTTTATACACTTGAGTGATTGCAGGCCATTAGGGCATTGGTGTGGAGCACTGTATTACAGAATTAGTAGAGGTAGATACCACAAGTCTAAGGGCTGGCAGCGATATGAGTTCAGATTTCTTTGTTACAATTCATCAAACACCTTGTGTTCCACTCCAATATCGTCATATTCAGTCAAATCTTGGATTATTTTTTCCGTTCAAGGAGATGATGATGGTACTTTCGGGTAGTGGTAGAGATGGCCGGTAGTGAACAAGAAATGGAGAGAAGCTTCTTAGCAATGGGTGACAAGAGAAAAGAGAGGGAGGATCTCAGTTTAGTTGAAACAAGGGTGCATCTACCCTTGTTCTCCTCTTCATACATATCTCAAACAAGCGTGGAAGTGGGAATGCCGATTCAAATGTTCCCTTTCACAGCAGCACAATGGCAAGTGCTACAGAGGCAAACTTTGATACCATGAAACTTGGTATCATTTCTCACACATCATACAATACACACTAGATACATATATATGACTTTATTATAGGCATGTGCTTTGCCTGTATGTGACTAAACTAATACTTAACTAGTCTAATCTCATATCTCTAATACCTCTCACTAAGTAGTATTAGCTCTGGTGTTTCATAGACATATAGTCTTGCTCCTACCAGTGTGAGATAGAGTGATGATCTATTTCTATCAAATTATGTGTTTTTATTTTTCCAAATTAAGCCAATTTTCTCAAATTTTGTTAACCATATAAGCTGCGGTCTTTTTCTCGGACGTGTGAGAGCAGCAGATAATGTGACTTCTTAGTTTTGAGTAAACCGCGATGATCCTATTCTTCGCTGTGGACCCGAGTGGATATTGGATGAGTAAGACGATCGATGGCCGCTCCACAAACCTGCAAAATGAAGCCTGAAACACCGGGAGTATTCTCGACGACAGGCTATAATATCCTAGATTTCTATTTATAATTAATTGAAGAGTTATTGATTTTACGTGTTTTGCACGTATAAATTCTTGTACATTTTCTCTTATCTCTTTTATAACATGAACAAATGATCATTTTAAATTCTTCTTTTTAATTTCTAAAAGCCTATTTTGAAAAGCCTAAGGCCTATTTTCTAATTTAAGCCCATCCTAAGCAATTAAATAATTTATTAATAACCCCTGAGTCTAAGGCCCACTATTTTGAAGCCCACAAATTAAATTACCTTTTAATTGTTATAACATGTAGTGTAGATGCATTTAGTAGACAATAAAATATTTTATCTTGTACAACAATTAATAGGGGTCATGTGCATTGCACTAGCACATGTCTAGTGAGCATGGGGAGTGTGGCCGGATGGGAGCAAGAGAGATGGAGAGAGTGGTGTAGTGGATGGGGTGGTTATGTGATCATGGGTAGTTACTACAACTCCCTAATACATCCTAGCCTTCTATTCTTAACCATTTGATCTAATCCTAGCCATCCATTTTTCTCTCAAAAAGTATAAATACCCCCCACCCCACCCTTCTCATGTAGTACATTAGGAATTTGATTAAAAAAAAGAAAGAAAGAAAAGAATTAAGTGAGAAAAACATTAAGAGTATTTGTGGATTTAAAGAGTGAGAGTCTTTGTGTGTGTGTGCTCATCCAAGGAGGTGGCCGACCTACTTCAAGAAGCAAGAGAGAGAGCTCAGGTTCCATACAAGCAAGGAGGAGGAGGCGCGTTGGAGGCACAAACTAGGAGGAGAAGGATCCATTCGTTCATTCTAGGCGATTTCTAGGGGTTTTCTATTCGTTTTCTCCAATAGATGGGCAATTTTCTCAAACTTCTAATTAGTTACCATGCTAGGTTTGTGTTTGTGATCATGCTAGAATAAATAAGAGAACATTGCTTTATGATTAGTTACTGTGATTAAGGAGAAAGTGAATCCATGTGGAATTGCATGAAATCATTAGAAAAATTTATTGAATGATGTGAATATAAATGTTGTTGTGATAACTTGATAATGCATTAGTATGTTAATTAAGGAAGTATGAATCTCTATATTAAGATGTTCATGTATGTGGGGAAAATGCAATGTTAAGAAATGTGTTTATGGACAAATGTGAATTATGGGAAACTTTCATGCTATGAAAGTAGAACTAACTAATAAATTATACATGTTTATTGTTATTGAGATTAGTATTAAAAAATCCCAAATTTTGCATGTTTGTTTTGTTGGAAAAGAGAAATGAACATTTTGTGAATTAGGACTAATTTATTTAAAATAATAGATTTTTAGTAATAAAGAGAAAAAGTAATTTTGTGGAAACTTCGATTATAAATAAAGCGAAAATTGTGATTTTGTTGTCAAATGTCAAAAATATATTCATGATCTACTTTAAATTGCAACCTGGGGCAATCGACAGTCGACCGAACTAGAGCCGACAGTCGACTATCAAGTAATAAATTTCGGATTTTAGTTGCAGAACAGTTGACCGACTATATTTTGACAGTCGACTGCCTTGATCATTGGTTTCCAAGTTTTTAATCGTGACAGAACAGTCGACCGACTATGCTTTAACAGTCAACTGCCCTGAAAATTTGGTTTTCAAGTTTTAGATCCTCGCAGAACAGTCAACCACCCTGACTATTTGATTTTTGAGTTTAGATCCTCGCAGAACAGTTGACCGACTATACTTTAACAGTCGACTACCCTGACTATTTGGTTTTCGAATTTAAATCCTCGTAGAACAGTCGACCGGCTATGCTTTAATAGTCGACTGCCCTGACTATTGGGTTTCAAGTTTTAAATGTCTTTTGATAATGAAAAATAAATGTATTGTTTAAAAGAATTTTGAAAAGAGATTTTAATAACGGGAAAATTGAAAGGGTGAATTTTAGATTTAGTATTGATAAAATGAGAATAAGAGAATTATGTGGAAAGAATGAATTATGAATGTGACAAATGAAATTTATTCTATGCATGAAATTGTACTTAAAAGTGAAATCAAACATCATGATGAATTATGAAAGGTCTTACGAATATGAATACACAAATGCTATGAACATGAAATGGAATTGAAAGCTAGAGGGTAGCTAAGCCTTTATACCGGCATTGAAAGAATATTTTTGAGATGAGATATTGAAAAGAAAGGACCAAGTTTGGGTCATGTTGTTGAATTAATTGTTAAGTCTGGTATAAAGGAAGTGCAAACTCTAGGGGATTGATTTTATTCATGATTCAAATAAATTAAGGACTATATACATAGTGGAGATGTGATGAAAGTAAGAGAAAAACACGATTGTGAGGGCCATCGGATTGGCGGTGTGAGAGTGATTCATAGACTACCTGCTTGATGCGTCATGTCATGGCGTGAGCACTACTCCGGAATTATCATCCCGGTGGCGATGCTTGTGGGGTGTTTGGTGACTACGGGTGGTGCCATCGTTCCATGACGGAATTTGAATTGTCCATAGTCTGCCTGCATGATGCATCATGTCAGTGCGTGGGATTCCCCTCCAGGCTGTCTGGACATGGGCTCGTAACTCATAAAAAATCTTGGATACTTACCGTAGTTACCGTAGTAGTCTAAGTCATGGTGAGGGATTGAACCATACAAGATGAAGAATGATTAAGGGCTTGTCCTTGGACCTGTGTACTATGGGATGCACAGAATCCGAACAAGTCCGCATTAGTGTCATATAATATAAATAACTGCATTAAGGACTAAGTGCAAAGCACAACACGACATCAATAGGATAGTCCCCGTAGTTTTGTTTGTGACAAGTGTGTACTTTCTAAGTAAGAGAAAATTGATGTATTATATCCTTGCGTCAGTTGAATGCACTGATTAGCCCACAGTTTTCATGCAGGACAAAGTGAATGAAAAAGACTAAGGAGAAA
This sequence comes from Hemerocallis citrina, assembly GCA_017893485.1. Taxonomy (NCBI): domain Eukaryota; kingdom Viridiplantae; phylum Streptophyta; class Magnoliopsida; order Asparagales; family Asphodelaceae; genus Hemerocallis; species Hemerocallis citrina. Next base: position 109,058,498 of record CM030359.1, read on the forward strand.
TTGATGCTTAAAGAATTATTCAGGTGTTGTTTTATTTCATTCATGTAATTGATGTAAATTTGCTTCCGCTGTATAAATGTAACTTGATGTAATAAAGTTTTTAATTTTCTTGTAAAATTGTACGAAGAGAAGTGTAAAGATCCTGTGGTATCATAATTCGGTCTTATTTGGAATTCGGGGTGTTACAGAGTGGTATCAGAGCTACGCTTCCAATTCGGGGTGTTACAGAGTGGTCTTATAAGGAACGACACCATAGAATGGACATTAGAGCGTGTGTTGAGTATATAGATTTGAATGTAAGTTACTTACATTTGTGTCTCTTTATGATTTATGCTTTTTCTTCTCCTTTTCTAAGATGGCGGACCACTTCGACCCAGCCGGCGGTGATGACTGGCACATAGTCGAGAAGGATTACTACGAAGAAGATCCTGAAGAATTTGAGGAGCAATGACCTGAGTCCCAAGAGATCACTCAACCTCCAGATTCATCTGATGATTCCTCTGATGAGGAAGAACCAATTCCGAGCAGTCTCATTATGTCTCTTTAGAGGTAGGTGGAGACTCAGAGGGAGAGAGCAGAGCTGCTGTAGGCACAGTATGCGAAGTGCAAGGAGAGCATTGCAACTCTCAGTCATCATGTTTAGGAACTCGGGAAAAGAAAAAACATGTATGATATATTGAAGGAAGAAGTGGCAGAACTATGGGAAGTGCTTCGAGAAGCCAAGAGGAACCGTAGGAACTAGACTGTTGTATCTTCTTACTTCTTTCATTTGATGTCAGAAATGTTTTAAATTCCAATGTATAAAGTTTGGAATTCAATGAAATGAAGAGTTGATTTAAATTCATGTTTTCTACTTCGAATTTAATGGACTTTTTGCATCAGAGTATGGCTGGAAGAAGAGCTAGAAGCGGAGAAGGTCTGGACTTGGAAACGGAGTTAGCGAGGGTCTATCAGACACTCAATATCGTTGCCATGAATCAGAACCAGGGGAGGATGCCGGTGAATCCAGTTCCTGAAGCAATCAAACTTGTGGAATCATTCAAGAGGATGAAACCACCAGTGTTTGAGGGGAAGTCAGACCCTGATGCGGCTGATAATTGGATCAGACAGGTCGAGACTATCTTCGAAGTCTTAAAGACTCCGGAGGGCAGCAAGGTGAAGTTGGCTGCACTGCAGATCGAGAAGGATGTGGCTGTGTGGTGGTAGTCGATGAAGCGGACGATGGAAAATATTGTTCTTGGCTAGGAGGAAATCTTCGAGGAGTTTTGCAGTCATTATTTTTCATCAGATGTCCAGGAGAAGAAGGCCATGGAGTTCATGGCGCTGCAGCAGGGCGGTATGTCGGTTAGAGTGTATAAGACAAGGTTCACTCAACTCTTGAGGTATGCCCCCAACTAGAGATGGACGAGGCAAAGAAAGCTCGGAAATTCCAGCATGGGTTGAGGCCAAGTCTGAGATCCAGGATGATACCCCTCGGTATCAGGAGGTTTGACAAGTTGGTCAAGCATGCGGCAGCCACTAAGGCAGATATGGAGCAGTTCCATGCTGTTCAGAATCGGAGGAACAATTGGCAAGTTGGGAAGAGGCCCGGAGTTTCCAGAAATGTTAGAGGACAGCCGCCGGCTCAAAGGTTCAAACCTACTGGGGCGAATGCTGTCAATATGGCTGGGAGATCCGGGAATGTTTGGGTGAGACCTCCTGTGGTGACTTGTTACAATTGTGGGGAGACAGGTCATTACCGATCCCAGTGCCCTAAGCTGCAAGATATCGTACGTAATAGACCAGCTCAACAGACCGGAAAGAAGCTGTACCAGCAGGGGCGAGTATTTGCCTTGACTGAAGCTGATGCTGATGAAGTGGATCACGTCATCACTGGTACGAGGGAGGATGTTTAGAAGTGTTTTCTGTCGTTCTCTTTTTCCGCTTTATTTAGTGAACTGTTATGTAACAAGTGTGTATTATGTAACAGGAGAACTTTATTTGAATGGAAAGAAAGCTATTGTTTTGTTCGATACTGGATCCTCTCACACTTTTGTATCACCTAAGTTTGCTAAAGTTTTGGGAGTTGAACCGAAAGTCTTTGCAGGCAATGTCTTAGCATTAGATACTCCATCAGGGGAGACTTTAAGCACTGATCGGTACTATGCGGACTGCAAGATCATGATTGGGGACAGAATTTTCGAGATTAATCTGATCGAGCTGAATGTCTTGGGAGTCGATGTTATCATTGGAATTGGTTGGATGTCGGTGTACAGTGCAAACATCGAGTGCAATACCAAGGAAGTAATACTGAAGGCTCCAGGTGGTCCTGAAGTCACTTTCCAAGGGAAGAAGTGATGTTCAGGTTTGGTTGCAGTCATCAGCAAGAGGAAGGTTCTTGTGGAGGTGCAGCAAATTTCAGTGGTTCGGGATTACCCGACTGTATTCTTGAATGATTTGCCTGGGTTACCCCCGCATCATGATGTAGAGTTCAACATCACTATTCAGCAAGGGAGTGCACCCATTTCCAAGGCACCATATAGGATGGCGCCTGTGGAGCAGGATGAGATCAAACGGAAAATTGAGGAACTATTGGAGAAAGGCTTTAATCAACCGAGTGCGTCGCCTTGGGGGGCACCGGTGTTGTTGGTAAAGAAGAAGGATGGTTCGAAGAGGATGTGCATCGATTACCGAGAGCTGAATAAGGTCACTATCCAGAACAAATATTCGATTCCACGAATTGATGATTTGTTCGATCGTCTACAAGCAGCCATTTTCTCCAAAATAGATCTTCGATCAGGATACCATTAGGTTCGGGTGAAGACAGAAGATGTGCATAAGACTGCGTTCAGAACCCGACACAGGCATTACGAATTCTTAGTTATGCCGTTTGGAGTGAAGAATGCACCTGCAATCTTCACGGACATGATGAACAGAGTTCTGAGGCCAATTACTGATTCTTTCGTCGTAGTGTTTATCGACTATATTCTTGTGTACTCCAAGTCGGAGAAGAAGCACACTGAGCATCTGGCTGCAGTTCTGATGAAGCTCCAGGAGCATGAATTGTATGCCAAGTTGTCTAAGTGCGATTTCTGGAAATCTGAGGTGGCATTTCTGGGTCACATCCTTTCTAAGGAGGGAGTGGCAACTGATCCGCAGAAGATAGAGGCGGTGAAGGATTGGTCAAGGCCTACTACAGTAAAGGAAATCAGAAGTTTCCTCGGACTAACTGGATACTACAGGAGGTTCATTCAGATCTATGCTCAGTTAGTCGTGCCGCTCACTAGTCTGACCAAGAAGAATGTGAACTTCAAGTGGACCGAACAGTGCGAGGCAAGCTTTCAGGAGTTGAAAGAGAAGCTGACTACTACCATTTTAGCTTTGCCTGGAGCAGGTGTTGTGTATGATATCTACAGCGATGCTTCACACCGTGGGCTTGGTTGTGTCTTAATGCAAGAAGGGAAAGTGATCGCTTATGAGTCTAGGTAACTAAAACCGCATGAGAAGAATTATCTAACTCATGATCTAGAGTTGGCTGCGATTATCTTCACCTTAAAGCAATGGAAACATTATGTGTATGGTAAGAAGCTGAACATGTACACGGACCATAAGAGCTTGAAATACATCTATCAGTAGAAGGACCTGAATCTGAGGCAACGGAGATGGCTGGAGGTACTTGAAGAGATTCGTCTAGAGATTAAGTACCATCCTGGGAAGGCTAATGTTGTTGCTGATGCACTTAGCCGCAAGAGCAGTCTGGCTACTCTGATTACAACTCAGAGGCATCTTGGAGAGAATTTGGATCGAGGTGGTATTGAAATCGTTCTGCAAGGATTGGGATCATCTTTAGCTCAGTTGAGGCTCTAACCAACACTGAATGAAAGGATTATTGCAAGTCAGAAGGAAGATGCAGAGATTCAGAAGATGAAGGAGCAGGTTGGTGCTGGCAAGTTGCCCGAGTTTCATATCAGGGATGGAGTGTTGTGGTTTGGAGAGAGGCTGTGTGTTCCGGATCAGTTGGACTTGAAGGAGAATATTCTTCAGGAAGCACATGCTACTCTTTTGTCTGTACATTCTGGGAGTACCAAGATGTATAAAGACATTAAACAGCATATCTGGTGGTCAGGTTTGAAGCGGGATGTGGCCGAGTTTGTGGCAAAGTGAGAGATCTGTCAGCAGGTCAAAGCCGAGAATCAGAAGCCCAGAGGTTTATTACAACTGTTACCTATTCCGGAATGGAAGTGGGATAACATCAGCATGGATTTCATCACGGGTTTGCCCAAGAGTTCAAAGGACAATGATGCAATTTGGGTCATAGTCGATCGACTAACCAAGTCCGCTCACTTCTTGGCGATGAAACTCACTTCGTCTATGGACAAGTTGGCCGAGCTATATGTCGGAGGGATCATCAGGCTTCATGGTGTTTCGTTAACCATTGTGTCTGATCGAGATGCGTGGTTTACTTCGCATTTATGGAGGAGTCTTCAGACAGCTCTGGGTACCAAGACGGATTTCAGCATTGCTTTTCATCCTCAAACCGATGGGCAGACCGAAAGAGTCAACCGTATTCTTGATGATATGCTTCGGTGTTGTGTTCTAGATTTTGGAGGCAGTTGGAAAAGGCATCTAGCTCTGGTAAATTTTGCCTACAAAAAAAGTTTTCAGACCAGTATTGGGATGGCGCTGTACGAAACTCTGTATGGCAGGAAGTGCGGAACACCTGTTTGTTGGTTCGAAGTTGGGGAGCGGCAGATGTTTGTGCCTGAGATTGTGCAGCAGACCTCTGAAAAGATCGATCTGATCAGGAAGAGGTTGGTGGATGCTCAGAGTAGGCAGAAGAGCTATGCAGACAACCGGAGGAGGGACCTTGAGTTTGAGGTTGGTGACTTTTTCTTTCTGAAGGTTTCACCTAGCAAGGGTGTGATTCGCTTCGGCAGAGGTGGAAAGTTAGCCCTGAGGTTCATAGGCCCGTACAAGATATTGAAGCGTATTGGAAAAACTGCTTACCGGTTGGAGTTTTCGGAAGAGTTGTCTCAAGTGCACAATGTCTTCCATGTGTCTATGCTGAGAGGTTACATTCCAGATTCCATTCATTATTTGCCCGAAGTGCCAGAGGGTTTGCAATTGGATCTGAGTTACATTAAGCTTCCGGTTGAGATTGTCGATCGTCGGGAGAAAGTCTTGAGGAATAAGATGATACCAATGGTCAAAGTAGTCTGGAGAAACCAGTTGGTTAAAGAGGCTACTTGGGAATCCGAGGAGAGGATGATGAAAGATCATCTTGAGCTCTTTGTTTGATTGTATCTTGTTTTCTTTTCTTTTTCTTTTCTTCTTGTTGTATTTTTGTTTTCTCACTCTTTGAGCGTAGTTCCGGGGACGGAACTATTCTAAGGAGGGAGTGTTGTAATATCCTAGATTTCTTCTTATAATTAATTGAAGAGTTATTGATTTTACGTGTTTTGCACGTATAAATTCTTGTACATTTTCCCTTAAAATTATCTCTTTTATAACATGAACAAATGATCATTTTAAATTCTTCTTTTTAATTTCTAAAAACCTATTTTGAAAAGCCAAAGCCCTATTTTCTAATTTAAGCCCATCCTATGCAATTAAATAATTTATTAATAACCCCTGAGTCTAAGGCCCACTATTTTGAAGCCCACAAATTAAATTACCTTTTAATTGTTATAACATGTAGTGTAGACACATTTAGTAGACAATAAATTAATTGATCTTGTACAACAATTAATAGGGGACACGTGCATTGCACTAGCACGTGTCTAGTGAGCACGAGGAGTGTGGCCGGATGGGAGCAAGAGAGATGGAGAGAGTGGTGTAGTGGATGGGGTGGTTATATGATCATGGGTAGTTGGTACAACTCCCTAACACATCCTAGCCTTTCTATTCTTAACCATTTGATCTAATCCTAGCCATCTATTTTTTCTCTCAAAAAGTATAAATACCCCCCCTCACTCTTCTTATGTAGTACATTAGGAATTTGATTAAAAAAAGAAAGAAAGAAAATAATTAAGTGAGAAAAAGATTAAGAGTACTTGTGGATTAAAAGAGTGAGAGTCTTTGTGTGTGTGTGCTTATCCAAGGAGGTGGCCGGCCTACTTCAAGAAGCAAGAGAGAGAGATCGGGTTCCATACAAGCAAGGAGGAGGAGGCGCGTTGGAGGCACAAACTAGGAGGAGAATGATCCATTCGTTCATTCTAGGAGATTTCTAGGGGTTTTCTCTTCGTTTTCCTAAACAGGTGGGCAATTTTCTCAAACTTCTAATTAGTTACCATGCTAGGTTTGTGTTTGTGATCATGCTACAATAAATAAGAGAACATTGCTTTATGATTAGTTACCATGATTAAGAAGAAAGTGAACTCATGTGGAATTGCATGAAATCATTAGAAAAATTTATTGAATGATGTAAATAGAAATGTTGTTGTGATAACTTGATAATTCATTAGTATGTTAATTAAGGAAGTATGAATCTCTATATTAAGATGTTCATGTATGTGGGGAAAATGCAATGTGAAGAAATGTGTTTATGGATAAATGTGAATTATGGGAAACTTTCATGTTATGAAAGTAGAACTAACTAATAAATTATACATGTTTATTGTTATTGAGATTAGTATTAAAAAATCCCGAAAATTGCATGTTTGTTTTGTTGGAAAAGAGAAACGAAGATTTTGTGAATTAGGACTAATTTATTTACTTTGATTTTATCGTGTGTGGTCTGGTTACTTTGTGATTGCTTGTTTCGTTACTAGTTCTTTCCTTAAGTGAGCCCTCTATTTCTCGTTGTTTCTTTCTCTCGTGCGTTCTCCTTTCTACTGCTCTTTTTCTCCTTCGCCTTACCTGGGATCCAACTGATAGGTTGTCTTCTGTGTACCTTTGGTTGGTCACCAGGTTTAGGCAGAGTGGGGTTTTTTTCAGTCCCCATTGAGATTCTCCCTCTTCGTCCTTATTCCTCCTTCCCTTTGTGGGTTATTTTTTCCCCCCTATTTTCCGTCTTTTCTTGTGGATATTGTGTGTTTAGGTCAGCGGTGCTGATCTCTACAATGATTGTTGTTTACAGCTGTCGTACTTTCCCTGTTCTCTCTCCCTTTCTTAGTTGTGGGCCCTGGCCGCTATGGGCTCTTCACGGGTCGAGGTCGTAAAAAGGAAAAGACCTAAAAAAGATTTTTCCAATAACGTTCTTAATCCATTTAACCAATCCCTATTTCAGCCCAAGTCTCAGAAGTATCTAGGGCTTTCCTTCACATCTGCCTACCGCTCTTTCAATCCCCATTCCCTTTCTCCTTCGAACCTTCCCTCCACCTCTTCGTCTTCCTCCGCTAGGGTCTGTTTTCGTTAAGGCCTTCTGTACTTCTACCATGAAATATCTGTTTTGTCTGAAATCCGGCCACTCTCGTAATCGTTGTTTCTCTCTACAACAATTATTGGGTCTCTCCATGGGCATCCCTATTTCCGATCAAGTTCTGGGAGCGCTTGATTTTCCATCCCTTCAAGCAAAGCTTGCAAATTTGCAGGTCCATAAGCCTAAGAAAGCAAAGTTGTCTTCTTCTTCCCCTCTTCTCCCAACCCCTCCAGTCTCGCAGCGCATCCCGGTTGATTCTCACCCCACCCCCCAAGTTCGTTCTAACCCCTCGCCTCAAGTGACTTACCCCTCCACTAAGCCCTATACCACCCACGTCTTTATCCCCGCAGTCGAACTCTCGGACAGAATGAAAAAATTCGAGTGCTACGGAGCTGTTTCCTTCTCCGGAGGTTCGGTGTCTAACTTCACTTTAGACTCTTTTCTCAACAATTCCTGCTATGTTAAAGATTGGGTGTGACCTATTAATGCTTGTTTTAATGGTGAGTCATCTATTGCCTCTCCGCTAAAATACTGGATGATCTTATTGCTGTTAGTTCTTTTTCCATCGGTTCGATCAAGCTCTCGATTCGCAAATAGGTATATCAAGGCCATCTTCCTCCGGACCTTATCCAGTCCCCTGTCAAAGCCACTCTTATCGGCCTTCCTCCGTTCTGTGACTCCCACCATATAGTTGCGGATATGACCAAATGTATTGGTGAGTTGATTCGTATATCTTCTTCCTCTTGGTTGGCTTCGGGATGTCTCCAAGTGGAAGCAGAGTTTTTCTGCACGTCAGTTCATGATAGGCTAGTTGCCTACTCCCTAAGAGACAGTAAGACGGTCTTTGCCATTTTGGTCAATTACCACGACAATGCTGATAGTGGTTTGTCCTTTGCGCCTGTGCCTGTGCCTGGTGGTGACCTGAAGGCTATGACATCTTACTCTCCCCTTCCTAAAACCTTCACTAAGTGTGTTTCTTCTCTCGCCCTGGCTAAATCTTCTATTATTTAGGCCGTTCCCAAAGTTACTCCTAAAAAAAACTTTGCCTTACACCGTAGGTGTTTTAAATCTCCCGCCACCTCCAAAATCTTCCCTGCGAAGCAACCTTATCTGGATTAACCCAGACATCGCTCCTCACTCGACTGTTAAACACATTCCTCCTCCACCCCCCGACCATGTGCAGCACTTGCAGAAGTTATCCCTTCCTTCCTCTTCGGTTGCCCTGCCCTCTCAGCCTCCTGCAGCTGCTGCAAGCCGTAGCTCTGATCACTCTGCTCCCAAACTTATTGATTCTGATGAAAAGTGGTCGACATGGAAAATTACATTTCTCCAGCGATTGGGCCAAGTTCAATCAGGCGGTGCATAGGTCTCCTCCTTCGAGGCTCAAACCTTATTCAGCTCCCCTTAAAGCTCTCGCGACTCTGAATCCAAAATCCGATGCCTGGATTGATCAAGACAACCTATTGGATGAAGAGGTTGCGGAGCTTGCTCCACCTGAACCGCAACAACAGGTATTTTGTTCTATTTTTTCAGTTGTTATTGAGTTTACTTCACCAAAATTTACTGGTTTAAATGGCTGTTGCGTGTTTAGATCGGGGCCCTACGCCTCTTTTCCGGCTACATATTCTATTTCTTATTGTCTGTTAACTTATTTTCACTTTTATTCTTCTTTGTGGTCACCCACTCCGTTGGCAGTGGGTTTCAACCAACAGCGAGGTGGTTGTACCCCTCCACCTCCCCTTCGCTCTCTTCTTCTCTATTCTCCTAGTTCTCTTCCCTCTCCCACCAGATTCTCTCACTCATCACCTTTGGTTCCTCCTAGTTCCCCCAACTTCTTTAATAATGAATTCACCATTTACCCTGTGTTGGCTAAGCCCTCAGGGCCTATGGTTTCCTCTGTGAGATAGAAGATGGTTAATTATCGTAAAAGTCCCTTACCCGTCATTCGTTCTAGCACCCGTCTTCGGGCTAAAAAAGCAGAACTTCTTTCACCAAAATCTCAGCTACCCCTTACGGCCCAGTTCCGTATTTTAGATTCCTCTACCCCTACCACTGCGCCCTCTGGAACACCTCTATTAGGATCCATATATCTCGTGCAATTCGACACCCTTTCTAACCTTGACATGCTTCGCATCTCTAAGGATATGGGGTTTCTGGTTAACTCCGATATTTCGGAGACTTTGATGCAATTCGTCTTTGTGAATTTTCTAGAGCTATTGAGTCTCGACGCCTTCATGATTAGTATCTCTTAGAACATTCGGGGACTGCGGTGCGCGACAATGCAACAGGCTTTGTATCAACTCATTTCTTCTTCCCATTATGACTTGATCTCCATTCAAGAATTGAAACTTGATTCCCCCTCCCTTTTTATCTTACGTGCGATCGGTGGTTCTTTAATCTCGAATTGGATCTCTCTTGATGCCATTGGGTCAAGAGGTGGGATCTTGTTCGGATTTAAAGAATCCCGCTTCTCCCTCATTTCTATTCATCAGTTAACCTTCTTCCTCATTGTTTGCCTTCACTGGGCTGAACTCAATCGTGACCTCACCGTTGTCTCGGTTTACAAACCGTCGACAGCGGATCAACATCAACTATTTTGGAATGAACTTAATTCCTTCAATAACGACATTAACGGTCTCCTTTTCTTCTGTGGTGACTTTAATGTCACCAGATTCTCTAACGAAAGACTGGGCAACTCTTCTCTTTCCCTAGACTCCTTCTGCTTTAATGATTGCATTTGTTCACTCCATTTGATTGATCTAGCTCTCAACGGCAGATCATTCACTTGGTCTAACATGCATAGCTCGTCATCGATGGTTAAGCTCGATCGCTTCCTCGTTTCCAATGATTGGATTTTCCTTTTCCACAACTATTTTGCTTCGGCCATGCCCAATCCTACCTCAGTTTATGTGCCTATTTCTCTGTCCTCTCATTACAACTTTTCTATACCGTCCAAATTCCATTTCGAAAAATTCTGGCTACAGGATCAAATATTTGTTAATCTCATTACTGAGTGCCTCTCATCTATCATGGGCTCCTCCGGTCTTGGTCGCATTTTGATAAAGCTTCATGCTATCAAATACGGTTGCAAAGTTTGGCGTAAAGAGAGATTCGCCAATGCCAATTTCCATAAACAAGTCTTCCTCTCTTCCATTGAATCCATTGATAAATTAAAGGAAGTTGGTCCTATCTCGGATTCCCTTTGCTTTGAACGTAGTTCTTGTAAGAAAGAATACGCTAGTATTCTACACAACGAACATATCAAATGGGCCCAAGGGGCTAAGTTCCGATGGCTCGAAGAGGGCGATGGTAACACCTCCTTCTTCCATAATTTTGCGTCGCATCGTCAGCGCAGCAATCATATTTCTTCCATTTTCGACAATGGCATCGATTTGATTTCTGATCGAGATATCCACGCTTCTTTCCTTCGCTTTTACAAAAACCTGTTAGGGTCTCACAAACATCGTTCTTTTCATCTAGATTGGACCCAACTTTACGGTAACCAGGACCATGACATGTCTGGCCTGGAAGATCCTTTTTCTATGGAAGAAATCAAGACTGCTGTTTTCTCGTTAAAAAAGTGATTCAGCCCCTGGGCTAGATGGCTTCCTCGCATTTTTCTTCCAAAAATTTTGGGATTGTTTTAAAGAAGATATGTTCAAAATGTTCTCTGACCTTCACCAAGGATCCTTCTCCTTTGATACGATCAATTACGTGCATATCGTTCTGATCCCCAAAATGATGGGTGCTCACTCAGTCTCTAACTTTTGGCAAATTAGCCTCCTCAACTCTACGTTCAAGATCATCATGAAAGTGCTCTTTAACCGCCTCAGTGCCATCATCTCACCTTTGATTAACCCCGCTCAATCATGTTTTATCAATGATTGTTTTATTCTCGACAGTGTGGCTTCGGCCCAACAAATCATTTCAGAATGTCATAGAACCAATTCCGAGGGGATACTTTTAATATTAGACTTTTAAAAAGCCTATGACAATGTCAGTTGGGATTTCCTTTTTGAAATCCTCCTGCATCGAGGATTCGGCCCTAAGTGGATCGCTTGGATTAAATCCAGTCTCTTCGCTGGTACTTCTTCCATCCTTATTAATGGGTCGGAAGGTCACAAATTTAAATGCAAGTGTGGCCTTCACCATGGAGACTCTATCTCCTCCTTCTTGTTTGCCCTCGTGGCGGATGTGTTCAGTAAATTACTCTGTAAAGCTTGGGACGCCAATGTCATCGAAGGCCTTGGGGGTTCTCAGAGTTTTCGAGGGGTTCTGAACCTCCAATACGCCGACGACACTATTATCTTCGCGAAACCCAATGGGGGTACTTTACGAAACTTGAAGCTTCTTCTTTATATCTTCGAAAGCACCTTTGGCTTATTGATTAACTTCAACAAATCCTCGGTTCTTTGGCTTGGAGGGTCGGTTAACCGGCAAGTTGAAATTGCTCATTTCTTCAACTGTGCCTCAACTTCTTTTCCCATCCAATATCTTGGTATTCCTTTGAGATGGGGTAAGCTTCATAAATCAGATTGGTTGCCGATGATTGAAAAAGTGGAATCTAGACTTAACCTGTGGGCTGGTAAGCACCTATCTCGCGGGGGTCGTTTGATTCTTGTTAATTCTGTCCTCTCCTTAATCCCTTTATATATGATCTCTTATTTTTACGTCCCCTCTTGGGTTATTAAAATGATCGACCAAATTAGAAGGAATTTCTTCTAGTCGGGCGCTAATACGTATAGAGCTAGTACTCACCTCTACAATTGGAAGTTGATTTGTACTTCCAAGGCAGCGGGTGGTTTAGGAGTGCTCAATCCCCGTAACCAAAATTTAGCCCTCTTGGGTAAATGGTTATGGAGAATTTTGAAAGAAGATCAATTACCCTGGGCTCGTCTTATCACTCTTAAGTGTTTCTCCCGGCGTAAGATCTGGGAATTCTCCCCTTCTCTTTCCCGCAAGGCCTCTCCATTTTGGAAGGCCGTTTGGAAGGTTGCTAGTTCCTTTCTCTGTGGCATCTACCACGAGTGTGCCGACGGTTCCAAAACTAAGTTCTGGTCCGATTTATGGATCGGTAATATTAAGCTTGTGGCTGCTTTTCTTGCCCTTTACCTTTTGGTTGCTAACCCTGCGGCCATGGTGGTTGATCATGTTACTATCCTCTATAACCATAAGTTCTGGTCAATCCCCTTCATTAGTGATATGCCCTCTTCTCTTGCTCCTGCATTCGATGAGCTTTGTCTTAGTTTACACCAATTCGCTGGGATCCCAAAGAAGATTTTAAATGGCGATGGAACAGTTCGGGAAACTATTCAGTGAAATCTTTTTATAACTTCCTTAACTTTGGTGGTGTCTACTCGCCGCTTGCCATACCCCTTTGGGGCAGCTGTGTTCCTTCAAAATCTAAAATCCTTTCCTGGCTCGCCCTTAATGACAAACTTCTTACCGTGCAGATTCTTAACAAAATAAACCTTGCTTTAGGCCAATTATGTGACTTGTGCTCTTCCGAGCACGAAGATGCTGATCACCTTCTCCTCCAATGCAACTTCATTCGCCCGTTGTGGTAGATATGTGTCCTAGCTTGGCAAGTTCCTTCTTTCCCCTCCTCCTTTTCATCGTGCTGGAGGTCTCATTATCTGAGAAAAGACTTCCGCAAATCTTGGTTTCTCTCGATCATGGTTATCATTTGGGTTATTTGGTCAGAAAGGAAAAAACATATTTTTTCTCACACCTCTTCTACGATCGACACTATTATTGATGAGTTTTTATTCTTCACCAATTTTTGGCCTTCCACTTTATCGCCAGATAAAGTGGATGCATTGCAACCGTTTCACCTCAAGGAGGCGACTGTTATTGTTCGTTCTGCTTATACAAATGTTCTTTAGTTTCTTCTCTCTAAAGATTTTCTTCTCTTTTCTTTCCTTTGCAGATTTAAGCTGGTTGCAGGTGGCTTTCCTTCCAACTCGGAGAGCCTTTGTTTTGGTCGTTGGTTTATTCTGGGCTCCAGTTAGGGGCACTCTTCCTCATTGTTCTGGCTTTGTATTTCTTTTCTTTTAGTAGACTGTTCTCATTTTGTTGGTGTATGCCTGTATTTTGTTCTTTTGGTGGGTTAGACTTGGTTAGATGTATTTTGGTTATGGCCTGTGTTACTGTTTGAGGTCGTCTATTACTTCACAGGCTATGGCCTTGCTCACTGTGCATTACTGTTCCTTTTTTCATACATCTAGTATTTTCTCTGTGTTTCGTTTGCCCTGCATTAGGCTTACTTGGGTTAGGCTTACTTTGTGTTCGGAGCGCGTGAGGTTTCTCAGGCTTTTGGCATGTTTCTGGTCTCCAGTGAGTTCTATGATGTTCTTCGTTTTTTATAGTAGAGTTGTTACTCCTTTCTTCTGAGGTGGAGGTGATCCCTTCATCTTTAACCTGATATCCTTTTGGCCCTATTTATCGGGCTTTGTTATATTTGTGTCCTTGGCCTCTGGACACACTTAGATGATCATGGCATTGCGTTTCGCTGCTTGGCTCTCTTGCCAGTTTTGGTGTGTTGGCCACCCGGGTCTTTGCCTCCTCGGTGTTAGCAGCTCTTTTCACCCCGGGATTTAGGTTTCGGGGTTTAGCACTGCTCCCGTTTAGTTTTATTCGCTGTTGGAAGTGGGGTCTTTTACCTCCACTTGTTTTGAGTTGTCAATCAGTTGCTTGGCATATTCCCTTTTAGTCGGTGACTTTTACTGCTCTTTTTTTTTGGTCTTGCTGAGCAGCTCTCCTTTCTGCCGTGTGCTCCACCTCAGAGGAGGTTAGTGAGCCGGAGTTTGTGCCTTCAGCAGATCCGGCTGCATTTTCTCAGCCATGGTGTTGGCTCTCCTGGAGGTAGTCCTCTTCTCCATCTCCCTGGCCTGCCTGCCTCGACTTGTTTCCTTTGCCCTTTTGAGGATCTTTGTTTAGTTTTCGCTATTGTCATTTTCGTTAGGCAATGTTCTTAATTGCTGAATTGTAACTTCGTTTCTGTTTATTTTTCTTTTCAGTTTTACTCTTTGTAAAATTGTATCTGATTGTATTCACTCTTATTTTTAATTTATTGGGTTGGAATCTCACGATTCTATCCTCGTTATAAAAAAAGGACTAATTTATTTAAAAGAATAGATTTTTAGTAATAAAGAGAAAAAGTAATTTTGTGGAAACTTCGATTATGAATAAAGCGAAAATTGTGATTTTGTTCTCAAATGTCAAAAATGTATCCACGATCTACTTTAAATTGCAACCTGGTGCAATCGACAGTCGACCAAACTAGAGTAGACAGTCAACTGTCAGGTAATAAATTTCAGATTTTAGTTGCAGAAAAGTCGATCGATTATATTTTGACAGTCGACTGCCCTGGTCATTGGTTTCTAAGTTTTTAATCATGACAGAACAGTCGACCGACTATGCTTTAACAGTCGACTGCCATGACTATTTGGTTTTCGAGTTTTAGATCCCCGCAGAACAGTCGACCTACTATGCTTTAACAGTCGACTGCCCTGACTATTTAATTTATTGGGTTGGAATCTCACGATTCTATCCTCGTTATAAAAAAAAGGACTAATTTATTTAAAAGAATAGATTTTTAGTAATAAAGAGAAAAAGTAATTTTGTGGAAACTTCGATTATGAATAAAGCGAAAATTGTGATTTTGTTCTCAAATGTCAAAAATGACGGTCGAATTGTAACTTCGTTTCTGTTTATTTTTCTTTTCAGTTTTACTCTTTGTAAAATTGTTTCTGATTGTATTCACTCTTATTTTTAATTTATTGGGTTGGAATCTCACGATTCTATCCTCGTTATAAAAAAAAGGACTAATTTATTTAAAAGAATTGATTTTTAGTAATAAAGAGAAAAAGTAATTTTGTGGAAACTTCGATTATGAATAAAGCGAAAATTGTGATTTTGTTCTCAAATGTCAAAAATGTATCCACGATCTACTTTAAATTGCAACCTGGTGCAATCGACAGTCGACCAAACTATAGTTGACAGTCAACTGTCAGGTAATAAATTTCAGATTTTAGTTGCAGAAAAGTCGATTGACTATATTTTGACAGTCGACTGCCCTGGTCATTGGTTTCTAAGTTTTTAATCGTGACAGAACAGTCGACCGACTATGCTTTAACAGTCGACTGCCATGACTATTTGGTTTTCGAGTTTTAGATCCTCGCAGAACAGTCGACCTACTATGCTTTAACAGTCGACTGCCCTGACTATTTAATTTTTGAGTTTAAATCCTCATAGAACAGTCGACCGACTATGCTTTAACAGTCGACTGCCCTGACTATTTGGTTTTCGAATTTAAATCCTCGCAGAACAGTCGACCGGCTATACTTTAATAGTCGACTACCCTCACTATTGGGTTTCAAGTTTTAAATGTCTTTAGATAAAGAAAAATTAAATGTATTGTTTAAAAGAGTTTTGAAATGATATTTTGATAATGGGAAAATTGAAAGTGTGAATTTTAGATTTAGAATTGATAAAATGAGAATAAGAGGATTATGTGGAAAGAATGAATTATAAATGTGACAAATGAAATTTATTCTATGCATGAAATTGTACATGAAAGTGAAATCAAACATCATAATGAATTATGAAAGGTCTTGTGAATATGAATACACAAATGCTATGAACATGAAATGGTATTGAAAGCTAGAGGGTAGCTAAGCCTTATGCCTGCATTGAAAGAATATTTTTGAGATGAGATATTGAAAAGAAAAGACAAATTTGGGTCATGTTGTTGAATTAATGGTTAAGTCTGGTATAGAGGAAGTGCTGACTCTGGGGGATTGATTTTATTCATGATTCAAATAAATTAAGGATTAGATACATAGTAGAGATGTAACGAAATTAAGAAAAACACGAGTATGAGGGCCATCGGATTGACAGTGTGAGAGTGATTCACAGACTGCCTGCTTGATGCGTCATGTCATGGCGTGAGCACTACTCTGGAATTATCATCCCAGGTAGCGACGCTTGTGGGGTGTTTGGTGACTACGGGTGGTTCCATCGTTCCATGACGGAGGTTGAATTGTCCATAGTCTGCCTGCATGATGCGTCATGTCAGTGCGTGGGATTCCTCTCCAGGCTGTCTAGGACATGGGCTCGTAACTCATAGAACATCTAGGATACTTACCGTAGTTACCGTAGTATTCTAAGTCATGGCCAGGGATTGAACTCTACAAAATGAAGAACGATTAAAGGCTTGCCCTCGGACCTATGTAGTATGGGATGCATAGAATCCGAACAAGTGGGCATTAGTGTCATATAATATAAATAACTGCATTAAGGACTAAGTGCACAACACAATACGACATCAATAGGATAGTCTCCGCAGTTTTGTTTGTGACAAGTTTGTGCTTTCTAAGTAAGAGAAAATTGATGTATTATATCCTTGCGTCAGTTGAATGAACTGACGAGCCCACAGTTTCCATGCAAGACAAAGTGAATGAAAAAGACTAAGAAGAATTGATGCTTAAAGAATTATTCAAGTGCTGTTTTATTTCATTCATGTAATTGATGTAAATTTGCTTCCGCTGTATAAATGTACTTGATGTAATAAATTTTTTAATTTCCTTGTAAAATTGTACGAAGAGAAGTGTAAAGATCCTGTGGAACTTCGAATTCGGTCTTATTTGGAATTCGGGGTGTTACACAGACCCTCCGATGCTTAAGTCAGAAAGCAACAATTTTGTGGTAAGGATTCTGTGGAGAAGGAGTCGTTACCTACAGTTGTACAATAGTTGTTGTAGTTATAGGTCCGGGGAGAAATCCGTTTGATCCCAGATTTGGGATTGATTAACCCTGTAATTTTAGGGGAGGTACAGTTACGGCGTAACCGATGGAGTGCTCTGCGCAAATAGCAGGTGACTCACCGGGGCACGCGAATGGGCTTGCAGAAAGCCCCTAGATCTGGTTGTCCTGGGCCAAGTTAATTGCTTCACGATTCATGTCATATTCAACGATGGAGCTCACTTACAATTCTTACAATATCATAAGCCCCCCACTATTGGGAATGTGTCATTGGTCATTTCCGAGGAGTAGATAACTCGTGGGAAAAATTGTTGGTGTGACGGTGCGTTAGATTGCTGAGTCATGGTGGATGCACTGCTTCGGGGGAAAAGTTGAAATGGTGTTCGATATGAGTCCGAGCTATGAACTTGGAGGGTATTGTGCTCGGTGGGAAGCTCAGGACCGATCTGAGTTTGGATGTCAGGAGGACTTCTTATGGGAATTGTTGTCCACGTAGCCTTCCTTCCTGTCAGATTTTGTGGGGTTCTAGGAGACTGGGGGATCTGAGGACCCCAAGGGTAAGAAATTTTAGGGGGGACTTCAAAGTGCCCCTCTTCTCCTTCTTCTGTTGAGCCTTCGGGGCGAAAGAAAAGCAAATATGCCGACATTCCCATCGTCGTTCTGGGGTTGCCAGTCATCGTAGAGGGGGTTCCTTAGATGGCACTGAAGGTGCCATCGCCGATGAAGGTGTGGATCCCTCTCTGGACTGTAACCGAGGCAGATCTAGCGATGGACCATGTGAACGCGGTTTAGGTGGTCGAAAACCTGGACACTCCCCGAGAATCAGTGTCCTGAAGAAGGAGTCCCAAAGCAACATCTATTCCTGTTGTGCTCAGGCTTCAGTCCTGGAAATATCGATAAAATTTAAGTTCTCCTCCCTCAGTTTTAATATCTAATTTTTCTTACAACCTTCCTTTTTTGTAGGTTGTCGTCACTGGGGTTGAGCTGAAGCGAAAGCTGGATGTGATGCTTGCACGGGCTTTAGCGTCCAAGGAGAGTGGAAGGAGTTTGGTGAGTCGGAACCATAAGCTCTGATGGAGTGTCAAAGATACCGAGAAGGCACTGAAGAAGGAGAGAAGCAGTCGGCAGGATTTGTCGGCCGAGAAGGAGAGGTGGGCCGAGGAGCGACTGGCGTGGCAAGCCGAGGAGAAGAAATTGTTGGGGATGCTGGATGAGGAGGCTCGGCACGCGGCTAAGGATAAGCAGGAGCTAGTCGAAACGGTGCTACAGGTGCTCGATGCCAAGGATGTGGGGTACGGCAAGGTCCTCACGCATATGGAGATCTGGTACCCGCACCTTTCGCCCGAGGGCTTGGCATTCGAGGCGGACGAAAAGGACTTGCAGCGGAGGGCCGAACTGGATGTCCAGCTCATAAGAAGGAGTCTTCCCCTATTAACGAAAAAGAATCGACGTCAAAGCACCGGTGATGAGCTGTATGTACCCCAGCCATATCTACGGATTGGCTACCACACTTCTAATATTTCTTTTAATGAATAATATTCACTTTTGTCCCTTTTTCCCTTTGTTTAGTTGTCGAGTGTTACTGAGTTTGAGTTAGGTAGCCGAGACTTTGTCTTTGTAGCCATGCCTTGGTACGCGCACTGATAGCTACCACGTGTACATTTTTGTCATTACTTTTGCAACGATCGAGCTTACTGTATGTCTTGGATGTTGAAGCGATGACCGTTCAAAAGCTCATTAAATGATGTGGTTGGTTGAGTTGTCTATAAAATCCTTTGGCTTCAAAACTACTTACTTCTGCAAAGTGATGGTTTCCTTAATGAGAACTTGGGCGGTCAGTTTTGACCCTCGGGAATTCAACCTTACTGAGATTGCAGTATGGTATACTTCTTCTGACTTGACCGGCTCGGATTGCAAGATCTGTAGTTCGATTGACCAAGTTCTTGGAGGTGATCTGGGTAGGAGACTGTCATCCACGACTCAGATTTCAAGATCTGACCTCCTCGACCCGCGGCCTAGGAAAGGTGATGTAGAGTTACGTTTATCAGAGGACTCCTCATTCCACTCTCAAGATTTTTTTAGCTGAGTCGGCCAGAGGGATGGAGGTTCGAGTCGATGTGGAGTTTCTTAGCTCAGAGGGCTCCTCATTCTTCACTTGAGATTTTCTTAGCTGGGTCGGCTGGGGAGATGATGGTTCAAGTTGTTTTTGGCTTCAACTACCATCTTCACAGCAGATTTTTGGGGGCCTTCATCGTCCCGTCGGTATGATGCCTCTTCTGCAAAGGAAGGCATGACCGAGCTGTGGCAATGAGGGAAACGGACGAACTGAGAGGGACATGGTACCTTTTCATGAGTCCCTCTATTGTAAGGGAGTCCCGAGGATGATTGTCGTGGCGCCTCCACCTGCTTCTCTGTTCAAGGTGTGGGGATTAGCTAGAGTTCCGTGATACGAAGCGAATTGTGTGTAGATGTAGGTTTAGCTTTCAGTGTTTTGGATTCCTTTTGCGGACTGGCCACCGTCTTTGTAATAATCTTTCGATCAATAAAGTGAATCTTTTTCCTGTCAATTGACCTATTTTTGTTGAGATTTGAGATGTTGAGTTCTTAGCAATGGAGAGGTCTGCTTTGAGTTTAAGCTCAAGGCGATTCTTGCATTATGAATGTAGTAGGGAAAGAACTCCTTAGTACTCGGAACTGAGGTGTCCTTTCGAGACTTAGGCTTAGCAGTGAGGACTACACAAGACTCAGAGTCGAAGCACTCTTTCGAGGCATCCTTTTCGAGGTTTGGACTTGGCAATGAGAACTGTGTACGACTCAGAGTCGAGGTGCTATTTCGAGGCACTCTTTCTGAGGTTTAGGCATAGCAGTGAAATGCATAAGACTCAGAGTCGTGGTGCTCTTTCGAGGCACTCTTTCTGAGGATTAGATTTAGCAGTGAGAACTGCGTAAGACTCAGAATCGAGGTGTTCTTCCGAGGCACTCTTTCTGGGGTTTAGATTTAGCAGTGGGAACTGAGTAAGACTCATAATTGAGGTGCTCTTTGGAGGCACTCTTTCTGAGGTTTAGACTTAGCGATGAGAACTGCGTAAGACTCAGAGTTTTGGTGCTCTTCCGAGGCACCCTTTCCGAGGTTTAGATTGAGCAATGAGAACTGCATAAGACTCAGAGTCCATGTGCTCTATCGAGGTACTCTTTTCGAGGTTTAGACTCAGCAGTGAGAACTGTGTAAGACTCAAATTTCAGGTGCTCTTTTGAGGCACTCTTTCTAAGGTTTAGACTTAGCAGTGAGAACTGCGTAAAACTCAGAGTCGAGGTGCTCTTTCGGAGATTTAGAATTAGAAGTGAGAACTGCGTAAGACTCAGAGTCGAGGTTCACTTTCGAGGCTCTCTTTCTGAGGTTTAGACTTAGCAGTGAGAACTGTGTAGGACTCAGAGTCGAGGTGCTCTTTCGAGGAACTCTTTTCGAGGTTTAGACTTAGCAGTGAAAACTAAGTAGGACTCAGAGTCGATGTACTTTTTCCAAGGTTTAGAATTAGCAGTGAGAACTGCGTAAGACTCAAAGTCGAGGTGTTCTTTCTAGACACTTTTTCTGAGTTTTAGATTTAGCAGTGAAGAGGAGTAGGTGATTGATTGGCGAAACTGAAATTGATTTTATTTCATGGCCACAGAATGCTGGCGCTTATTACATTTGCCTTGTTCCGAATCTGGTTTGTTTTAAGGGCTTTCATAGAATTTGATCAGGTGCTCCACATTCTAAGTTCTCTTAACCGCCCTTCCCCCCAGATCTTTGAGTCGATAAGTCCCTGGACGGACCATTTTGGAATCCTTATAAGGACCTTCCCAGTTTGGAGCGAATTTTCCCTTTTGGAGGGGTTCAAAAATGGTGAGCCTTCGGAGCACAAGATCACACTCTTTGATGTTGGCCGGTCATACTTTCTAATTGTAGAAGCGCTCAACTACCTGTTGGTAGATGTTCCTTTTGATGGCCGACCTCTCGTAGAACTCGTCAAGGAGATCGATGTTGGCTCTTAGAGGAGTGGAGTTGGAACCTTCATCAAAACTTATGATGCGGAGAGATGGGAGGTCGACCTCCAATGGAAGGACAACTTCTGTCCCGAAAGTCCGGTTGAATGGAGATTCGTCTATTGGGATCCTCTTTGTGGTTCGGTAGGACCAAAAGATGCTCGGCCATTCCTATACCTACATGCCTTTTGGTGAGTTATCTAGGAGCTTCTTCAGTCTGTCCAGGATCTGCTTATTGGCGTTCTTGGCTTAGCCGTTGGACTGGGGGTGTGAGACTGAAGAGAACCTTTCTTGTCCCCAAGTCGGTACAGAACTGGCAGAAGTTTTTGCCGGTGAACTGGGTACCATTGTCGGTTACAAGTATCCGAGGAATACCAAATCGGCAGATGACGTTCTTCCCAAAGAATTGATGGGACCGATGAACGGTAATGATGGAGAGTGGTTCGGCTTTGACCCATTTAGTGATGAAAGTTTTTGACAAACCTGCATCGCTTGTTGGGTTCCAGTCAATCGCCATAGGAAATGGGCCGACCAAGTCCTTTCCCAACATAGCGAAGGGGACCGGACTGGCTAGTGATTTCAGCTCGGCTTGGGGACCGTATCGAATGGAGGAATGCCTTTGATAGGGGCCACATTTCCTCATGAGGTCCTAAGCATCTTGGAGGAGGGTCGACCAGTAATACCCGTGATTGAGTATTTTTCTTGCAAGTGCTCGACTGCCTATGTGATAGCTGCTGATTCCCTCATGTATTTCTTCCATTGCGTATCTGGCTTCCTAGGGACTTAGGCAGCGAAGATAGGTTCTTCTATCTGTTTTTTTGTACGAGCATGCCGTCAATGAGTGTGAACCTCTCTGAATGAGCCCGAACCTTTCTGGCTTTGGATGGATCCTGGGGTAGCTCACCAGCTTTTAGGAAGTTTATGAATAGATCCATCCAAGTAGCTTCTTGCGTGACTGGGTTGATGCAGTTGACCTCGGGAGGCTTGGTGGCTTAGATGTTGGGTTTGAGAAGAACCTCCACTAAGATAGTGTGGTCCAATCCTTCGAAAGAGGGGGGGGCCAGCTTGGATAAGGCGTCGGCCTGAGCATTCTATTCTTGAGGAATTTGAGTTACTGTCATTTCTGAGAAATTCGAGAGGATAAGCCGAACTTGTACCAAGTACTGAACCATTCTGGGGTCGCCTGCCTCGTATTCCCCATAGACCTGGTTAATGACCAATTGAGAATCGTTGAAATTACTTATGCGATGGGCTCCAACTTTATGGGCCAGGAGGAGTCCTACAAGCATCGCCTCGTATTCTGCATCATTGTTGGAAGCTGGGAAGTTAAGGTGGAGAGAATATTGAAGAACAAAGGTGTCCGGTCCGTTGAGTATGACCCCAATTTTGCTCTCGCTTTCACAGGATGATTCGTCGACGGAGTGATCCCACTCATGATCGTCTTCTCGAGCTTCGGGTGTGTCTGGGATGGTGCACTCTATGATGAATTCAGAGAATGCTTGGACTTTGGTAGCAGTTCGGGGAATGAAGCTGACGTTGTGCTGACTCGGCTCAATGGACCACTTAATCAGGCAACCTGACATCTCAGGATTATGGAGCACTTGTTTGAGGGTTGGTCAGTAAGGACTTGAATGTAGTGGGCCTATAAGTATGGGCAAAGCTTTCTCGCTGCCATCACGAGTGCGTATGCCATCTTCTCTACTTTAATGTATCAAAGCTTGGCATCGCGGAGGACTTTGCTGACATAATAAATCGGTTTCTGCGATCTGCCCTCCTCCTGGACCAGAACAACACTGAGAGCATCTTCGAAAGCAGCTAGGTAGAAGGAGCGGGTCTCATTCGGGTCGGGTTTGCACTATTAGGTTTCGAATGCAATTACAAATTAAATACACAGCAGAAATATTACAAAAATATCGAAACCTAGTCGTGGATCCATGCAAAAACCATAAATCGTGTTTAGGAGTTATACCTAAAAGATGGTTGCTATCTCCACAGTATGCCGATCACTGCACTGCAATATTGTGGTGCCTCTACGGTATCTACACGAACGGAACAAAAATGGCTCTCCCTCATACCACGGTGCTAGCTGCGAGAAGCAGATGTTCCTCCTCGCGATCTCTCTCTCTCTCACTTTCTGTGATGGCTATGGTTTCTTTTCACGTGTCTTCTCCACAGATATATATATATATAGTGTGTGTGTGTGTGTGTGTGTGTGTGTGTGTGTGTGCGGAAAACCAACCCTAAGAGAGTAATGAGGTTTTTGGGCTCACAATCTGACCTGGGTCAGATTCGTGTGTGGGCGTGTGTGTGTGCAGAAAACCAACCCTAAGAGAGTAATGAGGTTTTTGGGCTCACAATCTGACCTGGGTCAGATTCGTGTGTGGGCCTTTGAACTTTAGTTGGCCAATATAATCAAATTAAATGTCCAACCAATGTTGGGATTCCAAGTCTTACTTGGATCCCTAATTAAATTCATCTTATGAATTTAAATTCCAATTTCGATCCATTCTAAGTATGTGATCCTGTAGGTTCTCATTACATTGATAGTAATACTAAAATCATATTCGAGTATTATAAACAGTGAGCGGTATCTAGCAATACATCACTGCTACTACTAAAGTAATGCGAATGTCAGTGATTTGACATAACCTATCTGTGACTAATATTACCATGTAGCGCCCCGAATTTTTAATATGATATCTCAGAAATACGTGGCACAATTTCCCGCATTAACTTCAATTGTAATAGTAAACATAGCCAAACACAGATAAAAATTTTCAACTTTTATTATATCAATTCTTTACAAAGCACAGCGGAAAACAAACACCTTGAATTACAAATTCTTTCTTTTACAACACATTCTCTTACAATTTACATAAACCATAACATCATTCTATCTCATGCATCCACATCTCAAGCTATAGGTATCTACCTGTAAAACATGAGGCTAGAGATAACCCTAACCCCCAAAACTACAGAGGTCAGCCATAACGGTGTGAGTGACATAAAAATAAATGCAATATGAATAAAACATAAGGCATAGAGTCATAAACAACATGTATCAACAGCAAGAATAAATGAAATAAGAAATAAAAATAAATAAAATATGAAAACATCATGTGAAACTAGACTAAGTGTCAAGTGTAGAAAAACAGGAACAACATGCATGAAAACAAGTCAAAAAAACACCAATGTTATATGCTGACTCTCAAATGCATACTTGTGGGATTCCATGCATCTCACTCTACATAGGTCTAGTGCAAGTCCTTAACGTTCTCCACTTGATAGGGTTAAATCGTTTGTTATGCTACTAATCCTACTACGATGACTACTACGAGATCTAGATAAACTATGAGTGTTAGCCCACGCCTCGATAATTCCGGAGGTCAATCTCTATCCACAGATAATTTTGGAGACTATTTCACTCACACCTGGGAATCTTCGAGAATACCCCACACCACAAGGTATGGCGCCTCATCACACGAATACCCCATGAGTGTCGCCTCGACCCCGATAATTCCGGAGATCGATCCCACACCACAGGTAATTCCGGAGACTATTTCACTCACACCTCGATAATTCCGAGGATTATCTCACACCGCAGGCCATGCTGAGGTCCATAACCCATGTTCTCATTTCATCATATCACCATCTAGTGTTTGTCCTTATCTTGTTAAGTTAATTAATTAATTATTAGATTTCAAATATCTTATTTGTGTACCCTACCGGGCCTAACTCAACTGAACTACAACCAAAATCTCAATTGCCGGTAGCTAAGGCACCACTCAATCTCTAAAGACTCATATCTCAACTATCAATACCAAAACTTTCAACAAACTTACAAATCCATCATCGAACGATTATATGAAGAAAATTTCTTAAATCAACAAAGATCCAACTTTATATAATGTACTCTTAAAATTCCAGAATATTAAATCCATTAACTATCAGAAAACCATATTTTGAAGTCGTAGGATATCACAAAACATCGATTCTTTGAAAATCACATATATCTCTCTTTATAAAGTCATAGAAATATAATTTAAAATCAAATATAACTTTCTGTAAAACACTGTAATCTGTAGCAAAACGTCATTTAAAAATAATAGCTTAATAACCCACAATATCGAAGAACCAATCGTTTTAAGAAAACATCAGAAAACTCAAAAAACCCATCAGCCAGAAAAATGGCAGTCGACTGTCCTGCAATAATCTAAAAACTCAAGAAAATCCATCAGCTAGGACTGTGACAATCGACTGTTGAAAGTAGCCAGTCGACTATCATGTGAAAACTCGAAATTCAGTAACTCATCAGCCAGGACAGTGACAGTCGACTATTGAGCTTAGTCAGTCGACTGTCCTGCAAAAATCCAAAATTCAAGAAAACCGACATTCGACTGTCGACTTCAGTTCAAAGACAAAGCAGTCGACTATTATTGTAAACAAAATCTGAAATTCAGTAACTGACCAGCCGACTTTAGTTTGGTCGATTGTCAACTATAGCAGGTTGCAGTTTGAAAATCTGTGCATATTTTAAACTGAAAAAAATACATTGATTTACTTTATAAAATGCAAATTTGTAAAAACTAAATTCCTGAGATAGTTGGATATAACTTGTATAACATATAGGCATTCATAAAACAAATCAAAACCATGTCAAATCCATAAAAGAACAAGTTTCATCGAAATCTTCAAAATAGTGAATATAGATACATATATGTGTATATGAGTGTGTTTGTGCATCAGTTTAATCATCAAAATTCCATCAAATAAGAGTAGTAAAAGGTTCCAAATCGATTCAGTATTGAACAACTCAGACTCAATTGAAAACTTCACAAAAAATTGACAAAACCAAATTTGGCCTACACACAAACAGACCCGAAGCAAACCCCCTTTTTAATACTCAAAACTTGACCTTTTTGATCCAACAAATCCTCTTATAACTTGTTATACGCACACCCAATCACTTAAATCAATTAATTCATGAATACATGTAACTATAACATGCAAACAATCAAGTTTTATCCATCAAAATATCAAGAACCAAACAACATATGCATACACACAGTAAAGTTCATTTTTAATCAATTTTTGTTTACTTTCATGCACTAATGTCATACAAATCAATATATAAGTTCAAATCAGCAACAATATGATTGAAAACATCCTACACATGATTTCTATTAGGTTCTTTAACAAATATCAAGCTATTAAATTAGGGTTTTAAAGATCAATAGTGTAGTTTCATGAAAGGATTCAATTTTTGATTTATCTACTCATCAAAATCCATTATATCTATATACCATCATCTAACATGCTTCCTAATAGATAAATTATCACATACAACATGTTTAGAACAATAAGAAACAAACATAAGTCACTCACCTTATTGAAGAATCAACCGAAGGTAATAAAGAAATAAGAAAAATCTCTCATTTCGTAAGAAAACCAAGATCCTCGCTTTGATACTCCAAGAAAATAATAATAAGAATTTCCTTTGTCTTGTGCAGTAAAGAGACGGCTGCACCTCACCCTATATATGTCGGGATTTAGAGTATCTAGGATTTTTGAATAGATTTGCAAAATACCTCTTTTAAATATATCTTTACATATATAAATTCTTATACCTGGAAATCAAATAAAACCATATTAATTGAGATATAAAAACGAGAATACCCACCCTATTGTTGGACGACACTATTTTGAAAATCAAGAAAAACCAAATTTGTACTTTTGCCCCGCTAAGTGGCAATTTTGAAAAAGAACATTCTTTATCAAAACTTACAAAATAAACCAAATTTATTAAAACAAAAAGTAAAATCTTTACCTCTGAGTTGACTAGGCATCATGCCAAGCCAAAAAATTCGAAAATCTGGAGTTTTCACTCCAAGTGATAATTTTGCACAAAAGTCTCTCTTTTTGTAATATTTGTAAATTGGTCAAATGATTATCAAAAAAATCCAAAAAATTCAAAAATAATATCTAATAATAAATAATGAGTTTTTCCAAAATATATTTTGACTTTGAACTCCCCAAGAAAATATTTGCACGTGTTCTGTACGTGTAAAAAGGTAAATTTTCATAAAAATCTTTATTAAATCACCAAAAGTCATTTTAATTCATTTATTAATCTGAAAAGCATTATTTAGAAATCTGGGGTATTACATACCATGTAGTCTAGTTCCTTTGTCCAGATATGTTAATTGACCACAAGGCATAGAGCTTGTCACCCTTGTATAGTTCAATCTTTGATTTCTTGATGTCCAAGTAAACTTATTAAAATTAATGAGATCAATAACCCATATTAACTCATTTAAGCGTGGCCATGCATTTTGCAGTCTCACTCAATCAAGGGGCCCGTAGATATCGCTCATGTTATGTAAGAGGGACAAATCCTATCTAAGTCACTCACATTCCTCTGCATGATTTATAATATATCTAATAGTCGACTTTATAATCACCTTATTACAGGCAACATTTGACGACATTAAAATATATAACTTCTCATATAGGAAATCGTAGTGACTTCAAGTCAAAGGACTACGTAAACCATGGTCACTGTGAGAACCGCTTATGACACTCACGTAATAATCCATGCAGCCTTCTCATGGTGGGTCATCCAGTACATTACAAATCTATTATGTACCCATGTGAAGACTTAATATCTTATTTCCATAACCCGTAAGAATGGTAATCTGTCTACGCACACACTAGTTTCTATGTATTATCGTTTTCCTAATTTATAGTAATACTTGACTAGGGACATTTAAGAACAATGTTCTGATTTCAGCCAATAGGATCTCATAATCAAGTCATGCACTTGATATCCCATGGCATTGAACTTACTATTCTAAGGACTTCATTATGTTCATTTAATTCACAATAAATAACGCAATAAATGAAATGCCTAAATGTGAAATAAATATCATGATACAATGTAAACTAGTAATATCAATACACAACTAGCCTCTAGAACATACACCAACATGCTGGGGAGTGGGGGGTTGGCTAAGTATGTCTTCAATTGGTCAAAGGCCTCTTTGTTGGGGCCTACCCCACTCGAAGTTCTTAGCTCCCCTGAGAGCTTTGAAGAATGGCATTAACTTCTCTCCAGGTCTAGATAAAAAACGGCTGATAGCTGCTATCTGACCGGTGAGGCGCTGAACCTCCTTGACGTTTCTCGGATGGGCCATGTCTAATATGGCTTTAAATTTCTCAGGGTTGGCCTTTTTTCCCCGTGAGCTGACCATAAATATGAGCAATTTCCTGGACTTTACGCCAAAAGCGCTCTTTGAAGGATTTAGGTGCATGTTGTGAGACTGAAGGACTCCGAATGCTTCCTCTAGATCTTTCACATGATCCCGACCCTCGAGGCTTTTGACGAGCATGTTGTCTACATAAACCTCCATGTTCCGTACTATTTAATTTTTGAAGACCATGTTCACGATTCTTTGATATGTTGCTCCGGTATTCTTCAAGCCGAAGGTTCCGTACTATTTGATTTTTGAAGACCCTGTTCACGATTCTTTGATATGTTGCTCCGGTATTCTTCAGGCCGAAGGGCATGATGTGGTAGCAATATAGCCCTTGGTCAGTTGTGAAATCTGTCTTAGGAATGTCCGAGGGGTACATCCTGATTTTATTGTTGCCTAAGAAGGCATCCATGAAACTGAGAAGTTCATGCCCGAACGTTGCGTCGATGAGGGCATCAATATTTGGGAGGGGGAACGGATCCTTTGGGCAGGCCTTGTTGAGGTCTGTGAAATCGATACAGATCCTCCACTTCCCATTAGCCTTTTTGACCTTCACGACATTGGTCAGCCACTCTGGGTAGTTCACCTCCTGAATAAAGTTGGCAGAGAGGAGTTTCTGTACTTTCTTTTTAAACGCTTCTTGGCGGGAGCAAACTTTCGGCATCGCTGCTACACTGGTTTTGAGTCGGGATGGACGCTCAGTCTGTGCATTATAAGATCCTTAGAGATCACAGGCATATCCGAGGGGACCCAAGTGAATAGGTCCTGATTTCGGCGGACGTAGTTGACGATCTCACGTCTTAGGTCTGGGGGGAGAGACCAACTCACTTGGAAGCATTTGCATGGATCATCCTCGAAAAATTACACCTCTTCCAATTCGTCTACAGGTTCGGAACCAATCGTATTTCTTTTGATACCGCAACTCCCATAGCAGCCATGTAGCACGTTCGAGCTGCCTCCTGGTTGCCCCGGACGATACCTACTCCACGCTCAGTGGGGAAGTTCATATTCATGTGGTACGCTGAGGGTACTTCCTGGAGGGACGCGAGGCTCGGTCAGCTGAGAATGACGTTGTAGGTAGCTTGGACGTTCACCACCATAAAGTCCATGGTTCCCGTACGGGAAGTTGAGGCCTGCCCGGCAGTTACGTCAAGGGTCACAACTCCCTCGATTTCAACTGGGGCTCCTAAGAACCCCTGGAGCGTGTACCCCGTCGGCTTCAACCTTTCTATGGGGAGTTTCAGAGCGTTGAAGGCCGCTAGGAATAGAACGTTAACCGAACTCCCATTGTAGACCAGTATATGGCAGACCTCGTGATTGGCTAAACCTAGGCTGATTACAAGAGCGTCACAATAAGGTAGCCAAACACCCTCAAGATCTTCGTTGGAGAATGAGACTGATAATCCTCGACCCTTACGGGGTGGTTGGTGGTGGACTGTGTTGACTTCTCAGACAAAAGCCTTGCGGGGGCTGTTGGAGTCTCCGCCCATTGGTCCACCATGAACGCAGTAGAGAATTGCCAGACCATCGCTACCTCCGAGCTGGGGCCCATTGCCGGACGCTTGTCTGCTCTTCGAGGAGGGGAGGCTCATCTAGCATTTTGGGTAAACTCAACAAGATAGCCTCTCTGTATAAGTGCTTCAATTTCCTCTTTGAGTGCCCGACAATTGTCGGTCTTGTGGCCGTGGTGTCGATGGAATCAACAGTAGAATCTCTGGTCCCTTTTCCTGTTGATGTTGTTGGATGGCGGGGGATATTTGACCATCCCCTTGTCCTCGATCTCCATGATAATGGCTGAAACATTCACCGTGAGTGGGATGAATCTCTCAAATTGAGGGACTTGAGGTTTACACCTCTGACCTGTGGGGTCCTTTTGCAACTTTTTCAGGGCCTTGAATTCATCATCTTTCTTTTTTCCTTTTGCTGGGTTCTCCTTCCACTCGCGGTGATGCAGGGCTTCCTCTGCTCGGATATATTTCTCGATCCTGTGAAGGAGGTCGGAAAAGTCGAGAAGGGGTTACTTGGCGAGGGAGGCCTTTAGTTGTTCATGGTGGAAATTATGTCTAAATGCCACCGAGGCGACTCCGACGTCGAGGGAAGAGATTGACTGGCTTCAGCTGTGAATCTTCGGACGAAGACCCGAAGTGGTTCCCCATCCTTCTACCTTAGGTCCAGGAGAGAAGCGCTTGTTTTCTCTACCTTGCAACTGGTCAAGAAGTGCACGAGGAAATTCTCTTCCAGCTGATCGAAGTAGAAAATTGAACCAGGGGCGAGCTCTGAATACCATTCCCGAGCGTGACCACACAGGGTGGCAGGAAAGGCATGACACAGGAGAGGGTCTAAGGTGCTGTGAATCATCATGTGAGTCTTGAACCCCTCTATGTGAGCTGGATCTGTCTTTCCGTTGTATGTCTCGAACTGCGGAGGTTTGAAGTTTCTCGGGATGGGGGCTTCGAGGATTTGGATGGAAAAGGGGGGTCGGGACGGTTGGTGACCCAAACATAGTTGTTCGCCATTCTCGCCTATCTGAGCAAGATGGTCCTCCATATCTTGGAGCCTTCTTCGGACATCATCCTGCCGATTTTCGGATCTGGTCGAACAGTGGGATTCTTCTTCTTTGGTGTCTTCGACATGTTCTTCGCCTGGGCATCATCCGTGTCGGACTCCTCCACGGAGTGCTTACAGAACTTTGGCCTGGAACTCTTGGAACTTGGCACGGATGATGTGACCATCTTTGACGTGGTTATTAGGGTTTTGACGATCTCTTGGGGAACGACTACCTCGGTGGACGCTGCGACTCGAAGCAGGATTCGAGGGTGCGGCCTCACCCCTCGATCTACTGAGTTGGTTTCGGAGGTCCCCTTGGTTGGACTGACTGAGGATGATGTCCCGGAGGTCACCCACCACAAGTTGATCGACCGGTCCTCTGTTGGAGCGAGATGCGCTCGGAGCCAGTCTCTAGGGATTTGCAGCCCGTTGCCTCCGCGACCCTTGGGTGTTGGAGGGACTTCGGACCGGTGGGGGAGGATGGACTGAAGGTCCCACAGTAGTGGACTTTTTAGTTCAGGGAGCTGTGGTAGTGAGCGGTTTTGGATTGAGACTTGGGTCGGAGGAAAGATTGACCTGCGGTTTTCCCACAGACGGCGCAAATCTGTTGTGGTCTTTTTCTTGGGCATGTGGGAGCAACAGATAATGTGAGTTCTTATTTTTGAGGAAACCACGATGATCCTATCCTTTGCTCTTGACCCGAGTGGATATTGGATGAGTAGGACGATCGATGGCC
Organism: Hemerocallis citrina; assembly: GCA_017893485.1. Taxonomy (NCBI): domain Eukaryota; kingdom Viridiplantae; phylum Streptophyta; class Magnoliopsida; order Asparagales; family Asphodelaceae; genus Hemerocallis; species Hemerocallis citrina. Next base: position 109,090,161 of record CM030359.1, read on the forward strand.
ACTCCACAGACTTGGAAAATGAAGTCTGAAACACCGGGTATATTCCCGGCGACAGACCCTCCGATGCTTAAGTCAGAAAGCAGCTATTTTGTGGTCACGATTCTGTGGAGAAGGAGTCGTTACCTGCAGTTGTACAGTAGCCGCTGTAGTTATAGGTCCAGAGAGAAATCCATTTGATCCCAGATCTGGGATTGATTAGCTACGTAATTTTAGGGGAGGTGCGGTACGGCGTAACCGATGGAGCGCCCTACACGAACGACAGGTGACTCACCGGGGCACGTGAATGGGCTTGCGGAAAGCCCCTGGATCTGTTTGGCCTGGGCCCAATTAATTGCTTCGAGATTCGTGCCAAAATTAATGTTGGAGATCACTTGCATTTTTTCCCATACCAGTATATTTTGATATTTTTTACAAAGCACTCACACATATGTTTATTACTTTCAAAAAAAAAAAAAAAAACCCTCTGACCAGAGCTTATGTATGTCATACTTGCCTAAATAGCTTCTAGGTAATATGAACTTGTTTTTGAAATGGCTTAGCTAGTGAACATTGTAGTCTTGGCATGTGTATTTAGTCTCTAGCCAGAGACTAACTCTTTGCATATACCAAACAGACAAATATGTCTTCACTTTATTACCTAATGTTAATTGGATGTGTCCCGTGCGATAAAGCAGATGAAAGGGCATGGGAATTTAGGAATAGTTCTCTGGCTCACCAATTGTCCTCGGGTTTGATATATTGACCAGAAGCAGATTAGTTCTCATTGTTAGGTACAGAGATGACTATCAAGCAACCACATGTGTAGATAGGTCCTTGGTTTTGGAGGCATACTCATGTGTTGAGTCATTGGCTTTGCTTCATTGTAATTGCAACAATCACATGCCTTGGCAGGATTAAAGTTTACTTCAGTGGCTTGATTAAGCATCCCAGGACAGGTTATCTCATATCTTGCATTTGATATCCATGCTTTTGGGCAGTGGCAGATGGGTATCCGGATGACATATTTGTTTAATAAAAAAATAGCTCATCCTCGTTAGAGCATCCACAGTCGTTTCTTATATTTGCCAATTTTTTATTTTATGATAAAGGAGCTACTTCAGTCGTTTGCTACTTTGTCATTTTATTGCAAAGTTGCTACAGTCGTTTTTTATTTTTGAGAAACCAAATTACGATTATCAAATTATAAGAGACGAGACAACTTGTTTCGTCTCACTATTTTGTTTTTTTTTTTTTTAATTGATTGGACGATCAGATTCGTCGGAAAAAAAAAAATCTGAAAAACGCTCGGACGACACATGTTGTCTCGTCTCAAGCAAAATAGCTTGGGACGGGACAACATGTCCCGTCCATGATTTCTGGGGGGATTAGTGGTAGGTTTAGTTGATTTAATTAGGTTTAGTGGGTATGTAATTAGGTTTTAGGTAATATTTTAATATTTAATTTATTTAATTAACATATTTTAATAGTTAATTAATAATTAAAAAAATCTGGAAAAAAAAAAAACTAACGGACGAAACATCATGTCTTGTCCTACTCAAATTTTAGAAATAAAATAGCAAACAATCACTGCAGACGATTTCGCTATTTGCTATTACTGTAGCCGTCATTTTCTTAAAAATTGAGAAACACCATTGTGGATGCTATTAGTTATACCTGCCGCTGAAGGATATTTAGTGTTTGACTTATCAAATTTTTATTAGGCTATCATTGTGTTTCATTTTCTCTAAGGCGCCGTAGGATAGCTCAGATGTAGTTTTTCAGGCTTTTAAGGCTTGTTTTCGTTATACCTCTGGTGACCGTGTCGAACTTTTTTCTCTTAAAAAGTAGTGACAGTAACAGTAGTGTTAATGCGGTGATCAGGTGAGATGTTGCCGATGATATTAACTAAAGAGTAATGCTACATTCACTATCAATTTCACTACATTTCTCTTTACTATCTTAGGTGGCATACTCCAATAGGTAGGAAAAGACAGAGTAGATGGGAAAACTCTCCAACAAAAATATGCCACCTAAAATAGTAAAAAAAATAGTAGTGAAATTGGTACTGGCGAAAGCATTACTCTTAACTAAAACAGCATGAACCGAATTAACAGAGCAAAACAGATTACACAACCCCACCTTTTCACAAATGTGACACCCGAGCCGAAACAGAGCACTCACCATTAATAGAGCAGTTCAAATGTCATTATCATATATTTACAAAATCACAAAACACAAACCACTCCATTCTAGAACTAATGACGACAATATCAAATTAGCCCCTACAATAATATAACCTCCTTGTAAAGAGAAAAATGAAAATCATATTTCACAAGCAACAGTAGAAATTAACATATAGATATATCAAGTGTAACGGAACCTTCACCGACACGATCTCAGCCGTCCAATATATGAAAAGAATTGTATAACCAAGATAACGTAAAGAAAGGCCGGCTTTGAAAAATAATAAGAATTAAACTATCAAGGCACCGTCAGCTCAGCACTTTTCCACTTCCGCTTCGTCAGCTTTGCATCAGCAGTTCCTGAGAATCCGTCGCAGAAAACGTCAAAATCCAGCTCCTCCTACCCACGATGCACCACCAGCAAACGCACATGGTCAGGGTTTGCTTACTAGTGGGACCGACTGATTAATTCTCTGTTAATTATGCCTATTATAATAATCTCAGCGTTGCAAGCAATTGCCATGTGATTCCCATCACTACCGGCACAAGAAGCGGGACCACCGTCGGGGATGCTGACGTGGCACCGCTGCTGAATTCGTCACCGCTCATGAACACCATTGTGTCGTTTATCAATGGCAATGTGCTGGCTGTGGCTGTGGCTGGTTGAGGATTGCTCTGCCCCGACTTCTGACTGCAACATTAACAATTGCAACACCAATTTATTAGCACTAGCCTCAAGAGTGACGAACATATCGAACATTGAACTACACGTATTATATATGAGACTAAGAGCATCTACCCAGCACCAAAATGGCGTTGAAGATGCTCTTTTGGCATTGGAGGCGCTCCAACCTAATACCAAATTCAGCGTCAAAATGGTGTAAATGGCATTCTGTAAACAGTAGCATGCCAAATTTGTTCACTAACGCCAAACTTCTTTCCTTTTCTTTTTATTTGTAATTTTTTTTTAAAAAAACCCTCATTGTGTAGTTAATTTTATTTTCTAACGTCAATTGTATAATTTATAACCAAATTAATTATAATTTATTATTAAAATAGATTAAAAAAAGTTATATAAAAAGTAGATAGAAAAAAATGCATAAAATATTTTTTTGGCCTTAAAATAGTGTTATGTGTTGAAGATTAAATTACTGTTTGATATAATTTTTACAGCATTTTAATGTGAAAATTATACTTGAATGGTGTTAGGGATGGAGATAGCCTAAAATTAATTACATATTATGCATGTTGGTCTATCTCATTTTAAGGGAAAGTTGGATAATAATAAATGTAAAATGTTTTTCTCTGCTTGTGGAAAATATCGCAAGATTGTCATTATCAACAAACACACAAAGAAACTTGCCGACCTCTCTAATTAATTATTGTAGCAAGCTCGTTAACTGAAGAACTAAAAAACCTAAAAAATGACCTCGTAGTACTTGGGCAAAATGTGATGACATAGTCGGCGTTAGCACAAGTGAACGTCGACGTAGCATCATCATACGCGTAGCTATACGCTGTCGGGCACGCATTCTTAAACACCTGCGAGTAACTCGTCGGCCTGCACGTATTCGGATTTCCATACTCTCCACTGCAGCAATACTCGGGCGACCCAAACGCCTCACACGCACTCTTACACGCCACAGTCTCCTCGCCGTCCGATTGCAGCACTTTCAAATCAGACGGACACAGCCCATTCAAGTCCACAACGCACCCAGTCGAGCTGCAAGTGCCCGTACCACTCTGCGGTACCACCAGCATGGGCAAGTTGTATCCGTCTACAAGGCTGACGTCATAGAAGTCTTGATTATTTACGCCGTTGAGAGTGAACTCTGCCAACGTGGCAGGAGGGACTGCGCCAGAGCCGGAGCACTGGATTTGATTGCAGGCGCAGTCGCCGGTGGCGCAGGTGAATTTGCCGGTGGAGTCGGTGGAGAAAAGGGTGCGGCCCCAGAAGCGACCGGACCAACCGGAGGGGATTTGGAGGGATTGGGACCGGCCATTTTGGAGGGCGAAGCCGGTGGTGGGGAGAGGGGTGGTGCCAGCGCCGGAGAGAATGCCGGGCCAGACGGTGTAGGGGCAGTTGTTGGTGATGGTGAAGGTCGCGGAGAGAGCGAAGGAGGGGAGGAGGAAGGGGAGGAGAAGGATGATTTCGAGAGACATTGTGTTGGTTGGATGGTTTGAGGTTTGGGGCTGGGGGATTGGTAGGGCTTTGAAGAGAAGGGGAGGAGGGGGAATGTTTTTATGGAGGAAATTATTGGCTAATTTTGGAAGAGGGTGGTTTGCCTTTGACTGTTTCAGAGTTGGTGAAGGGTTGGTATTAGTGCGGTAATCCAGTCGAGCCGAATACTTTCAGGCTCGAATTTGGCTCGTTACGAAACGAGCTCAGTTTTGAACTCGAGCTCAGTTCGAGTTGAGCTTTGACCGAGTTCGGTTCGAGCCAAGCTTTGACCGAGCTTTCACCATATTCGAGCCGAATAGCTCGCGAGCATGGTCTAAAAAAAAAATCCAAATTCGAGCTCGGCTCGTTTACGAGACGAGCTAAGTTGTGAGCTCGAACTCCGCTCGAGCTCGGTTCGAGCCGAGCTTTGACCGAGCTCGAGCAGAATAACTCGCGAACAGCTCGATTTGTTTATATTCCAACTTGGAATATTAGGAGTGAAGTCACTTAAACGGCTCTGTATAAGGGCAAAAAGTGGTTGGTTAGAGCGTCATAGTTTTGGGAGATAAAATATGCATTTATGCATAATATCTCGCCGCAGTGAAAAGAGACAAAATGTAGCAAAGTAAAAGGAAAACGAACGGATGTTTCGTCCGTCGTATTTTTCAAATATGATATTAAATTTTAAATAATATTTTAATATAGACGTCCGTTAAATTTTTTTTTGTTTCGTCCAACACTTTTGCATTTTGCAAAAAAAATGTTTCGCGGTTCGGGTTTTAGGCTTTTTTTTAAGAAAAAATTTGGAATAGCTGACTCTTTTACCCCCTCTTCGTTTCTATATAATTGGTTGAGAGCAGAGTTTAATTGTCACGCCCCGCTTCCCAAAAGTACGGAATGCAAGCACGTGACATGGCCCAGTGAATAACTTGCGTCATCCATAGGCTGTTAATGATCCAACTCAACAATATAAATAAGTAATAAAACAACCACGCATGCAATGAAAGGATAATCACATAAATAACAACATTGAAAATTAATTCTTAAAAATAACCAACATCAAGATAGCCAAACATCTGAAAATTTAACAAACTATATTTGGGTCGAAGGCCACAATACAAAGAAATAGAATTTGTCCAATCTTATTAAAGTCATTAAATAAAACAACATTTATTTTAGCGGTGCAGTAAAACATCTCCTTCACCAATGCTGCTCTCCTATTCCGTCAGGTAAATCTCCTTGATTACCTGTAGTTGCTCATCTAAAGAGAGAAAAAAGAAAGTCCTTAGAGCAAGTCGTGGACATACAAGTAGTGAAACAGAGAAATAATGATAATGGTGGTATAGCATTGAATTCAATAAACGATGCAGTCAATAGTGTTGAACAGTGACAAAGCAAGAATAATATAATATGCAATAACTATGATTTATCACGATAATGATGAACAATATCAATAATGGCAATAATAACGATAATACTGTTCAATAAGATAACAATATGCAACATGATGTGATGAGAGCCTTAGATCTATTATTCAATTTTAGTCCTAGCTAATGCACGTACTACTGTGTCCCATGTGTGTCGTACCACAGGTTCGATGCATACAATCAATTTCGTTTAGACTAAGGTGGTAGATTCTATAGTTCATATACGAGGTATGATGACGATAACGGTAATAACACTGGACATATGTAATTTCTTACACAATGCCGATAACAATAAAAATACTGGACATGTGTAATTTCTTACACGATGTCGATAACGATAAAAACACTGGACATGTGTAATTTCTTACACGATGCCGATAACGATAATATTCACTGGCCATCATCCAAGTACACTTACTATATTGTCAACTACCCTAATCAATCCTTAACCCCGGCTTGATTTATTACCTTTATTCAATTAACACACAATAATGCAATTAATAAGGAACGCTAGGAAAGGTGATAAAACAACCATAGGATCATGCAATATACTCTATACAATTAAATTTACCAAATATAACATTATGAACACAATTATACTTTGTAAAACATAGAATCTCAATTCTGGACAGCAGTAGGTTGCTGTACCAAAATCAGAATTTCCGTTGCTACAGGATAGTAAATATGGATCCCTCAGGTGGTCTAGAAACTAGACTCCTGTCAGGTTCCAATGCATACTTAAAGTCTATATTCCGACAATGATAGCTAGGTAAAATTCAGTGTTCTTTACAGATTTTAGTTTCTGGCTGTGTGTCGATGTTGACTAATTTCAGTTGTAAGGGCAGTAAATAATTATCAAAAAAATCAGTAAAAATAATTTCTATCACACTAAACATGTTATCTACAAATCTGGAATTTATCTTGGCAGTATTTGATCATTAGTCCACTTAATTTATTAGCCTAACATGGTGTGTACATGAATCTGAAATTATAGCGCAGTTGTAGCAAAAAGGTCATAACTCGGGCGATACAGGTCGAAATTCGAAAATTTAGGATACTATTGACATCTAGACACATAGGGCTACGTTTATATTCAGGGAGTAACTGGTTTTAATGTAGTTATCTAGGTTGAAACAGCACAGCAAGGTTCAGGTTGGTGTAAATTTCAGAATGGTCAACATGTTCATTTTGAATAAAATGATTAAAAAGTTATTTAGAATGATAAATTGGGGTTTAACAACCATAAATCGCAGCGAGCCAATCCTGTGTGAACATGGTATTAGGATATATAATGTCCATAACTCTACTAGTTATAATCAACTAATTTATCGATAGCAATCACATGAACAATCAACCCTAACATACAATCTACAATAGTTGTCTTTAATGTCATGAGATGAAATGTGATAATAATTTTCTATCCTTATATTCGATAACTAACTACATGGGTGCATGTAAGATCCCTATACATTAGATGCAAAAAGACGGCACGAAGTCGAGATTACCACTTGGATTCGCTCGTGTAAATCCGTGGTATCCCAATGATAGATACAATAACATTTTATGATATTCAATATGGATCCACCTGATAAAAATATCGAATATGATACAATAAATATTCGATAAGAAATGACCTGCCTTTTTGACGTTTAGATCTGAAAGAGAATAATCCGGCGAACTTCGAAAATTACGTGCAAAATACGTGCAAGGGAGTCCAAGCAAACAAACCAGCAACTCCGCAAAACTCCACAACGGATAGATCCAAACACGGGACAGCAACTCTTGGATCGCGCCACACACAACAGCAAACAGCGACAGAATCCCCCGCCACACAAACAGCAAACAGCAACCTGGGATTTACTATGCACCGAAAACAAAACAGGGAAACCTCCCACTCTCTTTCCTTCTCCTTCAATTGCCAGAGAGAGAGAGAGAGCTCATGGGAAAACCTTCGACGGCGGAGAGCAGCGACTGCAGCGGGCGGAGACGGTGACACCGCGGCGAGGCAGCTGGTCAAGAAGCGACGGCAGTGCGAGGGCTTCGACGCTCTGTTTCGCTCCGAAACAGGGGAGGCAGAGTGATGGGGGACTGGATTGTTCAACGATTACGACGAAAGGCAGGGGGGTTCGGAGGTGCTGGCAGTGGTTGGCAGAGGCGAGGGCGAGGCGAGGGGGTGTGGTCGACGACGAAGGAGTCGATTGGGTTCGGGAGTGAGGAAGATGATGAAGACAGAGGATGGGTTGAGTTGGGTTCGAGCGGCGATGACGATGGGTTCTCTGTGGAGGAGGGTCGGCGATGGGAGTGCTCGGAGGTTTGGGATGGAAATGGCGGGCCTGACGAGGAGAGGCGGCGAAGTGGAGAGGCAATGGCGGTGGCTCGGGGTGAAGATAAAGTGGTGGACTTGGGGGGTGATGTCGAGGTCTGGAGTCGACGATAATGGAGGTGGTGGTTGGAGATGACGATGGTGACGGTCGAGTTGCGACGGGGGTGGTAGAGTCGATGGGTTTGAGCGGGAGGAAGAGGAAGCTGAGTAGGGGATTGGGTTAGATTTTTGGGTTCGACAGTGGGGGTGAGCGGGAGGAAGAGAAGGTGTTTTGTTTTGTGTGGGTTTAAACATAGAAGGCGAGAGCGAGTACGGGGAGAGAGAGAGTGAGATATTATTAAAAATTAATACTGATATGGTATTAAAAAGAGGTGAGATTGTAGGGAGGGGGGAGTTACGGAGATCAAATAGGTATTGTGTGAAGGAGAATTAAAGGTGATTAAGATTGTTATAACTGCTAGGTTAATGGGGAGAGATTTAATTTGGGGATTACAGGAGGTAGGACAGATTAGGGGAGATCTAGGGGAAATTGTTGATCTGGTCAACAAGAGAGTTTGGATTTGGGTTAGCGAATCAAGACCCAATAGGAGGTGGGCTTGGTCCATGGGCTCAAAACAATTTAATTATTTAATTAGAGAATTGGGCTTATACTAAATAATTTAAATTACTGGGTTTATAATAAAAATTGGGCTCCAAAATATTTCGAATATTAAAATAGTTGAATAATCAGATATTGGGTTTCACAAAATAGTTTGAATAACATAATAAATTAAAAAGCGAATAGTTAAGAATTTAAAATACAGGAAAACACTTGAAAATACAAATTAACGGAAGCATGGGTTACATTAATATTTCATTTTCAATAGCTCAATCTCTTTCATCTTTCATCTTTCATCTCTTATCTATCTCTTCTTTAATTTTCTATCTGATTCACTTTAAAAATATATATATAGAATTTGAAAAAAAAAATATAGAGCTCAATCGGTGTATATTAAACAATGTCTTCAATAAAAAGTACACGGCCCTATATGATCCCCTACGAAATCTAAACATAACTTGTTTGAAAGTAGCAACCGTGTAGTAAAAATTTGGAATGCATGAAGTGCTACCTAGATAGTGATAAACACAAGTGTTACCGCTGATTTCGGTGTGGGGGTAAACAGATAAGATTTGTGAGTTCGAAAAAACCTGAACAGCTGATCCAAGCCTCCTTACTCCTGCCGCAACCTGCAAGGAAGTGCGAAACACCGGGGTTGATTCCGGCGACGCACCCTCCGACGCTCTTGTCAGTAACCAGTGGTGATTAAAGAAAGAGCTTAAGGTGGAAAAAGAGTGATTACCTGGTCACAGTGGCAGAGGGGAGGTATTTATAGTCGCTAGGGGAGAGATTAGAGGCTTGATTCCCTGTGTAACTGCTAGGAGAAAAATCGTCACAGTCTGTTTAGGAAACTAATCCCTGATTCCCGGTGAGAGCAAATCAGGCCCGTTGACTTGGTTAAATCAGTGGCCCTGATTTGTCTCTTTGTAGATCTGAGTTCGCTTCGGGTCGGGACCCGTACCCAGTCAGAGTGGATTCGTTTGCGGGTTGTTGGATTCGTGAGAAGGAGACCCAATACCCACTCTGGATCCATTTGTATGTGAAATTACCGTTTTACCCCCGAGCTTCAAGATTCGCGCCCAATCTGGACGGTTCCGATTTAACCCCATTTTTAGCCATATCATGAGCCCCCCACTCCTAAAGACTGAGTGTGATCAGCCTTTGAGGAGTAGTTTAACTGTTTTGGTGGCTAGTGGAGTTGTATCGGAGTCCAAAATGGAGGAGTTTGAATTTCGAAGGGGGTAGTGAGGTAATTTTTGATGTCATGTGCTATTCCCTAGTCATATTGAGTATTTGACGGCCTTTCATTTATTTCTTCGAATTATTTATTTAATTTTGCGACGTGTCCGCTAATCGTTCGGGGGCCTTAACAGTACATCCCAGGCAATAATTGTTCGTTCAGGGGCTCAAGAATATGCCCCCGAATTTTTGATTATTTTCTAGGGTTTTTAGTTAATTTTCCCGAATTTTTAGCAATTTTTTCGCAATTTTTAAATAAATAAAATGATTTAAATAAATAAAAAATGGTTATAAATACCAATTTATGACGTGGCTCGATCTGGGCCGTTGATCATGGTCGGGTGCGAATTTCTGAGAGATCCATCGGTTATTGTCGCTCGGCGGTTTTTCTCTGTTTGCGAGCTCGGAAAGGCACTTGCTCGGCCGCCGACCGGAGGGATAGGGGCTAGGCAGACCGAGCGACATGGCACAATCTGAAGCGTCGGATGATGGTGTGAATCCCAAGAAAACACTATCTTGTCTTTTAGCGCACGTGGCGCAGTCTGGGTCGTTCATCATTAGAAGCACGAGTTTCTGAGAAATCCAACGGTAGTTATCGCTCGGATGCTTTCTTTTCCGTTTGCGAGCTCGGAAAGGCACTTGCTCGGCAGCCGACCGAAGACAGGGGGTCTCGGCAGGTCGAGCGACGTGGCACAATCTGAGCCATTGGATGACGACGCGCATCTCAAGACGGGCACATTTCTCAAGAAAACACTATCTTGTCGCCTAGTGTCATCGGCAAGATCTGGGCCGTCTCATCGAGATCATGCGCGAAAGTTGAGGAGAAAGTGAGTTTTCTCCGTTTGCAGGGTCGGAAAGTTACTTGCTCGGTAGCCGACCGAAGACAGGGGGTCTCGGCAGGTCGAGCGACGTGGCGCAATCTGAGCCATTGGATGACGACGCGCATCTCAAGACGGGCACATTTCTCAAGAAAACAATATCTTGTCGCCTAGTGTCCTCGGCAAGATCTGGGCTGTCTGATCGAGATCATGCGCGAAAGTTGAGGAGAAAGTGAGTTTTCTCCGTTTGTAGGGTCGGAAAAGTACTTGCTCGGTAGCTGACCGAAGACAGGGGGTCTCGGCAGGTCGAGCGACGTGGCACAATCTGAGCCATTGGATGACGACGCGCATCTCAAGACGGGCACATTTCTCAAGAAAACACTATCTTGTCGCCTAGTATCCTCGGCAAGATCTGGGCCATCTGATCGAGATCATCCGCGAAAGTTGAGGAGAAAGTGAGTTTTCTCCGTTTGCAGGGTCGGAAAGGCACTTGCTCGGTAGCCAACCGAAGGCATGGGGCTTCGGCGGTCCGGGCGACCCAGCGCAATCTGTCTCGAGACGATCCTGTTCCCAAGGGCATTAATGGTGCCCCGGGGTTTGTGCGGCGTTCCACCTTCCCCAGGTCATTAAGGATAATTCCTTCAATTAATGCGTGGCGTTTCAACTTCCGAGGGTCATAATGGCCAGATCTTGGAGGAGAGCTTATAAGTACCCCACTTCCTTTGTCATTTCACTCACAACAATGTAGAGTTTCAAACCTCGGAGGTATTTGCCTTGGGTAACTTCTCTTTCGTGGTCCGAAGGGGTGGTTGCTCTTTTGCCTTGTTCTTCTCCCATTCCTGACAGCCCCGAAGTGGATGTCAGGGTCGGGGGAGAATAAGGCAATAGTGGTGACGACCGTAACCCGTACCCGAGGGATGAGTTACTTCGGAAGGATGGGTGGTCGTTCTTCCACCATGGTCTTCTCCTGACTCTGACTGCTCCAACGTGGGTGTTAGGGTCAGGAGATCATGGTGGAAGAGGTGATGATCCATGTCCGGAGCCGAGGGGTGAGTTCGTTCGGAAGGACGGGTGGTCACCCTTCCACCATGATCATCACCCAATTTTGACTGGCCCGATGGGGGTGTCAAGATCGGGGGTGGTCATGGTAGAAGGGGTGATGACCCTAGTCCGGATCCGACGGAGGGGTTCACTTCTGAAGGACTGGCGGCCGTTCTTCCGCCCAAATCTGCTCCTGACTCTGACGGCCCGAGTGGAGGTGTCAGGGTCAGGGGAGGTTTGGGCCGAAGGGTAGACCACCGAAGTCCGGATCCGAGGGACTGTGTGTTTCGGATGGACGGGGAGCTGCTCTTCCGCCTAGATCTTCTCCTGACTCTGACGTCCTGGATGGAGGTGTCAGGATCAGGGGAGATCTTGGCAGAGGGGTTGGCTGCTGAGGTCCAGATCCGAGGGGCGATCTGCCTCGGTTGGACTGGTGGTCGCTCTTCCACCATAATCTTCACCCGATTCTGATTGCTCCGATGTGGGTGTCAGGGTCGGGGAAGGTTATGGTAGAAGGGGTGATGACCCAAGTCCAGATCTGAGGGTCGAGTTTGCTTCGGGAGGACGGGTGGTCGTTCTTCTACAATGATCTTCTCCCGATTCTGAGTGCTCCAACGTGGGTGTCAGGATCGGGGAAGGTCATGGTAGAAGAGGTGATGACCCATGTCCGGAACTGAGGGACGATTTTTGCTTCGGAAGGACGGGTGGTCGTTCTTCCACTGTGGTCTTCTCCCAATTTTGACTGGCCCGATGTGGGTGTCAGGGTCGGGGAAGATCACAGTAGAAGAGATGATGACCTGGGTCCGGATCCGAGGGACTGCAACAGCTTCAGAATGATGGGTCGCCTCCCATCTCTGTCTTCCTTCCGGGCTGATGGCTTCTGATGGATGTCAACCCGGAGGAGTTAGAGATGGGGGGAGTGCCGATCTGCTTTTGACCGGGCCCCATGGGTCGACGGAATGCCGACCGAGACGTGGGGCCTGGGGGGCACGCCGAGGGCGGTGCCTTAAAACTTTGAATAAAAACTTTTCTGGTATCTTCAGTCAGAGGTGGGACGTCCGAGGGTGCAATAATCCGAGCGACGCGGCGTAATCGAAGCCGTCAGATGACATGGGGCAAGTGTAGCAGTCCGAGCGGCTTGACGCGATCTGGGCCTTTGGATGACGGCGCGCATCTCAAGACGGGTGCATTTCTCAAGAAAACACTATCTAGTGTTTTTGGCGAGATCTGAGCCGTCTGATCGAGATCATGCGCGAATGTTGAGGAGAAAGTGAATTTTCTCCACTTGCAGGATCGGAGAGGCACCTGCTCGGCAGCCGACCGAAGGCATGGGGCTTCGCTTGGTGAGGAGGTGGGGTGGTTTTGGGCCTTCGCGACGTTTCGAGTACGGCCCAAAAGTCGCGCCCTTACGTTTGGAAGTCCAAGGGACGTTCCTTTTTACTATAAATCTTCACCCCCCCTTAAACCAAGTCTCATTATTTACTTTCACTCTCTCTCTTCAGTTCTTACTTTCATCTTCGAAGTTTTCAGCTCTTTGGTGGTGGTGTTAGCTGTCGCGGCAAGGCGTTCTCTGTCTCCGGTGAACTTTTTGACCGAAGCTGTCACTTCGAGGTCAGTCTCTCTCCCCTCTCTTTTAGAAAATGGTTAAGATTACATCCTCGGATGAGACCCCCGCCTCGGAGTAAGCAGTAGGCCGAGGGGGTAAAGGGAAGGAGGTTCCGGAGCCGACCGATCAGCACGTCGTACGTCCGGATAGAGAGGGCGAGGTGGCCGAGCTGCCTAAGGAAGTCGCGGCGGTGTCCCAGAAGGGTAAAGCGGTGGTCACGATCGTGGAAACGCAGAAGACAGCGGGAGCGTTAGGTCGGCAACCCATTGCTCTGTCGAGCGTGGGAGGCGTACGGGACTATGCCGAGGACATCTTGGAGAAAGTGACCCAAGGTACGGCCAAGGCGGTGGAGGAGAATGAACCGAGAGAGCTGTCCGAGGTGGACCATACCATCTCGTCTCTTACGGAGGCCGACCTTCACCTGATCCGAAAGGGCTTCCAGATCCCTGCCGACTACGGACTGCTCCTCCCCGGGCCGGGTTTCCGAGCCAATACGAAGTCTTCGTCAGATGTGTGCGTCTTTCCGGTTGACTCCCTCATTGCTGGACTCCGCTTTCCCCTCCACCCGTTCGTTGTGGATGTCTTGACATGGTACGGTTTGAGCCCCGCCCAGCTGATGCCGAACACATGGAGGCATGTCATGGCATTCGTCCTCCGGTGCCAAGAGGTTGGTGCCGAGCCGAGTATGTTTCTCTTTCGGAGCCTCTACCGACCTTGTCAGCCAAAGTGAGACGAACAAAGGTTCTATCTTTCGCCACGAACGGGCGTGAAGTTGATCGAGAATCCGAACTCGATCAAACATTGGAAGGAAAAGTATTTCATCATCCGAGCCCCCGCGTCGTGGGTGATACCAACAGTTTAGGCGAAGGATGGCCTGCCCAAGCGAACCAAGAAGGAGCCGGTGCTGAGTGACGAGGAGACAGAGGTCCACAAGAAGCTCCTCGCCCTGCCAGTGCTAAGCTGGAAAGATATTACCAAGGAGGATCTGTTCCGAGGGGGTTTCAGTCCGATCGACCCTAGTATGCTTCTGGTATTTTTACTCTTTGCTTAAAGTTCATGAAAATTTTTCTAAGTTTTTTCGTTCGGCTTGTGCAGAGACGATGAAGCTGGACTACAAAGCTCTGATGGCGAAGGGCAGGTCGGAACAGGAGACGAAGAAGAGGAGGCCTTCGGCGGGGCCTCAGGACGGCTGAGCCTCGAAGAAGCCTTCGGTCGCGAAGGTCGCCGACCAGCCGAATGTTGTTGCGTCGGAGGCTGGTTCCGAGCAGGGGAGGTCATGGTCTCTGAACCTCCTGCTTCAGGGGCGCCGACACCGATCTCGAAGGGGGATGGTCCCGGTTTGTCGAGCGGTGCGTTCGGCGTGAAGGAGCTGTTGTCCCTCCAAGTTTCGCCCCTCACTGCCGAGGCGGAGAAGATCTTGACCGAGCGTCATAAGCAGATCTTCGTCCCCGACTGGCAGGTGATGAATGTCGACGGCTTCTTGGGCGACGGCAATATCTGCATGGAAGCGGTGAAGCACCTGCCGACCCCAAAGGATCGAGCGACCCTGAAGGCCGGGCTAGCGGGGGACGCCGCGATGCAGATTGCTCGGAACACCATGTCGGTAAGTAGGCCGAGCTCTTCTTTATCGAAACTTTTGCTGAGATTTTTCCAAGTCCTTGGGTTCGGTCTCTAACGTCTTGTTCTCTTTTTAGACCCTCTGCCACTTCAACTTCCTGCTCGAGGAGTTCGCGAGCAAGGAACAGGAACATGAGCAGGAGAGGGTGGAGTGTGTCAAGGTCGCGAAGCTGCTTGATGCCGAGCAGCTCCTCTCGGCGAAGAAGGGTGCCGAAGTGGCTGGGCTGGAGAAGCAGCTGGCCGACGCCATTCAGCTGTCGAAGGATGCGGTGACCAAACTTGAGGCCTCGGAGAAGGAGGTTGCCGAGCTGAAGGAGGAGCTGGCCAACGCTCGGTCGGAAGTGGAGAGGGCTCGGAAGAGGGCCGAGAAGATCATGGCCAAACACCAGAGGAAGGTGAAGAAGGTGAAGAAGGCTGTGCAGGAGGAGGCCGCGCAACACATGCTCCAGAACATGGAGGACGCCTACGGTCGAGCCTTGCTCCACGTGGCTGCCAGGAACCCGGGCTTCGACACGTCCTCCTACCGTTTTTACGACCCCGTGGAAGGGGAAGAGGAGGTTCCCGAGGGGATGCTCGACCCCGAGGGAGAGACGGAAGGCGTCGAAGGCCCAGGAGAGACCGAGGCCGAGGGTGAGGAGGAAGACGACTCTGAGGAAGAGAGCGGGAGCGAAGGCGAAGACGGGGGCGACGGCGAGGACGAATGCCATGACGTGCCTCCATGTGTTCGGCATCAGCTGGGCGGGGCTCAAACCGTACCATGTCAAGACATCCACAACGAACGGGTGGAGGGGAAAGCGGAGTCCAGCAATGAGGGAGTCGACCGGAAAGACGCACACATCTGACGAAGACTTCGTATTGGCTTGGAAACCCGGCCCGGGGAGGAGCAGTCCGTAGTCGGCAGGGATCCGGGAGCCCTTTCGGATCAGGTGAAGGTCGGCCTCCGTAAGAGACGAGATGGTATGGTCCACCTCGGACAGCTCTCTCAGTTTTGAATGAAAACAGTGTGTTTGGCCAAAATTTATCCAAGTGTTGAGTCTCGGATTTTGTGTTTGATTTGGTGTGGAATTCTCCAAGTGTTGGGTCTCGGATTTATCTCTGATTTTCAGGTAAGGTTCGGTCAGATTACGGAGGTTGCATACCTTCATAAGGAGCTGGCCAAAACGAGGGGTGAGCTCTCGAATAGCCGACAGAGGCGGTTTCTCATGCTCTTGAAGCTGGAGGAGACAAAGGCAGCTGTACGGAAGTATTGTCGCGAGTTGTGGCAACTGCGGAAGCAACCCCAAGCCCCTTGTCTCGAAGGTGATGTCGAGCGGCTCCGTAGTGAGCTTACTACCGCCGAGCGGAAGAATGACGAGCTTTTGGCCGAGGTCCAACATATGGAATTAGCGGAGAAAGAACGCTCGGCGGCGAAAGAAAGGCTAACTTCCGAGCTAGAGAAGGCGTCGGCCGAGCGCAAGAGGTTGTTGGCCGAGGTCGACAGGCTCAGGAGGATCACGATAGACAGGGGGATCGAGGTCACCTACTTCCGACGGCTCGCGACCGATGGCGCCAATGTCTCTGGCTCGTCAAGACCCTCTCGTTTGAAGAAGTTGGCGAAGGACGACGCCCTGAGAGACAGAATCATTGAACTGGAGGAAGAGGTCGCGTCACTCAAGCCTATGCCGGAGAGGGCCAACATCCGCAGTACGTCGTGCACTCGCGAAGAGAGCGAGAGAGGGATTTCCTTTTACGAACTCGCGACACATTTGCCTGCGGCTAGGCGGAGCCCTGCTGACGCTCAGAGTAGCGCAGCCGTCTCGTCGAGCGGAGCCTCGGTCGGCGCCACAGTCAAGGTCAGCGGCGAAGGGGGGTCACGCTTCGTTGGTTTGGAATCGAGCTCGGAGGTCAGGCCTCGTCGTCCTCGCATTTCCTTGAACCGAAGCGTTCCCCTTCCGAAGAGGCCCTGATCGTGTCGTTTTGTGTTTCTTCTGATTGGTTGCGAAACTTTGTAGTAGAGTCGGTCTCGTTGTATTGTGGAGCTATTACATATGAATTTGAAAGTTTGATTGGAAAATTCTTCAAGTGTTGTGCCTCGAAAGTGTATTGAAACCTTGCTATTCATTTTCCCTTCTTTTCAACTCCTGGTGTCAGACCAATACACCGATCCCAACGGCTCGGACAATGAAGCTGACGCTGAGGTGACCTCCGGGGTGGTGAAGTCGCGCTCGTCGAAGTGCCGAGAACGGCATCATGGAGTGGAGCTAGAGTTACGTCGAGCTGAGAGCGAGCGGGCCCACCTTCAGTCCGTCCTCGGCCAACGGGACGCCGAGATCCAATGCTTGGAGAGCAGGATCATCGAGGCGACCCCCGCAGGGGAAGATGAGGACTCGCAGACAGCTTTTAGCAATGCTCTTCGGGTCCAGTGTATTAGGCACAATCAGTCGAAGATATTAGCCGAGCGGGACGATTTGCTCTACGAGATTCATCACTTACAGACTGTGGAGGCGAAGCTTCGAAAGGAGGCGGAGGAGCTAACAGCCGAAGGGGAAGTGCTGGCGACCGAAGAGATCAGTGAAGTGTAATGGGTCGGTGCTGTATTATTTGTTTTCTAGTATTTTGTAACTATGGAAAGACTGCTTTGTATTGTGTCCCGATCATTAATAAAATTCCTTTGTGGCTCTGCGTATTTGTTTTGCTTGCGAGTGTGTTGGCTGTGCCGAGGTCCTCGAGCCGAGCACATGGTGCCGTCGGCTAGAGTCTTGAGGCGAACGAGCTCCTGACGGAGCGGTACCTTGTCGTTTAGCGATTCTGACAAGATCTGGGTCGTCGGATATCGGCGCGGATCTCGATGCGGCGCAGTTCCCAAGAAAGTGCTATCTTGTCGTTTTAGCGCTGTTGGCGGGATCTGAACCGTCGGATGATGGCACGAATCTCGAGGCGGTTCAGTTCCCGAGAAAATGCTATCTTGTCGTTTAGTGTCGGTGGCAAGATCTGGGCCGTCTGATCGAGATCAATCATGAAAGTTGAGGAGAAAGTGAGTTTTGTCCGTTTGCAGGGTCGGGAAGGCACTTGCTCGGTAGCCGACCGAAGGCGTAGGGTTTCGGATATCGGCTTCTAAACAAGATTACTCGTATTATGTTGCCGGACAGTGCTTCGGTCCCCATCTTCTTGCGAAGCCGGGGGGGTGAGCCGAGCTCTTTCCCTTTATGGGATTCGTCGGTCACGGCGTGCGTTCGATGGTTGTGGGTGCAACTCTGAATGGTGATCTACCTGTGGCTCGTCAAGGGACGAGCCGAGGAGGTAATGTCGAGCCGAGTGTTGGACTCCGAACCATCGGTAAGTTTGTTCCACAGTTGTGGGAGCAATTCCGAACGGCGATCTACCTCTGGCTCGTCCGGGGACGAGCCGAGGAGGTAAAGTCGAGCCGAGTGTTGGACTTCGAACCATCGGTATGTTTGTTCAACGGTTGTGGGAGCAATTCCGAATGGCGATCTACCTCTGGCTCGTCCGGGGACGAGCCGAGGAGGTAAAGTCCAGCCGAGTGTTGGACTCCGAACCATCGGTAAGTTTGTTCAACGGTTGTGGGAGCAATTCCAAACGGCGATCTACCTCTTACTCGTCCGGGGACGAGCCGAGGAGGTAAAGTCCAGCCGAGTGTTGGACTCCGAACCATCGGTAAGTTCAACGGTTGTGGGAGCAGTTCCGAACGGCGATCTACCTCTGGTTCGTCCGGGGACGAGCCGAGGAGGTAAAGTCGAGCCGAGTGTTGGACTCCGAACCATCGGTAAGTTCAACGGTTGTGGGAGCAGTTCCGAACGGCGATCTACCTCTGGCTCGTACGGGGACGAGCCGAGGAGGTAAAGTCGAGCCGAGTGTTGGACTCTGAACCATCGGTAAGTTTGTTCAATGGTTGTGGGAGCAATTCCGAACGGCGATCTACCTCTGGCTCGTCCGGGGACGAGCCGAGGAGGTAAAGTCAAGCCGAGTGTTGGACTCCGAACCATTGGTAAGTTCAACGGTTGTGGGAGCAGTTCCGAACGGCGATCTACCTCTGGTTCGTCTGGGGACGAGCCGAGGAGGTAAAGTCGAACCGGACATGGACTCCGAACCATTGGTTGAAAAATAACAAAAAATAATGAATAGGGGAGGAGATACGTAAACGAATTTGTAAGCATGAAAGAGCATTCTTTATTGATAATCGACGGCGAACCGTTTTACATGTTACAGCTCATGAAAATAGATTACAAATTAGAGGAGAGGAATAGCTCGATATCCTATAATACTTAGAATTGGCGCCGGGGCACTTTCTTGGTATTTCAGGAGATGGTCGGCATTCCAGGTCCTCGGAATCTCTCTGCCCTCTAGATCTTCCAGAGGATATGCTCCGGGCTGAACTACCCCCGTGATCCTGTACGACCCATCCCAGTTCGGAGCCAGCTTGTTCTTCTGACTGGGGAAGGATATGGCTAGTTTCCTCAAGACTAAATCTCCTTGCTTAAGGCTCGTGGGTCGAACCTTCTTGTTGTATGCCAACTCGACCCTTCTTCGGTAATTCTGCTGCCGAACCGACGCTCTTTCCCTCAGCTCATCTATCAGATCTAAGTCTGCCCTGAGGTCCCTAGCGTTCTGTTCCTCGTCGTACGCTACAAGCCGAGGGGAAGGTATTCCGACCTCGAGGGGTATCACGGCCTCGGATCCATAGGTGAGGTTGAAAGGGGACTCTCCTGTGGGGGTCCGCTTGCTCGTGCGGTAGTTCCATAGGACGTTGGGGAGTTGGTCGACCCATAGGCCTTTGGAACTTTTGTCCAGCCTTTTCTTGATGCCTGCGAGGATCTGCCGATTAGCGTTTTCTGCCTGTCCGTTCGACTGAGGGTGGGAGACGGACGAGAAGCGCTGCTGGAAGGCAAGGTCGTCGCACAGAGCTCGGAACGCTGCGCCGGTGAACTGAGTCCCGTTGTCCGTCACGAGGACGCGGGGGACGCCGAATCTGCAGATGTTGTTCTTCCAGAAGAATTGCACCACCTTGTTCTCGGTTATTGTGGCGAGGGGTTCGGCTTCGACCCACTTCGAGAAGTAGTCGATGGCTACGACCAAGAACTTGAATTGACCTGGAGCCGGAGGGAAAGGCCCTAGTAAATCCATCCCCCACATTGCGAAGGGGATAGGACTTGATAGGGAGGCGAGGTTGGCTTGAGGGAGGCGACGAATACTGGAGTGTCTCTGTCAAGAGTTACACTGCCGAACGTGTCGCTCGGCGTCTTGAAGGAGGGTCGGCCAGAAGTATCCATAATTCAAGGCTTTCCGAGCCAAGGACCTGGATCCTGAATGTGCCCCGCCGATGCCTTCATGGAGCTCTTGTAGGGCATAGTCGGCTTGTTCCGGAGAGAGGCACCTTAGGTATGGTCGGCCGTCTATTTGAGAGAAGGAGCGTTTGTATAAGGTACCCTCGATCAAGACATACCGCTCGGGCCCGGGTTCTGACTCGGCGTGCTTCTTTGGGATCCTCGAGCAGGACCCCGTCCCTCAAGAATTCTACCAACGGCTTCATCCAATTATCATGCAGCATTACTGGCAACGACTCCACCGAGCCGGGTGTCTCGTCTTCTATGCTCGGCCTAGAGAGGACTTCGATCATCACGGTCTGTTCGAGACCTTGTAGGGAGGACGAGGCCAATTTGGAGAGGGCATCGGCCTGAGAGTTGTCCTCACGGGGGACCCGTTGGATGAGCACCTCTTCGAACCGGCTCATGAGAGTCCGAACCTTAGCCAAGTATTTTGCCATCCGCTCGTCTCGGGCCTCGTACTCGCCCAAGACTTGGTTCACGATAAGCTGGGAGTCGCTATGGATTCGGAGGCGCTGCGCCCCAGCACTTCGGGCAAGTCCGAGGCCTGTGATGAGTGCTTCGTACTCCGCCTCATTGTTGGAAGCCTTGAAGTTCATACGGATCGCATACTGGAGGACGAAGTCGTCAGGACCGTTGAGGATGATACCGGCGCCGCTTCCTTTGTTACAGGAGGAGCCGTCCACGAAGACCGTCCAAATGGGGGGTCCGTTCGGGATGTGGCCGACTTCAGTGATGGTGGATTCTATGATGAAGTCGGTGAGGGCTTGTGCTTTAATTGCTGTCCGAGGTTGGTAGGAGATGTCATGTTGGCTCAGCTCTATTGACCACTTCATTAGCCGGCCCGAGGTCTCGGGCTTGTGGAGGATCTGCTTTAGAGGTTGGTCAGTGAGGACAACGACCGAGTGGGATTGAAAGTACGGCCGGAGCTTCCTTGCCGCCATGACCAAGGCGTAGGCCATCTTCTCTATCCTCGGATAGCGGAGCTCGGCGTCCCAAAGCACCTTGCTCACGTAGTAGATGGGCCTTTGGGCCCGGTCCTCCTCTCTCACCAAGACAGCACTTAGGGTCTGCTCGGAAGCAGCCAAGTAGATGAAGAGAGTCTCGCCCGGGACCGGTTTGCTGAGCAGAGGGGGGTTCACCAAGTAGGCCTTCAGTTGGTCGAACGATTCCTGTTGTGGTTGGCCCCATTCAAAACTCCTAGCCCCCCTGAGTGCTTTGAAGAAGGGGAGGCACTTTTCCCCAGACTTCGAGAGGAACCAGCCGATAGCTATGAGCCGACCAGTCAGCTTCTACACCTCCTTGACATTCCGGGGCGGGGCCATGTCTAATATGGCCTTGATCTTCTCGGGATTGGCTTCGATCCCTCGCTGGCTCACCATGAAGCCGAGGAACTTTCCCGAAGAGACCCCGAACGCACACTTGTTCGGGTTGAGCCGCATGCTGTGCCTTCTCAACACGCCGAAGGCCTCTTGGAGGTCGGCCACGTGGTCAGTGCCTCGGATACTCTTGACGAGCATGTCGTCAACGTACACCTCCATATTCCGGCCTATCTGGCTCTGGAAGACCTTGTTGACGAGGCGCTGATAGGTGGCGCCCGCGTTCTTCAACTCGAACGGCATGACCCGGTAGCAGTAGAGACCCTGGTCAGTGATGAAGGAGGTCTTCAGAATGTCCGGGGGGAACATTCGAATTTGATTATAGCCGGAGAAGGCGTCCATGAAGCTGAGGAGCTCATGGCCCTGAGGTGGCATCAATGAGGGTGTCGATGTTCGGAAGAGGGAATGGGTCCTTCGGACACGCCTTATTCAGGTCGGTGAAGTCGATGCATATTCTCCAAGAGGCGTTGGACTTCTTGACCATTACAACATTAGAGAGCCACTCGGGGTAGTTTACCTCCTGTATGAACTTGGCCTTCAAAAGTTTATCCACCTCCTCCTTGATGGCCTGCTGTCGCTCGGGAGCGAAACTTTCGTCTCTTCTGCTGAACCGGTTTGCACCCCGGTTCGACACTTAGGCGGTGGACTAGCAACTCCTCGGAGATGCGGGGCATATCCGCGGCCGACCAAGCGAACAGGTCGCGGTTATCCCGGATGCATTTAACCAAGTCAGAGCACAGCGCAGTCAGTAGGTACTTGCTGATGAGGAACTTCCGGCTCGGGTCCTCGTCCGAGAAGAGCACTTCTTCTAACTCGTCCGCCGGCTCGGACGTTGGCCGAACTTTCGGCTCGGGGATTTCTAGTGTCTTGCCGGTCCCCCAGTGGAAGTCATGTAGCACTTCCGGGCTGTCTCTTGGCTTCCCCTGACTTCCCCTACTCCTGACCGAGTGGGGAACTTCATTTGAAGATGGTACGCCGAGGGGACAACTTCCAGGGCAGCTAGGCCGGGTCGGCCTAGGATGACATTGTATGCGGCCGGGACGTCGACGACCATGAAGTCCATCGGCTCGGTACGGGTAGTAGGGACATTCCCAGCGGTCACGTCTAGGGTTATTACTCCCTCGACAGTTACTGGGACCCCCGTGAACCCGTGGAGTGTGTAACCGGCCGGCTTGAGACGGTCCCGAGACAGCTGCAGACCTCGGAAGGCCGAGAGAAAGAGGATGTTCACCGAGCTCCCGTTATCTACCAGGACCCTCTGCACCTTGAAGTTTGCCATGAGGAGGTCGATAACCAGTGCGTCGCAGTGAGGGGTCCGGACCCCTTCGAGGTCTTCATCAGAGAATGTCACCGGGACGCCGAGACCTTTGGGGGGAGGAGCGCTGTGGACCGAATTGACCTCTCGGACGAAGGCCTTCCGGGAGGAATTGGAGGAGCCCCCCATGGGGCCTCCATGAATGAGGTGCAGGACCCGCTCTTCCTCAAACTCGGGAGTTTCATCGCGCCGCTCGGATCGCTTGTTAGCCCCCCGAGGCGGAGGGGTAGCATGGTCCGCCCGGTCACTTGCTTTCACAAATTTGGCCAGCTGCCCCTTCTGGATGAGGGCCTCTATCTCACTTTTCAACGCCCGGCAGTCGTTGGTCTCGTGGCCGTGGTCCCGGTGATAACGACACCATTTCTCTTTGTTTCTCCTTTTGGCC
The DNA here is from genome assembly GCA_017893485.1 of Hemerocallis citrina. Taxonomy (NCBI): domain Eukaryota; kingdom Viridiplantae; phylum Streptophyta; class Magnoliopsida; order Asparagales; family Asphodelaceae; genus Hemerocallis; species Hemerocallis citrina. The sequence goes on from CM030359.1 coordinate 109,113,553, forward strand.
GGGGTGTTTATCCTCAGAGCGGGTGGCAGTAGGCCTTCCTTCTCCACTTCCATCAAGATAGTGGAGACACTGGTGGTGAGGGGAGTGAACTTCTCGAACTTGGGGAGAGGACGGCGCTGACCACCGTTGTCCTTCTGCATCTTCTTCGATCCCTCCCCCTCGGTCGCCTTCCTCTTCGATCCGGAGGCCGACCCTCCGAAGTTCGGGAGGCACTCGGCCTCTTCCGCCCGAATGTACTTCTCGCACCTTAGGAGAAGGTCGGCAAAGTTGTGAGGGGGCTTCTTAGCGAGGGACGACCGGAGGTTGGAGTTGAAGGCGTTCGATTGGAACGCAACAGTCGCCACTGACTGATCTAGGGTGGCGATAGACCGGACTTCTGCGGTGAATCCCTTCACGTAGTCCCTCAGTTTCTCTCCCCTTTCTTACCGCAAGTTGAGCAGGGAGAGGCTCGTCTTCTCGGCCAGCCTGTTACTCACAAAGCGAGTAATGAACAGCGTCTCGAACTGCTCGAACGAGAAGATGGAAGAGGGGGCGAGCCTGGAGTACCACTCCCGAGCCGACCCCCGGAGGGTGGCTGGGAAGGTCTTACAGAGCATGGCGTCGGAAGCTTGATGGATCAGCATTAACGTCTTGAAGCTTTCGACGTGATCAACTGGGTCGGACTCCCCTGAGTACATTTCAAACTGCGGGGGTTTGAAACTTCTCGGTATGGGGGCCTCCATGATCGTCCGAGAGAAAGGGGGTCTGCTGGGCCGGACGGTTCCTGCTCTGGACTCCTCCTATCTGTCTATGCGACCAATGCGCCTCTCTACCTCATGGAGACGGCAGTTGAGGGCATCGTCCCTCCGCTGGTAATTATACGATCCCCCAGACTCTTCTTCATAGGAAGGGGAGCGGGGACTGCGGCGCCGGTAGTCCTGGGATCGGCGGGGACTATACTGCTGCTGCTGGCGACTGGGAGCCGGGATAGGACTTCTGGATCGGCGACGAGGACTGGGAACCCTCTGGGGTGTTGGAGCCCTCTGGGCATTTTGGTTGTGCTGCCGAAGGTTGAGGGCCTGCAGCACGGTGTCTTGGAATTGTAGGAACTCGGCACGAGTGATAGGTGCCTCATTGTTCCTCCGAGGATGCCGATCCGTGGGGGAATGCGGCCTCCTCCTTCGGTGCTCGGGAGATGTCGCTGGGCCCCTGCGGTCCGGAGAACTCCTACCGTCTCGGCGATGAGGGGACCGCTCACCCTGATGCTGGCAGGAGGCTCCCTCTCGGGCCCGCCTCTCATCAAGGTGGGTGCGGAGGTCCTCATCTTTCTGGCGGTTCAGGATTGTGTTGCGGAGGTCAGGGTGGTGAGAAGCCATTGAATCCGAGGATTCATTATGAACCGAGACATGGTCCAGATTGAGGGGCTGCTTCTGCTTCCGATCGTTATGACCAGAAGGGCCATTGTTGGGTTGCTGTTTGGGATGAGGAGGTTGGCCCTGCTGGGCCAGGGGAGGAAGTTGGCCCTGCTGAGCCGGGGGAGGAAGGTCGGGTTGGGGAACAGGATTGCCAGGGACTTCCTCCGTCTGATCGGCAGGATTGGGCCCGCGGTTGGACCCTCTAGACCTGACCTTCTTCGGAGGCATGGTTGCAGAAGACGACGAGGAGGAGGGTGAGGCTGTTCATGTGGCGTTTCCCACAGACGGCGCCAATCTGTTACCGCTGATTTCGGTGTGGGGGTAAACAGATAAGATTTGTGAGTTCGAAAAAACCTGAACAGCTGGTCCAAGCCTCCTTACTCCTGCCGCAACCTGCAAGGAAGTGCGAAACACCGGGGTTGATTCCGGCGACGCACCCTCCGACGCTCTTGTCAGTAACCAGTGGTGATTAAAGAAAGAGCTTAAGGTGGAAAAAGAGTGATTACCTGGTCACAGTGGCAGAGGGGAGGTATTTATAGTCGCTAGGGGAGAGATTAGAGGCTTGATTCCCTGTGTAACTGCTAGGAGAAAAATCCTCACAGTCTGTTTAGGAAACTAATCCCTGATTCCCAGTGAGAGCAAATCAGGCCCGTTGACTTGGTTAAATCAGTGGCCCTGATTTGTCTCTTTGTAGATCTGGGTTCGCTTCGGGTCGGGACCCGTACCCAGTCAGAGTGGATTCGTTTGCAGGTTGTTGGATTCGTGAGAAGGAGACCCCCCCAATACCTACTCTGGATCCATTTGTATGTGAAATTACCGTTTTACCCCCGAGCTTCAAGATTCGTGCCTAATCTGGACGGTTCCGATTTAACCCCATTTTTAGCCATATCAACAAGACTGTAAGAACTGACATTTGTTAACTGTTATCTGTTACATGCTACTGGACACTATTATCTGCTACTGTCTGACTAATATATGATACTGCTATCCGTGCACCTGTCTGCATACTGTTGTCACTTGACACATGTTACTTGTACCTGTTAGTATACCATGCTATTTGATTATGTTTTCCTAATTCATGTTAGATATTCTATTCTGTTGATATGCCTATACCATGCTATGTTCGTTTCTGCTATTATTTTATATCAGTTTATTTATTCCCTGTACTTGTATCCTGCACTACAAGCGGCCCGTAACTTGCATTGACGGGAGTTTATTTTCTTTTTCCTCTTCCTACAATTTATTTAATTGCAGACCTGGGTGATCGATGCCAAATGGAGTTAGTGATATGAGATATTAGTATTGGAGTTTTTATTATTATTTCTGTTGCTTATTTGAATATTGTATTTGATATTTTGATTTATTTTGTATTTGGACAATGTGACCCAGGATATTGACTTGTTCAGATCTGATTTATTTGAGATTATTATGTTTTGGTTTCAAGTAAAATTCTAGTTGGTATATTTGATTCGATTATGCATATATGGTTGATTTCTCTTGCTTTCGACTCTGATTATTTCTGTGAGATGTTGTAAAGATTCTGAACAGCTTATGGATGATGAAAAGCATTCGCTGGGCTTAGTCACGTATCCGTATTCCGTATTCTCTTTTTGGAAAGCGAGGCGTGACAAAGTTTTTAGTGGTATCAGAGCCCAGGTTTGGCGAATGTATTAGTTGCCTAATATATTAGACAAGCTTGGCTCGAACTGGGATCGGCTCAACATTTCACCAACCATGAATGCATAAATGAATTATTATCAACTTTGATCTAAATGCTAACTGTTTTTGATTTTTGTGCAGACTATGACTCGTAGATGTTCTACTTCTCGTCCCCAGGATGATCAGCCTGGGATTGAAGCTATTACCACTGTGTTGGAGCGGCTGATCAATATACAATAGAACCACAGTGACTTGGTGATGGTTGCTTTGGAAGCTTCTCGGGTTCCGCTGCCTGCTGTGCCTATGCAGGATTCCTCTCCGTTCGGGTACAGTTATGGACTTCATGAGGTTGCATCCCAACAGGTTTTCAGGCACTGGGATGCCTTTGGAGGCAGAGCAGTGGTTGATTCGGACTGAGCAACGGCTTTTGGTAGCTAGAGTTGCAGATACAGATCGAGTGGATGTGGTAGCCATCCAACTGGTGGACCTGACTCATATTTAGTGGAGGTCCGAGTCCGAAAGGCTCGAACGACCAATCACTTGGGCCACTTTCACTTGGGGCTTCTTGGAGAAGTTCTTCCCCAGCAGCACTAGAGTTAAGATGGAGCACTAGAGTTGAGATGGAGCAATAATTCTTGGCCCTGAAATAGGTCGGTCATTGTTTTATTATTGAAATTTTGTTACATATTGTCCATGCAATGTTGTAACATGAGACTTTCTTGAAACATGGCTCTAGGTCTGTGGACGAGTATGCAGCTAAATTTATAAGACTTAGCCGCTCCGTAGCCGTTCTTGTGGCGAACGAAGATGACAGGGCTCGTAGATTCATTTTGGGGCTTGAGCAAGAGATTAGGGTGGAGCTTGTCTCCCTTCACTTGTGCACTTATGCAGAAGCTCTTAATGCAGGTCGAGCTCAGGAGTAGGCTCGTGGTGGTTTGGCTCTTTCTCAGCGGACTGTTCCACACTCCTCTATGGTTGCTAGGCCTTCTGGTGGGCCAGTTCAGAGGCATGTTCCTACCCCGCCTATCAGGACAACTCCTTACTTTTCTGCTGGTTCCCAGAGGGGTGGTTTTTCTGACTTCTGCCAGATGTCTGGGCATGACCACAAGTACTGTTGACGCGTCAACCGCTGGTGCTTTAGGTGTGGCACCACTGATCATTCTGTACAGGATTGTCCGCAGCCGCAACAGCAGTTGGTTCTTCCAGCTAGGGGTCCTGTTCAGCAGGTGGCTCCAGCTCGTGGTCCAGTCAGGCCACCACTTCCTCCGTAGCGCCAGATTTTCGGTCAAAGGACCGATGTTCCAAGGAGAGGTCAGGCTTTCAACCTGACTGCTGCAAATGCGCAGTCAGCTGAAGGTGTTGTTGCAGGTATTTTGCTTTGTTGTTTTGTTGTTCCTTTTTTTGCTTCATTCTTTTTGTCTTGCTTTATTTTCTTTCTACATTGTGTTTTCCTCACCCCTATTCAACTATTCCTTAATCCCTTGTCTTTTGATTCTATCTTAGGTGTCGTTTTTGTTTGCTCTTTTCCTGCTCATGTTCTTTTTTATTCCAGGGTAATTCATTCTTTTATCTCCTCTCGATTTGTGGCTTGCCATCAGTTAGATTGCAGCATCATGTCAGAGCTTGGAACATTGTGACAGGTGGTGGAGTTGTTATTTGTTCCCGGGAGTGCAGGCAGTGTCCCGTAATTATTGGTAGCACAGATTTATAGGCCAATCTAATTGTAATTGGGAATTCAGGATTCGATGTCATTCTTGGTATGGATTGGTTGGGTGAGTCCCATGCCATTATTGATTGCCGTGCCAAGAAAGTTGTGTTCCGAATTCCAGATTGCATGGAATTTGAGTTTCATGCCAGGGAGTCTTCCCATGGCCGAGCTGAGACTGCAGTTGATCAGGAGGTTTGTGCGATGGAATTGCATTCAGACTGTGAGGCTGCGACTCTAGTAGTGCGGGATTTTCTGGATGTTTTTCCAAAAGAGTTGCCTAGCTTACCCCCGAGTAGGGATGTGGAGTTCGGTATTGAAGTTCAGCCGATTACAATGCCTATATCGAAGAGTCCCTACCGGATGACACCGGTTGAGTCAGCAGAGCTTAAGGTGCAGATTCAGGAGTTGCTTGATTTGGGGTTCATCAGATCCAGTGTTTTGCCTCGAGGTGCTCCAATCCTTTTTGTCAACAATAAGGATGGTAGTCGTCGACTGTGCGTGGATTATCGGGAACTAAATAGTGTTACTGTGAAGAACCTATATCCGTTGCCCAGGATCGATGATTTTTTTGATCAGTTGAGTGGAGCTGCTGTTTTCTCGAAGTTAGATCTTCGTTCTGGGTATCATCAGATCAAGGTGAGAGCGACTGATATACAGAAAACTACATTCTGGACCAGATATAGGCACTATGAATATCTTGTGATGCCGTTCGGGGTCACGAACGTGCCTACTGTATTCATGAGTCTTATGAACTGGGTCTTTTCTCAGTTCTTGGATAGATTTGTGGTGGTCTTCATTGATGACATTTTGGTGTATTCTCGGAATCGGGAAGATCATGCTGAGCATTTTAGAGTGGTTCTGCAGACTTTGAGAGAGAATCATCTCTATAGGAAACTCAGCAAGTGTGAGTGTTGGATGGACATGGTTTCTTTCTTGGGGAACATTATCTTGGGCGATGGTATTTCTGTGGATCTGGCCAAGGTTGAGGCTGTGAAGGATTGGCCTGTTCCCAAGTCAATTTCACAGGTCAGGAGTTTTCTTGGTTTTGCTGGCTATTATCGGAAATTTGTCCAAGATTTTTCGAAGACAGCAGGACCATTGACTAAGCTGACTGGGAAGGATCAGAAGTTCTGTTGATCTGAGGCTTGTAGTGAGGCTTTGCTGAGTTGAACCACAGGTTGACATCAGCGCCGGTGTTGACTATTCCAGACAGTTCAGGCGGATTTATAGTTCACTGTGTGGTAAGGGTCTTGGAGCTGTTCTGATGCAGAGGGGCCGTGTCGTTGTGTATGCATCGAGAAAGTTGTGGCCACATGAGAAGTACTACCCGACTCATGGCTTGGAGTTAGCAGCAATGATCTATGCTTTGAATCTGTGGAGACATTATTTACTTAGAGACCGAGTGGAGATCTTTACAGACCGCAAAAGTCTCAAGTACGTCTTCACCCAGAAGGAGTTGAACATGAGGCAAAGGCATCGGTTGGAACTTATGGCCGATTATAACATCAGTTTGTAATACCAACCTGGTAAAGTAAACTTTGTGCCAAATGCTTTGAGCAGGAGACCGGCAGCTATGTTCCTAACTCAGCAGAGGGATTCAATTGAGCAGATGCGGAGGTTGGAGTTGGATGTTTTGTTGCTGAATTCTTATCAAAGTTGTTTGGTGCTCCAGCTTCAGTCGTCTCTTGTTGATCAGATCAAAGGGGCGCAGGCTGGTCATGCACAGTTGCAGGGTTTTCTAGCCGAGGTTGAGTCTGGTTCCAGAACGGACCTGGTTATTCATGCTGATGGATTGCTTCGTTTTGGGTCAAGGTTATGTGTCCCGAAGGGTGAAGTTCGTCAGAGGTGGCTTGAAGAAGCCTACAAGTCTTCATATTCTATCCATCCTGGCGGTACTAAGATGTATCGGATTTGAAGCTTCATTTCTAGTGGCATGGTATGAAGAAGGCTGTGGCTCGGTTTGTTTCTCAGTGTTCGATCTACCACCAGGTTAAGGTAGAGCATCAGAGGACTGCCAGACTTCTTCAACCGCTTCTCATTCCAGAGTGGAAGTGGGAACATATCACTATGGATTTTGTGACCGCTTTGCCGAGAAGTCCTAAGGGTCATAATGCTATTTGGGTGATTGTTGACCGTTTGACAAAGAGTGCTCACTTCATTCCCTTCCGTGTCGGATAGTCTACTGAAAGCCTAGCTGAGAAGTACATGCAAGAGATTGTCATATTTCATGGGGTTCCAGTTAGTATTGTATCCGACAGGGATACAAGATTCAGATCTCAGTTCTGGGAGAGTCTTCAGAACAGTTTGGGGAGTAAATTAAAGTGCAGTACAACTTTTCATCCCAGACTGATGCACAGTCAGAAAGGACCATCCAGATTCTTGAGGACATGTTGCAGTCCTATATGCTGCAGTTCGATGAATCATAGGAGGACCATTTGCATCTCGTAGAGTTCTCGTACAATCAGGCCAGTCTTAAAATTGTACCGTTCGAGGCACTTTATGGGCAGAAATGCAGATCAACAGTGTGCTGGGATGACATTGGTGAGAGGAAGTTGTTGGGTCCAGAGTTGATTACCAGGACAGTTGATGCTGTGACTCAGATCAGGGAGCATCTTTAGGTAGCCCAGGATAGGCAGAAGGAATGGGCTGATGTCTATCGGAGAGCTTTGGAGTTTGAGGTTGGTGACTTTGTTTTCCTTAAGGTATCGTCTTGGCGCGGAGTCATTCGGTTCGGTGGTGGGGGCAAGCTTAGCCCTAGGTTTATTGGACCGTTTGATATTGTGGAGCGAGTAGGTAAGGTGGTGTAACCCCTGTTTTTTGTTTTGTGTATTTTTGGAGTGTATTTTTCGTTTTGGTGTATTTTTCTCTCTTGTATTCTTTCTTAACCGTATATTGGAGTTGTTTTCAATATATATATGTCTTATTTAATTTTTTAGCTCTTTGTGTTTGATTGATTGTTTCTTTCGTTTTGTTCTTCATTATTTTGTTCTTTCTTCATTTTTGGTCTCGTTCTCTTTATTTTGTTCTTGGGAGCTTGAGATGGTGGTGATTGGTCGTCCTATTTTCCAATCTTTTTGTTGGAACCCTATTTGACTACCAAAGCCAAATTAAAATCCCCAATCCTATTGTTATCCTATACATTTGTACCCTATTTGAAACCCATTAAAACAAATCCTATTACTACTCCTAATTACCCACAACCCAAATACCCATTAACCCAACTTGTGTTTCTCAACCCTAATCCCCTTATATATATATACTCTCTAATCTCCCTCATCTAAACCCTAACCCTAGTCTCTCTCCCTCCCCTTGTTTGCGGCTGCACACCCAGGTCAGCCCAGGCCACCGTCGACCCTACCTCAAGCCGACCCTACTCCAGGCCGACACCCACTCTCCCCGGCCTGTGTGCAAACGCGACAGCCACCATGCCCAAGCCCCTCTTCTAGCCTGGCCTAGTCTCTCTTTGACCATCCCGACCGCCTCACACCACCCCACAATCCCTCGTCTCTCTCTCGTGGTGTTCTCTCGTGGTCGCAAGCCACTATCGCCATTCATCCCTCTTGAATCATCTCGCTTTTGGAGTTTTTGTTCGTGTAGAGATTTTCGCTCTAGTTGCTTGGATTCATTCATTCGCAGATTTTCATTCGGGGGTTTTGCTCCTACTCTTGATTTGCATCATTCTTCATCTTCGGTTAAGGCAAGTAACTTGTACTCCAATTCATTTGTTTGATACAAGTCAAAAATACCACCTATAGTGTAGTTGGGTCTAGAGACGACTCTTGTTTGTGATAGCTTGATGGGTTTTGCCTGTATTGTGAAAATTTGACCATAGATGACTCACGACACAATATGGACATGAATTAACTTAGGTTTTACCCGTTGTTGATTTTGATCATATATGTGAGACTTATGTGAGAATTAGTGATTTTTGTTGAGACCCATGTGATATAATTTGCGTGGACATGCTAGATACCCTAACTTGTGATGTTTAGACACTTTGTAGACTCGATTTCATGTTTGGGTATGTTTGGATCAATTTTCTTGAATCTATGTTGATTTTGTTTTTAAGGGAAAAGTCTGTATTTTGTCGCTGATCTGTTTTATTTGCTGTTTTGGACTGTCTTGAAGTCAGTATCTTAATTTTGGTATAAAACATGAGTTTTAGAGAATTTCGTCTGTTTTCAAACCCCTCTGACCTTTCTTGATTTTGATTTCGTATGAGTGAGTTATGACTGTTTTACTACAGAGATGTCGATCTTTTCCAGATTCTGTTTTCGGTAATTTTGATGACAAAATCATTTTAAAGAACTATCCTACATATATTATTTTGTTCCAAAACTTTGGAAAGTGTTTCTTTATCTAGTTAGGGATTACCTAGAATTTTGGTGAATTTTATTGATGAGTTTTATGTGTTGTTTCATGCTTGTTTATGAAATCTATACTTGTTGTATTTTACTCGCTGTTCTGTAAAGAATCTTATTTTCACTATGATTCCTTTTATAGTATGAAAAATATTTGTGAAATATGAAAGTTAGTATATTTTATCTATTTTTATATTCCTTTGGCGGAATTGGATTTCGTTTCACTGGTTGCGAGATATCATAGTTTTCGTACAACAGTGTTGGGAATTCCAGATTTGTCAAACTACCATTTCTTGATGCATTCTTATTTTTGATGACTCATCTAATTTTATTGGGAAATTTTGAAACATTATATTTAGATACTGGACATATAGGGGAATACCCTAGATTTTTCGTGGATTTCTTTAATACGTTTTCATGCTGTTTTCCTGTTCTTGAATTCGTTTTCCTGATTTCTGGCTGAACCTAGTTTCTGTATTCAAACCAGTTTTGAGCTATGTTTTTGTGAATTAATATATGACTTATTTATATTTGCTGGATTCGTGTGGAAGTATATTTTCCAGATCCTTCGACGAATCTAGATTTTCTTATTTGTAACACTGGAAATCACTATTTTACTACAGTATGGTCTTGCTGTCCTGAACTTGAGAATTGTCTATTTTATTCTTTTATGTATTATCTTGCACTCGTACATGTTTACCTTACAACTTGCACTTGTCACATGATCATGCCATGTTATTCTTGATATATTTTGCACATATACATATTTGTTTGACATTAATAATAAATAATCAAGCCGGGGTTTAAGGGACGGATCTAATAGTGGATAATTCAGAAATATGTACTCGGAAGGGGATCCACTGATCCTACGTGATTACTTGAGACAAGATACTTTACACGTGATTACATGATACTTGCACGCAAGACACGATACTTGCCGCTTGCACAACTTGACACGTGATTACATGATACATGATACTTGGAGCTTGGAGCTCGATTACTTGACTTGTCCCCAAGTATACTGCCCTCTATGGTGCACTATGAAATCTAAAACGAAACTGTTTTGATGTAGCAACCATGCCGTATGGGATGCATGAAGTGCTACCTAGATAGTAATCCACTACAAGACTTGATACATGCTACTTGAACATGATACTTGAACATGATACATGCTTGCTTGATACTTGACTACATGATACTTGAGACTTGAAACTTGAGACTTGATACATGATTACATGATACTTGACACTCGATGCATGTTTACATGATAATTGATTACTTGACACTCGATTCATGCTATTTACACTTGTTCACTTTGCCATACTAGTTGTTTATGTTGACATCATACTTATATCATGTTGCTAGTTAGTTTCCCCATGTGCTTATATCCTACATTATAAGTGGCCCGTAACTTGCAATTAACGGGTACTTATTTTTCTCTTTTCCTTTTTCCTGTATTAGTTGAATTGCATATTTTGGAGAACAGGTTCCAGATGGTATCGGAGACATGAAGTATAAGTGCTGCTTTTTATTAATAATATTTCTTATAGCTCGCTTGAACAATATTGTATTTTGAGACTTGGATTTATTCTTGTATTTGGGCGATGTGACCCAAGATATTTGTTTCATTCTGATCATGACTATTTGAGACGTATATATTTGGTTTCAAGTATTCTTGTTGGTATTTTGGATCATATGTGCATGTGGTTGATTCTTTTGCTTCCGACTCTAATGATTCTTGTGAATGTTGTAAAGATTTCCTGAACAACTTAAGGATGATGAAAATCATTCGCTGAGGTTTTGTTGCGTATCCGTATTCCGTATTCTTTTTGGGAAGCGGGGCGTGATAGGTGGCCTATCGTCTTGCATTGCTGCCAGCTTTATCAGGAGTGCACGATATTTTCCATGTCTCACAACTCAAGAGATATATCCGAGATAACAGCCACGTGATCGACTATTCTGAGTTGACTGTTCGACTATTCTGAGTTGACTGTTCGGCCGGATTTGACTTGTGAGATTCCGCCAGTTGCTATTGTGGATCGGTAGGAGAAAGTGCTTAAGAACAAGGTTATTAGGCTGGTTCGTGTTTCTTGGAATCCTCACTCGCCGGGTGAGTCGACTTGGGAGCTGGAGGAGGAGATTCAGCAGAAGTTTCCTCATCTGTTTGAGTAGCTTTTGTTTTGTTCTTTTTTTCTTTTTGGGTTACCCTATGTATCTTCTTGTTCGAATTTCAAGGACAAAATTCTTTTTGTTGGGTGGGTAGGATTTGTAACCCCTGTTTTCAATTTTGTGTATTTTCGGGTGTATTTTTCTTTTTGGTGAATTTCTTTCATTGTATTTTTTTGGACCGTATATTGGATCTTTATTTTCAATATATTCATTTATTTGATTTGTTGTCCTTTTATTTGATCTCCTCGATTCAATTGTCTCATTTTGTTCATCTCTGATTGATCAAGCTTTTATTTTTTATCCTCATTATTTTGATCATTCATGTCCTATTTTGTTTATTCATTTGTTTCCCATCTCCTATTGGATTTTATTTCTTTAAGCCCCACTTAAAACCCAACTCCATTTCTTTTAAAGCTTATACCAAAAAACCCAAGACCCGGTTACATTCCCCAAACCCGATATGCCTACACCCAAACCTTGTGTGCAACCCTAATTCACTTCCTATATATTTATACCCCTGCTATTGTGCCTGTTCATCTTCCCCATATTCAAACCCATTAGCCGCCTTCTATTCTCCTAAGCCCTACCTTATGTTTACACTACACCCTCGACCTCCTAGCCCTGCTCCTTTTCCCGTCCATCTCTCCCGTCCCTCATCTCCCTGCATCATCCCGAAGCCCCCTGTGCACCCCGATGTCGCGCCTATGCAACGTCCGTGCTCTCCCCGTCGCACTTGGCCCCTCTCCTTGTGGTTCGACAGCACAACAGCACAACACGACTGCGCTATGCCGCCCTGGTTGCACTGCTCCGATGCCCGTGCTCTCTCCTGATAGCCTGCAGCAGACAGCACATGTGTGCTGCCCTCATCCGACTGCAGCCACGACAGTGCTTCCCGCTGTCCCATTCTCATTGTTGTCCGTTGTTTTCCGTCTGCTCGCTCTCTCGTGGCATGTGCGTGTGTTGCACGTGTTAATTGGTTCGTAGTTTGTGGTATCCGTTCGTTGTTCGTGTTCCGGGAATCCGTTCCTGTTATTCTTGGTCTTTGCATCGTTTTTGTCGTCGGTTAAGGCAAGTAACTTGTATTCTTTTCTATGTAATACAAGTACTAAATGCCACTTGTAGTGTAGTTGGGTTCTAGAGACAATTCGTGTGTGAATCTTCTGTTATATATTGTCTCTATTGTGTTGATTCGACCATAGTTTCCTCACGACATACATGACATGAAACAACTAGGGATGACCACTTTTCGGATGTATGTATGCATGTTATTTTGTGATATCATGTGCTTGATGTGTTATTCGTGCTATACTTGTCGTGGACTTGCAAAATACCCTATACCATGTTGTTTGTACATCTAGTACACTATATTTCATATTTGGGTTGATTTGGATGAGTTTGACATGAACTAGATGATTTTATGTTCGAAGAATAATTCCGTATTTTCTGTTACCTTGCTTTTGATCAGTATTTTAGACCCTATTAAGGTCAGTATATGAATTTTATTTGTGAACATGAACTATAGAGAATTCTGTCTATTTTCCAACCCTTCTGACAGATCTCAGTTTCGTTTTACGAGTTGTAAGTTATGTCTATTTTACTACAGAGGTATAAGAGATTTCCATATTTTGTTTTCTATGAATTATGAAGAGTAATCTATTTTTATCATGATGTTCAAAGTACTATTTTGATCCAATATTTTGCACAATATGACTAGACTTGATTGGGATTAATTATAAATTTTTGTGGATTTATTTGATGAGTTTTACAGACTGTTCTATGTTTCCAAACAATTACTATACATGCATGATTTTCCTACTATTTAGTAAAGAACCTGATTTTTGACCTAATTTTACTTGCTGTTTGTAAAATATTTGTGAATATGAAAGTTAGCCGACTGTATCTAGTTTATCAACCTTTTGAAGAAATTGGATTTCAATTTATGGTTTGTGAGATATTGCGGTTTTCATACTGCAGTGTTTATAATTCCAGATTTACAAAACTACTGCATCTTGATGTTTTCTGATTTTTGTTGTCTAAACTATTTATATTGAAAAATTATGAAACTTTATATTATATTGTTGCACATATAGGGAAATATCCCAGATTTTTCGTGGATTTAGTTAATGTGTTTTCATGACTGTTTTCCTGACTGTGAATACAAAATATTGATTTCTGGCTGAATACGTTTTCTGGATACAAACCTGTTTTGAGACTTATTTTTGTGAAATACTATATGAATTATATATATTTTCTGGATTCGGTCGGGAGTCTATTTTCCAGATTCTTTGACGGATCCAGATTTGCATTTTTGTAGCAACGGGAATCCCAGTTTTAGTGTAGTACTGTCTTGCTGTCCTGAACTAGAATTTTCGTTGTGTTATTCTATTATGAGTTATCTTTCACCTGTACATGTTTATCTTTCACCCTGAACCTGTTACCTGCTTATACCATGTTATTCTTGCTCTGTTTATGACACATACATGCCTATCTGATAATAATAATAAATAATCAAGCCGGGGTTAAGGGAAAGATCTAGTAGGGGGCCCGTGTTTCCCATACTGAACATCTGTTATGTGATACGATACTGTTACAATGTTTACCTGACTGCACACTTCCTTATAGGAAGGTGTACTCGGAGGAAGACCAATAGGTTCTGACTGTCTGATTACTGTTACTGATTACCTGACTGCACACTTCCCTATAGGAAGGTGTACTCTGAAGAGGACCAATCGGTTCTTACTGTCTGATTACTGATACCTGAGTACACGACCCTATATGATCCCTTACGAAATCTAAACGTAACTTGTTTGAATGTAACAACCATGTAGTAAAAATTTAGGATGCATGAAGTGCTACCTAGATAGTAATAAACACAAGACTATAAGAACTGACAGCTGTTAACTGTAATCTGTTACATGCTACTGGATATTGTTATCTGTTACTGTTTGACTGTTATCTGATACTGCTACTTGTATGCATACTGTTGTCACCTGATACATGTTACTTGTACCTGTTAGTATACCATGCAATTTGATTCTGTTTTCCTAATTCATGTTAGATATTCTATTGTGTTGATGTGCCTATACCATGCTATGTTTGTTTCTGCTATTATTTTATATCTGTTTATTTATTCCATGTACTTGTATCGTGCACTACAAGTGGCCCGTAACTTGCATTGATGGGAGTTTGTTTTCTTTTTCCTCTTCCTGCAATTTATTTAATTGCAGACCGGGGTGATCAGCTGCCAGATGAAGTTGGTGATATGAGATATTAGTGCTGGAGTTTTTATTATTATTTCTGTTGCTTATTTGAATATTGTATTTGATACTTGGATTTATTTTGTATTTGGGCAATGTGACCAAGGATATTGACTTGTTAAGATCTGATTTATTTGAGATTATTATGTTTTGGTTTCAAGTAAATTTCTGTTCGTAATTTGATTCGATTATGCATATATGGTTGATTTCTCTTGCTTCCGACTCTGATTATTTCTGTGAGATGTTGTAAAGATTCTGAATAGCTTATGGATGATGAAAATCATTCGCTGGGCTTAGTCAAGTATCCGTATTCCGTATTCTCTTTTTGGGTAGCGGGGCGTGACAAATACATTCATTAAAAATATTTTTTAGACTCCTAAACATGATTACTAACAATCTAAAAATTATTAGAGCAAAATTTTATCATTTGATCAGCCTTTTTACTGTCTAAGCATGCAAGATACAAGAATCTGAAAATCTGAAAGTAAAAACACAGCAGTAGTAAAACGGGCATAACTTTTGCTACACTACTCGGAATTCAAAAATTCAAGATGTTATGGAAACTAGAAAGATGCTACAATTCATATTCAGAAAGTATTTCATTTTAAGATCATTTACAGGTTCAAAATAGAAGTTAGCATTCAAGTCAATAAGCAATATACAGGATTTGTGTAGTTTTTCTTGAAAATAAATTAATTAACATGATGGGTATCGATTATTTTGTCAATAAATTGTATAATCAGCTTGATGGGTGTCAAAAGATGATAAATAAAATTAGAACACGCTCATACATCAATTTATCATCAATCAATCGTTAATCAATCAAACAAAATACAACTTAGCAATTATCTCTACAATAATTTATTTGTGTGACAATTATTTGAACAACCCTATTGTCATTTCTATATGCACTCATGAAAGATCCACACTTTAGAGTCAAAAGTGGCACGATGTCAAGAATATTGGGGTTAGCTCGTGTAAACCCTCAATAGACCCAACGAAGAGATGAACAAGGTATAATACGATAAACAAGGGATCTACTTGCAAGAGTTTCAACAAAATATGAATCTGATACAATTAATAATTCAAGAGGACGGTGACTTGCCTATTGGACGGTAAATTCGAATATAATTGAATAACGGGATAAGAATCCCAGGCGACGAATCCATGAACGGAAAACACGTGCGAGCGCGTGCAAACACAACAACACAGCGAAATAGCAACACAGCAAAATCAGCCAATCCAACTCCTTCCTCTTCAGAAAACAGCAACACGACAACTAGGACCCCCTACACTCCAAAACAGCAAACACAATCCTTTCTCCTTCACACAAACAACATACATCAAACACGGGATCGGGATCCTACTCCATAACACCAAACACAGATCCAACGGATCCCCTCCTCCTTCACAAAACACCAAACGCCGTTCCCTTCCCTACAAACAGCAAACAGCCATCCTTGTTTCTTCCCAACCGCGACACAGAGAGAGAGCGAGATGGCGGGAGGGGGAACGACGACAGGCGGCGAGGGTGCTTGGGGTGACTGGCGGCGGAGTACTACAGTCGAGGAGCGACGTAGTGACTAAGGGACGACAGCTTGACGGGAGGGAGGGGCGGCGACGGCGGTGCTCTATTTCTCAACGAAACAGAGGAGGACGAGAAGGCGGGGTTCGGGGCTCTAGACGACGATGACGACAGGGATAAGCGAGGTCTTCGGTGGTTGGATGAGCGGCAGTTACGAGGGCGAAGGCACCGGATGGAGATGGGCTGGAGCACAGGCGGTGGTCGACTGATGGGTTCTCGGGTTAGGACGGAGGCAATCGGCAATGGTGGGGCGACGATGGGTCTGGGTGGTGCGACTGGGGTCCTCGATAGGGGTGAGTGCTGACGGGTGGTTGAGGAGGCGAGGGAGGAGTTCTGAAGGTGGAAGACGATGGCGGCCCAGGGTGGTGATGGGCGATGGTGGCAAGAGCGGAGCAAGGGGACGATGGTGAAGGGCTAGGGCGACGACAGGGCGGAGGTGAAGGAAGGAGGACGACAAGGATGACGGAGGATGGGGCAAGACGGCAGTGGGCGAGATGGGTCTAGAGAGACAGAGGCATGGGGAAGGAGAGGGAACAGTAGAGGGGGTAGGTCTGAACAGTTATAGGGCGGCTAGGGTTAATAGGGGTTAGGGCTACTTTCAGGTTAGGTTAGGGTTTGGGGTTTAGAATGTATATGTAGGGTATTAAGAGATATTGGGTTTTTGGGTATGATCCAATAAGGAGATAGGCTATAGGGTTTTGGTTGTAGGGATCCAATAAGGAAATAGACAAATAAAAATATGATCATATAACAAAATATGATTTGTATTACAATATATAAATAATTTGAAATAACTACAAATACAATCAATAAATATAAACAGATTTTTAATAAACAATCAAAAGTAGTAACAACACCAATAATAAATAATAAAAATAATAATAACAAAATAATAATATTAATAACAATGAGAATAACAATAATAATAAAAACAATAAAAACAATAATAATAATCACAAAGATAAAAAATAACAATACTGATAATAATAATAATAATAATAATAATAATAATAATAATAATAATAATAATAATAATAATAATAATAATAATAATAATAATAATAATAATAATAAGATTATATAACAAATTATAAATTTATTAAAATAACCCAAATAGCAATAATACATTTAAATTGAGCTCAAATACATATAGCCAATCAATTAAAATATGCCATTATTCGAAATAAATATAGTTTATTTTTGTTTAGAAAATACTTTAATAAAAGATCCGAACAGAATTTGGCACAAAATAAATTTATAAAAATCAAATTATCGAAAATACACGGAAAATACTTATTAGCAGGAAATGGGGGTTACAATCCTACCCACCTTACTACAAAATTTCGTCCTCAAAATTTGCTTAGGCGGTACATAGGACAAAGCAAAAGCAAACTGATGAATTACCAAGGCAGGAAATCAAAGGAAATGAAACAAAATGGTGGAAAAACCAGAATAAGAAAGAACATGGATATGAATGAAGTGATCAAATAATGATGTTAAGGAAGATTCAATGAAGATGACAAATGCAAATGAATGAACAAGGAAGTAAACAATGCATAGAAGGAGAAACAACAAAAGAATCCTGGGATCTATGGGTTATGGGCCCACCACGCTTCTGCTGCGCTACTGTGATGGTGAAGCTCCAAGATGTAGACATGTCGTTGTAGATCAAGTGATGCCGATCGACGGATGAAGCAGGAAGAAGAAGAACAGATGACACTGGAATCAAAGAATACGGGTATGAGAAAAATGAAATCATACCCAATAAGAAATCAATGAATGGAAGGGACAAAAGACAACAAGAAATGAAAGAACTGAATGTGAAGGGATCAAAGAAGAATCAAATAAGACTAGTTTCCAGATCATAAGTTGGATTCAATTGTTCATGTGATTCCTGTATTGCTCATACTGTTGAGTCAAACCTGTAAAACCCAAATCTGATTAAGATATCAATCAAAGCCAAACTTCCTTTCGTTAGTCACGTTTGACTGATATATTATCCAAACCAGAGCTCTGATACCACTAAAAACCTTGTCACGCATACGGAATACTAGCAAATAATATTGGCCCAGCGAATGACTAACGTCACCCATAAGCTGTTTATCTGATTAACTCAACAATATAATCAATACAGAACAATTGCGCAGGCAATAATAGTAATCTCATGAACAATAATACTTGGAATAAACAATATGAAATATCCAAATATAATAATAATCTAACATCTAGAACAATAATAGCAATATTCGGGACATAAGCCCAATACAGTAAAATAACAATAGTTCAATAATTAAATTTTCATGACAAAAACAATTATTTATTAAGCGACGATGCTATCAATTCCTTCACCAATGTTTTTCTCCCAATCCATCAGGTAGTTCTACATCAACACATGTAAATACTTCATCTAAAAAGAAGAGAAAAATTGTCCTTAAAGAAAGTCATGGACAAGAAGTAGAGAAATCAGAGAGTAATGGAATAACGGTATAACAATGATTTCAATGGATCAATAGGAGTCAATAACATGGTACGATAATCAATAACATGGTATAAACAATGATTCAATATTCGGTAATGACAATTAATGATCAATAACGGTAACACTTAGCCAATATTCGGTATCATTAGAAATGATGAGGAACAATATGCAGTAGCACTTCATGCGTCCATTTATTTACCGCATGGTTACTACATACAAACAAGTTACGTTTAGACTTAGTGGTGGATTTTATAGGGATGTGTACTCAGGCATCATGTAAAAAGAAATCATATCATGTCTTGTAATCAGGTAATGGATTCTAGAGGTGGCTCCCGTAAATTCTAGAGGTGGCCCCCATCATCCCACGACGTGGAACTTAGCTCTATATGGAACTTAGTTCCATATAACTTGTAAACAGGAAACCTAGTAAACAGGTTCGTGAATCATGTAATCATGTAATGGGTTCTAAAGGTGGTCCCCGTAAATTCTAGAGGTGGCCCCCGTCAACCCCTGACGTGGCACTTATTTCTACGTGGCACTTAGTTCTATTTAACTTAAAATTATGGGAAACACGGGCCCCTTCCGAGTACACTTACCTATACTGTCCAATATTATGGTCAACCCTTAAACCCCGGCTTATTAATCAATTATCAATACACAATACAATATGTTAATATGAGACATTAGGTGAACGATAGTAGCAATAGAGAGACAATAGGATGGTAAACAATAAAAATAACTCATTATGATCATGCAATATATCATACACACTTTAATTATTGCAATAATACGATATAGGAATAGTTAAACTATTCAAAACTGAAATATAAAATTCTGAACAGCAAGAGTAGTATGTACAAAAATGCAGTTTCCTGCTGTTTTAGAAATCAAAAAGTGAATCCGTTTGAAATTCTAGAAACTAGACTTCCGTACAGTTCCAACGCATATTTAAAGTTCAAAATCTGACAACAGTAGCTAGGTCAATCACAATGTTTTTTACATATTTCATGTTCAGGCAGAAATTCGACATCATGTTATTTTATTTTCATTAAAAACTCAATAATACATTCATTAAAAATATTTTCTAGACTCCTAAACCTGATTACTAACAATCTAAAAATTATTAGAGCAAAATTTTATCATTTGATCAGCCTTAAGCATGCAAGATATAAGAATCTGAAAATCTGAAAGTAAAAACACAGCATTAGTAAAACAGGCATAACTTTTGCTACACAACTCGGAATTCAAAAATTCAAGATGTACTGGAAACTAGAAAGATGATACAATTCATATTTAGAAAGTATTTTATTTTAAGATCGTTTACTGGTTCAAAAATAGCAGTTAACATTCAGGTCAACAAGCAATATACAAGATTTGTGTAGTTTTTCTTAAAAATAAATTAATTAACATGATGGGTATCGATTCTTTAGTCAATAAATTGTATAATCAGCGTGATGAGTGTCAAAACATGATAAATAAAATTAGAACATGCTCATACATCAATTTATCATAAATCAATCATCAATCGATCAAACAACATATAACCTAGCAATTGTCTCTACAATAATTTATTTGTGTGTAACCCCTGTTTTTTATTTTCTGTACTTTTGGATATATATTTTTTTCATTTTGGGTATTATTCAGTATCTCTTTTTGGACCGTGTATTGGATCTTTATTTTTAATATATTCATCTATTTGATTTGTCGTCTTTTATTTGATCTTCATGATTCAGTTGTCAGTCTATTGTTTCGTCTCTATTCGATCGAGCTATTATTTTTTATCCTCTTTATTTTATATTGTTCATGCCCTAATTTATTTGTCCATTTTTGTTCCCATCTCATTATTTTGGATCATCTCATTATATTTGGATCTATTATTTCCCTTAACCCTATTGTTAAAACCCTATCGGATCCTAATTAAAACCCCTATAACCCAACAACCCATTATCAATTCCCCCCCCCCTACCCGTTTGCACCACCCGTTACCCATTACTATACCCAACACCCGTTTACACCCAAGCTAACCCGTTAGCATGAAACCTTACTAACCTATTTATAAATACCCACTCCCTGTTCATCTACCCTACTCAGCCGCCTTCTTCCATACCTCCTTGTGCTTCCCCAACCTCCTACACCCTATGCTTCCCCATCCTCCTTCCTCCCGCCTCCGGACCTCTTCACCTGTCGAAGCCTCGGCTCAGCGCCGCCCTACTCCTAGCCTCTCCCTACATCCCTTTCCTGTCGTCCTCGTCCTCCCGATCTCCCAAGCTCTGAAATCAACCTCTCCTCTCCCTTCTCCACCCTGCCGATGACCCCCCTGCAGTGCAGCACCACACCGGTGCCAGCCCCCTCTCCCCTTCACTCCGACGTCAGCCGCGTCCCTCTGGTCCTCCCTACCTCCTACCGCACCGCCAGAGCAGTGACAACACCTCAATGCTGGGTTCCGTCGACAACAGCGAAGCCAGCAATCACGCCAGCCAGTGCGCCGCTCTCGGCCGTTTCCCTTGCTAACGTCGTTGAGTTCTTGCGTTCGGGTGTGTGATCTCGAGTTGAGCGTTCGTAGTTCGTTGTGTTCGTGGTTCGTGAGTTGTTGTTCGTTGAGTTCGTGCCGGAAATCCGTTCCCGTTATTCTTGTTCTGGCTTCGTTATTTTCGTCGTCATCTATAAGACAAGTAACTTGTATTCTTTTTGTTGTGTAATACAAGTACTACATATCGCTTGTAGTGTAGGTTGTTCTAGAGACAATTCTTGTGCAAAACTCCTATTATATCATGTCTCTAAGAGTTGATCCGCCCGTAGTTATCACATTTCACACACGACATGAAATAACTTAGGGATGACCACTACTTGATGTATACATGCATATTGTTCGTATGATATCGTATGCTTGATTGTGTTAGTCATAGTATAACTTATTGTAGACTTGCTAAATACCCTATACCATATTGTTTGGACATCTAGTATACCATATTTCACACTTGGTTATGATTTGGATGTGTTACATATGACCTAGTTGATTTTATGCATGAAGAACAATTCTGTTATTGTTGTTATCCCGTTTTTGTTCAGTATTTTAGACCCTATTAAGGTCAGTTTATGAAAATTATTTGTGACTATGAATTATAGAGAATTCTGCCTACTTTCCAGTTTTTCTGACAGATCCCAATTTTGATGTGTGAGTTGCGAGTTATGGCTATTTTACTATGGATGTGTAGAAAATTCAAGATCTAGTTTTATATGAATACTGTATGGTAAATTATTTTTATACTGATGCTAAAGGTAATATTTTGATCTAGTATTTTGCTGAGTACAACTAGACTTGATTGGGATTAACCGCCTAATTTTTGAGGATTTAATTGATGACTTTTATAAACAATTCTATGCTTGCAAACAACTAATATACATGCAGAATTTTCGTGCTGTTCAGTAAAGAACCTTAATTTTGACCTGATTCTAATTCCTTTCTATAAAATCTTTGTGAAAATGAATTATATCACACTGTATCTATTTTATCAACCTTTTGACGGATCTAGATTTCAATTTATATTTTGTAATATATTGCTGTTTTAGTACTGCTGTGTTTATGATTCCAGATCTATAAAACTGCTGTATCTTGCTGCTTTCTTATTTTAATTAACTATTCTGTCTATGTTGGAAAATTATGAAACATTATTTTCTGATACTAGACATACTAGGAAATACCCCAGATATTTCGTGGATTTAATCAGTAAGTTTTTATGCTGTTTTCCTCTCTATGAATACAAACTTCTGATTTCTGGCTGAACACGTTTTCTGGATACAAATCTGTTTTGAGTCATGTTTTTATGAAATACCATATGATTTATATATATTTGATGGATTTGGCCAGGAGTCTACTTTCCAGATTCTCTTACGGATCCAGGTTTGCATGTCTTTGGCAACGAAAATTCCAGATTTAGTGCAGTACTGTCTTGCTGTCCTGAACTAGATTTTTCGTTGTACCAATCTTTTATGAGTTGTCTTTCATCTGTACATGTTTCTCTTCCGTCCTGAACCTATTACTTGTTCATGCTATGTTATTCTTGCTCTTTTTTGTACATGTACATGCCTATTTGATAACAATAATAAATAATCAAGCCGGGATTAAGGAAAAGACCTTAGTAGTGGACAATATAGGTATGTGTACTAGAAGGAGGCCGTGTTTTCCATTACTTGTTGCAATGTTTCATGACTACATGATTCATACTTGTTACTACTATATGCCGCCATGTTTCATGAATACATGATTCATACTTGTTACTACTATTTGCCGCCATGTTTCATGATTACATGATTCATGCTTAATACTACTACTTGATGCCACGAGTTCGGAATTCCGTGATTCATGCTTGTTACTTGTTACTTGACTTGATGCCTGAGTACATGGCCCTATAGAAACACACCACTAGATCTAAAACGAAATTGTTTGAATGTAGCAACCATGTGGTAAAAACCTGGGACGCATGAAGTGCTACCTAGATAGGACTAGATACAAGACTTGAAACAACATGATCATTTGATACTTGCTAGTTGTTACTTGTACATGATACTTGATAGTTGACACTTGTTACTCGTTACTCGTTTACATGATGCTTGTTTACTTGACACTTGTTATATGCCACTTGCACTTGTTCACCTTGCTATGCTAGATGTTTTATTTTCTTGCCATGTCTATTCCATGCTATGTTTGCTTCCACTTTTACTCTATATTTGTTCACTCCTTTTCTGTACTTGTGCCTGCACTACAAGCGGCCCATAACTTGCATTGACGGGCATTTTGTTTTCTTTTCCCTTTTCCTGCAATTTATTAAATTGCAGATTATGGTGATCAGCTGCCCGATAGAGTAGGTGATCTAAAATTCTAGTTGCTGGAGTTCTTGCTATATTTACCTTCCTGCTATTCTTGAATAAAATGTAATTTGCTACATGAATTTTTTATTGGACAATGTGACCCAGAATTATTGACATGTTCAGATCTAGTTTATTTGAGATTATTGAATTTTGTTTCAGGTAAATTCTGTTGGTATATTGATTCATATATGCATGCGTGGTTAACTTCTCTTGCTTCCTACTTTGATTATTCTTGTGCTTGTTGTAATGATCCGGACAGCTTATGAATGATGAAAATCATTCGCTGGACTTAGTCACGTATCCGTATTCCGCATCTCTTTTTGGGAAGCGGGGCGTGATAAGGTTTTTAGTCAGAGCCCAGGTTGAGCTGATGTATTAGTTTGACTGACATATTAGACAAGCTTGGCTCGATCTGGGATTAGCTCAACAATACACAGAACATGTATACATGGATAAATTATAACCAACTTTGATCAGGATGCTAATTTTTTTTGATCTTGTGCAGATCATGGCTCGCAGAGGTTCCACTTCTCGTCCTCAAGAAGATCAGCACGGGTTTGAGGCCGTTACCAATGTGTTGGAACGGTTGATCAATATGCAGCAAAACCACAGTGACCTTGTGATGGCCGCTTTGGAAGCTGCCCGGGTTCTGCTGATGTGAATTATAGTGAGTGTACAAAATCACAACAAGTTGTATAGTTATGTGAAAAAAGTGTCGAACCCACAATGACTAATTATTTTATTGAGTACCGATATTACTAGATGAACTACAATTTGGAAAATCGAAAGTTAATAAAGAAAGCAACTAAGTTAAATTAATCTAAAGTAGTAACTAAATTAATTAAGAAGGGCACAATCTGAAAATTTGTTATTTATTAATTTCAAAATAGATTCTAGGGCTTTCAATTTCATGTCACGCCCTACTTCCCAAAAAGAATACGGAATACGGATACGAGACAAAAGCCCAGCGAATGATTTTCATCATCCATAAGCTGTTCAAGAATCTTTACAACATTCTCAAGAATCATCAGAGTCGGAAGAAAAAGAATCAACCACTTGCACATATGAACCAAAATACCAACAAAAATACTTGAAACAAATTATATAAATCTCAAATAGTCATGATCTGAATAAAACAAATATCTTGGGTCACATTGCCCAAATACAAGAATAAATTCAAGTCTCAAAATATAATATTGTTCAAGCAGGCTACAAAAAATATAATAATAAAATGCAGCACTAATACTTTATGTCACCAATACCGTCTGAAACCTGTTCTCCAAAATCTGCAATTCAACGGATACAGGAAAAAGAGAAAAAGAGAAAACAAGTACCCGTCAAAGTTACGGACCAGTTATAATGTAGGATACAAGCACATGGGGAAACTAACTAGAAACATGGTATAAGTGTGATGTCAACATAAAAGACTAGCATGGTAAAGTGAACAAGTGTAAATGGCATGAATCAAGTGTCAAGTAATCAAGTATCATGTAACCATACATCAAGTGTCAAGTATCATGTAATCATGTATCAAGTCTCATGTATCATGTAGTCAAGTATTAAGCAAGCATGTATCATGTTCACGTATCATGTTCAAGTATCATGTATCAAGTCTTGTAGTGATTACTATTTAGGTAGCACTTCATGCAGCCCACCTTATATGGTTGCTACAACAAACAGTTTCGCTTTAGATTTCATAGTAGACCATAGAGGGTAGTATACTCGCGGACAAGTCAAGTAATCGAGTTCCAAGCTCCAAGTATCATGTATCATGTAATCACGTGTCAAATTGTGCAAGTGGCAAGTATCGTGTCTTGTGTGCAAGTTTCAAGTAATCACGTGTCAAGTATCATGTCTCAAGTAATCACATAGGATCAGTAGATCCCCTTCCGAGTACATATTTCTGAATTATCCACTATTAGATCTGTCCCTTAAACGCCGGCTTGGTTATTTATTATTAATATCGAACAAGCATGTATATGTGCAAAAATATATCAAGAATAACATGGCCTGATCATGTGACAAGTGCAAGTTGCGAGGTAAACATGTACAAGTGCAAGATATCTCATAAAAGACTAAAATAGATAAATCTCAAGTTCAGGACAGCAAGACTATACTGTCGTAAAACAGCGATTCCCAGTGTTACAAGTATGCAAATCTTAATCCGTTGAAATGTCTAGAAAGTAGACTCCCAACCGAATCCAGCGAGTATAAATAAGTCATATATTAATTCACAAAAACATAGCTCAAAACTGATTTGAATACAGAAAATAGGTACAGCCAAAAATCAGGAAAACGAATTCAAGAGCAGAAAAATAGCATGAAAACACATTAAATAAATCCATGAAAAATATGGGGTATTCACCTATATGTCCAGTATCTAAATGTAAAGTTTCATAATTTTCCAGTAAAATTAGATCAGTTATCAAAAATAAGAAAACATTAATAAACGGTAGTTTGGCAAATCTGGAATTCCAAACACTGCTGTACAAAAACTATAATATCTCGGAACCAGTGAAACAAAATTCAAATCCGCCAAAGGGAGATGAAAATAGAAAAAATTTATTAACTTTCATATTTCACAAGAATTTTTCACACTGTAGAAGGAAATAGGGTGAAAATACGATTCTTTACTGAACAGCGACCAATATACATCAACTATAGTTTTTATAAACGAGCATGAATCGACACATAAAACTCATCAATAAAATTCACCAAGATTTTAGGTAATCCCTAACTAGATAAAAAAATACTGACCAAAGTTTTGGATCAAAATAATATATGTAGCATCAGTATCAAGATCATTTAGTCACCAAAATCATCGAAAAACGAAATCTGGAAAGATCTACACCTCTGTAGTAAAACCGTCATAACTCGCACATACGAAAACGAAATCGAGCAAGGTCAAAGGGGTTTGAAAATAGAAGAAATTCTATAAAACTCATGTTTGATACCGAAATTAAGATACTGAATTCAAGACAATCCAAAACAGCAAACAAAACAGATCAACGACAAAACACAGATTTTTCCCTTCAACAACAACTCAACATATATCATACAAAACTTGTTCGAAATACAACCAAATATGAAATTGAGTCTACCAAGTATCCAAACATCATGAATTAGGGTAACTAACATGTCCACACCAATTATATCACATGGGTCTCAACCAAATCACGAATTCTCACAAAAGTTCCACATACATGATCAAATCAAGAATGGGTAAAACCTAAGTTATTTCATGTCCATATTGTGTCGTGAGGCAACTATGGTCAAGTTTTCACAATAGAGACAAAATCCATCAAACATAACACAAACAAGAGTCGTCTCAAGACCCAACTACACTATAGGTGGTATTTTTGACTTGTATCAAACAAATGAATTGGAGTACAAGTTACTTGCCTTAACCGAAGATGAAGAACGACGAAAATCAAGAGTAACGAGCAAAACCCACGAACGAAAATCCACGAGCTAATGAATCCAAGCAACTTGAGTAAAAATCTCCACACGAACAATTTCACCCAAAGAGAGATGATCCAACGATAGACGACGACAATAGTGGCTTGCACCCACTAGGGAACACCAAGAGAGAGGATGAGAGAGATGAGCAAGGGGTAATATGGTAGTGAGGTGGTGTGAAGGGTGGTGGGCCAAGAGGGGGGTTGGCCAAGAGATGAGGGGCTCGGGTTGATGCAGGCCGAGGGAGGGGGTCGGCGGCCTGGGCTGATCGGGATGGCGGTGTGCATAGGCCGGAGGTAGGGCTTGGCCTGGGGGGGAGGGGGGGTCTGGCATCGGCTGTAGGGGGGTGTGCGGCGTCGGGTTGCGGCGCAAGCAAGGAGGGGGAGAGGCCGGGGGTTTGGAGATATGGAGGCTAGGGTTTAGAATTAGGGTTTAGGGAGAGGGATTATATATATATATATATATATATATATATATATATATATATATATATATATATATATATAAGAGGATTAGGGTTAATGGGTAATTAGGAGTAGTAGTAGGATTTGTCTAATTTGGCTGTAATTAGGATACAAATTGCATAGGATATCAAATAAGATTGGGGATTTGATTTGGTTTTGGTAATCTTATTAGGGATTAAATAATAAGATTGGGAATAGGATAACCACCAATCACCACCACAACACCCAACAACAAAAATAAAGAGGACAAGAACCAAATGAAAGAATGAACGAAAATAATGAAGAACGAAACAAAAAAGACAACCAATCAAACACAAGGAACTCAAAAATGAAATAAAACGAATATATTGAAAACAACTTCAACAAACGGTTCAGAAAGAATACCAGAGAGAAAATACACCAAAACGAAAAATACACTAAAAAATAGACAAAATGAAAAATAGGGTTTACAATCCCACTAAAAATCCTATTTCGCCCCGCTTCCCAAAAAGAATACGGAATACGGATACGAGACAAAAGCCCAGCGAATGATTTTCATCATCCATAAGCTGTCCAAGAATCTTTACAATATTCACAAGAATCATCAGAGTCGGAAGCAAAAGAATTAACCACATGCACATATGAACCAAAATACCAACAAGAATACTTGAAACCAATTATATAAATCTCAAATAGTCATGATCTGAATAAAACAAATATCTTGGGTCACATCGCCCAAATACAAGAATAAATCCAAGTCTCAAAATATAATATTGTCCAAGCAAGCTACAAGAAATAATAATAATAAAATGCAGCACTAATACTTCATGTTACCAATACCGTCTGGAACATGTTCTCCAAAATCTACAATTCAACGAATGTAGGAAAAAGAGGAAAAGAGAAAACAAGTACCCGTTAATTACAAGTTACGGGCCACTTATAATGTAGGATACAAGCACATGGGGAAACTAACTAGCAACATGGTATAAGTGTGGTGTCAACATAAAAGACTAGCATGGTAAAGTGAACAAGTGTAAATGGCATGAATCAAGTGTCAAGTAATCAAGTATCATGTAAATATACATCAAGTGTCAAGTATCATGTAATCATGTATCAAGTCTCATGTATCATGTAGTCAAGTATCAAGCAAGCATTTATCATGTTCAAGTATCATGTTCAAGTATCATGTATCAAGTCTTATAGTGATTACTATCTAGGTAGCACTTCATGCCGCCCACCTTACATGGTTGCTACGCAAGAAAGGAAGGGGAGAGGCCGAGGGTTTGGAGATCCAGAGGCTAGGGTTTAGGATTAGGGTTTAGGGAGAGGGATTAGAGATATATATATAAGGAGATTAGGGTTAATGGGTAATTGGGTTGTGGGTAATTAGGAGTAGTAGTAGGATTTGTTTAATTGGGCTTTAATTAGAATACAAATTGTATAGGATATCAAATAGGATTGGGGATTTAATTTGGCTTTGGTAATCTTATTAGGGATCAAACAATAGGATTGGGAATAGGATAACAACTAATCACCACCACAACACCCAAAAACAAAAATAAAGAGGATAGGAACCAAATGAAAGAGAGAACGAAAATAATGAAGAACGAAACCAAAAAGATAACCAATCAAACACAAGGAGCTCAAAAATGAAATAATACGAATATATTGAAAATAACTCCAACATATGGTTCTGAATGAATACAAGAGAAAAAATACACTAAAACAAAAAATACACTCAAAAATACACAAAATGAAAAACAGAATTACATTTCACCTAGTTAATCACACACAATTTATAATTTCATATGAATAAAGAATTTATTTGTCCAAGTTGTAGACCAAAATCTCAAAATTATTCAATATTCTCTCTCAAGTAATATAAAAAATATTATCAACTAATTATTTGTCATAGTTCATGCACAAATTACTAATTAAAAATTCATTAAGATCTATGGATTTCTTAACGGTCATATTAACAGTAGTTCGCTCTTGTAACGGTGTTTAATTTTTTCGGTCTCTCAATGATTTAATAAATCATACAAACGTCAATCAACCAATTGTAAGCATTAATATCAAAAACCAAACACAACCATGGAAAAATAGAAAAATAATATGGAATTAAATTTGTGTTCTCAAAACTAGGCTACATCGAAGCCCTAGAAAAATAAAATTTAGTTCATTATAAATTTGCAACTAACAAATACAGTCTTGGATTGCATAATAAGAATTTAGAGAAAGAGAAAAGAGATACAAAAAGGGATTGCTTTTTAAAAGAAATTGCAAACCGAATAGCTTCGAAAAGCGTGCCCAAACAAGTCCTTCTCTTTCACTCTCTGTTTTGACCAGTGCCGCAAGCCACGTCAGGAGAGCCAGGTCCACATCAGACCTTCTCTTTGTTTCTGTCCCGTAATGATGAAGTCAGCCGCCTTGGAACCTGAGCCGAATGCAGGAGCACCCAAGACAGCACTGAGTCCTATCGTTTTTGCCGCCATGTCACGCTCTGATCCACGCCAGTTCCCCTGATGCTTCTCTTGTCATTTTGCGTCACCTCGGAAATTGAGCCGCCAAACTTAATGTACCCACGCCATTGTGTATGATTTGAGAATTTTTATAATTTGGAGTCAGCCGTCTTCATGTGGCGTCGCTTAGGGGTGCCTCCTTCTCTCTTCAATCTGCTTTGTATTTATAAGAGTAGGAGACGGAGGAATTACGGTTCACTTTTGTAGAATAACCCATATTTTATTTATTTCCTTCCTTCTTTAATTTGATCTTTTATTTCTTGCTTCTTTTTCTTCTCTTTCACGTGCTGCACACACAAAATAAAATCAGAAATTAGGATTTTAAAAAAAATAAAATTTAATTTAATTAGTTTAAAATTAATTAAACTAACTAAAAATCATATTAGCTCATTTAAACCCTTTCAAAATTATTTATTTCACTTTTAGCTCAATTAGCAAATTAAAATTTTTATCTTGTGTTTCACACGGCCATAATGTAAAATTTAAAATTCAACAAAACAATAAAATTAATAAAACAATGGGTTTGTTTTGTTTGTTGATTTTTTCCAAAAATATTCACCTTTTGCATACAAAAATCTTAATCCTTCAAAATTAATTAATTAAATAAAATCTAGGGAAATAAGATGAATTATAAATAATATAGATGAATACAAGCAAATTTTTTATTGGTAAATGATTACAAATATTCATATAAAAATTAGACACATCAAATACCCCCAAACTTAAGATTTTGCTTGTCCTCGAGCAAAAGGTAAAATGATGAATAAGGGAATAATAATCAATAATAACTCAACTCAACACACTAAGAGATCTCATCATGCAAGTATCAAAATTTCAATTTAGAATATAAACAATAGCAAATAAAGTAAAATTAAGTATACCCACTTTCTCCAGTGCAATTATTCATTCATAATTCCAAACTCAATCATAATTGTCATGCAATTAATGTAATTATAGTATGTAACAACTCCATCTGTGATTACCCCTTCTTACTACTACAAACCGAGTACCAAACTAGAGAGTTTTTTTTTTTTATTTTTTTATTTAAATTTTTTGGGTCTCTTCTCTAAGTTTTCACTTGCCTTTTGATGCGAATGCAAACATTTGTGATGAATTCACCCAGTTACTCAACAAGTCACAAACTTAGAGTGCTTTGCATACTCATATTTCAAGCTGCCGTTTGACGTAAAACTAAACATTGGTGATGGGTACCCTTAGTTACTATGCAACTAAAACATTAGAGTAGATTGAATTTATTCATAATTTTTTTTTTCGTTATTACTCTATTCACTTAAACTCTGTTTAGGACTAGATCAAAGAGGATAATCACAAGAAAAAGCATCACATTTTTCTTTTACGTATAATCACATGACTGTCATAATTGTGTAAGAAATTTTGAAATTCAATAATCCTAAAGTAAATAAGTATGCTTAATCTTGCTTTATAAGCAATAGTCAATCCTAAAAAAAATTATTTCAATGCTTAGCACAATAAAGAACTCAAAAGTGTAATGGTGAGTCCAATTGAAATCCTTTTTTTTGGTTTTTTCTTTTCAAAAATATATAAAATAAAAAATAAATATGTAACCCTTCTCCCAAACTTGAATATCACATTTTCCTCAATGCGAAAGGAAAAAAGAAAAACAAAAGAATGCAAAAAGTTCAGAATTTCTCCCCTGATTCGTCTTAAAATTTTGGCCGCAGCGACGTTCAGTATTTCAGCGATATCTAGAGCTGTAGATGTCCAAATGGGCTGATTCATTTTTTGCTGGAAAGCTAAGACAATTGTCTACAATCACTGTTTGAACAACTTTTCCAGATTCTGACTCCATCCTGCTTAAAAACAGTCATCAATGTAGGTGTAGAAAACAGCGCTGCCCGGGCGACTTTCAAACTTATGCAATCCTACAAAATAAAATCAAAAATTAAAATTAAAATAAACTAAAAGATAAATCAAATATAAATGCAGTAAAATAAAATATGGGTTGCCTCCCAAGAAGCGCTAAGTTTAAAGTCTTCAGCCAGACATTCTTCATCTTGTCACTATTGTTTGGCCTTCTCGATGTACAAGATTTCCTTGCCAACTTCTCCATCCATGTATGGATTCAACCGATGTCCATTTACCTTGAATGTCCCTTTTTTCTCATGATGATTTTCTATAGCTCAATATGGAAAAACTCGTGTGACAACAAATTGTCCCGTCCACCTAGATCGCAATTTTTCTCGAAAAAAGTCTAAGTTTTGAATTGAATAACAACACCTTCTCCCCTTCCTTGAATTCTCTTCTCAAAATATGCTTATCGTGCCACCGTTTAGTCTTTTCTTTATAGATCTTGGCATTTTCATAAGCATCATTGTGAAACTCGTCCATCTCATTTAGTTACAACATTCTTTTTTCACCAACATTTTTCATGTCAAAACTAAGTGTCTTTATTGCCCAATAAGCGCGATGCTCAAGTTTCACCGGTAAGTCACATGCTTTACCATACACCAATCTATATGGGGATATTCCAATTGGTGTTTTAAATGCCATCCTATATGCCAATAATGCATCATCTAATTTTCTTGCCTAATCTATTCGTGACATATTCACTGTCTTCTCAAGTATACGCTTCAACTCTCTATTTGAAACCTCCACCTGACCACTTGTTTGAGGATGATATGGTGTTGCCACATGATGAGTAACTCCATACTTAGCAAGTAAAGCATCAAATTGACGGTTGCAAAAATGTGTTCCTCCATCTCTAATAATTGCCCTTGAAGTTGCAAATCGTGAAAAGATATTTTTCCTAAGGAAGTTCACCACCACTCTTGCATCATTAGTTGGTAAGGCATCAGCTTCCACTCACTTGGAGACATAATCTACAGCAACCAAAATATATCTATTAGAAATTGAAGATGGAAAAGGACCCATAAAATCTATCCCCCAAACATTAAATAATTCAATCACTAAAATATTAATTAGGGGCATCTCATGTTTCCTACAAATATTTCTCACCCTTTGACAATGATCACAATATTTAACAAAATTAAAAGCATCTTTAAAAATTGAGGGCCAATAAAATCCTGATTGTAAAATTTTTTCTACTATTTTTGCTCCACTAAAATGGCCACCAACTTCCAATAAGTGACGATGTTTGAGTATGCTTTTCATTTCTTCTTCAGGTACACATCTCCTTATTACTTGATCTGCACATTGGCGAAATAAAAAAGGTTCCTCCAAAAAATAATATTTCAAGTCAGAGAAAAATTTCTTCTTTTGTTGATAAGTAAATTCAGGAGGTAGAATTTTGTTGATACCAAGTAATTAACTATATCGGCATACCATGGATGTGTTTGTATCATCATTAAATACTCATCCGAAAATTCTTCATTAATTGGTGTAACCTGCAATTTGTTTTCATCTTTTGGCTCAATGCGAGATAAATGATCGGCCACCACATTTTCCACACCCTTTTTGTCCTTGATTTCCACATCGAACTCTTGTAAAAGTAAAATCCAACGAAGCAATCTTGGTTTGGCTTCCTTCTTTGCAGGCAAGTATTTGAGAGCTGAATGATCCGTGTACACAACCACCTTTGAACCTATCAAATAAGATCGAAATTTGTCAAAAGCAAATACAACAGCTAATAATTCTTTTTCATTAGTAGCATAATTAAGCTGTGCTTCTGTCAAAGTTCTACTTCCATAATAAATGGTGTGAAAAATTTTACCTTTTCTTTGTCCTAAAACTGCACCTATTGTCACATCACTAGCATCAAACATTAATTCAAAAGGCAAAATCCAATCTGGTGCAATAATTATAGGTGCTGAAATCAATTTCTTTTTCAGTGTTTCAGAAGCATGCAAGCAATCATGAGATAAATCAAAAGGTTTATCTTTATTTAGAAGATTGCAAAGAGGTTTAGTGTTTAAAGAAAAATCTTTTATAAATCGTCGATAAAATCGTGCATGACCCAAGAAACTTCTCATCCTTTAACATTGGTTGGTGGTGGTAGTTTTTCAATGACATCAATTTTAGCACGATCCACTTCAATTCCCTTAAAGGAAACTTTGTGGCCTAACACAATCCCTTCTTCCACCATAAAGTGACATTTCTCCTAATTCAAAACCAGATTTGTTTCCTTGCAACGCTGCAAAACCACAGATAAGTTAGATAAACAATTATCAAATGAATAACCAAAAACTGAAAAATCATCCATAAAAATTTCAATAAATCTCTCAACCATATCCGAAGAAATTGACATCATGCAGCATTGAAATGTGGCGGGTGCATTGCAAAGACCGAAAGGCATCATTCTATATGCAAAAGTTCCATATGGGCAAGTAAAAGTTGTTTTCTCTTGATGTTCTGGTGATATAGCAATTTGATTGTATCCCGAATACCCATCAAAAAACAATAGTATGAATGGCCTGCAAGTCTTTCTAGCATTTGGTCAATGAAAGGTAGTGAAAAATGATCTTTTCTAATTGCATCGTTTAGTCTTCGATAATTTATGCACACTCGCCATCCCGTGACTGTTCTAGTTGGTATTAGCTCATTATTATCATTTTTTACTACAATTATTCCTCCTTTCTTTGGCACAACATGTATAGGACTTACCCATGCACTATCTGAAATTGGATATGTAACTCCCGTTTTTCGTTTTTCGTATTTTGGGTGTATTTTTTCTTTTCTTGGTATTTGTACTCTCTTGTATTTTTTCTGAACTGTATACTGGAGTTGTTTTCAATATATATTCGTTTATTTCATTTTGAGCTCTTTGTGTTGATTGGTTGTCTTTTTGTTTCGTTCTTCATCAAATTTTTGTTCTTTCTTTCCTTTGGTTCTTGTCCTCTTTATTTTTGTGCTCGGGTGCTTGTGGTGATGATTGGTTGCTCATCCTATTCCTAATCCTACTGTTTGATCCCTAATAAGATTACCAAAGCCAAATTAAATCCCCAATCCTAATTGACATCATATACATTGTATCCTAATTAAAGCCCAACTAAACAAATCCTATTACTACTCCTAAACTACCCGCAAGCCCATCTCTCTCTTGTGGTCTCTCTCTTCTTTTACTTTGAGAAGCTTGCCGTGTGTTCATGCGATTGTTAGTGGGTTTGTTGCTCTTGATTTGTGGATCTCTTGTTCATGGATTCTTGTTTGTTGCCCAGGAATCCATTCCCGTTATTCTTGGTATTCGTTTCATCTCGGTTAAGGTAAGTAACTTGTACTTAAATTCCTTTGTATGACACAAGTCATAAATACCGCTTATAGTGTAGTTGGGTTCTAGAGACAACTCGTGTGTGTGATGTCCTTGATGAGTTTGTCTCTATAGTGCTTGACCATAGTTGTCACGCCCCGCTTCCCAAAAGAGAATACGGAATACGGGTACGTGACTAAGCCCAGCGAATGATTTTTATCATCCATAAGCTGTTCAGGAATCTTTACAACTTCTCACAATATAATCAGAGTCGGAAGCAAAAGAATCAACCACACATGCATAA
Organism: Hemerocallis citrina; assembly: GCA_017893485.1. Lineage (NCBI taxonomy): Eukaryota > Viridiplantae > Streptophyta > Magnoliopsida > Asparagales > Asphodelaceae > Hemerocallis > Hemerocallis citrina. The sequence continues at coordinate 109,148,947 of CM030359.1, forward strand.
CTGAAGCAATGAACCAACAGAATTTACTTGAAACAAAATGTATTAATCTCAAATAAATCAGAATCTGGACAAGTCAAGAATCCTAGGGTCATACTGCCCAAATACAAAGAATCCAAGTAATAGATACATTGTTCAAAAAAAACAATTGGAAATAAATGAAGATAGCAAAAGCTCCATCCAACTAGAACTTTAAATCACATACTCCATCGGGCAGCTGATCACCAAAATCTGCAATTGATAATTGCAGGAGAAGGAAAGAGAAAATAAGTACCCGTTAATTGCAAGTTATGGGCCACTTATAATGTAGGATACAAGTACATGGAGAAAACTAAACAAATCTAAATAATAGCAGAAACAGATATTGCGTGGTATAGCAGAATCAACTAGCATGGTATACTAACATGTGTCAATTGTCAAAGTCAAAAGCATGCAGACAAATATACAGATAGTGTCAAACAATAGTGTCAAGTGATAATGTCAGACAGATAACAGGCAATCATATAATCCGATAACAAATTGCCAGATACATATAACAAATTCAGATTCAGATTCAGGTACAGATGTCATGTTATTATAAGTCTTGTATGATTACTATCTAGGTAGCACTTCATGTGCCCCAAAAACATAACACATGGTTGCTATAATAAACAATTTTGCTCTAGATTTCGTAGGAGATCATATAGGGCCGTGTACTCAGGGTTCAGACAGATAGATATCAGATAACAGATCCAGACAGACAGATAACAGACGATCATGCAACAGATAGGACTAAGTCCCCTCCAAATACACCCTCCCGTAGGAAGTATGTAGTTGGGTAACAGATGGGAATCACGGGCTCCCTTCTGAGTACACCATCTCATAAGGAAGTATGTAGTCAGGAATCAGATAATCAAAATCGTGCATGATTTCATAACAGATAACAGATAATCAGATGGAAAACATGGGCCCCCTTCTAAGTACAAAATTCTATGCTTTCCCACTATTACATCTTTCCCTTAACCCCAGCTTGGTTACTTTTATTATGGTCATCAAACAGGCATGAATGTGTACGAAATAGTGTTAAACTAACATGGTATAATCAGTATTAGGTTCAGAGAAACAAATAAACATGCATAGATAATATATAGTCACATAAACGAGCAAAACAGTGATGTTCATACTCAGGACAGCAAGACAGTACAGTACTAAAACAGTGAATCCCGTCGCTATAGAAATGCAAATCTGGATCCATCAAAGAATCTGGAAAATAGACTTCCAACCGAATCCAGCGAATATAAATAAGTCATATAGTATTTCACAAAATCATAACTCAAAACTGATTTGAATCCAGAAAAACACGTTCAGTCATAAATCAGTAAAACGAATTCTTAGTCAGAAAAACAGCATTAAAACTCCTCAAATAAATCTAGGAGAAATCTGGGGTATTGTCACACCCTGCTACTACAAACATCCAAATCTGGATCCGTTGAAGGATCTGAAAAATAAACTTCCACACGAATCCAGCGAGTATAAATAAGGCATATAGTAATTCACAACATCATAACTCAAAATAGGGTTGAATCCAGAAAACATGCTCAGTCAGAAATCAGGAAAATGAATTCTCAGTCAGGAAAACCACATCAAAACCTTTCAAATAAATTCAGGAAAAATCTGGGGTATTCCCCTATATGTCTAGTATCAAAATATAAGGTTTCATAATTTTCCAGTAAAATTAGATCAGTCATCAAAAGTCCAAAAACATCAAGAAACGATAGTTTGGTAAATCTGGAATACCCAACACAGCTGTACGAAAACTATAATATCTCGCAACCAGTGAAACGAAATCCAATTTTGCCAAAGGAATATGAAAATAGATAAAATATACTAACTTTCACATTTCACAAATATTTTTTATACAATAAAAGGAATCATAGTGAAAATAAGATTCTTTACAGAACAGTGAGCAAAATACAGCACGTATGACTTTTGTAAACATGCATGAAACGACATATAAAACTAATCAATAAAATCTACCAAAATTTTGGGTAATCCCTAGATATGTATAGAAAGACTGACCAAACTGTCAGATCAAAATAATATACGTATCATAGTTCTTTAAAATAATTTATCATCAAAATTACCGAAAAACAGAATCTGGAAAAGATCGACACCTCTGTACTAAAATAGTCATAACGCACTCATACGAAAACAAAATCGAGCAAGGTCAAAGGGATTTGAAAATAGACGAAATTATCTAAACTCATGTTTTATACCGAAATTAAGATACTAACTTCAAGATAGTCCAAAACAACTAACAAAACAGAACATCGACAAAATACAGAATTTTCCCTTAAAAACAAAATCAACACAGATTCAAGAAAATTGATCCAAACACACCCAAACATGAAATCAGTCTACCAAGTTTCCAAACATCACGAATTAGGGTATCTAACATGTCTCAACCAAAACATAATTTCTTGCACAAGTCTCACATACATGATCAAGATCAAGAACGGGCGAATCCTAGGTTAATTCATATCCATATTGTGTCGTGAGTCATCTATGGTCAAGTTTTCACAATAGAGACAAAACCCATCAAGGAAAACACAAACAAGAGTCATCTCTAGACCCAACTACACTATATGTGAACTTTTGGACTTGTATCAAACAAATAAATTGGAGTACAAGTTACTTGCCTGAAAGATGACGAATCCAACGGAGCAAAGAGCAAGAATAACAGGAACATATTCCCAGGCACGAACAAGCGAACACGAACAAGATCACGAACAACGATGAACAAAACCCCCGAACCACGACGGACCAAAAGAGAGCAACCACCACGAATACGACCCAACGAACCGAACAACGAATGATCCCACACACAAAACAACTACGAACTCGTGAACTCAAAACAACACAACTCACGAACACAACCACGGCAACGAACCACGAACATGAACGGAACCACGAAAACAACCACGAACAAAACCCAAGATCACCTGCACTCGCACACAACCACTAAGCACGCACAAGGGCGATACACGACACACTAACAACAACCCAAGCAATAAGAGAACGACGCACGGCAACGGCGATGGGGAGTGCGGCGAGGGAAGCTCGCCATCCTTGCTGAATGCCGCTACAAAGGGAGAGACAGCACAAGGAAGCCGTCGACGGAGCTCCGGCGGCAGCGCTCAGGGAGAGCAGCACGGCACCGAGAGGGGGGTCTGCCTGGCGGTAGGTGGCTGCAGCGATTGTTGGTTGCGGGAGAGGAGCACAGGAGGTCTGGGGGGGGCTGGCACGTCGCGATGGTGGCGTGAGCAGGCGAAGGGCGGAACGGGAGAGAGATGGGCAAGAGGGAGGAAGTCAAAAAGCTGGATTTTTGAAGGAATAGAAGTGGCGGCTGCATGGGGGGATTTAGAAGATGAATAGTCGGGGGAGTAGTTTATAAACAGGTTGGATTAGGGTTTATAACGGGTCTGGTAGGCTAACAGGTTATGGGTATGGGGTAGGGATATGGTTAGGGTAACAGGGTCCAAGTGGTTATTGGGTTGGGTAATTAAAATAGGTTGTTGATAAAGGGTATTGGTTTAAATGGATGTTAAATGGGTTTTGGGTTTTTTAAAAATTCCATGAGAAAATAAAATAACAAATAAAAAAGATTATTTATAATAAAAATGTAATTTGCAATACAAAAATAGAATTTATTTAAAACACTACAATACAGTTAGTAGGTAAAAATAGATTTTTAACAACCAGTCAAAAATATTAATAAGAACAATAATACTAATACCAATAATAATAATAGGAGTAATAATAACAAAGTAAGAATTGTATTCAATATAAAATAATAGAAACTAGTTACAAACAAAATTATTGATCGAAAATAGATTTTGATAAGAGATCCTACAACACATTTTGACAAAATAAATTTGAAAATAGAAAAACTAATTTAGTAAATTTTAAATACAGAGAAATACACTGAAAATACGAATTTGGGAAAAACAGGGGTTAAGAGTATTCCCCTATATGTTTAGAATCAAAATATAAAGTTTTATAATATTCCAGTAAAATTAGTTCAACCATCAAAAATAAGAAAACATCAAGAAACGATACTTTGGCTAATCTGGAATTCCCAACATTGCTATACGAAAACTGAAATATCTCGCAAGCCGTGAAACGAAATCCAAATCCGCCACAGGGAGATGAAAATAGACAAATTAACCTAACTTTCATATTTCATAAACATTTTCCATACAGTAGAAGGAAACATGGTGAAAATACGACTCTTTACAGAACAGTGAGTAAAATACAACAAGTATGACTTTCGTAAACATGGATGAAATGACATATAAAACTCATCAATAAAATCTATCAAAATTCTGGGTAATCCCTAGATAGGTATAGAAAAACTGACCAAAGTTTCATATCAAAATAGTTTAATCAACAAAATCGTCGAGAAACGAACTTTGGGAACGTAATACACCTCTGTAGTAAAACAGTCATAAGTCACTCATACGAAAACGAAATCGAGCAAGGTTAGAGGGGTTAGAAAGAAGATGAATTTCTCTAAAATTCATGTTTTATACTGAAATTAATATTCTGACCTTAATATGATCTAAATTACTGATCAAGACAGATTAGCGGCAAAACACAGATTTTACTCAAAAAACAAAAATCAACATAGATCCAACGAAACTTGTTCCAAACACAACCAAACATGAAATCGAGTCCACCAAGTATCCAAACATCATGAAATGGGGTAATTAACATATCTAAAACAAGTCTATCACATGGTTCTCCACAAATACCCAAATTCACAAAATTCCTCATACATGATCAAATCAAGAACAGGCAAAACCTAAGTTGTTTCATATCAATATTGTGTCGTGAGGCAACTATGGTAAAGTAGCACAATAGAGACAAAACCCATCAAACATAACACACACACGAGTTGTCTCTAGAACCTAATAACACTATAAGTAATATTTTGACTTGTATCAAACAAAGAAATTGGAGTACAAGTTACTTGCCTGAGAGATGACGACGAGAATAAAGCAAGAACAAAAATAATGGGAACGGATTCCCGGGCATGAACACAACAAACGGATCACGAACTAATCACGAACACACGATCATGAACAGAATCGAACAGCTGAGATCGAAGATCAAGATCAAGATGATCGGATCAGATCGGACGGTAAAATCTCTTGATGATGAAGATAATGATGAAGATCAAGATTGATCAATCGAACGGCTACGATCAAGGACATTGATGATCATTATGATCGACGATCAAGAAGAGATCAGACGGCTATAATCTAATCGGATGATCAAGAGGAGATCGATGGTCCACATCCAATCAAGCATGATGATCAAGATCCAACAGACGACTAAGAATCAATCAATCAAGATGATCAAGAGATCATGATTGCGATCACGATGGTGATTGGACGGCCCACAATCACCATGATCAACGCCTAACACAACCAGTAGTTCATCAAGAGCTTCTGCTGTCGGCTGTATGGCTGATGGCGACTGGTTCGCAACGGCGACAAGCGGCCAGGGGACACAGCGGCAGAGCACGGGGGTGCACAGGTTGACAATGCTGCTACTGCCTGTGGAGTCACGACTGCTGTCGCTGAACGCCAGGGGGAGCACGGGGGAGTTTGAGAGCGGTAAGGGGGAAGGATGAGAGGGTGGTCGGGGGTCGGCAGATGGTTGCAGTCGCGGCTGCAGTCAGCGTCGCCCAAGGAAGGTACAGCTAGTGATGAACAGGGGAGGGAGGCGCCGCAGGCTGCACGGAAGGTAGGAAGACAGGGTGACTGGCACTGCAGTTGGGTGCAGGTGCGCACAGGGGAGGAGCACTGGGGTGTCACTGCCGTTGGCATTGGGTAAGGAGGAGAAGAGGACCAGCGTCGCCATGAGGCGCTGCAGGGAGAATTGGGGAAACGAAGCGGCTGACGAAAATAGGGGAGATGAACAGGTAAGAAAATGGGTAATATATAGGTTGGTGGATTAAGGTTAGGGGTGAAATGGGTAAAGGGGTGTGTTAACGGGTTGGTAGTTTGCAAACGGGTTTTAGGGATTTCAAAATGGGGTATGGGTATGGCAGAACGGGTCTGGGCTGGTTAACAGGTTTGGGGAGAAGTAAATGGGTTAGGATAGTTTAAATGGGTAGTGGGTTTTAATGGGTTTAAATGAATAGGGTATGGGTTAATAGGATTATAGGGTTTATGGGTTTTTAATAAAAGAAATCCAATAAAATAAAAACGGGTTTTGGGTATTAGGAAAATACAATAACTAATAAAAATATAAATTTATGATTTTATAGAAATATTAATAATAATAATAAAAACAATAACAATAACAATAATAATAATAATAGTATTAAAAATAATAGTAATAATTATAATACTAAGAGTAATAAAAAAAATAGATAATTACAATATAAAAATCATAGAAAATATTTACAAATAAAATTTTTGATGGAAAACAGATTTTAATAGGAGATCCAAATATACAATTTGACAAAAGAATTTGGAAACTGAAAAAAATTAATTTGCAAGAACTTTAAATAAACAAAATACACAAATTACGTTTTTGGAAAAACAGGGGTTACAATAGTTGACTCACGACACAAAATTTGACATGAAACAACCCTAGGTTTTGCCCGTTCTTAATATGATGTATATGTGAAACAATTATGAGAACTCGTGTGCTTGTGAGATCCATGTGAGATACTTGTTGTGGACATATTGTATATCCAATTTCATGTTGTTTAGACACTTGGTAGACTCATTTTCATGTTCGGTTGTGTTTGGATTAAGTTTCATTGGATCTATGTTAATTTTATGTTAATTTTGGTTTTTGATGTGCAGAAGACTGCTTTCAGGACCACATATGGCCACTATGAGTATCTTGTGATGCCATTCGGAGTTACGAACGCACCGGCTGTATTCATGAGTCTTATGAACCGGGTCTTTTCTCAGTTCTTGGATAGATTTGTGGTGATCTTCATTGATGATATTTTGGTGTATTCTCGGAATCGGGAAGATCATGCTAAGCATCTTAGAGTGGCTCTGCAGACTTTGAGGGAGAAACAGCTCCATGGGAAACTCAGCAAGTGCGAGTTTTGGCTCGACAGGGTTTCATTCTTGGGGCACATTATTTCTGGCGATGGTATTTCTGTGGATCCTGCTAAGGTTGAGGCTATGAAGGATTGGCCTGTTCCTAAGTCAGTTTCTGAAGTCAGGAGTTTTCTTGGTTTAGCTAGCTATTATTGAAAATTCGTCCAAGATTTTTCGAAGATTGCAGGACCGTTGACTAAGTTGACTGAGAAGGATCAGAAGTTCTGTTGGTCTGATGTGGGGTGGCTTTTGTTGAGTTGAAGAACAGATTGACGTCAGCACCTGTGTTGACTATTCCGAATGGTTTAGGCAGATTTGTAATTCACTGTGATACTTCTGGTAAGGGTCTTGGAGCAGTTTTGATGCAGAAGGGCCGAGTCATTGCGTATGCATCGAGGCAGTTGAGGCCTCATGAGAAGAACTATCTGACTCATGATTTGGAGTTAGCGGCAGTGATTTATGCTTTGAAGCTGTAGAGACATTATTTACTTGGGGACCGAGTGGAGATCTTTACGGACCACAAAAGTCTCAAGTACGTCTTCACCCAGAAGGAGTTAAACATGAGGCAAAGGCGTTGGTTGGAGCTTATGGCCAATTATAACATCAGTTTGCAATACCATCCTGGTAAAGTAAACTTGGTGCCAGATGCTTTGAGCAGGAGACCGGCAGTTATGTTCTTGACTCAGCAGAGGGATCTGATTGAGCAGATGAGGAGGTTGGAGTTGGAGGTTTTGTTGTCGAGTTCTGATCGGAGTTGTTTAGTACTTCAGCTGCAGTCGTCCCTTGTTGATCAGATTAAAGATGCACAGGCTGGTGATGCACAATTGCAGAGATTTCGAGCTGAGGTTGAGTCTGGGTCTAGAACGGACTTGGTTATTCATTCTGATGGATCGCTTCGTTTTGGGTCCAGATTAAGTGTCCCAGAAGGTAAAGTTCGTCAGATGTTGCTTGAAAAAGCCCATAAGTCTTTGTATTCTATCCATCCTGACGATACTAAGATGTATCGGGATTTGAAGCTCCATTTCTGGTGGCAGGGTATGAAAAGGGCTGTGGCTCTGTTTGTTGCTCAATGTTTGATCTGCCAGCAGGTTAAGACAGAATATCAGAGAACCGCTGGACTTCTTCAACCGCTTCCTATTCCAGAGTGAAAGTGGGAACATATCACCATGGATTTTGTGACTGCTTTGCCGAGGAGTCCTAAGGGTCATATTGCTATTTGGGTGATTGTCGACCATTTGACGAAGAGTGCTCACTTCATTCCTTTTCGTGTTGGGCAGTCTACTGAGAGCCTTGCTGAGAGGTATATGCAAGAGATTGTTAGACTTTATGGGGTTCCAGTCAGTATTGTATCCCACCGGGATACGAGATTCAGATCTCAGTTCTGGAAGAGTGTTCAGGCTAGTTTGGGGAGTAAGTCGAAGTACAGTACAGCTTTCCATCCCCAGACTTATGGACAGTCAGAGCAGACTATTTAGATTCTTGAGTACATGTTGAGGTCTCGTATGCTTCCGTTTGGTGGATCATGGGAGGACCATTTGCATCTCGTAGAGTTTTCGTACAATAACAGCTTTCAAGCCAGTATTAAAGTTGCTCCGTTTGAGGCACTCTATGGGCGGAAGTGCAGATCACCAATGTGCTGGGATGACATTGGTGATAGGAAGTTGTTGGGTCCAGAGATCACCAGGACAGTTGATGCGGTGGTTCAGATCAGGAAGCATCTCCAGGTAGCTCAGGATAGGATGAGGCGGTGGGCTGATGTTCATCGCAGGGCTTTGGAGTTTATTGTTGGTGACCATGTTTTCTTTAAGGTATCGCCATGGCGCGGTGTCATTCGGTTCGATGGTGGGGGCAAGCTTAGTCCTAGGTTTATTGGACCATTTGAGATTTTGGAGCGAGTGGGCAAGGTGGCCTATCGTCTCGCATTGCTGCCAGCTTAATCAGAAGTACACGATATTTTCCATATCTCACAACTCAGGAGATACATCCAAGATGAGAGCCACCTGATCGACTACTCTGAGTTAACCGTTTGGCCAGATTTGACTTATGAGATTCCGCCAGTTGCTATTGTGGATCGGCAGGAGAAAGTGCTTAAGTACAAGGTTATCAAGTTGGTTCGTGTCGGTTGGAATCCTCACTCGCCTAATGAGTCGACTTGGGGGCTGGAGGAGGAGATTGAGCAGAAGTTTCCTCATTTGTTTGAGTAGTAGTTGTTTTGCTTGTTTTGCTTTGCTTTCTTTTCATTCGGGGTTACCCTATGTATCCTTCTTTTTGAATTTCGAGGAAAAAATTATTCTTGTTAGGTGGGTAGGATTGTAACTCCTGTTTTTCGTTTTTCGTATTTTTGGTGTATTTTTCCTTTTCTTGGTATTTGTACTCTCTTGTATTTTTTCTGAACCGTATATTGGAGTTGTTTTAATATATATTCGTTTATTTTATTTTGAGCTCTTTGTGTTGATTGGTTGTCTTTTTGTTTTGTTCTTCATCAAATTTTTGATCTTTCTTTCATTTGGTTCTTGTCCTCTTTATTTTTGTGCTCGTGTGCTTGTGGTGGTGATTGGTTGCTCATCCTATTCTCAATCCTATTGTTTGATCCCTAATAGGATTACCAAAGTCAATTTAAATCCCCAATCCTAATTGATATTCTATACATTGTATCCTAATTAAAGCCCAACTAAACAAATCCTTTTACTACTCCTAAACTACTCGAAAGCTCATTTCTCTCTTGTGGTCTCTCTCTTCTCTTGCTTTGAGAAGCGTACCATGGTTCGTGCGATTGTTCGTGGCTTTGTTGCTCTTGATTTGTGGATCTCTTGTTCGGTGGATTTTCGTTCGTTGCCCGGGAATCCGTTCCCGTCATTCTTGGTGTTCGTTTCGTCTCGGTTAAGACAAGTAACTTGTACTCAAATTCCTTTGTATGATACAAGTCATAAATACTGCTTGTAGTGTAGTTGGGATCTAGAGACAACTCGTGTGTGTGATGTCCTTGATGAGTTTGTCTCTATATTGCTTGACCATAGTTGACTCACGACACAAAATTTGACATGATATAACCCTAGGTTTTGCCCATTCTTGATATGATGTATATGTGAAATAATTATGAGAACTCGTGTGCTTGTGAGATCCATGTGAGATACTTGTTGTGGACATGTTGTATACCCAATTTCATATTGTTTGGACACTTGGTAGACTCGATTTCATGTTTGGTTGTGTTTAGATTAAGTTTCGTTGGATCTATGTTGATTTTGGTTTTTGAGGAAATTCTGTATTTTGCCAATGATCTGTCATGATCAGGAATTTAGACCATATTAAGGTAAGAATCTTAATTTCAGTATAAAACAAGATTTGTAGAGAAATTCGTCTTCTTTATAACCCCTCTGACCTTGCTTGATTTCGTTTTCGTATGTGTGAGATATGACTGTTTTACTACAGAGGTGTAGATCTTTTCCAGATTTCGTTTCTTGGTGATTTTGATGACTAAATCATTTTGATACTTGTGCTACACATATTATTCTGATCTAAAACTTTGGACATTGTTTCTTTATCTATTTAGGGATTACCCAGAATTTTGGTGGATTTTATTGATGAGTTTATACGTCGTTTCATTCTTGTTTATAAAAACTATACTTGCTGTATTTTGCTCTCTGCTCTGTAAAGAATCGTATTTTCACCCTATTTCCTTCTACTTTATGGAAAATATTTCTGAAATATGAAAGTTAATATATTTTGTCTGTTTTCATCTACCTTTGGCGGATTTGGATTTCGTTTCACGGTTTGCGAGATATCGTAGTTTTCGTACAGCAGTGTTGGGAATTCCAGATTTGCCATACTATCATTTATTGATATTTTCTGATTTTTTATGACTGATCTAATTTAACTAAAAAATTATGAAACTTTATATTCTGATACTAGACATATAGGGGAATACCCCATAATTTTATTGGATTTATTTGAGGAGTTTTCTCGTTGTTTTCCTGCTCTTGAATTCGTTTTCCTGATTTCTGGCTGAACCTATTTTCTGTATTCAAATCAATTTTGAGCTATATTTTTGTGAATTAACATATGACTTATTTATACTCGCTGGATTCGGTTGGGAGTCTATTTTCTGGACATTTTGACGGATTTAGATTTGCATGTTCGTAATACTAGGAGTCACTGTTTTACTACAGTATGGTCTTGTTGTCCTGAACTAGAGATTTGCCTATTTTATTCTTTTAGGAGATATCTTGCACTCGTACATGTTTATCTTGCAACTTACACTTGTCACATGATCATGCCATGTTATACTTGATATGTTTTGCACATATACTTGCTTGTTTGACATTAATAATAAATAATCAAGCCGAGGTTTAAGGAAAAGATCTAATACTTGACACGTGATTAATTGACACTTGCACGCAAGACACGATACTTGCCACTTGCACAACTTGACACGTGGTTACATGAGACTTGATATGTGACACTTGATACATGATTACATGATGCTTGACACTTGACTACATGATACATGAGACTTGTTTACATGAGACTTGATACATGACACTTGATACATGATTACATGATACTTGACACTTGATGCATGTCTACATGATACTTGTTTACTTGACACTTGATTCATGTCACTTACACTTGTTCACCTTGCCATGTTAGTTGTTTATTTTGACATCATGCTATTATTTAGTTTTCCCAATGTACTTGTATATTGCATTACAAGTGGCCCGTAACTTGCAATTGACGGGTACTTGTTTTCTTTTTCCTCTTTTCCTGCAATTGTTAAATTGCAGATTATGGAGAACAGGTTCCAGATGGTATTGGTGAGATGAAGTACTAGTGCTGGATTTATTATTATTATTTCTTGTAGTTTGCTTAAACAATTGTATTTTGATATTTGAATTTATTCTTGTATTTGGGCAATGTGACCCAGGATATTTGTTTTATTCAGATCATCACGATTTGAGATTTATTTATTTGGTTTCAAGTATTCTTATTGGTATTTGGTACATATGTGCATGTTGTTGATACGTTTGCTTCCGACTCTGATGATTCTTGTGAAATGTTATAAAGATTCTTGAAAAGCTTATGGATAATGAAAATCATTCGCTGAGCTTTTGTCGCGGATCCGTATTCCGTACTCTTTTTGAAAAGCTAGGCGTGACATGATAAATGATACCTGCATCTAAAAGCTTCAAGACCTCCTTATGCACCACTTCTTGCATTGATGGATTTAATCTTCGCTGTGGCTGCACTATAGGTTTAAAATCATCCTCCATTAAAATTTTATGCATGCATATTGTAGGACTAATCCCCTTTATATCAGAAATGTTCCATCCCAAGGTTGTTTTATGTTCTCTCAATAATTTCTCCTCTTCAAAATTATTTAAAGAATCATTAATAATAACAGAAAAAGTGGAGTTTTGGCCTAAAAATGCATACCTCAAACTCGATGGAAGTTGTTTAAGCTCAAGTTGTTGTGGTGATGAGGAAATGAGTGGTGTATCTTCCAAATTTTGATCATATTCCAAAATCTCTTCATTTTCTAATTCAAGTGTTTCTGAAGTTGTTAAGTATTCTTCTAACGGTAATTTAGCAAGTTCATGACTTCGCTTACTTGAAAGCATGCATGAACTTCTGAGGGAAGCTCCATGGATTTAAATACATCAAAAGTTACTTGCTCGTTGTCAACCCTTATAATAAGTTTTCCTTGTTGCACATCAATCAATATTCTCCCTATTGCAAGACAAGGTCTCCCCAAAATCAAAGGAATTTGTTCATCTTCCTCAATGTCAAGCATAATAAAATCAGCTGGAAATATGAATTTGTCAACTTTCACCAAAACATCTTCAATGATCCCTCTTGGATATTTGATTGACCTGTCCGCCAATTGTAAGGAAATTGTGGTAGGCTTTGCTTCTCTAGTACCTAATTTTGCTGAAAACATAATATGGTATAAGATTAATACTTGCTCCTAAATCACATAGTGCTTTATAAAAGAAGAATTTCCAATAGTGTAAGGAATTGTAAAACTCCCTCGATCTTTAAGTTTAGGTGGCAGCTTCTTTTGTAAAATCGCATTACTTTCTTCTGTTAACATCACCATCTCATGCTGTTGTAGTTTCCTCTTGTTTGATAAAATATCCTTCAAAAATTTAGCATATTTAGGCATTTGTTCTAAAGCTTCAATAAGAGGAATATTAATATGCAATTGCTTGAAAATATTTAAAAATTTTGAAAACTGATTATCAAGCTTATTCTTTTTAAGTCTTTGTGGAAAAGGAATAGGTGGATCATAAGGACAATTAGGATAAGTGTTAGAATTAAACTCTCCTGAAATTGTTTGGCTTGAACCTCCTTTGTGCTGCATTTGTTCCTCCACACTTTGCTTGTTCTCACCTTGCTTTTCAACCACATTTTGTTCGGTATTTTTGATTTGTGGCTGCTCAATTGTTGTCCCATTTCTAAATGTTATTGCTTTGACATGCTCCTTGGGATTGACCACTGTGTTACTAGGTAATGTTCCTGCCGTTCTTTCGTTGAGAATATTTGACATTTGACCAATTTGAACCTCAAGATTTTGAATTGAAGCTGAAGTTGAAGTTGCAATATTTTGGATTGCCAAATCTGTCTTTTGCATGTATTGCATGAACATATCTTCAAGTGTCGGCTTCTTTTCTTTTTGTTGAAAATTTTGTTGTTGTCTATCTCCTCCTTGATTATTGTTCCAAGAAAATTTGGGGTGATTTATCCATCCTGGATTGTATGTGTTTGCAAAAGGGTTGTTTTGCCTTTGAAAATTTGACACAAAATTTGCTTGTTCGGCATTTAATGGAGCAAAAGGGTTCCCCACTTGGCAGTCTACACTTGAATGATTTCCTGCACAAAGATCACAACTCATATTAGATTGAGTAGCATTAACATTCATATTACCTATTTGCTTAGATAAAATATCAATTTTTGCAGTTAAAGTAGAAATAGGATCAAGTTCAAAAACTCCCACCACTTTTCTTTGCATTGTTCTTTCTGAGGCCCACTAATAATTATTAGATGTCATCTCCTCTAAAAGATTATAAGCTACTTCATTAGTTTTGCTCGTTAGTGCACCTCCAGCTCCTGCATCTACCATGGATCGATTAGTAGCTCCCAAACCGTTATAAAATGTTTGCACTTGTAGCCACTTTGGAAGTTCATGATGAGGACACTTTCTTAATAGCTCTTTGTACCTCTCCCAAGCATCATATAATGACTCTATCTCGAATTGGGTGAATGTGGTGATGTCATTTCTTAACTTTGCTGTTTTTGCTGGGAGAAAATACTTTGCCATAAATTTTTGTGCTAAGCCCTCTCAAGTTGTAATGATACCTGGTGGTAAAGAATTCAACTAAGCCTTTGCCTTATCTCTGAGTGAGAAAGGAAAGAGTCTCAGTCGGATGGCATCATTGGAAACTCCATTGTGTTTGAAGGTATCACATATTTCAAGAAAGTTTGCAATGTGAACATTTGGATCATCATGTGCTAGTCCTCCAAATTGCACTGTCTGCTGAATCATCTGAATAATTGTTGATTTAATTTAAAAATTGTTTGCTTCAATTGCAGGCCTTTTGATGCTTGATTGACTAAGGGCATTGCATAATCCCTCAAAGCTTTGTTCTCCTCTTCATTCGCCATGGATAAAGAGGATGTAGTGTTTTCTTTCTTTTTCTTTCTTATTTGATGTAAAGTTCTCTCAATCTCTGGGTCAAAAAGTGTAGTCTCCAATGGATTATATATGAGCATACACTCCTAAGTCCTGAAAAATAAATAAAGAAAAATAAATCAAAAGAGAATAAAGAGGAAAAATAACAATGAAATCTAAAATAAAAAACCAAACTTGTAAAAGTCTAGCAATTTACAATATCAATAAAAGAATAACTAGTCCCCGGCGAGGGCGCCAAAAACTTGATGTGAATTTTTGCAAGTGTACAAAATCGCAACAAGTAGTATAGTTAAGTGAAAAGAGTGTCGAACCCACAGGGACTAATTATTTTATTGAGTACCAATATTACTAGATGAACTACTATTTGGAAAATCGAAAGTTAATAAAGAAAACAACTGAACTAAATTAACCTAAAGAAGTAACTAAATTAATTAAGAAGGGTGAAATGTGAAAATTTGTTATTTATTAATTGCAAAATAAATTCTAGGACTTTCGATTTCGCCTAGTTAATCACACACAATTTATAATCTCATATAAATAAAGAATGTATTTTTCCAAGTTGTAGACCAAAATCCCAAAGTTATTCAATATTCTCTCTCAAGCAATATCAAAAATATTCTCAACTAATTATTTGTCATGGTTCATGCTTAAATTACTAATTGAAAATTCATTAAGATCTATGGATTTCTTAACAGTCACATTAACAGCAGTTCGCTCTTGTAACGGTATTTAATTTTTTTAATGACAAATTACCAGTTCTGTCTTTCTATGATTTAACAGACTATACAAATGTCGGTCAACCAATTGTAAGCATTAATATCAAAAATCAAACACACAACCACGGAAAAATAGAAAAAAAATATGGAATTAAATTTGTGTTCTCAAAACTAGGCTATATCGAAGCCCTAGAAAAATAAATTTTAGTTCATTATAAATTTGCAGCTAACAAACACAGTCTTGGATTGCATAATAAAAAATAAGAGAAAGAGAAAAGAAATACAAAAAGGGACAGCTTTTTAAAAGAAATTGCAAACCGAATAGCCTTGAAAAGCGTGCCCAAACAAGTCGTTCTCTTTCACTCTCTGTTCGATCAGCGCCGTAAGCCACGTCAGGAGAGCCAGGTCTACGTCAGACCTTCTCTTTGTTTCTGTCCCGTATTGATGAAGTCAGCCGCCTTGGAACCCGAGCCGAACACAGGAGCACCCAAGATAGCACTGAGTCCTGTCGTTTTCGCCGCCACGTCACGCTCTGATGCACGCCAGTTCCCCTGATGCTTCTCTTATCGTTTTGCATCACCTCGGAAATGGAGCCTCCAGACTTGATGTACCCATGCCTTGTGTATGATTCGAGAATTTTTATAATTTGGAGTCAGCCGTCTTCGTGTGGCGTCTCTTAGGGGTGCCTCCTTCTCTCTTCAATCTGCTTTGTATTTATAAGAGTAGGAGAGGGAGGAATTAGGGTTCACTTTTGCAGAAAAACCCCATATTTTATTTATTTCCTTCCTTCTTTAATTTGATCTTTTATTTTTTGAACCTTTTTCTTCTCTTTCACGTGCTGCAGACACAAAATAAAATCAGAAATTAGAATTTTAAAAAAAATATAAAAAAATTAAAATTTAATTAGTTTAAAATTAATTAAACTAACTAAAAATCATATTAGCTCATTTAAACCCTTTCAAAATTATTTATTGCACTTTTAGCTCAATTAGCAAATTAAAATTTTTATCTTGTGTTTCACACGGCCAAAATGTAAAATTTAAATTTCAACAAAACAATAAAATTAATAAAACAATAGGTTTGTTTTGTTTGTTGGTTTTTTCCAAAAAATATTCACCTTTTGCATCAAAAAATCTTATTCCTTCAAAAATAGTTAATTAAATGAAATCTATAAAAATAAGATGAATTATAAACAATACAGACGAATACAAGCAATTTTTTATGGGTAAATGAGTAAAAATATTCATATAAAAATTAGACACTCTTCCGCTGTGCCTATGTAGGCAGCTCCCCCTCCTCGTCTGGGTACGGTCTCAGATTTCATGAGGCTGCATCCTGACAGATTCTCCGGCACTGAGACGCCTTTGGAGGCCGAATAGTAGTTGATCCATACTGAGCAGTTGCTTTTGGCAGCCCGAGTGGCCGATGCCGATAGAGTGGATGTGGTGACCATCCAGCTGGTGGATCCAGCACATATTTGGTGGAGGTCTGAGTCTGAAAGGCTCGTGCGGCCTATCGCTTGGGCTACGTTCACTTGGAGCTTCTTGGATAAATTCTTCCCTAGCAGCACTCGAGTTGAAATGGAGCAACAGTTCCTGGCCCTGAAATAAGTTGGTCATTATTTCTATTATTGGAATTTTTTTACATATTGTCCATACAATGTTGTAACATGAGACTTTCTTGAAACAGGGTTCCAGGTCTGTGGATGAGTATGCAGCGGAATTTACCAGACTTAGCCGCTTCGTAGCCGTTCTTGTGGTGAACAAAGAGGAAAAGGCTCGTATATTCATGCTGGGTGTTGAGCGAGATATTCGAGTGCAGCTCGTCTCCCTTCGCTTGCATATTTATGTTGAGGCTCTTGAGGCAGCTCGAGCTCAGGAGCAGGCTCGTGGCAGGTTGACTCGTCCTTGGCGGACTGTTCCGCACTCTATTGTTGCTAGGCCTTCTGGTGGGCCGATTCGGAGGCTTGTCCCAGCCCATTTTGTCAGGGCAGCTCCTTACCCTTCTGCCGCTCGTCGGAAGGAAGGATTATGTGATTTCTACTAGATGATCGGACATGTGCGCAGAGACTACAGGCGTGCCAATCGCCACTGTTTTGGATGTGCTACTGCTGACCATTCAGTGTGGGATTGTCCGCAGCAGCAGCAGATGGCTCTTCCAGCTAGGGATCCAGTTCAGCAGGTAGCCCCAGCTCGTGCTCCAGTAAGGCCACTGCTTCCTCCACAGCCCCTGATTGTCGGTCAGAGAACCGTTGTTCCCAGGAGAGGTCAGGCTTTCAACCTGACTGCTGCTGATGCTGAGACAGCAGAGGGTGTTGTTGCAGGTATATTTTGCATTTTGTCGTTCTTTTTGTTGTTTTTAACTTTCCTCTTTCTTTTTCTTGCATAATTATTTCATGTTATCTTTCTGCAATATGTTTCTCTCACCCCTTGATCATCAATTCTTTTTCTCTTGCTTCTGATTTTATCTTAGGTGTTGTGCTTGTTTGTTCTTTCCCTGCCCGTGTTCTTTTTTATTCCGGGGCATCCCATTCCTTTGTCCCTTCTCAATTTGGAACATTGTGATAGGTGGCGGTATTGTCATTTGTTCCCTTGGAGTGCAGGCAGAGCCCCGTGATTATTGGTGGCACAATTTAAAGGCCGACTTGATTGTGATTGGGAATTCAGGATTCAACATCATTCTCGGTATGGATTGGTTGGGTGAGTCCCACACCATCATTGATTTTTGTGCCAAGAAAGTTGTATTCCGGATCCCAGGTCACGCAGAGTTTGAGTTCCATGCCGGGGAGATGCCCCTTGGCCGAGCTAAGACTGTCGTTGATCAGGAGGTTTGTGTGATGGAATTGCATTCAGACTGTGAGGCTGCGCCTCTAGCAGTGCGGGATTTCCTACATGTTTTTCCAGTGGAGTTGCCTGGCTTACGTCCTGATAGGGATGTTGAGTTCGATATTGAAGTTCAGCCTGGTACGTCGCTGATATCGAAGAGTCCCTATAGGATGGCACAGGTAGAGTTAGCAGAGCTTAAGGTGCAGATTTAGGAGTTGTTAGATTTGGGGTTCATCAGACCCAGTGTTTTGCCTTGGGGTGCTCCAGTACTTTTTGTCAACAAGAATGATGGTAGTTGTCCACTGTGCATCATTATCGGGAACTGAACAGTGTTACTGTGAAGAACTGGTATTCGCTGCCCAGAATTAATGACTTATTTGATCAGTTGAGTGGAGCTGCTATTTTCTTGAAGTTGGATCTTCGTTCCAGGTATCATTAGGTCAAGGTGAAGGCGACTGGTGTACAGAAGACTGTTGAGGACCAAATATGGGCACTATGTGTAATACCCCAGATAATATAATACTTTTGTACATATATATAATGGTTGTATATATATATGTGTGTTGCAGTGATTGCTTGATTATATATGTATAAATGATGGAGTTTGTTTATGTTTGCGGGGCGGTTCGTGTGGGTGGTTGTGTTCTTGATGGTGCACGAGAATGAGAAGAACCGATACTAGTACATACACTAGTTTTGAGTGCGATTCATGTGCAAATATATAATTGTATGGTACTACAAAGGATATACTTTGCATACACTCAAATCTAACCTCTCACCTCTCATCTAGAGCTTAATCAAGACAAAAATTTCATCCATGCCTTGTCTCAAAAACAAGGGGCTAGAGGCCATTGTTTTGGGAAAAAACCACCTAGCCACCTCACCCCCCCTACCCCCCTATTTTGGCCGGCCTACCCCCCTCTCTCTCTCACTTCTCTCTTGATAAAACCCCTTTCTTCTCACCTTTTGAACTCTAGAAATTTCAGAAAAGAAAAAAAAAAGAAAAAAAAGGAAAGAGTGAAAGGAGCTACAAGGAGAACTGTTCTCAAGCTTGTTGGAGTAGGGTTTTGGAAGAGGAAGCTCAAGACAAACCTCATCTTCTTAAGCCAAGGGTGGAGAGTTCTCTAAACTTGTTATTGTTCATTCTTGTTTAATATTTTGCTTGGTAGTATGAGAATGGTTGATTAGGAGTAAATTGTTAGAATCTGAAAATGGAAATAGAAAACATGATATGCATGTCATATTCCCGAATTTCCAGAGAACAAATAATTGGAATTTGATCTTGAAATTTTCACAGAATGATCTCGTATATGTCTAGAAGCTACATGATTTATTTCGGATTTTTATGATGATATTTGATATTTTAATAAAATCCATTTTGAGGACTGAGTCGTAAGGTAGAGACTGGGTCTGTCTATTGTGATAACTGAACTTGTGGGAATTCTTAGAATTATTTGGCACATGATCTATCTCTATAATGTTTACCATGTTGTCTTGCATGCATCTGGACTGTACAGAAATATCATGAAATTTGATGCATGTTCAAAATTAATTAACCAAGAGTAGTCAAGACAGTAACTGAAGAACAGCAGAACTTTTATGCATGCTTATAATAGGTAGAACTCATTGAATACTTAGAAATTGGGTGTGAAACTTTTTGCATGTTATACATGATGCTGTCTAGTTTCTGGAATGAAAATTTGATGACCATTTGATAAGTATGTGATTTATGATGAATATTTTAGCATGCACTGTGCAGAACCTAGTCAGTATTGACACTTTGATAAGATGATACTTTTATGGCTCTGTAAGAGCATAATTTGAGAAAGTGTATAATTAAGAAATTATATTAGACATCTAGAGCTTTCCAAGATGACCAATTTCAAGAGATTCCTGTGAGTAGATTAATAAATATGATTTTTGCAAGTTGAGATAGAAACTAGATTTTGAGCTGAAGGCTCTGTTTGAGTAATGTTTTGTCTGTGGTTCTATATAACTGAAAGAGATGACTGTTTTAGGGAAATAAAATGAAACATTTGGGATTGGTGATCAAATAGAAAGTTGTAGAGGACATTCACACATTTCCACAGAACCTGGATTTGTACCATTCCAATGAGTAGGTAGAGTTTTATGTCATCGGTAAGATGCAGCCAGTGTACGGGAAGTACACAAGCTGAGGTTTGTAAGGCTATTTTGAAGAATTAGATGACTGAATCTGATGTGATGATCAACTAGAAAGTTGTAGTCTAGGTCATTACCTTTCCAGATTGGGCTTGAACACCCAAATATGAGTTGTATTGTGGGAGTTATGACCTTCTTAAGTTTCAGGCAGAAATACCCTAGTTTGTTTATTCATGGTTTTGACTAAGTGTTGGTAGAACCTTTCCCCTTGTGTACCTAAGAGTTGATAACTCATTGTTTGGGGATGAATGGTGTCTATTGCTAGTCTTGTTGGTGTTTGAATCCTATTAAGGAGGTTGTGACTCGAGTTAGTCACAAGGGTAGGGTGATACCCTACGTTTATCGACCCTAGTTGTGAACTTCCGCCGAGGCGTTGGACGTCCAAGTTGGTGCAGTCGATTTGTATTCATGCCGGTTAAGGATGAACGTGGGCCATGGTATGGGACAAATTCCAAGCTAGGGGAAGTGGTGAGTAGGACTTGTGTTGCCGGGGCCAGTGGTCGATAGGCAGGATTGTGGGAGGAACCCTTAATGTCACCTGGATGGTTAGAGTGAGTCTTGGATTAGAGTGGTGTATTAGGGGTATGTACATTGCATTAGTACTAGCAGACCATATTCGGGTGTTGTACTTTTCCTGTCATAGGGATACGGATTTGGTTCTCAGGTTTTGAGTTCGCGGGTCTCGTATCTCGATCTGTTAATTCCCAAAGAGCCGAGGTAAGGAACAGGAGAGGAACTCCTGTTGGATAGGGAAATTTGGCTCTCGAGGCCGTCATGTTCCTATGCGTGTGGGTTTTGTTCTATATGTGAATCATTGACGTCATTTGGGTACATGGTTTTGTACCGGAAGGTTTGACACTGCTTTTTGAGTAAGGTCCATTCGCGGGTACTAAGTGGCAAACGTGACCACCACTTTAGGGACTAGATCGAATGAATGCAACATCCTCAGACATGGAAATCTATTGGGAACAGGATGAGTACAAGAGTAGGATGCATGGCGAGGGATTGAACCCTACAATCAGGAGAGGCGAACTCTTTGAAAAGTATGTAGTATGGGATGCATACATTTCTATTGAAGTTGATTTTGGGGAAGTATGTAGTATGGGACGCATACGTTCCCAAATGAATTGCATTAGAGTAGGAGCATCATGTGCATTCCTCGTTTTGTGCATTAGATTAAGCCATGCTTGATTCTGGAACGTATGTAGTATGGGATGTATGCGTATCTAAAGTTCCAAAGTCTTGCTTACATTAGAAGTAGGCATGTGATTGATGCATTTAGTTGTTAGATCATGGCATACATGAACACTAGGGAATTAGGATGCACGTTTCTTTTCCCATTCAAGATGGTTTGTGGTTGCCAGTTTGGAGATCACTGTTTCTTATCTGCATTGCGTCAGTAGAATTACTGACGTTCCCCACCTTTTAGGTATTGGTCATACATTTCGAGCCGGTGCAGAAATATCAGAGTCATACAGCGGAAGACTCAAGCCGAGGGGCAAGTTCCAGAGAAGCAGATTGACCATTCAGCGGAGCTTCGGTGGTGATCAGTCGATTACCATTCCGGGAGATAGCTGATAGCTTTACAAGATGAGAGCCACGTGATCAACTATTCTGAGTTGACTGTTCGGCCGGATTCGACTTGTGAGATTCCTCCAGTTGCTATTTTGGATCGGTAGGAGAAAGTGCTTAAGAACAAGTTCATCAAGCTGGTTCGTGTTTCTTGGAATCCTCACTCGCCGGGTGAGTCGACTTGGGAGCTGGAGGAGGAGATTCAGCAGAAGTTTTCTCATCTGTTTGAGTGCTTTTTGTTTTGTCTTTCTTTTCTTTTCAGGATTATCCTATGTACCTCTTATTTCAATTTCGAGGATAAAATTCTTCTTATTTGGTGGGTAGGATTTGTAAACCCTATTTTTCATTTTCTGTATTTTTTGATGTATTTTTTTTCTTTCTGGGTATTAATTCAGCTTGTATCTCTTTTTGGACCGTATATTGGATCTTCATTTTTAATATATTCATCTATTTGATTTGTCGTCTTTTATTTGATCTTCTTGATTTAATTGACAGTCTATTGTTTCGTCTCTGTTCGATCGAGCTATTATTTTTTATCCTCTTTATTTTATATTGTTCATGCCCTATTTTATTTGTCCATTTTTGTGCCCATCTCATTATTTTGGATCATCTCATTTTATTTGGATCTATTATTTCCCTTAACCCTATTGTTAAAACCCTATCGCATCCTAATTAACACCCCTATAACCCAACAACCCATTATCAATTCACCCCCTACCCGTTTGCACCACCCGTTACCCATTACTATACCCAACACTCGTTTACACCCAAGCCAACCCGTTAGCATGAAACCCTACTAACCTATTTATAAATACCCACTCCCTATTCATTTACCCTACTTAGTTGCCTTCTTCCATACCCATCGTCCGCTACACCTTGTGCTTCCCCGACCTCCTTCCTCCCGCCTCTGAACCTCCTCGCCTATCGAAGCCTTGACTCAGCGCCGCCCTACTCCTAGCCTCTACCTGAATCCCCTTCCCGTCGTCCTCGTCCTCCCGATCCCCCAAGCTCCGGAGTTGACCTCTCCTCTCCCTTCTCCACCCTGCCGGCGACCCCCCTGCAGTGCAGCACCACACCGGTGCCTACCCACCAGCCGAAGACCGTGAAGGAAAGATTCTAGCTTATGTCACGATTTCCCAGTATATGGAAATCGGGGCATTAGAGAGTGGTATCAGAGCCGACTTCAATTTACAGTCCAACAGTGGGAAAATTAAACTTGGATGCCTTTTAGGAGTCGGGTTTTAGTTAGTTGTAGACAATTATAATTCATATTGTTTTTTCTTTCAACTTATGTTTTATGATTTTTCTATATCTGGACTAATTCTAGTATATGTTTTTTAAGGATGGTATTCGAGGATATCCTAACTGAGGATGTGTTGATGGAAGAGAGCGAGCCGATTTCAAGGGATGATCCGATGATCTCGAGCAAGGAGCCGAAGGAGATTTCACTACAAGCTAACCTCAAGACGGACTCGTCTTCACCACCGCAAGGACTAAATGTGGATCAACGCACAGCGGCGACAGCTAGCATACGTCGGGAAATGAAGAAGCTGACGAAGCACAGGACCAGAAAAAGCTGTCAAGCTAAGCAACTGGGAAATGCTTGCAGAACTATATTAGCAAGCCTAGCAGAGGAGAAGGAATACTTTGATTCCAGATTAGCACGAATACAGCATGAATGTGAACAAATCCAGGAGACCACCGAGGTTGTAGTATGCCGTTTCTGTGAGAGGTTTGGGCACAAGAAATCATTCTGTCTTTAGGGAAAAGATCTGCACCAACATCAGGGTTCGAGAACCGAGATCAGGAGCAGAAGACTCAGAAAACGGAGGGCAAACTTAGAGGCACCAAGACAGGAAGTTGTTTCCTATGTGGTGAGCAAGGTCATTTCAAGAGCCAATGTCCGAGGAAGGACTCTCAGATGGAAGCCCGTACATGTTACAATTGTGGAAAGATTGGTCATGTTAGGCCAAACTGTCCCCATCTTCATAAAAATGACGGCATATCAGCCCCGAAGACGAACAATAAAGTAAAGGATCCTGTTCACCAAGAGTAAGAGTTCGCACTTACTAAAGGCAAGTCGAAGAAGGCAGGAAAGCCATTATTAGTATGTGCATATGGAACTACAACTAAGAGTTGTATTTTTGAAATTTATGTTGGACTAAGAAGTTATATGTGATGTAACACTTTTTGTAACCAGTTGGATTTATATATATATTGGATCCACACAACTGTTTTGTTCAATTGAGGTTTATCATATTCTTTGTCTAAATTATTTTTTCAAGAATTGTGATGTGTGCGGGAGGCAACTCTAGAATTGGTTTGTTAATTACACCATTTGGAGCGTTAGCTTTGAGCAAATTATAAGAGAGAATCCTGAAAGTCAGAAGTGATGTTCGTAAGCCATGTCCTATTCTAAGGAGGGAGTAGCTACCGAAGTGCAAAAGATTGAGATAGGTGAAGAATTGACCTCAACCGAAGACCGTGAAGGAAAGATTCTAGCTTATGTCACGATTTTCCAGTATATCGAAATCGGGGCGTTACAACAATACAATTCGAGGGTGAGATGACTTTCCTTTTTATATGGTTAATTTTGAATATCTAGAATAACGGGATGAGAATCTCGGGCAACAAACCATGAACACAGAAACACGTGCGAGCCACGTGCAAGACACCAAAACAGCAAAACACCAACACCGGATCAATCTCTCCTTCACGAACAGTAAAATAGCGAATCAAGTCTACACAACAGCAACCACAGCAACTAGACAACCCAACAACAAACTTCAACAACAGATCCCCTAAACCACAACACCAAACAGCAAACCCAATAACCCAACAGTGCCTACTTCTTTTCAACAGTCGACAGAGAGAGAGAGAGAGAGACACACAGTGGCGAGGGATGGCAGGGACGGCTCGACTGGCGGCAACTGGCAATGCGGTGCAGCGGCGAAGACAAGGGCGGCTGACGACAGGCTCTGGCAGTCAAGAAGCGATGCGGCAATGAGGGATCGGAGCTCGAGCGAAACTTTGTTTCTCTACAACAAAACAGAGGAACGGGAATGGCGATGGTTCTCGGAGGTGGTGGAGTTCGATGTAACGGCAATGGCAAGGAGTAGGAGGGCGAGCGGTAGGCGAAGTGATGGAGGAGGAAGGAGCAGGGGTTGCTGTGATGGAGGTTGAAGACGACGAGGCTTCGGTCAACGATGTAGGTGGAGGAGCTTGATGCAGGCGGGAATGGCGAGCGGCAATGGCAGGAGAGAAGAGTACACAACGGAGTGACGGGGCTTCGATGGGTTGGGTGGCTCATGCTCGGGGGCGCGAGGAGGAGGGCAAAGGCTACGAGGAGGTGGAGACGATGCAGCCACTCGGTTCTTTGGGTCGTGAGGTGGCAAGGGCGCTCGGTGGGGGGTGAGATGCAGCGCGAGGGTGGGAGGTGATGAAGGTGTAATGGAGCGAGGTCGGGGGGTAAGGAGGAAGACGAAAGGGAAGGGGGAAAGCTCTCTATTTCGGTTTCGAAACGTGGGAGAGGATTGGGAGAGAGAGAGAGTTGGGAGAGGGAGAGAGAACAGGGGAAAGGGGGGTTTTATATAAAATAAATAAATATATAATATAATAAAATATTAATGGGTAGTTATTACGAGATAGTGCGGGTTATAGGGTTAAGGGAGGTGAAGAGTAGGGGGGGAAATGTGAGGGGATTTGTATATGGGTAGTTAAATTTGGATAGGGTATGATAATGGGTTAACGGGTTAGGATCCAATAGATATGGGTTTGGGTTGTAAACTTGGGCTTTATATTTGGGCTTCACAAATTAGAATAAATATGAATAAAAAGAATGTGAAATTGGGCTTCAAAAGAGTAGAAAATTTATATGGAAATTTTTTTAAATATAGAATACAAGAAAAGAAAAAAAAATACAAATCTATAAACGGGAATGAGGGTTACAAAGGGCCTCATCCAATTCTCCCTGAGTACCAGGGGCAGCGTCTCCATCAGCTCAGGACCATCTTCCTCGATGCTCGGCCTTATGAGGACTTCTATCAAAACGGTTTGTTCCAAGCCCTGGAGGGAAGAGGAGGCCAGCTTTGAGAGGGCATTTGCTTGCGCATTCTCTTCTCGGGGAATTTGCTGGAGTTGTGCATATTTGAAATAGGCCATCAACTCTTTGACTTTGGCCAAATATTTGGCCAAACGACCATCTCATGCCTCGTACTCCCCCGATACTTGGTTCACTACCAGCTGTGGGTCGCTCAATATTTTAACTCGCCGGGCCCCGGCCTTGCTTGCCATGCACAAGCCGGCTATAAGGGCTTCATATTCAGCCTCATTGTTGGACGCCCGAAAACTTATACTCAGAGAGTACTTAAGAACGAAATTATCGGGGCCAGTCAGGATGACCCCAGCTCTGCTCTCGTCGGTGCACGACAACCCATCAACATACACGGTCCAGAATGGGGGTTCCTCTATCGCTTTGCTGGCGTAAGGGATTGTGCTCTCTACTATGAACTCTACTAGGGCTTCTGCCTTGATAGTGGTTCTGGGCTGATAGTTGATATCATATTGGCTCAGCTCTATGGACCACTTCATAAGATGCCCCAAAGTTTCAGGCTTGTGGAGAACTTGTTTGAGCAGCTAGTCGGTAAGAACGACTACCGAGTGAGACTGGAAGTAGGGGCGGAGCTTTCGGGCTGCCATGGCCCATGACTAATGCATAGGCCAACTTTTCTAGCTTTGGATAGTAGAGTTCGGCATCCCTGAAGACCTTACTCACATAGTAGATTGGCTTCTGCGTCTTATCTTCTTCTCTTACCAGAAGAGCGTTGAGAGTCTGCTCCAAAGTGGAAAGGTATATGTAGAGGACTTCCCCGAGCTTTGGCTTGCTAAAGAGTGGGGGCTTGACTAGATAGGCCTTGAGTAGATCAAAGGATCTTGCTGCTGTTGCCCCCACTCAAAACCTTTAGCCCCTCTGAAGGCCTTGTAGAATGGGAGACATTTTTCTCTAAACTTGGAGAGAAAATGCCCTGTGGCCGCGAGGCGTCCTATGAGCCTCTATACGTCTTTGACACTTGAAGGAAGATCCATATTCAGAATGGCTTGAATCTTTTTTTGGTTGGCCTTTATGCCCCTTTGGTTGACCATCAACCCAAGGAATTTGCCGGATGAGACGCCGAAGGCACACTTGTTCGGGTTCAGTCTCATATTGTGTCTCCTCAACACATGAAAGGCCTCTTGAAGATCGAAAACATGATCCAATTTGCTGGCGCACTTTACCAACATGTTGTCTACATAGACTTCCATATTCTGAATGATCTGTTCTTTGAAGACCTTATAGACAAGGTGCTGATAGGTGGCACCGGTGTTCTTGAGCCCGAAGTGCATGATCTGGTAGCAATATAGACCCTGGTCAGTTACGAAAGAGTTCTTCGGAATGTCTGGAGGGAACATTCTGATCTGGTTGTACCCGGAAAATGCATACATGAAACTTAAGAGTTCGTAGCCTGAGGTTTCATCAATCAGGGCATCGATGCTCGGGAGCGGGAACAGATCTTTGGGGCAGGCTTTGTTTAGATCCGTGAAGTCAATGCAGATCCTCCAGTTCCCAGTACGCTTTTTTTGACCATCACGACATTGGGACAGCCATTCGGGATAGTTGACCTCCTGTATGAACTAGGCATTCAAGATTTTCTCCACCTCTTCTTTAATTGCCTGTAGGCGTTCGGGAGCGAATTTGTGTCGCTTTTGCTGAACAGGTTTGGCCCCAGAAGCAACACTAAGGTGGTGCATGAGAAGCTCCTCGAAGATTCCAGGTATATCGGTCGCAGTCCAGGCGAATAGATCATGATTTCCCCTTATACACTGGTTAATGTCGATTCTTAAGGGAGGGGAAGGACTTTACTAATCTGAAATGTCCTGGTCAGAACACCTTCTGAGAAAGCCACTTCTACCAGATCGTCGAACGGCTCTGATATAGGTTGGCTACTCCTTTGGGGGAGTACAAGAAGTTCAAGGGAGAGGACTAGCCCTTCAGCCGAAGTCATAACATTTGCGAGCTGTCTCCTAACTCCCCCTCCACCCACTCCTGTTGTGGAGGAGAACTTCATCCTCAGGGTGGTAGGCTAAGGGTACAGCCTGGAGAGCAGCTAGGTCGGGTCGGCCCAGAATGACATGTAAGCTGCCTTCACATCCACCACCATGAAATCCATTGGCTCGGTTGGGATGGTCGGGGTTTAGCCAGCAGTTACGTCGAGAGTTATCACACCCTTGATCGTCACTGGCACCCCAGAAAATCCGTGG
The DNA here is from genome assembly GCA_017893485.1 of Hemerocallis citrina. Classification (NCBI taxonomy): domain Eukaryota; kingdom Viridiplantae; phylum Streptophyta; class Magnoliopsida; order Asparagales; family Asphodelaceae; genus Hemerocallis; species Hemerocallis citrina. The sequence continues at coordinate 109,177,334 of CM030359.1, forward strand.
AGAGTATAGCCGGCAGGCTTGAGTCAATCTCTGGACAGCTTAAGTGTAACCCCTATTTTTCATTTTTTGGTATTTCGGATGTATTTATCTTTTTTGAGTATTTTTTCTTATTGTATTCTCCTGCTCCTTTTTTAACCGTGTAATTAATCTTCATTCTCAATATATTCATCTATTTGTTTTGTCGCCTTTAATTTGATCTTCTTGATTCAATTGCTTGCCTATTAGTTCATCTCTGGTTGATCGGGCTATTATTTTTTATCCTCATCATTTAATTGTTCATGTCCAATTTTTTTATATATATTATTGTTCCTATCTCAATTTGGATCATCCTATATTCCCTATTGGATCTTTTATATGAACCCAATAAACCCCCAGCCCATTACCCTAATATCCTACACATTAGTCCTGTTAACCCTAATACCCCTCTCTATATATATATTCACTGTGTACTACCCCATCATAAAACCCTAACAGCCGCTGCCTGTTACTCATCCCCAACCTCCTTCTAAATCCTATTCCCGATCCCTCCTCATCCCGGTCCTCCTGATCCCCTGTCCAGTCTACCGATCCGCTCGTGACCCCACCTCGGCAACAACCTCCACTACGCGCCCCTGTGCTGTTTCCTCCCGACACAGACGACAGCCGACACCCCCTGTGTGCTCTCCTTCTGTCGCGATGCCAGTAGCCACCACAGCGAAGCTGTCGTCCCTGTGCTGCTTCCTTGCCTCACCCGATGCCAACAGCAGCAGCATCGACAACCAGCAGTGCCGCCATTACCCGCTGTCCGCCGTTCTCTCGACGTAGTGGACACCCGGGTTGCTTTGGCCTTGGCTCTTGTGTGCGGTGTTGATCTCGAGTGTTTTTGGTCGTGGTTTGTGATTCGTTCGCTTGAGTTCGTGCCTGAGAATCTGTTCCCGTTATTCTCTTTCTCTTCGTCGTTTTCGTCGTCAATTTCAAGGCAAGTAACGTGTATTTCTTTTGTTGTATATTACAAGTACTAAATACCGCTTGTAGTGTGGCTTTTGGGCCTAGATTTATTCTCATGAAAAACCTTGGTTAGATCTCATCTCTAGGTGTTTATCCATCCGTAATTATCTCGTTACACACACGACATGAAATAACTTTAAAATAATTAATTCTTGTTGCATATATGTATGTTGTTCGTGATCCATGATGTGTTGTATGATCTTGTATGCATGATGTGTTAGTCGTAGTACATCTTGTTATAGACTTGTTAAACACCTCATACCATATTGCTTGGACATCTATTATACTATGCTTGTGATTTGTTTCTATTTGGATTTGTTGCACATGAAATAGTCGATTTAATGCATAAGAGGATTTCTGTTTTTGCTGCTGCCCGTTTTTGTTCAGTATTTTAGACCATGTTGAGGTCAGTAAATGAAAATAAATTGTGAATAAAAATTGTAGACATTGTTGTCTATTTTTCAGAATTGGTGACAGAGCTTAGTTTCGATTTGTGAGTTACAAGTTATTGTTGTTTTACTACAGAGGTGTAGAAAATTCCAGATTAAGTTTTATATGAATTCTGTATAGCTATTTATTTTAATACTGATGTTAAAGATAGAATTTTGATCTAATATTTTTCTGGGTATAACAAGACTTGATTGGAATTAATCCCTAATTATTGTGGATTTAATTAATGAATTTTATAAACTATTTTATGCTTGTGAACAACTACTATATTTCAAGAATTTTCATGCCGTCCAGTAAAGAACCTTAAATTCAACCTGATTCTACATGTTGTTGATAAAACCTTTGTAAATATGAAATGTAGCGTACTGTATCTATTTTATCACCCTTTTGACGGATTTGGATTTCGGTTTATACTTTGTAATCTATTGCTGTTTTAGTACTGCTGTGTTCAGAGTTTCAGATATACAAATTTGTTGTATCTTGCTGTTTTCTGATTTTATTTGACTATACTACCTATGTTGGAATATTATGAAATTATATTTGCTGATACTAGACAAACTAGGGAATACCCCAGATTTTTCATGGATTTAATCAATAAGTTTTTATGCCATTTTCATATTTATGAATACAACCTTGTGATTTCTGGCTGAACATGATTTCTGTATATAATTCTATTTTGAGCCATGTTCCTACAATCATTATATGACTTATATATATGTGCTGGATTTGGCTGAAAGTCTATTTTCTAGATTTTCTGACGGATCTAGATTTGCATGTCTGTGGCAACGGAAATCTCAGATTTGGTACAGTACTGTCTTATTGTCCAGAACTGAAAGTTTCGTTGTCCTAACCTATTATGCGTTGTCTGTCACCTGTACATATTTATGTTCCGACCTGAACCTGTCCCTTGTTCTTTCCATGCTATTCTTATCCTGTTTTGTGCACATATATGCTGGTTTGATAATAAGAACAAATAATTAAGCGGGGGTTAAGGGAAAGATCTAGTAGTGGAAAATATAGAAATGTGTACTTGGAAGGGGGCCTTGTTTCCACCTGTTACATGTTTCATGATTACATGATACATGATCCTGTTTACCTGGTTACCTGGCTACATACTTCCTTATAGGAAGGTGTACTCAGAAGAGGACCTGTAGGTTCTACCTGTACCTGTACCTGTTTACCTGATACCTGAGTACACGGCCCTATGCAGTCCACTACGAAATCTAAATGTTAATTGTTTGAATGTAGCAACCATATGGGGAAAAATCTGGGATGCATGAAGTGCTACCTAATTAGGATTAAGTACAAGACCTGTAGGCACTGTTTGGTTGGAAGGGAATGGAGGGGAGGGGAGGGGAGGGAAGGGGTTTTTTAATACTTTTCTTGTTTGGTTCATTTTTTAGGAGGGGAGGGGAGGGAAATGGGGGGTGCAACACCCCTCCTGAGTCAATTTTGGCTCCCCTCCAAAGTGGGGGGATTTGGAGGGAAGAGAAAATATGGCTAATTTTTTAAAGTGGCTGCACTAAATTGCCCTTTCTCCTAACCCTCTCTCCCGCTTACTTCTGCTGACCATTCGCACCACTATCGCCGTCCCCGTTGCGATCCTTTCCTCTTTTAGTGCTTTCTTTTCATTCAACTCTGATGTGTTGGAGTTTGATACAGTCATCGTAGAGTTAGGGTTTTACTCTAGTTTGATTGATGTGATCATGATAGACGTAAGATGCAACTTTGATTTTCAACAATCCCAATTCGTCGATTCTGTGTGGAAATTAGGCATGTTAAACTTGTAATTACTGGAAAGTTTATTGATTCGTGCTGGTTTCAATCCCAAAATGTTAAGATCATGGGGTTCTTGATTTGTTGTAGGAGATGACAAAAGTTCACAACATGATAACGATAGTAATACTAGGAGAAAGGCGATTTGGGTAACTAATTGATGAAAGCACACTAGGCACATTTTCGTTTGAAAATGGAAGTCAAAATTATAAGGTAAAATGTTGGTCAACTAATTGATTTCATATTCTATGAATGTTCCTCAAAATCGAAGTAGATTACTAGATTACATATTCCCTAGCTTAGTGTTCGGCACTTTAGTAATGAAGTATGTTTCTGATTGTTCTGAGCTTACAAAATTTGATACTTCATACTGTGTTTCTGATTGTTCTGAGCTAACAAATTTTGAAACTTCATGATGTGTTTCTATTTGTTCTCAAAAGACAAAATTTGATACTTCATGCTTTGTTTGTTTTAGTTCTGAGCTTACAAAATTTGATACTTCATGCTCTGTTTGTGTTAGTTCTGAGCTGACAAAATTTGATACTTCATGCTCTGTCTCTGATTGTTCTGAGTTGACAAAATTTGATACTTCATGCTCTTATTATATGCAAAAGGGTATAAAAGTAATTTTATTATAAAATCCATTCCCTCCCCTTGTGAACCAAACAAGAAAATAATTATTTTCCCTCCCCTCCCCTCCTTTGAACCAAACAGAGTTTTCACTAAATCCCTCCCCTCCCTTTTCCTTCCCTTCCCTCCCCTCCATTAAAATCCCTCCCCTCCCCTCCCCTCCTTTGAACCAAACAGACCCGTAAGAACATGATCTCTTGCACATTTTTGTAACCTGTACATGCAACCTGACACCTGTTACATGTTTACCTGCTTGCATGATACCTGCTACCTGTCACATGTTACCTGCAATCTGTTATCTCATCATATTACTTGATTCTGTTTCCTGATTTATGTTAGTCATTCCGTTTTGCTGTTACATCCCTTCCATGCTTATTCTGTATTTGCTTCCGCTGTTACTCTATATCTATTTATCTTTTTCTGTACTTGTTGCCTGCACTACAAGCAGCCCGTAACTGTATTGACGGCGTTTAGTTTCTTTTTTCCTTTTCCTGCAATTTGTTAAATTGCAGTTTTTGTTGACCAGTTGCCCGATGGAGTAGGTGGTCAAAGATTGTAGTTGCTAGAGTTCTTGCTATAATTATTTCTTATTGCTCATTTTGAATAAATTTATTGCTACTTGGATTATTTATATTGGGTAGTTTGACCCAGGATTTATAACTTGTTCCAGATCTGGTTTATTTGAGATTTATTAAATTTTGTTCAAGTAAATTCTGTTGGTTATATTAATGGATTCATGCATGGGTGGTTGGTTTCTCATTGTTTATTCTCTGTTATTCCTGTGAAATATTGAAAAGATCCTGACAGCTTATGAATGGTGAAAGTCATTCGCTAGACTTAGTCACGTATTCGTATTCCATATTCCTTTTTGGGAAGCAGGGCATGAAAAGCTTTTTATTGGTATCAGGGCTTAGTTTTGGCTAATGTATTAGTTTGACTGATAAATTAAACAAGTTTGGCTCGATATGGGATTGTCTCAACAGTACATAGACCAAGCATTACATGAATAAATAATAATCAACTTGATCTGGATTCTAATTATTTTTGATTTTGTGCAGACCATGGCTCGTAGAGGTTCCACTTTCCGTCCTCAAGAGGAATAACCTGAGCTTGAGGCTGTTACTAATGGGCTTGAGCGGTTGATCAATATACAGCAAAACCACAATGATCTTGTGATGGCTGCTTTGGAAGCTGCTCAAGGTTCCGACTCCCGCTGTGCCTACACAGGTAGCTCTTCCTCCTCGTCCGGGTACAGTGGCAGATTTCATGAGGCTGCACCCTGAAAAAATTTTCGGCACTGAGACGCCTTTGAAGGTCGAATAGTGGCTGATCAGAATAAGAGTTATGGTCTTGGGAAGGTACAGCAACTAGCTGTGTTGACTGGAACTTGCTATTTTGTTTCTTTGACGGTTTAGAGTGTCTTAATGGTTGAATCTGAGGTTCGGGCCAACTAGAGAGTTGCAGTAGACACCTTCTCCTTTCCGAATTGGCCTCTCGGGCTAGATTCCGATAAGCGGAGTAGGAGTTATGGTATTTGGAAGATGCTGCAGCCAGCTTTGAGCTGAGTGTGCTTGTTGTTTGAGTTCTCTGGTGTTTTAGAGTGTCTTACTGTAATATCCCCGACGGATATTACCGTATATAAATTATTATTTTATTATTATTTTATTATTGTTTTGTTTTAATTCCAAAATTAGAATATTTTGGTGATTTTCACCCGGTTTATTCATAGATGTTATATGTACCCAGATATCGGTCAGTATACATCCGTATTGTATCAAATTGATACCGTGACCTTCCGAACTCATAATAGAAATTATTTTATTATTATTTCTGAGATTAAATTATTTTTATACGGATTATGCGAAGATTTTCAGTATACAGACATATATGCGCACATACGTGTAGTATATCGATTAGTACGTTATACAAATTGTGTGTTGTGTATTTTTGGACAACACTTGTTTTGTTATGACAAAACCTATTAGATTGTTAGGGTTTATAAGTGTTAACCTAGGTTAAGTATGCATGAAAAGGTTAAGGAAACCCTTCTAGAAACCCTCACATAACACCTCCCCCACATAACACCATACCACACCCATACCTCCACCTCACCCCTACCCTCCCTAAGGTATGGCCGGCCCCCAATTTGTGGAGGGGTTTTTGTGCAATTTTGTGTATGCACATTTGCACTATCCACCCTTCTCTCCACCTATAAATACCCCCTCCTTCTCCACCTTGTCTCATTTTAGAAAGATCAAAAAGAAAGAAAGAAAGGAAAGGAAAAGAAAGAGAGAACCTCATACTAATTTGAGAGTTTTTCCATTGTAGGTATTCCATAGAGATTCTAAAAGCTAGGGGAAGGAGAAGTTTTAGCTAGCAAGTTCTTCCAACAAAGAGAACTAGGTGGGGGTTTCTCCATATTTGTTTGTTTGTTTGTTTGTTTGTTTGAATGGTTGTTTTGATGTTCTTCTTCTTCTTACCCTCCTTGTTTTGTTTTCTTTGGTTCTTTTGGGAATGGTTTGTTGTAATGGTATTGTTGTATGTATGTTTGTAAATGGTAACAACCACATAAAAAGCAAAGAAACAAATGGTAGTGTTAAATACACATAAAGATTAAATCTTTATAGTTGTAGTTGTTGTTTGTGTTTGTTATTGGACTAAAATGACATAAGGCATATGTACTTGAACATACAACCGTTTGGGGTTGTAGGACTTGATATGAACTATACATAAAGCATATGAGCATTTTATACAACCATGTTTGGTTGTAGGACTTGTATTAAACTTGGACTAAAAAGATAAGCATATGGTTGGTTGAACCAAATGAAGGTTCTTACTTTATTTTATTATTGTTATTTTCTTTAATAATCTTAAGTAAAAGAACCTAAATTAGATGTTAGTTTTAATTAATGAAAAAGAAACTAATCTAACTCACTAGTTGTAGAATGAATAAAAAGATCTCTTTTTTATGATCACTAGTAATAAATAAATGCTAATAAAGATTAGTAGGCAATTAAAGTAGTAGTAGTATGTAGTAGTAGCATAAAGTATTAGTAGCATGTTGTTAAAATAAAGTAGTAGTGGTATGTTGTTAAAGTAAAGTAGTAGTAGGTAGTAGATAGTTGTAGATGTTTATGTATGTTCATGTTAAAACAAAGTAGTAGTAGTAGTAGATAGTTGTAGATGTTTATGTTATATTCATAATCATAAAGTAGTAGTAGTAGTAGATAGTTGTAGATGCTTATGGTTATGTTATTGGTTAAAATAAAATTGTAGTAGATGTTATGTTTCAATAAAGATGGTAGATGTCCATGCTTCATGCTAAGATAGTAAGTATCATGCCTAGATGGTTGTAGGAAAAATCATGCACCATGTTAGATTGTTGTTCATGCTTGGTTAGTAGACATTCATACCTAGAATGTTGTAGGATTGATTCTAAAAATACCTACCATGTTTAGATTCATTTATTAATGCTTAGAATGTTATAGGATTTATTCTAAAAATACCTACCATGTTTAGGAATGATGTATACCATGCTAAGTGTTTATTTATGCTTAGAATGTTGTATGATTTATTCAAAAAATACCTACCATGTTTAGGAATGATGTATACCATGCTAAGTGTTTATTTATGCTTAGAATGTTGTAGGATTTATTCAAAAAATACCTACCATGTTTAGGGATGATGTATACCATGCTAAGTGTATATTTATACTTAGAATGTTGTAGGATTCATTCTAAAAATACCTACCATGTTTAGATTCATTTATTTATGCTTAGAATGTTGTAGGATTCATTCTAAGATTCCTATCATAATTAGATTAGTATAAATATGCTTAGAATGTTGTAGGATTCATTCTAAAATTTCCTATCATGTTAGATTAATTTACTCATGCCTAGAATGTAGTAGGATTTGTTCCAAAATTTCCTATCATGTTTAAGGATGATATTCATGTTTAGAATGTCATAGGATTTGTTCTAAAATTATCTACCATGTTTAGGAGTGATATACATGTGGTAGGATTTACTCTAAAAGTACCCATCATGTGTAGGAATGACAACATGTTGTAGGATTAATGCTAATTAATCTACCATGTTTAGAAGTATATATATATATATATACTTAGGAATGTTGTATGTTCATGCTAGTAGTTATTCATGCTTAGTAAGATTCATGCTTATACGAAAGCATATACCATGCTAGATTAATTTATCTATGCTTAAGATGATTATAGGAAAGCATATACCATGCCAGATTAATTTATCCATGCTTAAGATGATTGTAGGAAAGCATATACCATGCTAGATTAATTTATCTATGCTTAAGATGATTATAGGAAAGCATATACCATGCTAGATTAATTTATCAATGCTTAAGATGATTGTAGGAAAGCATATACCATGCTAGATTAATTTATCTATGCTTAAGATGATTATAGGAAAGCATATACCATGCTAGATTAATTTATCTATGCTTAAGATGATTGTAGGAAAGCATATACCATGCTAGATTAATTTATCTATGCTTAGATGATTGTAGGAAAGCATATACCATGCTAGATTCATTTATCTATACTTGGATTGTAGTAGGAATCATTATACATGCTTATAATGTTGTAGGATTGATGTTTAATTAACCTACCATGTTTAGAACATTGTAGGAGTGTTATGGTTGGTGGTTATGTTGTGTACTATAATTAGATCATCATAGGAAGATGCTTGCGATTGTATGCCATGCTTAAAGTACTATAGGTTAAAGTAATAAGGATTTGGAAGACCACTAGTAATAGTTAGTTTGATAAAGATTGTTATGTCGCCTTCGGTTTTTCGCTAGTAGAATACCGATCATAGACTATTAGTAGATTCTTATGTTGCTTCTAATAATAGAAGATTAAGTTTGCTAGTAAGCACGTTTGGTTGCTTCTAGGATTGATTACCTGTATGGTTGTTTGCCTATGGTTGTGCTCGTACGTGGCTCGACTGGCCCGTATGTAGCTGTGGGTCTCATACGTAGTTTATTTGGCTCGTATGTAGGTTGTTGTCTCGTACGCGGCTCGACCGGCCCGTGAGTAGCTGTTGGTCTCATACGCGGCTTATTTGGCTGGTATGTACGTTGTTGTCTCCTACGAGGCCCGCCTGGCTCGTAGGTAGTTATTGTTTCATACGTAGCTTATTGGCTCGTATGTGGTTGTTACTCGTGTATAGCTTGTTAGCTAGTACACAGTTCGTTGTGCTCGTCTAGGGTGATATTACCACCCTAAGGGCTATCGACCATCAAGACATATGTTTTCTACCCTAAGGAACTGTGGAGGAGTCACTCCTTGTGTACCGTCAAATCTTAACCAAGGTAGGTTGATCGAGGACCGGAGTATAGACGAAATCCAAGTCTAGGGTAGCGGCATGCATGTATATTCACACAGCCAAAGTCTTGGATCGACGAGCCACGAACCGGATCCTGAGGGGTTCTGGTGAGTCTAGGTTGAGCAGCCTAGTAGAGTTGCCTTGCGAAGCCCAATTTAAGGCCTAGCATGTTATGTTTATAATATTATCATCCCTAGGATTGTCGAGTCAGGGACATCATTAGGGTAGTGACTTATAAAGGTCATTTTACTTAGACCCTTGCCGGAAGAGAAGAGTCGGTTGTAGGGGGCACCTTATGACTAACTCGTCCCTTGAGGCAGACTAGGTGGTGTTATTGGGTTGTACCTTCCCGTCAAAGGGATACGTACGGTGCCATTTCACAAGTTGAGGACACGGGTTGCGTATCTCGCGCTGTTAATTCCTGAAGTGTCGTGGTTGGGGGTGCCACAGGATGCATTGTGCAGTCCTGCGCTTGCGAGACCCCAGAGGGTGCCACAGGGTAGGCTTCGCGCTACCCTGCGCTTGCGAAACCCTATGATTTTGGTTTTTGGAATGACGCCCGATACATTGGGTTCGTCTGTTTTTGAGTGAGGTCCGGTTAGCCGGGTCGTAGTGGCGAACATAGACACCACTGGCGAAATGCATCAGTGGCACATGACCACGTATGCAACCTCATCAGTCACGTGTAGGTGTCAGGAACAGGTTGTGTACAATTAGAAGTTCATAACGCGGGTTCAAATCCCTATATATGGAGAAACGACTTGAGATGGGGTCTCATGTAGTATGGGCTGCATGTTGCTTCGGAGACTTGCTGACATTAGAATAGGAAGCATTCTAGTTCTATTTAAATATCGCATTAGAGTCTAGTCATAGCACTCACGAACACTTAAACTACACCAACACCATTGCTATATTTTGTATGTTGTTTGGGAGATTCGCTGCTATATGATCAGCCTTTAAGCGTCAGTGAATACTGACGTCCCCACTTCCATAGGTACTGGATCGCCAAAGTACAAAGGCGAGATTCAGGAGGACTCAAGGCAAGGACAGCAACGAGTCAGTGTTATGTTTAGTTCCGCTGCAGTATATGTATTGATTATCTATTAGTTGAGAAGTACTCAAGTGAGAGTTACCAAGTGTTGTTCTTCATTCCTTGTACTCTGATGTAATTTGTTGAAGGTTGTAATACTTGGAATTGTAAAGGTATTATTGTAACACTATTGTAATGTATTGCAGTTGTATAATATTCAGACTTGTAATACATTGGGTGTTGAAATAAAAGTTTTAAATTCTCCTGTTTTCTGTGTATTGTGACTAATTGAAGAAAAGATCTTGACTCGTGTCACGGTTTCCCAGTGTTGGAAATCGGGGCGCTACACTTACCTATAGAATCTGAGGTTCGGGCCAACCAGAGAGTTGTAGTACACATTCTTCCCTTTCCGAATTGACATCTCGGGTTAAATTTCGACAAGCATAGAACGAGTTGCTTCTAGGCTGTCGGGAGGTCTTTATGTCGTTTTCAGGCTTTTCCTTGGTAGTATGTTTGTATTAGACAATTAGAAGATTCTTCTGTTGCTTCTTATTGTTGAAGATCAAGAGTTGCTAGTAAGCACGTTTGGTTGCTTCTAGGTTGATTACCTGTATGGTTGTTTTTGTATGTAGTTTGCTCATATGCCGCTCGCCTGGCCCGTATGTAGCTGTTGGTCTCATACGTAGCTTATTTGGCTCGTATATATGTTGTTTTCTCATACATAGCCCGCCTGGCTCGTATGTAGTTGTTGGTTTCATATGTAGCTTGTTGGCTCGTATGTGTTCTGTTTACTCGTATGTAGCTCATTAGCTAGTACGCAGTTTTGTTGTGTTCATCTAGGGCAATATTATTTCCCTAAGGCTATCGACCATCAAGATGTGTGTTACCTTACTCCAAAGGGACTGTAGACGAGTCACTCCTTGTGTACTGTTAGATTTTAACTGGTGTAGGTTGATCGCGGACCGGAGCGTAGACGAAATCCAAGTTTAGGGTAGTAGCATGCGAATACGTTCGTATTGCCGGGGTCTTGGATCGATAGGCCAAGAACCAGATCCTTAGGGATTCTGGTAAGTCTAGGTTGAGCAGCCTAGTAGAGTTATCTTGCGAAGTCCAACTTAAGACTCAACATGTTGTGTAAGTTTTGTTGTCATCCCTCAGTTTGTTTAGGGTTAGTGACATTATTAGGATAGTAACTTATGACTATTACTACTTAACCATTATTTATTATCATTATTCGCCGAAGGGAAAGAGTTGGTGTTTAGGGTGATTCCTTATGATCCAACCTGTCCTATAGGCCGGCACTAGGCGGTGTTATTGGGTTGTACCCTTCTTGTTAAAGGGATACGGTCTGTGCCTTCTCACGAGTTGGGAGCATAGGATCCGTATCCCGTCTGTTTATTTTTGAAATGCCTTGATAAGCGGGAGCAATTCCTGTTGGAGCTAGGGGGGATACCCCGGAACTCTGTCTTGTCTTGTATCTAAGGGCGAGAAGCCATAGACTACGGTTTGGCTAGGGGGGCGGCAGGGGATGCTTCGAGCTAACCTGCATCCGCAGAAACTCCAAGGATTCGTCAGATATTTGAGTGAGTTCCGGTGCGCCTGGCGGGATTAGGCCGTTTCAGGGCAACCTCATCAGTCATGTCTAATCTTAAAAAACAAGTCTAGTACAAGAATAGAATTCATGGCACGGGTTCAAATCCCTATATATGAAGAAACCGCTTTATATGGAGCGTATGTAGTATGGGCTGCATACTATCCCAGAGTCTTGCTTGCATTAGAATAAGAGCATCCTTGCATTAATAAGTCTTGCATTAGAGTCTAAGTCATAGCATACACTGACACATCGACTATATATACATGTTTCTCTTTTCATCAATCTGTTTGCTTTAAGTGGAGAATCGCTGCTAGTCATCAGCCCTAAAGCGTCGGTATATGTACTGATTTTCCCATTTCTATAGGTACTGGATTGCAGAAGTACAGGTACAAGATTCAGGAGGACTCAAGGCGAGAGGAGCATGAGTCGATTTTATTTCCGCTGTAATTATATTGTTTACTATTGTTCCATTTTCAACAAGTGTTGTAATTCATTTATTTGTCGGGAAGCATCCAAGTGAAATACCAAGTGTTGTTCTTTATTCATTGTACTCTGATGTAAATTGTTGAAAGTTGTAACACTTGGGATTATAAAGGTATTATTGTAACACTGTTGTAATGTACTACAATTTTGTAATATTTGGACTTGTAATACATTTGTGTTGAATAAAAAGTTTTAAATTTTTCTGTTTTTCTGTGTATTGTGGCTAATTGAAGGAAAGATTCTGGCTCGTATCGCGGTTTCCCAATTACCGAAAATCGGGGCGTTACAGAATGCTATTGACGAATATGTACGAATTGGCGAAACTACTGTCTTGAAAAATTTACGACGATGTTGTTTTGCAATCGTCATGCTATTTGGCAACCAGTATATGCAGAAACTAACTCCCACTAATGTAGCACGACTTCTCGAAGAAAATACAGGTAGGGGTTTTCCCGGCATTTTGGGTAGTGTAGATTGCGTGGAAAAAATTTCAGCTGCGTGGCACGGCCAGTATACAGGACATGTATGGGAACCAACAGTTATTCTCAAAGTAGTCGCATCTTATGATCTTTGGTTTTGGCATTCTTTCTTCGGAATATCAGGATGCAATAATGATCTCAATGTGCTGAACCGTTCTACTTTATTTGATGAGATTCTTGGTGTGCACCTCCGGCAAATTTGATCATCAACAACCACATATACAACATGGGATACTATTTAGCTGATGGTATATACCCCCCAGTGGTGACTATAGTGAAAACTTACTCTGCCCTGGATACTCAAAAGAAAAGGAAATTTGCATAAATGCAGGGAAGTGCACGAAAAGATGTAGAACGCATTTTCGGAGTCTTACAAGCATGATTTGCGATAGTGAAGGGCCCAACCCATATATGGGATACAGTTTGTCTTTCATTTATCATGAAAACATGTATCATTTTACACAATATGATTGTTGAGGACGAACTGGAAGAATGCATAGGTGATTATGATTACGATCAAATACCGGACGCGACAGTGATCATACCTAATAGAGGTGGACATAATATTCAAGGAGCTCGGATGATCAGCAATGTGATTTTACGTGATACACAAAACCATCATGCACTACGTCCAGATTTGGTAGAGCATATTTGGTCCCAATATGGAGATGTAGAATAGGCATCGAGAAATGTTTAAGAATAATATTGTAATACTTAGTATTTCCATAATAGTTAATGTACTTTAGTTAAAAGCAAATGTAATATCTGAATATAACGCATTGCAATGAAAATTTAGGAATGTAATAACTGAATGTAACACATTGCAATGAATATTTAGTTTTGCTACAATGCATTAAAAAGAACAACTACAGGTACATTAGAAGTAAAGCATGATACATTCAAGACAATAAAGAAGGAGACACTACAGAAAATTAAGATGTCTACTTACATTAAATGAAGCTGTGAAAGTAGTTTACCCCCTATTATATCCTCTTTTTTGCATTATTTTATTTTGTCTACACATGAAATAATAACGTTGATTATCCGGTAAATTGATGAGGTCAATACTCATAATGCGATCTTCCTCCATTCGTACTTTAAGTTCGTGGTCTTTCTGTTTAATAGCAAGCTTCAATTCGGTGGCCGAATTCCGCCTATCTTGTGTTTCTTTGTACATAATATTTTGTTACTTCGACAATTTGAGAATAATCTGATAATTCGGCCAACTTTTCCCCCTTTCTCTTCTGTGCTTTTCGACTCGGTGGTCGAGTGAGGGGGTAGGCGATTCTATGTTAACCGGTATGTCTGAATCCCAGTTGTTTATTGAGGGAGAATTTTGGCTACTACCACCTTCCCCAGATTGGGAACTCATGACTCGATCGAAGACTTTTGTAGTACGCAAGAAAAATTTTCGCTGATCTTTAAGTATATCAAGACTTTCTTCAAACTTCAAAGCTTTTCCAGATGTTTGCATATATTCGACTATCTCTTCGCGCATCTATGATCAAATTTAAAAACTTAACATTATCCTTTACAAAATTAATTTAAAGAAGGAATTAGTATCAAATTTTAAACATACCTTATCGGCCTCGGTAGTTCCACTAGAGGCTCTATTTGTTACAGTGGCCAACTTCGCAATAAACAGTGCAACTTCTTCAGAAATTAATTGGAACCGACTAGAAAGGGAGCTTACTATTCGGTCGATCAGAGTCCCTAATAACACAACAAAAGTTGAGAAAACTCGCTCCCAAAACTGTGCGCCAGATTGATCAGTACTGAACAAGGGATCTTCCGTTGTACTAATCCAAGATTGAGAAAGAGTAACATCTTCCTGAGTTGTATATGCTCTCCCTCTTGCACTACGACTCGCCATTCCTTTTCTTTCACTAATTTTTCAGCAGTAGATAGAGAGAATCTATTTTGTTGGGGAAGAAAGTAGGGGATTCAAAACAAAAAACAAAATTGAGAAATTTGGTTGTGTCAGGTTAGTATATATATATTAAGTTAAAGATAGAGCTGTTGAAATGATGAAATAGCCGTTGGGTATAAAATATTTGTCAGATTAGAAATTGAACGGTTGGATAATTAGGGGCGAAATGGTCCAAAGTATTTTTAAAAAAAATTTAAATTAGGAATCGGACGAAACATTTCGTCCCATCTTCTAAAAGATTCCCATTTCTACTTCTCCCTGAAATATTTATTTTCATAAATCGATGATTTTCATCGGTCCTTTAAAAATATTATAAAATATTACAGACAAAACATGATGTTTCGTCATTTATATTATGCATATTGCAATATTGATTTCCATATATGCCATTCTACTGATCACAAAAGGTAAAATATGCATAAAATGCCACACGATTGCAGCGATTTTTTGGCTAAATTATGCATAATATGCATATTTGCCACACGACTGTAGATGCTCTTAGTAATGCGTTTTTTGAAGCTACCATGGGGCAGGGGCTGATGAGTGACTAATCATACTTAGGATTTTTTTTCCCGAGTTGAACCCACTTTTTAAAATTAATTTTTGAAGATAACCGACTTTTCAAACTAATTTCTAGAGTGGACTGGTTCTCATATAACGTAACTGGAAACTGCGGCCTATTCAATTGTAAGGCCACAGTTTCCAACTGCAGCCTATAAGGAGTGGTCCATCCTTGAAATTAGTTTGGAAAGTGGGTCATCTTTGAAATTAGTTTCCAAAAATGGGTCAACTCGAGAAAAAATTCTCATATTTAATAGATCATATATTTGTGAGAAATGCTACGCATATATTAGATCATACCCCACAATCACTAAATGAAAAGATTTGTGTAATTTTTAAATTATTTTTTAAAGGTCAAGGTTTGTCTTTTAGTGATTGGGACAAATTTTAGGCAGAATCTCATGTACGTGTAAGCATTTATCTATATTTATATAATGTAAAAGGATATGAGCAACTTGCTTATTTATTAAATGAACAATTGATGTGGTGACATGCATGCGATAAATTGGACAAGTAACTATTTTAGGATTCTCACTCACATACATGTCACCTCATCAATTGCTTATTTACTAAATGATCAAGTTGATCATACTTTTTTTCCCATTTATATATTTGAAGGTAATGTAAATTGTATTAATTTTTTCACTATTTTGATAATACTATATTTTTAAAAAATGGAGTTCCCAAATAGATACTGCATAAATATTTATATAAGCTTCATTTCTATATGTTTTGTAGTATCAACACTGTAACAAAAAAACAACACACTTAAACATTTTTTCAAAATTTATTTGATGAGGGAAATAACCGCGGTCAATCTACACTGTGCATTTCTTGCACGAATCTCGAAACACCTGGTATCGCAACAACAGGCCCAACGACAACTCACGGGCCACCCGTGGGCCCATCACATAGTTCCAACCCATCAAGGGGAGTTGGCTGGCCATTCCTAGCCAGTAATCAAATCCCCATAATCAAGGGGTTATCACAGCCTTTCGATGATTTGAAGCTGACACATTAGGAATCTTGCTAACTGGTTTTCCATGACCTATAAATACAACTCAATCTACAGTCAAAAAGTAATCACAATTTTATCATCCAATCACCATTGAAACCGTTGGTTATTGACTTGAGCGTCGGAGGGTCTGTCGCCGGGAATCCTCTTGGTGTTTCAAACTTTTTTGCAGGTACCCAGCGACAGTCATCTTAACTACCGTTCCCGCTATTTTTCATTTTTTTCCATTTTGTAATATTTATTTGTAATTGAATAAAATACTTTATTTTGCTTTTTGATTATTTTTAATCTTGTTCATGAAATTCTTCGTTCTCGTTGATTGAGCTGTTCTTATCGATTCCATTTTCTTCTATTTAGTTGTGTGTATTTTCATTTGAACCCTATGGATTTGGATTTATCTCTTATTGTACCCTAAAACCCAATTTCAATTGTTCTTGACCTAAATCCGCTATTATTGGACCCTAATTCACCAACCCAGTACCCTAATTGTACCTATAAATACAACTCTACGGCAAATCGGAACCCTAGCTGCTTATTCTCTCGCCTCTATCCTTTCTCTCCTGTTTCTCTCTCCCCGACCCATTAAATCCCGCCCAAAAAAAAATCCACTGTAGCTCTATCCCGGTCATCTTCTCCGGCGCCCCTTCGACGACTATACCCCATAGCCACCCTACTTCCGTCGATGCCTGACACAGCCGCTGCTACAGCCAGCAAAAACCCCCTCCACCTCATCCG
This sequence comes from Hemerocallis citrina, assembly GCA_017893485.1. Classification (NCBI taxonomy): domain Eukaryota; kingdom Viridiplantae; phylum Streptophyta; class Magnoliopsida; order Asparagales; family Asphodelaceae; genus Hemerocallis; species Hemerocallis citrina. The sequence continues at coordinate 109,194,364 of CM030359.1, forward strand.
CTCTCAACGCCTAGTAACCCATCAACGAACCCCAAATCGCCGACCCACGTCGTCGACGTCGCCCCTGACACCCTCCGCCCTCACCACCGTAGCGTCGACTTCGGCCAGTGACGCCGCTGCCGCCCCTTGCCCCTCTTGCTATCGTTTCTGGTCTCTGTTCTTGCTGTTGTGTCTTTGGTTCTCTTTTACACGTGGTTCGCACGTGTTATATTGTGTGTTCGTGGGATCGTGTTGTTGCGGATTTGCGTTCGTTGCTCCGGGATCCTTATCCCGTTATTCTTGGTATTCGTTTTCACAGTCTAATAAGCATGTCACCGTCCTCTTGAATTGTTAATTGTATCAAATTCAAGTTTTGTTGAAACTCTTGTAAGTAGATCTCTTGTTTATCGTACTATACATTGTTCATCTTTTTCGTTGGGTCTATTGAGGATTTACACGAGCTAACCCCAATATTCTGGACATCGTGCCACTTTTGACTCCAAAGATTGGTTCCTTCATGCATTCATCTAGAATTGATAATAGGGTTAACCGTATAATCATGACACGATTAATTATTGTAGAAACAACTACTTGGTTGTATGTTTGGTTGATTGTTTGTTGTTTGATCGATGATGATTTAATGTATGGATATGATTTTATTCTTATTCATCTTGTTATTGTACCCATCATGTTGATTACACAATTTATTAACTAAACAATCGATACCCATCATGTTTAAATTAATTTATTTTCAAGAGAACTACACAAAACCTATATATTATTTGCTGACCTGTATGTTGACTGCTATTTTTGAACCTGTAAACGATCTTAAAATGAATTACTTTATGAATAAGAATTGTAGACTAACCCTTTTAGTTTTCGGAACATCTTAAATTTATTAATTCCGAGTTGTGTTGCAAAAGTTATGTCCGTTTTACTACAGCTGTCGTTTTTACTTTCAAATTTTTAGATTCTTGTATCTTGCAAGCTTAAACAGTAAAAAGACAGATCAAATGTTAAAATTTTGTTCTAATAATTTCTAGATTATTAGTAATCATGTTTAGGAGTCCGGAAAATATTTTTAATGAATTTATTATTGAGTTTTTGTTGATTCTAAAAATAAATTAACATGATGTCGAAATTTTGCCTGAACATGAAATCTGTAAAGAACAATGTATTTGACCTAGCTACTGTTGTCGGATTTCGAACTTTAAATATGCATTGGAACCGTGTAGAAGTCTAGTTTCTATAATTTCTGACGGATTCAGTTTTTGATTTTTAAAACAGCGAAAAACTACTATTTTGTACAGACCACTCTTGCTATCCAGAACTTTATATTTCAGATTTTAATAGATTGATTATTCCGATATTGTAATATTACATGAATTAATGTATGTAAGTTGCATTGCATGATCCCAATGAGTTATTGTCGTCATTCTAATTTTCCTATCCTATGTTATCAACCTATTATTTTCCTATTGATACTATCGTTTACCGAAATGTCCATTGATTGCATATTGTATTGTTACATTGATAAAATAATTAAGAAGCCGGGGTTTAAAGGGTGATTTGAGTAGTGAACAAAGTAGATACTGTACTTGGAGGAGGGGTCCGTGTTTCCCTAATTACCGTTCCGGCTACCGTTTTATCGTGTGATTGTGGTTACGACAGTAACCCGATCTATCGTGTACCGTATCATTGCCGATGACCGTATCGTACACCGAAAGGTGAATAGTGTTTACCGTTGTCAAGTACATGATCTACCGAGTACACCACTTAAGTCTAAATGAAATTCATTGTACGCATTGAACCTGTAGAATGGGATGCAGTAGTACATACATTAGTTAGGATTAAAATAATTAATAGACTTAACAATTGACACATCACCGACATTGCATCTTGTTCCTCATTGTTTCTATTGATATCGAATATTGGCTAAGTGTTACCGTTATTGTTCATTGATTACCGTCACCGAATATTGCATCATTGTTTACATTGTCCTGTGTTATTGATTCCTATTGATCCATTGATTCATTATTATACCATTATTCCATTGATCTCTTCTTTCTCTACTTGTTGTCCATGACTTGCTCTAAGGAAGGACCATTTTTCTTCTCTTTTTAGATGAAGTGTACACAGGTAATGAAGAAGAGCCGCCTACTGGGATTGGAGAACAGACATTCTAAAGACTTAATGCTTTCTAATTGCTTGTCACTTTAATGAACTATTGTATTGAGACTTGTTGCTATTGTGTTTGAGACTTATTATTGTATTGGGGTTATGTCCCGAATTTTATTATTGTTCCAAATGTTGGATGATTATTGTATTTGGATATTTTTGTTGCTTCATTCCAAGTAGTATTGTTCATGAGATTATTATTGCTTACGCATTTATTCTGTATTGATTATATTGTTGAGGTGGTTGGATAAACAGTTTATGGGCGACGTTAGTTATTCGTTGGGCCAATGTCATGTACTCGTATTTCGTATTTTTGGGAAGCAGGGCGTGACAAGGTTTTTAGTTGTATCAGAGCCCAGATTTGGATAATATATCAGTAAAACATGACTAACAAAAGGAAGTTTGGCTTTGAGTGATATATTAATCAGATTTGGGTTTTATCGGTTTGCCTTAACAGTATGTGCAATACAATGATCACTTGAACAATTGATATCTAACTCATGATCTGGAAACTAGTCTTATTTGAATCCTCTTTGATCCCTTCCATTCATTGATTCCTTATTGGGTATGATTTCATTCTTTTCATACCCATATTCTTTTGATTTCGGTGTCATCTGTTCTTCTTTTTCCTACTTGGTCCTTCAATCGGCATTGCTTGATCTACAACGACATGTCTACAGCTTGGAGCTTTACCATCAGAGTAGCGCAGCAGGAGCGTGGTGGGCCCATAAAACACAGGTCCCAGGATTCTCATGTTGCTTCTCCTTTCTTGGATTGTTTGCTTCCTTTTCCTTGCTATTTATTTTTCCTATCCTGTTGTTTATTCATGTTAGCCTATCATCCATGTCAGTTTCCTACATCTTGTTTTTGCCTTTTGTGTTCTCACTTTGACTTCTTGCTAGGCATCATCATTGTTCATTCCTTTCTTGCTCATGCTCTTTTTGACTTTGGTGCTACTCATTCATTTGTTTCCTCCCGCTTCGTCGATCTGTATCTCTTGGCTAGCAGCGCTATGCCAGCAGCTTGGAACATTTCTACAGGTGGAGGTGTTGTCGTGTATTCTCAGATTTGTTAGAAGAGTCCCTTGGTTATTGGTGGTGTTGATTTTGTTGCCCATCTGATTGTCATCAACAATTCTGGATTTGATGTTATTCTGGGGATTGATTAGCTTGGTGCCACTCATGCTGTGATTGACTGCCACAAGAAGAAGGTAGTGTTTTGTATTCCAGAACGTCAGGAATTTGAATTCTGTGCTGGTGAAATGCCGCTTGCTTGTGTTGAGAAGTTGGCTAGTCAGGAAGTTGGAGCTATGGAGGAAGTGTGTGCTGATGATGCTGTTGCACCGTTGGTTGTACGGGATTTTTTGGATGTTTTTCCTAGAAATTGCTGGGATTACGCCAGATCGTGAAGTAGTGTTCAGTATTGATGTTCAGTCAGGAACAGCTCCAATCTCTAAGAGTCCATACAGAATGGCTCCTGTTGAGTTGGCTGAGTTGAATGAGCAAATTCAGGAGTTATTGGATAGAGGTTTTATCAGGCCAAGTGTTTCGCCTTGGGGAGCTCCAGTTCTGTTCGTCAATAAGAAGGATGGTAGCAACATGTTGTGCATTTACTACCGTGAGCTCAATAATCTCATAGTGAAGAACAGGTATCCGTTGCCAAGGATTGATGACCTTTTTTGATCAATTGGGAGGCACTTCTATTTTTTCGAAGCTAGATCTTCGTTCTGGTTACCATGAGGTTAAGGTGAAAGCCGAGGATGTACAGAAGACTGCTTTTCGAATGAGATATGGGCACTATGAATTCTTGGTGATGCCTTTTGGAGTTACTAATACTCCAGCTGTGTTTATGAGTTTGATGAATCAGGTTTTCTTTCTCTTTCTAGACAAGTTTGTTGTGGTGTTCATTGATGATATTCTTGTCTATTCTCGGAATTGGGTTGAGCATGCTGAGCACTTGAAGGTTGTTTTGCAAACCTTGAGGGATCATCAGTTGTATGGGAAGCTTAGCAAGTGTGAGTTTTGGTTGGATCATGTGGCTTTCTTGGATCATATTATTTCTGGTGATGGAGTTTCTGTCGATCCGTCCAAGGTTTCTGTAGTTAAGGATTGGCCGACGTCGAACTCTGTATCAGAAGTTCAGAGTTTTCTTGGTCTAGCAGGTTATTACAGGAAGTTTGTTCGGGATTTCTCGAAGATTGCAGGGTTGTTGACCAAGTTGACTCAGAAGGATCAGAAGTTTGTGTGGGATGGGATCTGTGAAGAAGCCTTCTCTAAATTGAAGAATCGGTTGGCATCAGCACCTGTGTTGACTATACCGGATGGATCTAGAGGTTTCGTAATTCACTGTGATGCTTCAGGTAGAGGTTTGGGTGCTGTTTTGATGCAACGAGGCAAGGTATTGCATATGCATCTAGGCAAATGAGCCCGCATGAGAAGAATTATCCTACACACGATTTCGAGCTTGCTGCTGTGATTTTTGCCTTGAAGCTTTAAAGGCATTATTTACTTGAAGACCGAGTGGAGATTTTCACTGACCACAAAAGTCTCAAGTATGTGTTCACTCAGAAGGAGCTGAATATGAGGAAAAGGCAATGGTTGGAATTGATGGCAGATTGTGATATCAGTTTGCAGTATCACCCTGGAAAGATTAATTCAGTGCCTGACGCTTTGAGCAGAAGCCCTGTTGCTATGGCTCTTACTGAGCAGAAGGAACTTGTGGAAGCTATAAGGAGATTGGAATTAGATGAGGTATTGCCTGGTTCTGAACAGAGTTGTATGGTGCTTCAATTGGAGTCGTCTTTGGTGGATCAGATTAAGGATGCACAGTTTGGTGATGTGCAATAGCAGAAGTTTCGAGCTGAAGTTGAGGCTGGTTCGAAAAACTGATTTAGTGATTCATGAGGATGGATCTCTCCATTTTGGGGCTCATCTTTGTGTTTCGGAGGGAGACGTTAGGTAGAAGTTACTGGAAGAAGCCCACCTTCGCAGTATTCTATTCATCTCGGTGGTACAAAGATGTATCGGGATTTGAAGTTGCATTTCTGGTGGTAAGGAATGAAGAGGGATGTTGCAAGATTTGTTTCTCGGTGTCTGGTTTGTCAGCAAGTGAAAGCAGAACATCAGAGGACTGCTGGACTTCTTCAACTGCTTCCTGTCCCGGAGTGGAATGGGGAGAATATCACTATTGATTTAGTGACTGCTTTGCCTAGAAGTCCCAAGGGTCACAATGACATCTGGGTGATTGTGGATCACTTGACGAAGAGTGCTCATTTCATTCCTTTCATAGTTGGTCAGTCTATGTCATGCCCCACTTCCCAAAAGAAATACTGAATACGGATACGTAACTAAGTCCAGCAAATGATTTTCATCATCCATAACCTGTCAGGATCTTTACAACATTTCACAGGAATACCAGAGAATAAACAAGGAGAAATCAACCACGCATGCATGAATCAATCAATATGAAACAAAATTTAATAATCTCAAATAAATCAGATCAGGAACAAGTCATAAATTCTAGGTCATACTGTCCAATACAAAAATAATCCAAGTAGTAGATACATTTATTCAAAATAAGCATCAAGAAATAATAAATATAGCAAGAACTCCAGCAACTAAAACAGATCATTTACCCCATCAGGCAGCTGATAACCAAAATCTGCAATTTAACAAATTGCAGGAAGATGAAACAGAAAACAAAATGCCCGTCAATGCAAGTTACGGGCCGCTTGTAGTGCAGGCATAAGTACAGGAAAAATAAACAGATATAGAGTAACAATGGAAACAAACATAGCATGGATTAGATATGAAAGAGCAAAACAGAATGTCTAACAAGAATTAGAAAACAGAATCAAGTAACCTGGTGTGTTAACAGGTACAGGTAATATGTAACAGATGTCAAGTATCATACAAACAGGTAAACATATAACAGATGTCAGGTGTCATGCAAACAAATGAATAGATAACAGATGTTAGGTAGCATGTAACAGGTGTCATGTTATGTCAAATCTTGTATTTATTTCTATCTAGGTAGCATTTCATGCGTCCCATCCATTTACCACATGGTTGTTACATTCAAATAAGTTTTCATTTAGATTTCATAGAGGATTCTATAAGGCCGTGTGCTCAGGTATCAGATAAACATATAACAGATGTAGATACAGATAAATAGAACCTACGGGTTCTCTTCCGAGTACACCTTCCTATAGAAAAGTGTGCAATCAGGTAATCAGATAACAGAATCGTGTATCATGTAGTCAAGAAACACGTAACAGATAACAGATAATCAGGTGGGAAACACAGGCCCCCTTCCAAGTACACATTTATATATTTTCCACTACTAGATCTTTCCCTTAACCCTGGCTTGATTATTTATTATTATTACCGAACAGGCATGTATGTGTCACAAAACAGAGCAGGAATAACATGGCCTAAATAAGTAACAGTTCAGGTTGGAAGATAAACATGTACAGGTGAAAGACAACTCATAAAAGATTAGGACAACGAAAATTCTAGTTCAGGACAGCAAGACAGTACTGCACCAAATCTGGGATTTCCGTTGCCACAAATATACAAATCTGGATCCGACAAAAAATCTGGAAAATAGACTCTTGGCCGAATCTAGCAAATATATATAAGTCATATAGTATTTCACAAAAACAGGGCCCAAAACAGAATTGTATCCAGAAAACATGTTCAGCCAGAAATCAGAAGTTTGTATTCATATACAGGAAAACGGTATAAAAACTTACTAATTAAATCCAAGAAAAATCTGGGGTATTCCCTAGTATGTTTAGTATCAGAAAATATAATTTCATAATTTTTCAAAATAGATAGTGTAGTCAAATAAAATCAGAAAGCAGCAAGATACAGAAAGTTTGTAAATCTGAAATCATAAACACAACAGTACTAAAATAGCAATATATTACAAAATACAAATCAAAATCCAGCTTCATCAAAAGGGTGATAAAATAGATACAGCATTCTACAATTGATATTCACAAAGTTTTTATAAACAGCAAATAGAATCAGGTCGAAATTAAGGTTCTTTACTGAACATTATGAAAATTCTGTAAGTATAGTAGTTGTTTGCAAGCATAGAATAGTTTATGAAAGTCAACAATTAAATCTAGTTGTTCTCAGCAAAATATTGGAACAAAATATTATCTTTAGCATCAGTATAAAAATAAATAACCATGCAGAATTCATATAAAACAAAATCTGGAATTTCCTACACATCTGTAGTAAAATAGCAATAACTTGTAACTCACAAATCGAAACTGAGATCTGTCAGAAATTCTCGAAAGTAGACTGAATTCCCTATAATTGATATTCACAAATAATTTTCATATACTAACCTTAACAGGGTCTAAAATACTGAACATAAACGGGATAACAACAAGGACAGAATTATTCTTCATGCATAAAATCAACTAGATCATATGAAACACATCCAAATCATAGCAAAATGTGAAATAAGGTGTACTATATGTCCAAACAATATGGTATAGGGTATTTAACATATCTACAACAGGGTATACTACCAGTACACGTCAAGCATGCAAGATTCACACATCATATTATGATCACAACCAACATACATGTATGCAACAGGAATTAGTTAGATCTAAGTCTATATTCATGTCGAGTGTGTAATGAGATATCTACGGGAAAATCAACACATATAGACAATATCTAACAGGGTTTTCATGAGAATAGTTCTTGAAGCAACTACACTACAGGCAGTATTTAGTACTTGTATGTGCAACAGAAAAGTATACAAGTTACTTGCCTTAGTCGACGACGGAACGAAGCAAAGAGCGAGAATAACGTGAATGGATTTTCGAGCACGAAATCAACGAACGAACGAACGACTCTCGAACTTCGAGCACACGATCACAACTCGAGATCACACACTCACACCAAGAGAAGGCAGCAGAGGGGTGTGCATGCGACAAGAGAGCGGCATAGCCGCTGCTGCTCGCTGCAGTCAGGAGGGAGACAAAGCACTGAGGTGTTGTGTGCTACTATGTCGGGAGGAGCACAGGGCCAGGCAGGGATCACAGGGAGATTGGGGTAACACACGGGATAGGGTCGGAAGTGCAGCGTCGCTGTGGAGGCACAGCGCACAGGACGTCCGGGTTCTGCGGTCGAGGTTGAGCAAGAGGATTGGGAGGGAGGATGAAGGCTGTTGGGGGTAGAGGATGGAGAGGTGAGCAATCGGGAGATGACAGGGTAGGGTTTGAAGTAATAGGCGGCTAGGTTGAGGGAAATGAACAGGGAATAGAGGAACAGGTGTGTGTGTATATATATATATATATACAGGGCAGTTAGGGTTAGAAGCATATTGGGTTTCGGGTTGGTATGGGTAAAGGGGTAGAAGTCTAAATGGGTTAGGGATTTGGTGGGTCAATGGGTTTAATTAGATGGAATCCAATAGGTTTTTTAAATGGATTATTGGGTTTATATAATATCCATGAGAATTATAAAATGATCCAATAAATGAGTTAGTAACAAAATGAATAAATAAAAGGGGGCATGAACAATTTAATAATGAGGACCAAAAATAATAACTCGATCAACCAAGAACGGAGTAATAGGAAGACGAATAGAATCAAGAAGATAAATTAACAAGACGACAATTCAAATAGATGAATATATTTGTAACCCCTGTTTCTGTAACTACATATTTTCTAAATATTCTCTGTACTTTTATTATTTATAAATTCTTTTTTTTTGTGTTAAATTCGTTTTGGATTCTCTATTAAAATATTTTCTAATCGGAAATTTTATTTATTTTGAATAATTGTATATATCAATTTTAATTTCTATTTCTATTTGAACGACTATTTATATTATATATTGTTTGGATTATTTTAATAAATTTGTTAAACTCGAATTTACATTTTGGCATAAATATATTATTATTATTACTATTATCAGTATTATTTTTGTTAGTGTCGTTATTTGTAGTATCATTATTATTATTATTATTATTATTATTATTATTATTATTATTATTATTATTATTATTATTATTATTATTATTACTATTATTATTATTATTATTATTATTATATTTTAAGCTGATCATACTCTATTTTATACGTATTCATTTTTTGATTTAATGTACATATATATATGTATGTGTCACGCCCTGCTTCCCAAAAAGAGATACGGAATACGGATACTTGACTAAGCCCAGCGAATGATTTTCATCATCCATAAGTTGTCAGGATCCTTACAATATTTCACGAGAATAATCAGAGTCGGAAGCAAGAGAATCAACCAATCATGCATATATGAATCAATATACCAACAAAAATACTTGAAAGAAATTATATTAATCTCAAATAAACTAGATCTAAACAAGTCAATAATCCTGGGTCACATTGCCCAAATACAAATAATCCAAGTAACATATACATTATTCAATAGCAACAGGGCAGGAAATCAAGATAGCAAAACTCCAGCATCTAGAATCTCATATCACCTACTCCATCAGGCAGTTGATCATCCTGGTCTCCAATTAAATAAATTGTAGGAAAAGAAAAAAGAAAATAAATTCCCGTTAATGCAAGTTACGGGCCGCTTGTAGTGTAGGATACAAGTACAGGAAATAAAATAAATAAATAACAAACATAGCATGGAATAGGCATGTCAACAGAATAGAATATCTAACATGAATTAGGAAAACATAATCAAATAGCATTGTATAATAACTGGTACAGATAGCATGTGTTAAGTGTCAAATAGTATGCAGGAAGGTATACAGATAGAAGTGTCAGATAACAGTCAGACAGGTAAACAGGTAACAGTATCAGATAATAGTCAGACAGTAACAGATAATAGTGTCAGATAACAGTCAGAAGATAACAGATAACAATGTAATAGATGTCAATTCTCACAGCCTTGTCTTTATTACTAACTAGGTAGCACTTCATGCGTCCATCCTTTTACCACATGGTTGTTACATTCAAACAAATTACGTTTTATATTTCGTAGGGGACCATATAGGGCCTTATACTCAGGTATCAGTAATCAGACAGTAATCAGATAGTAAGAACCTACTGGTCCTCCTCCGAGTACACCTTCCTATTGGGAAGTGTGCAGTCAGGTAATCAGTAACAGTAATCAGACAGTAAGAACCTACTGGTCCTCCTCCGAGTACACCTTCCTATAGGGAAGTGTGTAGTTAGGTAATCAGTATAACAGTATCGTATCACATAACAGATTCTCAGTATGGGAAATATGGGCCACCTTCCATGTACACATTTCTATAATATACCACTACTAGATCTTTCTCTTAACCCCGACTTGATTATTTATTATTTTTAGACAGGCATGTGTGTGCATAAAATAGAGTAAGAATAGTATGGTATGAACATGTAACAGGTTCAGATTGAAAGATAAACATGTACAAATGGTAGACAACACACAAAAGAATTGTACAACGAAAATTCTAGTTCAGGACAACAAGACAGTACTGCACTAAATCTGGAATTCCCGTTGCTACAAACATGCAAACCCGGATCTGTTAGAAAATATGGAAAATAGACTCCCGGCCAAATCCAGCAAATATATATGTCATATGGTATTTCACAAAAACATAACTCAAAATAGGTTTGAATCCAGAAAACGTGTTCAGCTAGAAATCAAAAGATTGTATTCAAAGTCAGGAAAACAGCATGAAAACTCATTAATTAATTCCACAAAAAATCTGGGGTATTCCACTATATGTGCAGCATCAGAATATAAAGTTTCATAATTTTTCAATATAAATAATTTAGTCAACAAAAATCAGAAAACCTCAAGATGCATTAGTTTTGTAAATCTGGAATTATAAACACTGCAGCATGAAAACAACAATATCTCACAAATCCTAAATCAAAATCCAGATCCGTCAAAAGGGTGATAAAATAAATACAATATGATAACTTTCATGTTCAGAAAGATTGTTCAAACAGCAAGTAGAATTAGGTTGAAATTCAGGTTCTTTACTAAACTGTATGAAAATTCTGCATGTATAGTAATTGTTTGGAAACAAAGAACGGTTTGTAAAACTCATCAAATATACCCACAAAAATTCAGGGTTAATCCCAATCAAGTCTAGTGATATTGTACAAAATATTGGATCAAAATAATACTTTTAACATCCTGATAAAAATAGATTACTCTTCAAAATTTATAGAAAACAAAATCTGGAAATTGGTCTACACCTCTGTAGTAAACTAGACATAACTCAAAACTCATAAAACGAAACTGATATCTGTCAGAAGGGTTGGAAAATAGACAGAATTCTCTACATTTCATGTTCACAAAATATTTTCATATACTGACCTTAATAGGGTCAAAAATACTGAATGAAAATGAGGTAACAGAAAATACAGAATTGTTCCTCATACACAAAGCAACATAGATCATACGAAAATTGTCCAAATCATAACCAAACATGAAATATGGTGTACTAGATATCCAAACAACATGTTATAAGGTATTCTGCAAGTCCACGATAAGTATAGCACAAACAACACATCAAGCACTCGATATCACAAATTAGCATGCATATATACATCCAAAAAGTGATCATCCCTAGTTGTTTCATGTCATGTATGTTATGAGGAAACTATGGTAGAATCAACACAATAGAGACAATATATAACAGAGGATCCACACACGAATTGTCTCTAGAACCCAACTATATTACAGGCAGTATTTAGTACTTGTATTATACAAAGAAAAGAATACAAGTTACTTGCCTGGAAGACGACGACGGAATGAAGCAAGCACGAGAATAATGGGAATGGATTCCCAGGGCACAAACACAATAACCAAGAACGGATGATCACGAACAAGATGAAGACAATCGAGATCACGAACACAATCGGATGGCTGAGATCAAGAGATCAAGAGATCAACGTCTGAGATCTAATCCAATGATGAAGATGATCAGATCAGATTGGGAGGAGATCGGGCGTACAGGACTCAAGGTGATCAAAACCTACATCAACAAGAACTCCATGGCTCTAGCTCCAACGGCGGGGACTGGCTAGCAGTGGCTGCTGGTCGGCGCAACAGCGACGGGAGGTCGCTGCAGGGGCTGGCGTGCTCGCTGGCATCGCTCAGGAGGAGGCACGGCCAGGCAGGGGTGGCTGTCGATGTTGGCGGCACTGCAGGAGGTGCGAGGGCTGCATTGCCACTGGCTGCTGTCAGGAGGCAGGGCGCGCACAAGGGAAAGTTGCGAGTTAAAATGTTGTCGCGAGGTGGTCGCGATAGGGAGCTCGCGACTTGCTGCGAGGTGCTGCTGTCGTCGAAAGGTGGAAGAGGGAAGGAGAGGGCAGTGCTGTAGAACTGCGGTGCTGCCGAGGCTGAAGATGGAGACAGGGGAGGAGCACCGGGGATATGATGAGGCAGAAGAGGGAACACGGGGAATGGCATGATAGGAGGAAGAGGGGGAGGCTGAGCAGCACAGGGGCAGCGGGAGCACAGGGGTAAGAGAAAGAGAGGTTAGGGACGATGGGTGCACATAGAGATGGTAGGAGGAGAGGTTGAAGATGATAAGAGGCGGCCAGGGTTTTTGAGCGGCTGTAGGGGAGATGAACATGCGGGGGGGTTATATATCAGATGGTTAGGGTTTGAGCTGAAGGGGGTAACAGGTAGGGTGTAAAATAGGGGTAAACAGGTTATGGTTAGGAGCATGTGGGTATTGGGTAGGGTATAAACAGGGTATTGGGTTTATGCTGACGGGTTATTGGGTTAGATGGATTTCGGGTGATATGGGGTTTGGATTTAATGGGTACCGGGGTATAGTGGGTTTTAAAAATAGGATTAGGGTTTTAAAATCCAATAGGGAGATAAAAATAACTTTAAGAAAAGTAGGTTTATATAGCAAAAATATATTTTTTACTACAATATAGAAATAATTTGAAATAACTACTAATACAATTAGTAAATAGTAATAGAGTTTTAAATAAACAATCAAGGGTAATTATAATAATAACAATAATAAAAAATATCATAATATTAATAAAAATAAAATAAAAATAATAGTAATAGTAACAATAATAGAAATCAAGGTAATAATAACAATAATAAGATTTGTATAATATAAAAATCATAGAAAATAGTTACAAATAAAATTATTGATAGAAAATAGCTTTTAATAGAAGATACAACAATACATTTTAACAAAAGAATTTGAAAGTAGAAAAAAAATCTTACAAAAATTTTAAATATAGAAAATACACAGAAAATACGTATTTGGAGAAACAGGGGTTACATTATGTTTTATAAACCCTACAATCCTAATTGTTCTCCTATTGGATTTTCAAACCCGAAAACCCTATAGCCTATCTCTTATTAGATTCAAACCCGCATCCATTAACCCAATACCCTATAACCCTATTCATAAATACCCTAATAACCAAACCCTAGCTAACCCTAAATCCTATTATTATGCAAACCCCCTTTAGCCGCCAACCTTCCATCTCCCCGTTCTTCATCTTCCACCGCCTACCTCCTCACCACCCCAGTCGCAGCTCCACCTTCCCTCAACCTTATCATCCCCATCGCACCGTCGGCATATCCCCGAGCACCATCATCGCAAACCCATCAGCATCCCATCCTCATCCTGTGCTTCGTCCTCCTCCGATCACCCTCTGGCGTCCACCATTACTACCGAAGCTTGTTGCCAGCCCTACCGCCACCCATCATCTTCCTCCTCGTGCACCCATCACTTCATCATCACCCAACCCATTACCCTCGACCCTGGTGCTCCTCGTCGCCGTCGTGCCCTACCTCTGTATCCCCTCCGTCGCCTCGCCATTGTCGAACCGCCCGAAGCTCTCACCATCGCTCCTCTGTTTCCCTTCCAAAGCAGAGCACTCGCCTCCCCATCACCGTTGTTTCCCTCCGTCGACTGCTCCTCAGTCGAGCCTTGATGTCGTTACCTTCTCACCACCGCAGTCACCGAAGTCATCACCGCTAGTCACCAGCTGATGTTCCCCACCCATTTCCACTTTCGGTTTGATCAGGAGTTGATCAATTGAATCTCAGCCACCCGATTTCCTCCCGATCTTGATCATCAAATCTCACCATCAGAGCGTTCTGAGCCGTCCGATCTTCCTTGATCTTGATCGCCATCAAGATCCGTGCCGATCTGATCCATTCGATCTCGATCATCGATCAACGTCCTCATCCAATCAAGGCAAGTATCTTCTTGTACAATTTTGTTGTTCTAGTACAAGCTTTATTTGAAAATACTGCAAGAATATCGTAGTTGTGAATCCCTTTTGGCTTATCGTTTGACAATCTTATTTTATTCCTTATCAACTCCATGATCATAAGAGTCACAACCCTTCGTTGATATATTGTTTCAAAACTAGTTGGATCCATTTTATCTCCTAATTATTTGAAAACATGAAACTAAGAATCACCTTGACTTGTAGATGCATGTTGTATGATGTATGTGTTGATTCTACTTTCTTTTGAGGTGAGCGATAAATTTGGCCTGCTGATTTGATACCTATTACATCATAATTTGGATCACACACTAATTTAGACTCATTATAGTCATTTATCATGCCACTTTAATATATACAAGAAACCATCGATGCTGCTATTCCTGTCTTTGCTTGTTGTTTCAACCCCGATACTGGACTTGAGTTCAAAACATGAAATGTATCCCCAGATTTCTAGTTTACTACCCTTTTGATGGAATTGAATTCCGAGTTATAGTTTGTGATTTATCGCAGTTTTATTGCTGCTGTGTTGTAGAATTCAAGATTCTTAATTTTGCTGCATTATTTTGATTTACAATTAAGTAACTATGCTACCTGTAAGATAATAACCTAAAATTTTATATGTTGATACTAGACAAACTAGAGAACATTCCCTAATTTTTCTAGAATTAATTAATGAAATTTCAGACCTGTTTCATATGTATAAACAAAATTTTACATGTTCTGGTTGAATACAAATCCTGTGTAGTTTGTTGTTTTGACACCTGATGCTATCACTTTCATGTATCTTGTTTATATGTGCTGGATTCGGTAGAGAGTCTAGTTTCTAGATTTTCTGAAGGATCCAAATTTGCATTATTGTAGCAACGGGAATCTCAGTTTTGGTGCAGTAACATCATGCTGTCCAGAATTGGAATTCTTGTCGTTCTTGATAATTTTAACTTGTTTTGACCATCAAATATTCCTTCTAACTATCTTAAACTTGTTCCCTATTCTTGATCATGTTTACTTACCCTGTTTTGCACACTTTCATGCTTGTCTGGATAATAATAATAAATAACAAGCCAGGGTTTAAGGGAAAGATCATAGTAGTGGACAATACAGGTAAGTGTACTCAGAAGGGGGTCCGTATTTCCCACTTGATACTTGTCTCATGAACTAGTTATATTATTATTCAATTCATGAACTAGTTACTATTGATTCATGAACTAGTATATTATTACTCGATTCATGGACTTGTTATTACTTGATTCATGAACTAGTATATTATTTGATTCATGACTTGTCATGTTACTAATTGACTCATGAACTAGTTATATGACTACCCGATTCATGAACATGCTTGCTTGATACGTGATGCCTGAGTACACCGCCCTATAAAATCTACCACTATGCCTGAACGTAATTGTTTGTAAGTAACAACCATGTGGTAAATAGATGGGATGCATGAAGTGCTACCTCGATAGAATTAAACAATTGACTTAAGAATAACTTGTCACTTGTACACACTTGACACCTTAATTGATACTTATTACTTGACACTTGTATGTGATACTTGTTACTTGATGCTTGATACAACTACATGCTCACTTGTTACTTGTTCCTACTACGTGTATTTGTTACCCGTTCCTGTTACTTGATTTGTCTTACTTGCTAGCTAGTCTCTTGAACTTCACTACTTATTGCATCATTATCAACCATGTTGTATACCCTTGATTCCAAATTTTGTTTCATATTTTCTTGCAATTATTTTCATACCATTGGTTGCACTACTTGTGGCCCTAGCTTGCACTAAGGGCATTTGTCTTTGTTTCTTCATTTTCTTCTGCATGATAAATACAGGCTTTGGTGTAACCCCTGTTTTTCCAAAAATGTATTTTTGTGTATTTTCTATATTTAAAATTTTTGCAATTTTTTTTTTTCGGTTTTCAACTATTTTGTCAAAATGTATTGTTGGATCTTCTATTAAAATCTATTTTCGATAAATAATCTTATTTGTAACTATTTCCTAAGATTTTTATACAATTTTATTTTTTTTATTATTACTTTGATTTTCATTATTAGTATGGTTACTATTACTACTATTATTATTATTACGTTTGAGTTCTTATTAAAAATTCATTTCTATTTGTTATTTGTATTTGTAGTATTTTAAATAAATTATATTGTGTAGTGCAAATTACATTTTCATTATGAACAATATTTTTTATTAGTTAATTTATTTTTCTGTTGGATTTTTAAAACCCAATTCCTTATTGAATTTTTATATACCCATTTAAACACATTATATTGTTTTACACTTAATGACTTAACCCATTATATAAATCCCCTTTAACCCATTTATCCATTATATCCTAACTACCCAACCCTAAACATCTACCCAACCCGAAATCACCCATTCATATTTTGCCAATCATTCAATAGCTAACCATCCAAACCGTTATCTACCAAACCTAATACTACTCAAGTCATACCCAACCCGTTAGTACCCTACCCGCACCTATACAACCCATTAGCAACATGCAGCCGTCATCTGTCCCCTTCCCCCTCTTAAACCTAATCCTTCATATATAAATACAAGTTGGTTTCCTTGAGTTCCATATCCACTGTATACATACAGCCGACCCCTATTTTTTTTCCTTCCGACCTTCAACCAGATCGTTGCTCTCCTCTGTCCGCGGCTCCACAGCAGCCAGCTAGGGTGCGCTTCGCTGCTGTGCTTCCTCGCTTGTTCTCGTGTAGCACGTGTTTTCGTGCTTGCGGGTATTGGTGTATTCGTGGTTCCATTCATGTTCCTGTTCATATTTGAGTTCATTTTTCGTGGTTCGTTGGTTTTGCTCCTACTCTTGATTTCATCGTTCTTCATCCCCGATTTAAAGCAAGTAACTTGTACTCCAATTTATTTGTTTGATATAAGTCAAAAAGTTCACCTATAGTGTAGTTGGGTCTAGAGACGACTCTTGTTTGTGATATGCTTGATGGGTTTTGTCTCTATTGTGAAAATTTGACCATAGATGACTTACGAAACAATATGGACATGAATTAACCTAGGATTCGCCCAATTCTTGATTTTTGAACATGTATATGTGACTTGTGTGCAAATTTGTGTTTTGATTGAGACCCATATGATATATTTGGTGTGGACATGTTAATAACCCTAAATCATGATGTTTAGAAACTTGGTAGACTTAATTTCAAGTTTGGATGTGTTTGGATCAATTTTCTTGAATCTATGATGGTTTTGTTTTAAGGGGAACAATCTGTATTTTTGGCATTGTTCTGTTTTGTTTGCTGTTTTCAACTGGGATACAGTCAGTATCTTAATTTCGGTATAAAACGAGAGTTTTAGATAATTTCTTCTATTTTCAAACCCATCTAACCTTGCTTGATTTTGATTTCGTATGACTGAGTTATGATTGTTTTAGTACAGAGGTGTCGATCTTTTTCAGATTCTGTTTTTCAGGAATTTCGATAGCAAACTATTTTCAAGAACCATGCTATACATATTATTTTGATCTGAAACTTCGGTCAGTATTTCTTTATTAAGTTATGGATTACCCAGAATTTTGGTAAATTTTATTGATAAGTTTTATGTGTTGTTTCATGCATGTTTATAAAATCTATACATGCTGTATTTTACTCACTGTCCTGTAAAGAATTGTATTTTCATTATGATTCCTTTTACTATATGAAAAATGTTTGTGAAATATGAAAGTTCGTATATTTTATCTATTTTTATATCCCTTTTGGCGGAATTGGATTTCGTTTCACTGGTTGCGAGATATCATAGTTTTCGTGCAGCAGTGTTGGGAATTCCAGATTTGCCAAACTATGGTTTCATGATGCTTTCTTATTTTTGATGACTAAACTAATTTTACTCGAATATTATGAAACTTTATATTTTGATGCTAGACATATAGAGGAATACCCCAGATTTTTTCTGAATTTATTTTAAAGGTTTTGATGCAGTTTTCCTGACTGAGAATTTGTTTTCCTGATTTCTGACTGAACATGTTTTCTATTTTCAACCTGTTTTGAGTTATGATGTTGTGAATTACTGTATGACTTATTTATACTCGTTGGATTTGTGTGGGAGTCTATTTTCCAGATCCTTCGACGGATCCAGATTTGGATGTTTGTAGTAGCGGGAATCACTGTTTTAGTACTGTACTGTCATGCTGTCCTGAATATGAATATACACTGTTTTGCTCGTTTATGTGACTGTATCTCATCTATGCATGTTTATTTGTTTTCCTGAACTTAGTACTGATTATACGATGTTAGTTTGACACTATTTAGTACACATTCATGCATGTTTGATGACATTAATAATAAATAATCAAGCCGGGGTTTAAGGGAAAGATCGAATAGTGGATAATTCAGAAACTTGTGCTCGGAAGGGGGCTCGTGTTTCCCATTTTGATTCTTGTTGATACATGAACCTGTTGATGCATGGACCTGTTGGTTCATGTACCTGTTACCTGTTGATGCATGATATCTGTTGGTTCATGTACCTGTTACCTGTTGATGCATGGATCTGTTGATTCATGTACCTGCTACTTGTTGATGCACGGACCTGTTGGTCGTGTACCTATTGATTAATGAACCTGTTGATGCATGAATCAGATGATTCGTGTACCTATTTTGATTCATGAACCTGTTTCCTGTTTCTATTCTAATTCCTGAGTACACTGCCCTCTATGGTCCACTATGAAATCTAAAACGAAATTGCTTTGGCTATAGCAACCATGTAGTTAAAAGATGGATGCATGAAGTGCTACCTAGATAGTAATAACTACAAGACTTGACACATGAGACATGAAACATGCTACTTGATACTTGACTACATGATACATGAAATTTGATACTTGAAACATGTTACATGATTACCTGTTTACCTATTTATCTGTTACCTGATACCTGTTACATGTTTACCTATTTACTTGATTACTTGACATTTGATTCATGCCATTTACACTTATTCACTTTGTCATGCTAGTTGTTTATTTTGACATCATGCTTATACCATGTTGCTAGATAGTTTTCCCATGTGCATGTATCCTACATTATAAGTGGTCCGTAACTTGCAATTGATGGGTACTTATTTTTCTCTTTCCCTCTTTCCTGTATTCGTTGAATTGCATATTTTAGAGAACAGGTTCCAGATGGTATTGGTGACATGAAGTATTAGTGCTGGATCTTGTTATTATTATATCTTGTAGTTTGCTTGAACAATAACAGTATTTATGTATTTGGATTTATTCTTGTATTTGGGCAATATGACTGTGGTGGGGTAAAAATGGCTTGGTGCCCAATCAGGGCCCAATACAACTCTCACTCAGAAATGATAAAAACAGCGATCTCGTTCGGCTTCGAGCCACTAAAGGGTCGGCGCCGAGCCTCAAGTGCACCCCCACAGAACTGGTCTCCTCGTATCCGACGAGCCTCAATGGTCCTCGGCCTCCGATCCGTGACAGCCCCACGGGCCGTCCCCCCATCCTGGCGAAGCATGAGGATGACCTGGCACAGCCTAGGCCCTCCGATTCTCCCAGAGCCACAGGAGACCCATGATCAGCCATGTCAGCTCCAAATACCACCCAGGGTTTTGCCACGTCAGCCCTATACCACTCCTGGTATTGCCACGTCTGTCCTAAACCCCCTGGGCCTTCTGCCACGTCAGGCCCATGGGCTTTCGGATTCAGACCCGGCCTCCAAGCGGATCCAAACCCGGTTGGAATTCTCTATAAATACTAGACCCTCACTCACCTTTTGAGGTAACCAATCTTTTGCCACTTAAATTCACCTAGTTATTGCTACTCTCTCACAGAGACTGACTAAATCGTCGGAGGGTCCGCCACCGGGATAAACCCTGGTGTTCCAGGACCGTCTGCAGGTACACAAGACCTCGGATCCGAACCCTCTGATCCGAGCCCAGACATCCACCTCATTCTGAGCCCGTCACAGGTTCCGCCTGGTCAGCCGAGGGTCGTCAGACGAGCAGCTTTCTCCTTCAATACAAATCGAGTCCGAACTCACACCTGGTGCATCCACACGTCTCCCAGAAACAAACCGCATCAGGTTAGCGCCGTCTGTGGGAACACTGCTTCAGAAGCCGACCCGAGCCCGACCATCAAGGTATCTCGACAGCCGAACTCTCATGGCCTCCAAGGGCAAGGGGGCTGCTTCCTTCGTCAACCGATGGGACTCGCCCCCACCAACTGCTAACGCCGGACCACGCATTTCAAAACACAGGGCTCCCCATCAGGGGTCCCAAAGGAGCGTCACCCGTTAAGTCCAGCCCGACCTACGGGGGATAATCGTCAACCGGCAGATTACCCGTAGTAGGGGAAGGGCCGCTTCCAACCCGGCCCCGAACCATCCAAGACCGCCGCCCGAGGGACGGAGGCCAGCGCTCAGTCACGTCGAAAGGCAACCTTCAGACCGACCGAATAGGGTCGAGGGAGCCCCCGTCACTCACAAGGAGTTCCAGGACTTCCGAAGAGAAATTCTTGGGGCTCTCCGACGGGCCCCCAGGGAGGAAACCCTCCATTCCCAAACCGGGTCGGACGCCGAGGCCAGCGTGTCCCGCCCGTCAACAATCCAGCCAGAGGACGATGGCATACTCCTAAGGCGCCTCCAAGAAATGGAGGATCGCCTCGATCACATAGGAGACGGCAGCCAAAGAGCGGCTCAGGGATACAGACCTGTCCGTCCTCCCTTCTCCGCCCCCATCCTCCAAGCGGAAATACCCAGGAATTTCTGACCACCTCAATTTGAAACCTACGACGGCGAGGGAGATCCTGCTGATCACATGGAGGGTTTCAAAACCCTCATGATGATTCACAGCGCCTCGGATCCCCTGCTGTGCCGAGCCTTCCCTGCCACACTTCGGGGTCCGGCTCGTGAATGGTTCTCGAAGCTCACCCCCGGCTCCATTTACTCCTTCGACCAACTAGAGGGCAATTTTCTTGCCCACTTTGTCACCAGCCAGAAGGCCGAAAGGACCAGCACCTCTTTACTTGGGCTCAGACAGATAGAGGGGGAGTCACTCAGAGTGTTCGTCCGGAGGTTTACCGTAGAGGCAAGGTCGGTCTCCTCCCTTGATCCTGGCGTCGCCTCTGCGGCATTTCGGCACAACGTCCATCATGGACAGCTGAAGGCTTCTCTGGTGAAGAAACCCCCCGTCGACTTTCCCGACCTCCTCAACAGGGTCGAGAAATACATTAGGGCGGAAGAGGGCCTTAACCCCGAAGATACCAGGGAGGCCACCGGGAAGGGAAAGCGGAAGGTCGAAGAAGTTGAACCATCAAAGAAAGCTCCGAGGGACGCGGGGGCCATGAAGAAGGCCCCGCCGGTCCCCCACTTCAAGAGGTACACTCCCTTGACGCATAACGTATCCGCCATCCTCTTAGAAATCGAAGACAAAGGCATTGTCCGACTACCTCCCCGATCTAATAGCAACAAGAATCCAGATCAGCGCTTCTACTGCCGCTTCCACAGAGATCACGGGCACGAAACCGACCAATGCCGGGCCCTGAAAGACGAAATTGAGGAACTCATCTCAAGAGGGTACCTCCGAGAATTTACCCGAGAAGGCCCACGGGATCGGCGAGATGCTAAGAACCGGAGGCTCTCGCCTCCGAACCCAACTCCGAACCGCATCCAGGGTCGGGATTCCGAGTCCGAGGGAGCCGCAGATACGCCATTCATCTTGCACTGTGTCCACGGAGGGCCAATAGGAGGAGAATCAAATACTTCCCGAAAAGCCTTCATCCGGGAGGTGAATGCTGTCCAAGACAACCCCTCGCCCAAGCTACAACCGATGCCGGTCTCCTTCTCAGGAGAGGACCTCGAAGGCGTTCGCCTACCCCACTGCGATGCCCTCGTCATTAGTCTCCACATGGCTAATTGTGAAGTTCGCCGAATCCTCGTCGACAACAGCAGCTCGGTTAATATTCTTTTCCTCGAAGCCTTCGAGAATCTCAGGTGACCTAAAGGCAAACTGAAGCCGGCCGGATACACCTTGCATGGGTTCTCCGGCGTCCCTATCGTGATAGAAGGGATTGTTACCCTCGACGTTACCGCAGGATCGGCTCCTGTCAAGAGGACCGAGTCCATGGACTTCATGGTAGTCAACGTCAAGGCGGCTTACAATGCCATTCTCGGCCGACCCGGACTATGCTTCCTCCAAGCGGTGCCTTTGGTTTACCATCTGAAACTTAAATTTCCCACCCCGCAAGGAGTCGGCATCGTCCGAGGCAGCCAAGAAGCAGCGCGATCGTGCTACATGACCACCGTCGGGGGATGTGTGTTCCCCCTCGACGCCGTAGAACTCGAACCTGAGAGGGATGGCCCTGCTCCCAAACCCGCCATCGAGCTGGAGGAGGTCCCAGTCGACGCCAAGCACCTAATGAAGCTCCTTGAGGGGCGAACATGGGTTCTAGCCTGGCTAAATGTAAATATGTTTTTGTGTAAGCCCTCATGTGTAAAGGGCCGTCTTAGCGGCCCTCCCTATCTTATACGAAATAAATCTCTTTTTGTCAAACTCCAAATGCCTCGGTAGATCCGACCTAATGCCGGACAATGGGATCGGCACCTGAGTCCTCACTCCGGTATTGTCCCCAACGCCTTGATAGGTTCAACCCGAATCCAGACCAGGAACTCTTCCTAAGGCCCCACTTCGATCCCTCGCGGATCGGTGGAGCCGAACCTCGCCTCCGCCATCATTCACTACACTACTAGCCGGAGCAAAGAAGGAAAAGAATTCTTTATTCATACCCTTTTATTTTGTTCTGAGAAAACAAACAAAGACCGCTACAGGACCACTCCACTCATCTCAAACTAGAGGAAGTCGCCATCTTAGGGCTCCCGGGTCCGACGAAGCACGGGATTACTCCGACCGAGCGACTAGGAGCCCTCTCTTCATTATGATGGTCCTTAGACTCAGCCACGGTCGACACCCTAGCCACGGAGCTCTGGGCATCATCCGGTCGCATACGCTGCAACAGCAGCAGTGCAGAGGGAACCCCCTCCGCTTGCCGAACCATGGAGGAAGATGGCGAGACACCCAGCATCGTCTTGTAACGGTGTATCTCCATCTCCTTCTCCACAATGACATCGCGAAGTAACCTCTCAGAAGAAGGCCTCTGCACCGAGGCACTCGACATAGCCTGTCCAAGGCTTGCACCGCAGAGTTCCCGATCCACCCTCGCCCTCCTTAGCCAGCTCGCCTCTTCACTTAAGGCTTCAGACTTATTCCGATAATAATTAAAAGCCGCATCAGTGTCACGAGCCCCCTTTCGGTAGCGAACCAACGCAGCCTCTAGGGACTCAACTTTGCTCCAGAGCCACGCCACGTCGGAACGACGGGGGTCCACCTCGGGAAGGGGAGCCGCAACCTACAAGAGAACCAGCCAACTCAACACACATACGCAAGAAGGTTCGGAAATATCCGAGGTCAAAACACTTGGCTGGTCACAAATCTTTTTCTATAAATTCAGCTGCTTCTTACAAAAAAAAGGGGGGGCGGTGGCCAGTCCGCAGGAGGCAAATACAATCGAGAGAGGGAAAAAGAAAGACAAAATTATACAACTTATTTTCCCACCTCAGCGTCGACAGACGGGTTCACAGGGGGGTCGGCAGGCAGGTCGAGAGCGGGCCCTTCTCCGCCAGGAGTCTTCGGCATCCCCTCGATCTCCATGTCGTACTCAAAATTGGACAGATCGACGGTCGGGTAGAAGTGCCTCACATGACTGAAGGCCTTCGCATAACATTCGTCCTGGGCCTTGATCACCATCATCTGACCCGCATTCGTCAACTCCTCCCTCTCCTTGGCGAACTTCTTCTTCAAGGAGGCCACCTTCTTCCCCCACTCCGCATCCTTGGCTTCGAGCTCGAGCTTCATCTGCTGCTCCCTCTTGTGCGAGCCCTCGAGCTCGATCCGCATCTCCTTCATCTCCCGCTCGCTCTTATCCGCCCGAGCTCGCTCTTGTGCTAGGGACGCCTCATAGAGGTTCTTTATGTTAGCCCCCTGTACGCAAGCCTGCGACCGACAAGCGCAGATAAGGAAAAGACTTCTGCAGAAAAAACAAAGGGGATAGGGTCGACGAGCTTACCAGCACGGTGGCCTGTGCCAGGCGCATAAATGCCACCTCCACGGGCTCGCTCTGTAATATCCCGGACGGATATTACCGTATATAAATTATTATTTTATTATTATTTTGTTTTAATTCCAAAATTAGAATATTTTGGTGATTTTCACCCGGGTTGCTCCTAGACATTATCTGTATCCAGATATCGGTCAGTATATATCCGTATTGTATCAAATTGATACCGTGATCTTCCGAACTAATAATAAAATTTATTTTATTATTATTTCCAAGATTTAATTATTTTTATGCGAATTATGCAAAGATTTTCCGGTATACGGACATATATGCGCACATACGAGTAGTATGTCGATTAGTGCATTATACGAATTATGTATTGTGTATTTTGGTCAACACTTATTTTGCTATAACCTAGTAGGGATGGTTATGGGTTTGATTAGGAGGATTAACCTAGGTTAGGTATACATGAGAAGGTTAAGAAAAAAAAACCCTTCTAGAAACTCCCCTCCCTCACATAACACCTCCCCACACCATACCCTACACCTCACCCCTAATCCCTACATGGTATGGCCGGCCACCCCCCTTGGGGTTATTTTGTGCCAATGTGGTGCACTTACCACCTCCCATTCCATCCTATAAATACCCCCTCCTTCTCCTCCTTCTCTCATTTTAGAAAAGAAAAGAAAGAAAGAAAGAAAGAAAGGAAAGAAAAAAAGAAAGAGAGAAAGTCTCATATTAACAAGAGAGTTCTTCTTGTAGGTTTAGTGGAGATTTCTAAAAGCTAGGGGAAGGAGAAGTTTTACTAGCTAGTTCTTCCATCAAAGAAAGAAACAAGGTGGGGGTTCTCCATTTGATTATTTGATTGTTTGTTTGGTTGTTTGGTTGTTTGTTTTGATTGACTTCTTCTTCTTATCTTCTTGTTTTGTTTTTTTTGGTTGATGGGTGTGTTGTGGTTATTGTGAATAATGAATAAAAGAAAGAAAGTGGTAGTAGTACCTACTAAAATACATAAAGATCAAACCTTTATGATTATAGTTGTTGTTTATGTATGTTGTTGGACTAAAAAGGTATATGGCATATGACTTGAACATACAACCGATTGTTGGTTGTAGGACTTGTAGGATTTAGTATACATAAAGCATATGAACATTTTACAACCATTGTGGGTTGTAGGACTTTGATTAAATATTGGACTAATAATAATAAGTGTATGTTTATTGTAATAAAAAGGTCCTTTGTTAACCACTAGTTATAGAAAATTAAAAAGACCTTTCTTTTTTTACTAAACACTAGTTGTAGATTAAAAAGATCTTCTCTGTTTAATAATCACTAGTTGTAGATAAAAATGATATTCTCTTTTTATTAATCACTAGTTGTAGATTAAAAAGATCTTTTCTTTTATTGATCACTAGTTGTAGCTATTAAAAAGATCTTTCTTTCTTTATTAATCACTAGTTGTAGATTAAAAAGATCTTTTCTTTTTATTGATCACTAGTTGTAGCTATTAAAAAGATCTTTCTTTTAATCACTAGTTGTAGAGATATTAAAAAGATCTTTCTCTTTTAATCACTAGTTGTAGAAATAATAAAAAGAGATATTTTTCTTTCATATTTACTAGTTGTAGAATAAAATAAATAAAAATGATATTTTCTTTATCACTAGTAATAATAAAGACTAGTAAGCAACTAAGTAGTAGTATGAATAATAAAGTACTAGTATGTGATTAAATGAGGTAGTAGTAGCATGTTGATTAAATGAAGTAGTAATAGTATGGTAGTAGTAGTATGGTTGGTTAAATAAAGTAGTAGTAGTAGTAAGTTGTATGTTGTGTTCTTGATAAAGAATGAAGTAGTAGTAGTAGTAGATAATTGTGTGTTATGCTTTGATTAAAATAGGAGTAGTAGTAGTAGTAAAATGTTGTAGGATCACTTCTAAAAATATTTAGAAGCAAGGTTCATGCTTCAAATGTTGTAGGATCACTTCTAAAAATATTTAGAAGCAAGGTTCATGCTTCAAATGTTGTAGGATCACTTCTAAAAATATTTAGAAGCAATTTTCATGCTTAATTAGTTGTAGGATGTTTTATAAAAATTTCCCATCATGCTTTATGTTTAGAATGTTGTAGGATTATTTCTACAACTATCCTACCATGCTTTATGTTTAGAATGTTGTAGGTTTGTTTCTAAAATTCCTACCATACTTAGATTATTCTATTTATGCTTAGAATGTTGTAGGAATCAATCTAAGAGTTTCCTACCTTGCTTGGATTAATGACATTATGCTTAGGATGTCGTAGGATCCATAATAAAATTACTTACCATGACTAGTTTAATTGTAGGTATGTGATATACCATGTTAGTTTAATTATAGATATACCATGCTAGTTTAACTACAAGTAAGTCGTATGCCATGCTAACTTAAGTGTAAGTAAGTTGCATGTCATGCTAGTTTAGATTGTGAGTAAGTTGTATACCATGCTAGGTTACATGAATACTCATGTTTACATGGCACCCATGTTTAGATAAGTGTCCGTTCATGCTATGTTAGTAGATGAGCATGATTCATGCTAAGTAAGTAGGTATCGTGCTAATTGTTGATCATGTTAAGTTAATGATAGCCATACTATGATATTCATGCTTAGAGTAAAGAAACAACCCATGGTTAATTGTAGAGATTTTATGTTGTGTTCCATACCATGCTAAAGTTCAAATGCATGTTTAGAACGTTGTAGGAGTAATGTTAGAATACCTACTATGCCTTGGAATGTTGTATGTTATATTAGTTATCCATCCATGCTTGGGTTGTGGTGATTAGTCATGATAAGTAGTAAGCCTTCATGCTCAATTTGTAACCTATGCGTGACTATAGTGGACTTCATGTCTACGTCGTAGTGATTTTTATGCTTAAGCTCGATATAAGCACAAGCTTAATCGTATTCATACTTAAGGATATCATGATGAGTGGTTGTGTTATATGATTAGATTGTCGTAGGAAGATACTTGTAATTGTATGCCATACTTAAGGTGCTATGGGTTCAAGTAATAAGGACTGGGAAGACCACTAGTGATAGTTAGTCTGATAAAGGCTATTATGTCGCCTTCGGATTCTTCCTTAGTAGAATACCGACCATAGAATATTAGTAGACTCTTCTATTGCTTCTAATAATAGGAGATCAAGTTTGCTAGTAGCACGTTTGGTTGTTTTTAAGATTGATTACCTGTATGGTTGTTTGCATAGGGTTGTTGTCTCGTACGCGGCTCGATTGGCCCGTACGTAGCTGTGAGTCTCATACGTAGCTTATTTGGCTCGTATGAAGGTTGTTGTCTCGTACGCGGCTCGACCAGTCCGTGCGTAGCTGTTGGTCTCATACGCGGCTTATTTGGCTGGTATGTACGTTGTTGTCTCCTACGAGGCCCGCCTGGCTCGTACGTAGTTATTGTTTCATACGTAGCTTATTGGCTCGTATGTGGTTGTTACTCGTGTATAGCTTGTTAGCTAGTACACAGTTCGTTGTGCTCGTCTAGGGTGATATTACCACCCTAAGGGCTATCGACCATCAAGACATAGGGTAGCGACTTGCATGTATATTCGCACGGCCGAAGTCTTGGATCGATGAGCCACGAACCGGATCCCGAGGGGTTCTGGTAAGTCTAGGTTGAGCAGCCTAGTAGAGTTGTCTTGTGAAGCCTAATTTAAGGCCTAGCATGTTATGATATAATATTATCGTCTCTAGGATCGTCGAGTCAGGGACATCATTAGGGTAGTGACTTATAAAGGTCATTTTGCTCAGACCCTTGCCGAAGAGAGAGGAGTTGGTGGTAGGGGGCACCTTACGACCAACTTGTCCCTTGAGGGAGGCCTTAGGTGGTGACATTGGGTTGTACCTTCCCGTCAAAGGGATACGTACGGTGACGTCCCACAAGTTGGGAGCACGGGTTGCGTATCTCGCTCTATTAATTCCTGAAATACCGTGGCTGGGGTGCCACAGGATGCATGGTGCAGTACTGTGCTTGCTAGACCCCAAAGGGTGCCACAGGGTAGGCTTCGCGCTGCCCTGCACTTGCGAAACCCTATGGTTCGATTTTGGAACGATGCCCGATATATTGGGATCGAGTGAGGTCCGGCATGCCGGGTAGCAGTGGAAAACGGAGACACCATAAGCAGACTGCATAGGGGGGACTTGACCCCTTCTGCAACCTTACAGAGTCATGGAGTATTGTCAGGAACAGGTTGTGTACAATTAGAATGCGTAACGCGGGTTTAAATCCCTATATATGGAGAAACGGCTTGAGATGGGATCGCATGTAGTATGGGATGCATGTTGACTTCGGAGACTTGCTGACATTAGAGTAGGAAGCGTCCTAGTTCTACCTTCCCGTCAAAGGGATACGTACGGTGCCGTCTCACAAGTTGAGGACACGGGTTGCGTATCTCGCGCTGTTAATTCCTGAAGTACCGTGGCTGGGGTGCCATAGGATGCATTGTGCAGTCCTGCGCTTGCGATACCCCAGAGGGTGCCACAGGGTAGGCTTCGTGCTACCCTGCGCTTGCGAAACCCTATAGTTTGATTTTGGAATAACGCCCGATACATTGGGTCCATCTGTTTTGAGAGAGGTCCGGTTGACCGGGTCGCAGTGGCGAACATAGACACCACTGGCGAACTGCATTAGTGGGACTTGACCACATCTGCAACCTCATTAGCCACGTGTATTGTCAGGAACAGGTTGTGTACAATTAGAATTCATAATACGGGTTCAAATCCTTATATATGAGAGACAGTTCGAGAAGGAGTTCATAGCACTCACGAACACTTAAACTACACCAACACAATTGCTATGTTTGTATATGTTGTATATTTTTTGGGAGATTCGCTGCTATATGATCAGCCTTTAAGCGTCAGTGAATACTGACGTCCCCACTTCCATAGGTACTGGATCGCCGAAGTACCAAGGCGAAATTCAGGAGGACTCAAGGCAAGGAAAGCAAGGAGTCAGTGTTATGTTTAGTTCCGCTGCAGTATATGTATTGATTATGCATTAGTTGAGAAGTACTCTGATGTAAGATGTTGAAGGTTGTAATACTTAGAAATGTAAAGGTAATGTTGTAACTCTATTGTAAGGTATTACAGTTGTACAATGTTCAGACTTGTAACACATTATGTATTGAATAAAAAATTTTAAATTCTCCTGTTTTTCTGTGTATTGTGACTAATTGAAGAAAAGATATTGGCTCGTGTCACGGTTTCCTAGTATCGGAAATCGGGGCGCTACACGCTCTCCATCACCTTACGGTTGCGAGGGGTTGCCAACTTCTCCACCACCTCAATGGCCTGGGCCTCCTCGGTCAGACAATCCTCCATCCGAACCGACCAGTCCGGTGCCCACCGTTGCCGCAACATCTCCACCACCGGGTCCTCTTCCTCGACCTCGACCAAGGGACCTTCCCCCTTGTCAAGAACGGAGGCCCTCGCTTGGCCCTGGCCCCTCGAAGTAGCCACCCCCTTGATCGGCTCCGAGCGAATCCTCGTGGTCCTCGGCTCGAGCTGGGCCTCCGAGATGACTAGGACGACTCCCTCGGCCTCTTCATCGCCTCCCCCTTCTTCTCGGCCTTCTCCTTCTTCAGGGCGAGCCTCTTTGCCTTGATCGATGCTTCATCCATGATGTGGTTTGTTTCTGGGAGACGTGTGGATGCACCAGGTGTGAGTTCGGACTCGATTTGTATTGAAGGAGAAAAGCTGCTCGTCTGACGACCCTCGGCTGACCGGGCAGGAACCTGTGACGGGCTCGGAATGAGGTGGATGTCTGGGCTCGGATCAGAGGGTTCGGATCCGAGGTCTTGTGTACCTGCAGACGGTCGTGGAACACCGGGGTTTATCCCGGTGGCGGACCCTCCGACGATCTAGTCAGTCTCTGTGAGAGAGTAGCAATAACTAGGTGAATTTAAGTGGCAAAAGATTGGTTACCTCAAAAGGTGGGTGAGGGTCTAGTATTTATAGAGAATTCCAACCGGGTTTGGATCCGCTTGGGGGCCGGGTCTGAATCCGAAAGCCCATGGGCCTGACGTGGCAGAAGGCCCAGGGGGTTTAGGACAGATGTGGCAATACCAGGAGTGGTATAGGGCTGACGTGGCAAAACCCTGGGTGGTATTTGGAGCTGACATGGCTGATCATGGGTCTCCTGTGCCTCTGGGAGAATCGGAGGGCCTAGGCTGTGCCAGGTCATCCTCATGCTTCGCCAGGATGGGGGGACGGCCCGTGGGGCTGTCACCGATCGGAGGCCGAGGACCATTGAGGCTCGTCGGATACGAGGAAACCAGTTCTGTGGGGGTGCACTTGAGGCTCGGCGCCGACCCTTTAGTGGCTCAAAGCCGAACGAGATCGCTGTTTTTATCATTTTTGAGTGAGAGTTGTATTGGGCCCTGGTTGGGCCCCAAGCCATTTTTACCCCACCACACAAGCCCCCCACTCCTGCGGGGGTGCGGGAGCTAGCCGGGGAGGAGTGTTTATGGTTGTAGAAATGGGATAGCGAATCACTAGGCCTTCATGAGGGGGTTGTCCAGATGTTAGAGTGATCCTCGAGCCGGCGAGGGTCTATGGATCGGCAAGGGAGGCGGCGAGCCGTTGACACTTTCTGAGAAGATTACCCTGGTGCTAGACCTGACCTCGAGCTAGTGAGGGATTACGGTTCAAGGAGGGCGATGGTAAGCATTTGAGCCTTTCTGAGAAGACTACCCTGGTGCTAGACCTGACCTCGAGCTGGCGAGGGATTGCGGGCCAGCAAGGGTGATGGCGAGCCGTTGGGCCTTCCTGAGAAGACCACCCTGGTGCCAGACCTGACCTCGAGCTTGGCGAGGGATTATGGGTCGGCAAGGGCGATGGCGAGCCGTGGAGCCTTCCTGAGAAGACTACCCTGGTTCTAGACCTGACCTCGAGCTGGCGAGGGATTACGGGTCAACAAGGGTGATGGCGAGCCGTTGGGCCTTCCTAAGAAGACCACCCTGGTGCCAGACCTGACCTCGAGCTTGGCGAGGGATTACGGGTCGGCAAGGGCGATGGCGAGCCGTGGAGCCTTCCTGAGAAGACTACCCTGGTGCTAGACCTGACCTCGAGCTGGCGAGGGATTACGGGTCAACAAGGGTGATGGCGAGCCGTTGGGCCTTCCTGAGAAGACCACCCTGGTGCCAGACCTGACCTCGAGCTTGGCGAGGGATTACGGGTCGGCAAGGGCGATGGCGAGCCGTGGAGCCTTCCTAAGAAGACTACCCTGGTGCTAGACCTGACCTCGAGCTGGCGAGGGATTACGGGTCAACAAGGGTGATGGCGAGCCGTTGGGCCTTCCTGAGAAGACCACCCTGGTGCCAGACCTGACCTCGAGCTTGGCGAGGGATTACGGGTCGGCAAGGACGATGGCGAGCCGTGGAGCCTTCCTGAGAAGACTACCCTGGTGCTAGACCTGACCTCGAGCTGGCGAGGGATTACGGGTCAACAAGGGTGATGGCGAGCCGTTGGGCCTTCCTGAGAAGACCACCCTGGTGCCAGACCTGACCTCGAGCAGGGCGAGGGATTACGGGTCGGCAAGGGTGAGGGCGAACCATTGTGCTTTAGAATGTTTGAGCGGGGTAGCCCGCTGTTTTCGCGGAGCATTGAAGGCGCTTCGGGATCTGTGCGATGTTTCAATTTCCCAGGGGCCTTAAATGCGCCGCCTAATAAATGCATGGCGCATGGGCTTCCGTCGTTTGGCTTTCCCCATGTCATAAAGGCCGGCCTATGGGGGAGGCTATAAGTACCCCTCCCTCCGTAGCGGGTTTGATCACAGCAAGGGTGGTCCATTGGCCATCAGAGGTGTCTGCTCCGGCGGACGTCTGTCTCTTGCAATATTTTTCCCCCGGTCGTGTCGAAGAGGTGATTACTCTGCCGCCCGGATCTTCTCTTGGATCTGATGGCTCTGATACGGTAGCCAGATCCAGGGTAGATCAGGGCGAGAGGGGTAACGATCGAAATCCGGACCGGTAGATAAGGAGCCTCGGATTGGTGGTGGCTCTGCCGTCTGGATCCTTTTTCGGGTCAGACGACCCTGACACGGTTGTTTGGCCCGAGAGAGATCCGGACTGGGGGCTGAAGAGCCTCCGATAGAGGGGTCGTCTCCGATTGGAGGTTGGCCAATCTGTCTTCCGATAGGGCTCCTGGTGATGGTGGTTTCTGTCCCACCATCGAACCGTTCGGGGTTTCGGCTGCCGAGGCTGTAAGCCCCGAGCTGCTCGCGGGTGAGAGGGGAACCGACCGAGCGCTGGAGCCCGGGACGTCTGTCGAAGGACGGTGCCTTAAATCTTAAGTAAAATATTTTCTCTGCCGAATACTCCATCCGAACCGACCCCTGCGTCTGGCTGCCAGCCTGGCACCTGATGACGTCAGCAGCGCACGTTTCGAGGACGTGGCGCGATTTTCCAGGCGGCAGTTGCACGTCAATCGGTGAACAGTAATTGCGGGAATCGAGGAGCCATTTTTATCCTCTATAAGTATTCCCCCCTCTCCCCCTCTCGCCCACTTCTTTCTCGCTGCTTTTTTTCTCAAAAAATCTTCCAACCTTTCAGCGCTCGTCTCTGCAGTTTGCTGTACTAGGCTCGTCCTTCCGAAGCGACCCTAGGTTAGTTGGTAAGTCTATTTAGTTTAGGCACAGATGGATAGGGCTCAGTCTGGTTCGTCAGCGTCGACGTCTAGGGGGGAAGTGAAACCTGCCTCCAAACCGACATCGTGGGAGGAGCCCGTGCTTGAGGAGGAGTCAGTACACGCTGCGGAGCCTTCCGATTCAGTTTCGTGGGAGGAACCAGTAGGTGAGGGGGAGGTGGTACACAAGGTGAGGCCGTTACTGTAGCGCCCCGATTTCCGAATACCGGGAAACCGTGACACGAGCCAAGATCTTTTCCTTCAATTAGTCACAATACACAGAAAAAGAGGAGAATTTAAAACTTTTTATTCAATACCCAATGTATTACAAGTCTGAACATTACACAACTGCAATACATTACAATAGAGTTACAATAATACCTTTACAATCCCAAGTATTACAACCTTCAACATCTTACATCAAAGTACAAGAAATGAAGAACAGCACTTGGTAACTCTCACTTGAGTACTTCTCAACTAAATAGATAATCAATACATATACTGCAGCGGAACTAAACATAATACTGACTCCTTGCTTTCCCTGCCTTGAGTCCTCTTAAATCTTGCCTTGTACTTCGGCGATCCAGTACCTATGGAAGTGGGGACGTCAGTATTCACTGACGCTTAAAGGCTGATCATATAGCAGCGAATCTCCCAAATAATATACAAAATATAGCAATGGTGTTGGTGTAGTTTAAGTGTTCGTGAGTGCTATGACTAGACTCTAACGCGATATTTAAATAGAACTAATTATACACAACCCGTTCCTGACAATACTCCATGACTCTGTGAGGTTGCAGAAGGGGTCAAGTCCCCCTATGCAGTCTGCTTATGGTGTCTCTGTTTTCCACTACTACCCGGCATGCCGGACCTCACTCAAACAAGGTTGCAGGTGCGGTCTAGTTCCGCCACTACAGTCATATAGTGGTGTCCATGTTTGCCACTATTGCCCAGTGTATCGGGCCTTAATCCAAAATTCAAATCATAGGGTTTCGCAAGCGCAGGGCAGCGCGAAGCCTACCCTGTGGCACCCTCTGGGGTATCGCAAGCGCAGGACTGCACAATGCATCCTGTGGCACCCCAGCCACGGTATTTCAGGAATTAACAGAGCGAGATACGTAACCCGTGTCCTCAACCTGTGAGATGGCACCGTACGTATCCCTTGACGGGACGCTTCCTATTCTAATGTCAGCAAGTCTCCGAAAGCAACATGCAGTCCATACTACATGCGACTCCATCTCAAGCCGTTTCTCCATATATAGGGATTGAACCCACGTTAAGAACTCTAATTGTACACGACCTGTTCCTGACAATACTCCATGACTCTGTGAGGTTGCAGAAGGGGTCAAGTCCCCCTATGCAGTCTGCTTATGGTGTCTCCGTTTTCCACTACTACCCGGCAAGCCGGACCTCACTCGATCCCAGTATATCGGGCATCGTTCCAAAATTAAACCATAGAGTTTTGCAAGCGCAGGGCAGCGCGGAGCCTACCCTGTGGCACTCTCTGGGGTCTAGCAAGCGCAGGACTGCACCATGCATCCTGTGGCACCCCAGCCACGGTATTTCAGGAATTAACAGAGCGAGATACGCAACCCGTGTCCTCAACTTGTGAGACGGCACCGTACGTATCCCTTTGACGGGAAGGTACAACCCAGTACACCACCTAAGGCCTCCCTCAAGGGACAAGTTGATCGTAAGGTGCCCCCTACAACCAACTCCTCTCTCTTCGGCAAGGGTCCGAGCAAAATGACCTTTATAAGTCACTACCCTAATGATGTCCCTGACCCGACGATCCTAGGGACGATAATATTATAACATAACATGCTAGGCCTTAAATTAGGCTTCGCAAGACAACTCTACTAGGCTGCTCAACCTAGACTTACCAGAATCCCTCAGGATCCGGTTTGTGGCTCATCGATCCCAGACTTGCGTGTCTTGATGGTCGATAGCCCACAACGAACTGTGTACTAGCTAACAGCTATACACGAGTAACAACCACATACGAGCTAATATGCTACGTATGAAACGATAACTACCCATGAGCCAGGCGGGCCTCGTAAGAGACAACAACGTACATACCAGCCAAATAAGCCGAGTATGAGACCCACAGCTACGTACGGGTCAGTCGAGCCACGTACGAGCACAACCGTGTGCAAACAACCATACAGGTAATCAATCCTAGAAGCAACCAAGTGTGCTTACTAGCAACTCGATCTTCTATTATTAGAAGCAACAGAAGAATCTACTAATATTCTATGGTCGGTATCCCACTAAGGAAGAATCCGAAGGCGACCTAACGGCCTTTATCGGACCAACTATCACTAGTGGTCTTCCCAACCCTCATTACTTCAACCTATAGCGCCTTAAGTACGGCACACAATTGCAAGCATCTTCCTACGATCCATCTAATCATATAACACGGCCACCATGATATTCCTATGTATGAATGTGACTAGTGCTTATGCTTACATCGAGCTCACGCATGAAAAACACTACGACCTAGACATAAAGCCCACTATAGTCAAGTGTAGGTTACAAATTGATCATGAAAGCTTACTACTTATCATGACTAATCACCGCAACCCAATTAGTATAAACAAGCAACATTCCAAGGCATAGTAGGTAGTTCTACCACTACTCCTACAATCACTCTAAGCAAGTATTTGAACTTTAGCATGGTATACAACTTGCTCACCATCTAGACTAGCATGACATACAACTTACTTACAATTTAGCTAGCATGGCATACAACTTACTTGTAATCAAGCTAGCATGGCATAGGTCCATAATTAAACTAACATGGTATATCACATACCTATAATTAAGCTAACATGGTAAGTAACTTTATCATTGATCCTACAACGTCCTAGGCATAATTAATTAATCCAAGCATGGTAGGAAACTCTTAGATTGATTCCTACAACATTCTAAGCATAATTAATTAATCCAAGCGTGGTAGGAAACTCTTAGAATTTGTCCTACATCATTCTAACATCATTAAGCATGCTAGATATTTTTAGAATAAATCCTACCGTTAACTAAGCATGAAACATGATAGGATATTTTTAGAATACATCCTACAACATTTTAAGTATAAAAGCATGGTAGGATATTTCTATAAACAATCCTGCAACATTCTAAACATAAAGCATGATAGAACTTCTTTAGAAAGCATCCTACTATTATCTAAACATAAAACATGAAGAAATATTTGTAGAAGATATCCTACAATTATCTAAGCATGAAACATGGCTTCTAAACATTTTTTGAAGTGATCCTACAATATAAGTAGCATGAATATGGCTTCTAAATATTTTTAGAAGTAATCCTACAATATTAGTAGCATGGAAATGGCTTCTAAACATTTTTAGAAGTAATCCTACAACATTAGTAGCATGGGAATGGCTTCTAAACATTTTTAGAAGAATCCTACAACCTTAGTAGCATGAAAATGGCTTCTAACTATTTTTAGAAGTGGTCCTACAACATTGGTAGTATGAATAAGGCTCCTAAATATTTTTAGGGATGATCCTACAACATTTGTAGCATGAAGATTGCTTCTAAATATTTTTAGAAGTGATCCTACAACATTTAGTAGCATGAGTATGACTTCTAAACATTTTTAGAAGTGATCCTACAATATAAGTAGCATGAATATGGCTTCCAAATATTTTTAGGGATGATCCTACAACATTAGAAGCATGAATATGGCTTCTAAATATTTTTAGAAGTAATCCTACAATATTAGTAGCATGGAAATGGCTTCTAAACATTTTTAGAAGTAATCCTACAACATTAGTAGTATAAAAATGGCTTCTAAACATTTTTAGAAGTAATCCTACAACATTAGTAGTATAAAAATGGCTTCTAAACATTTTTAGAAGTAATCC
The DNA here is from genome assembly GCA_017893485.1 of Hemerocallis citrina. Classification (NCBI taxonomy): domain Eukaryota; kingdom Viridiplantae; phylum Streptophyta; class Magnoliopsida; order Asparagales; family Asphodelaceae; genus Hemerocallis; species Hemerocallis citrina. The sequence goes on from CM030359.1 coordinate 109,231,423, forward strand.
TACAACATTACTACTACTACTACTCCTATTTTAATCAAAACATAATTATCTACTACTACTACTACAACATACAACTTACTACTATTACTACTACTTCATTCTCATAAAAAAATCACAACATACAACTTACTACTATTACTACTACTTCATTCTCATAAAAATCATAACATACAACTTACTACTATTACTACTACCTTATTAATCAACATACATGCTACTACTACTTCATTTTATTACATACTACTACTTATTATTTTAGCTTACTACTACTTAGTTGCTTACTAATCTTTGTTATTACTAGTGATAAAAAGAGATCATTTTTATTTTATTTTACTTTACAACTAGTAAAAAGAAAAGATCCCCTTTTTTTTTGTATGTAGCTACAATTAGTGATCAACATAAAAGAGAAGCTCCTTTTTAATTAACTACAACTAGTGATTAAAGTAGAAAGAAAGATCTTTTTAATTAGCTACAACTAGTGATCAAAATAAAAAGAAAGATCTTTTTAATAGAACATAAGCTTTTATTTTTAGTCCAAGTTCCATAAAGAGTCCTACAACCCACAATGGTTATAAAATGAATGTTCATATGCTTATGTGTATTGTCCTACAACCAACAATGGTTGTATGTCCAACATTATGCAATATGTGAGTTCTTAGTCCAATAACATACAACAATAATAAAGTTTTGATCTTTGTATGTTTAGTAGTTACTACTACTACTTTATTACTTTACTTTTACTTCTTACTACATTCTCACACAACAATACACCCAACAAAACTCAAAGAAAACAAAACAAGAGGGTAAGAAGAAGAAGTCAAAACAACAAACAACAAACAAACAAACAACAAACAAAGAAAGAACATGAAGAAACCCCCACCTTCCTTGCTTGTAGGAAGGACTTGCTATGCTCCTTCTCCTTCCCCTAGCTTTTTAGAAGGCTTCTAATTAACCTACAAAACAAAATTCTCAAGTTAACTTGTTCTCTCTTTCTTTTCCTTTTTTTCTTTCTTTCTTTCTTTCTTTCTTTCTTTTGTTTTCTAAAAATGAGAGAAGGAGGAGAATGAAGGGGTATTTATAGGAGAACTAGGAGGTGGTAAGTGCACCCAATGGCACAAAATATCCCCAAAAGAAGGGGCCGGCCATGCTTATGTGGGAGGTGGGATTGGGGGGAGGTGTTATGTGAGGAAAAATTGATATGGAGGAGGGTTTGTTCTAGAAGAATTTCTCCTAATCCCTTATGTCTTTGTAACCCTAGGTTTAACCTCGTAATCAAACCCTAACCCTCTAATAGGTTTGTCATAACAAGGCAAGTGTTGTCCAAAAATACACAACACACAATTTGTATGATGTACTAATCGACATACTACACGTATGTGCGCCTATATGTCTGAATACCAAAAATCTTCGCATAATCCGTATAAGATAATTTAATCTTGGAAATAATAATAAAATAAATTTTATTATCAGTTTGGAAGATCACGGTATCAATTTGATACAATACGGATATATACTGACTGATATCTGGATACAGATAATGTCTAGGGGCAAACTGGGTGAAAATCACCAAAATGTTCTAATTTTGGAATTAAAACAAAATAATAATAAAATAATAATAAAATAATAATTTATTCACGGTAATATCCGTCCGGGATATTACAGTTACGCTCCCGACATCCCTTCGTGGTGAAGAGTAACGAGTCGGAGGAAGCAAGTGATGGTTCGGACGGTGTCCGTGTTCTGGAATTGTCTTCCGAGGAGGAGGGAGGCGAGGGCGACTCAGTAAGGAGATCCACGGTTCAGGGTGGGGGTTCGAGTTCCATGCCGACTGGTCTGGGGCCATTATCTACCCCCTCGTCGGAGCGAGCCAAGAAGAGGAAGAGGGCTCCGAGGAAGGTAGGGTCGAGGACTGGTGGTTCGAGCCAGGCACCTGTTTTCTGCAATTTGATGACAGGTTCGCCCGTACAGCCGAAGCCTTTCCGTCAACATCCCGACGACCTCTCTGACAAGGAGCTCTTCGGCGTGCAGCCCTCTTCACCAAGTCGGAAGAGGGTGATGATGGACGCGATCTCGACCGTCTTGGAGGGCGGGGACTTGGAGGTTTTGCAGCTGGCGTACCACATAGGGCATGGCTACAAATTGTTGTTGCCGAGCTCTACTCTGCGCCCCACCGATCCCCTTTCTGCTTGGTATTGCGTCATCCCAGTGGACGCCTTCATCTCCGGACTGAGGCTGCCAGTCCACCCGTTTGTTCGGGATGTGCTGAACTGGGCGTCCTTGGTGCCGATGCAGTACGGGCCGAACTCTTGGAAGCAGATTATCTGCTTTGTACTGATGTGTGAGGAAGAGAAGGTACCCTTGCGGTTGAATGTGTTCCGAGCGATGTTCATGATCAGCTCGGCGGCTGAGGGTGTTTACTACATCTCGCCCCGGAGTAAGGGGAAGGTCGTTCACAGCCACCTGGACTCCATCAAGGATTGGAAGAAAAAAATCTGGTGATCCGGAGTGAAGAGCCCTGGGACATTCCCACTCGATGGAACCACTCCAAGCCGAGTTATCAACCACCGAGGCCGAGGGATTTGACGGCCGAGGAGTGGGGGTTTGTCGAGCGCCTCCGTCTGTCACATAGTATCGATTGGACGAAGGTGACGGAGGCCCACCTGGCGAGCGTTGGACTGAGCCCAGCCGTTCTGTGTATGTAGTTGTTTCTTTTCTTTCGATCTTTTCGTACTTTCTTGCTCATTGCTCTTAATGGATTTTTCTGCAGATATGGATGAAGCATCGATCAAGGCAAAGAGGCTCGCCCTGAAGAAAGAGAAGGCCGAGAAGAAGGGGGAGGCGACGAAGAGGCCGAGGGAGTCGTCCCTAGTCATCTCGGAGGCCCAGCTCGAGCCGAGGACCACGAGGATTCGCTCGGAGACGATCAAGGGGGTGGCTACTTCGAGGGGCCAGGGCCAAGCGAGGGCCTCCGTTCTTGACAAGGGGAAAGGTCCCTTGGTCGAGGTCGAGGAAGAGGACCCGGTGGTGGAGATGTTGCGGCAACGGTGGGCACCGGACTGGTCGGTTCGGATGGGGGACTGTCTGACCGAGGAGGCCCAGGCCGTTGAGGTGGTGGAGAAGTTGGCAACCCCTCGCGACCGTAAGGCGATGGAGAGCGAGCCCGTGGAGGTGGCATTTACGCGCCTGGCGCAGGCCACCGTGCTGGTAAGCTCGTCGACCCTATCCCCTTTGTTTTTTCTGCGGAAGTCTTTTCCTTATCTGCGCTTGTCGGTCGCAGGCTTGCATGCAGGGGGCTAACATAAAGAACCTCTACGAGGCGTCCCTGGCACAAGAGCGAGCTCGGGCGGATAAGAGCGAGCGGGAGATGAAGGAGATGCGGATCGAGCTCGAGGGCTCGCACAAGAGGGAGCAGCAGATGAAGCTCGAGCTCGAAGCCAAGGATGCGGAGTGGGGGAAGAAGGTGGCCTCCTTGAAGAAGAAGTTCACCAAGGAGAGGGAGGAGTTGACGAATGCGGGTCAGATGATGGTGATCAAGGCCCAGGACGAATGTTATGCGAAGGCCCTCAGTCATGTGAGGCACTTCTACCCGACCGTCGATCTGTCCAATTTTGAGTACGACATGGAGATCGAGGGGACGCCGAAGACTCCTGGTGAAGAAGGGCCCGCTCTCGACCCGCCTGCCGACCCCCCTGTGAACCCGTCTATCGACGCTGAGGTGGGAAAATAAGTTGTATAATTTTGTCTTTCTTTTTACCTCTCTCGATTGTATTTGCCTCCCGCGGACTGGCCACCGCCCTCCCTTTTTTTTGTAAGAAGCAACTGAATTTATAGAAAAAGATTTGTGACCGGCCAAGTGTTTTGACCTCGGATATTGTAATACCCTGATTTTTCAATTAATGAAAAATTATTTTTTTGGCATGTAGTGTGCACGTGCAATATTTTGGGTTGAATTATTTTTATTATGATGTGTATAAATATATATATATTTGTTCTCAAATTATTTTGTACAAAAAGCCTTTCTTTAAAGCCTTATTTTGATTTAATTAAAAAGGCCTTTTTCTTAAAGCCCAAATGTATTTCTATTTTATTTATTTTAATAAACTATTTTGGCCCAAAAACAAAGCCTATGAATAAATCTATTTTAATTAAAACTTGTCATGTAGAAGACTAAATTATAATTATTTTATTTTTGTACAATTTAAAAGGTACAAATTTGGCCTAGTTGCATGCACGTGCACTACACGTACACGTGCAATGCACACCCTCTTTTCTAGGCCGGGATTCATTCTTTTGGAGGGAGATTTGATTTTTGTCATGGTGATCATGGAGGTAGTTTCATGGATGTGAGTAGTTTTTCTAACTTCTACCTTAATCTAGACCCTTCATTCTACAACCACCAAAGCAATCTTAGCCCTCCATTTCACTTATCTTTTAGTATAAATACCCCCCTCTCATGGCTAATTTTCATATGCAAATTATATTTCCAAGCTATAGTATTATTGTAGTAATAGTGTGAGTTATAAAAAAATAGAGAGTTGTGTGGGATTGCTTGGAGAAGGAGAGGCCGGCTACTACTAGAAGAAGCATTCGGTTTGTGCTAGGAGGCTTGGTGTGGAGCTTGTGCGCGCTTTGTCTAGGAGGAGGTGCTTTCATCTACAAGGACTTGGTTGCTTTTTGTGTTTTCTCTCCATATAAGGTGGGTAAAACTTTCATATTTCTAATGTAGGAATCTATGCTAGTTGTAATTACCAACACTATGCATGAAAAATACTAATAAGAACACTGTAACTCCTATTTCCCCGTATTTGTATTTTGTACTGTTTTTGTGCCTCATTGTACTCTCTCGTCTATTTTGATATCATGTAATTTCTTCTGATTGAATGGAATTATTATTCTTGTCTCAACTCGAATTTGTGGGTTCTTTTATCAAATTCGATTGTGTGCCACTTGCACCGTTCTTCATGAGAAATAGACCGATTCTTCTCGTTTATCTCTCTAATCCCCATTGTTGTGCATTTTGACCATTTCTTCTGTTGGGCTCTTTTTGAAACGGATCCCCAAAACCCAATAACCACAAACCCTACTATTTAAACCTACCCTAACCCTAATCCCTACTAATCTACTATTTTAACCTAAAAACTACCCCGCCGCTATTTCTTCACCCCGTTTCCTTCGTCTCCATCTTTCTCGCCATCAACCCATCTCCGTCGCCCTTCCGATCGCTTCGCACCTCCGACCTCCGCCTCGTCGACCCCCACAGCACCACCACCTCCACACCTCCGTCGCGCTCGCCATCTCACCACCGTAAAACCCCCACCATCGTCCTCAAACCTCCAAACCCATCCCCCAACTCGCCTACACCAACTCGACGTCTCCCTCACCCTCACTCTCGACTTCGACTGTATCCCCATCACCTCGCCGCCTCCAACACCATCCCCGTCGCTCGCCACACACCGCCGAACACCTCCCCTGTTTCGAACCCACGAACAGAGGAGCACGCCGCCGCCGTCGCCTCCCGTCGCACTCGCGCCTCTGCCGTGCCGCCGTCGCTGCGTCGCTTCACGACGTAATGCCGCCGTCGAAGACCCCCCACCGTTGCTGCTCTCTCTGGCGCTCTGTTCGATCGAACGAAGAAGAAGGAGGAGAAGGCGGGAGCGAATCACAGCCGTCAGATCGCGTCAAGATCCGCGCCGTGATTGCTGTTCGGTGTTCGTCCACACCGGATCCGAATCCGCTGTACGCTGTTCTGGTCTCAGATCCACTGCTTCACAGCGATCTGATTCGCCGGCTTCGCTGCTTCCTGTTTTGGCCGCACCGGATCCTACTTGTTGTTCGCTGTTCTGGACAGATCCTGTGTGCGGGAAAACGCGAACTCCGATCAATTTTTGCACGCGCTTTTTGAGGACATCTTCGGGGATTTTTCTACTTAAATTGCTTCAACAAGCGGAGTTTATAATCGTCGATTTAAGGCAAGTATTCATCTTGTACATTTTATTGCTCTAGTACAAGTTTTCTTGAAAATACCACATATAGTTAGATTGTGACTCCCTTTGAAATATCATTGTAAATCAATTTTGAACCTTCAAACCCACAAATCTAAGAGTCACAAAACTTCCTCGTATTAAATAATAATCAATTGGACTCTTTTATCCCCTTGAACACATGAATCACATGGACATATGAATTAAGGACCCCTAAAATTTGTAGACGCATATAAAGTTAGTATTTTGACGAATTTGCGACTATTATGACTTGAAAACATTTATTAGTTACTGTTTTGACATCCATGATTATGTATTTATGCTACTTAATAACGTAGACACCCAATCACATATTTCCATGAAACCTACATTAGTAAATAAATTCTGAGTGTTGCTGTCTGAATATTCTTTTACGGTTTCGATCCTTTTATCATTGGAATTTGGGCCCGAGCCCTGAATATAAAATGTAGATCTGGATGTGTAGATATCGATAGACTCCAAGTTGATTGAATTTGGAGCTACGGTCTAGGAGTTATGGCAGTTATACTGCAGCTATGTCAGTAGACGCAGTTTTGCAAAAACTGCTGTAATTATTTACTTTGCGAATTATTTTAGCTGTGTAAACAGCGAGAGTTTGACACGAAATTTTATATGTAGTTGCTGGACACCCTATAGGACATACCCAATTTTTCTTAGAATTAATTTTCATTATTTTAACCCTGTTCTACCTGTATAAACTCAAATATATAATTCTGCCTGAACAAATGTAATAAGCCGGGGTTTGAGGGAAGGACTATAGAGTGGACAATATAGGTAAGTGTACTCGGAAGGGGGTCCGTGTTTCCCAAAGTTGTATGTTAAATGGAACTAAGTGCCACGTAGAACTAAGTGCCACGTCATGGAGACGGGGGTCACCTCTAGAGCCTACGGGGGCCACCTCTAGAGCCCATTATATGATTACATGATATATACTTGATATCACATGGAACTAAGTGCCACGTAGAACTAAGTGCCACGTCATGGTGACGGGGGCCACCTCTAGAGCCTACGGGGGCCACCTCTAGAGCCCATGGTTGATCACCTGCTTGTTTGATGCCTGAGTACACCGCCCTATAGACTCCATTACTAGGTCTAAACGCAACTGATTTGACTGTAGCAACCATGTAGTAAAAAGATGGATGCATGTCGTGCTACCTAGATAGTAATCACACAAGACTTGAACTTAATACCTGAAACATGATTATCCTGATACCTAATTATCCTGTTACTTGATTATCCTGTTACCTGATTACTTGGTTACCTGATATCTGATACATGAAACTTGAACATGACACCTGTAACTTGAAATATGAAACTTGATACGTGAAACCTGACACATGAAACATGATACTTGATGTTAGTTACCCCTACAGGTTCACCTGACATATGTTTTACCAATAGCAGTTGTTAACTAGCCTGTTTACTAGGAAGTCCCCCCTTGCTAGCTAATTCCTGGTTGTTCCCACTACTTGTTGTATCCCTGATACATTCTTGATTCCAGTTCCTGTTTCCCATACTTGTACTTGTTTCACTATTTGTGGCCCTAGCTTGCACTAAGGGCATCTTCTCTTGTTTTTCCCTGTTTTTCCTTTTATATTTATTAAGCAGACTTTGGGACAAGCTACCTGCTGGAATTGGCGAGCAGACATCTTAGGTTTTGCTTGGAGCAAGGACCTGTTTAAATAGTTTCTTTCCTTAAGGTATTTATTTCTTCTGCTGTTTAAGACTTGTTTCCGAGTTTACACTTGATCCAGACATGAGAACTATTTGAATATTATTACTTGTTTAAATTATTTTCTGTTGCTTAATAAATTATTCGTGCATGCTTGGTTTTATATATCTCTCTTGTTATATACTTGTTGTGATGCTGAGTCGATCCTACAGCTTATGAATGATGTTAAGATCATTCACTGGGCTTCGTCATGCACTCGTATTTCCATATTTTGGGAAGCGGGGCGTGACAAGGTTTTCAGTGGTATCAGAGCTTAGGTTTGGCTAATGTGTTGGTCCGACTAATACATTAGACAGGCTTGACTCAGTCAGGATTAACTCAACATTAAACAGGCCATGCAACCACATGAATAATTTAATAGTCAACTCGATCTGGATACAAGTCTTATCCCATCCATTTTGATTTCTTCATATCCAATTCTTTGACTCCTTGCTTCCTTCCATCTTTTGCAGTCCTCCTGATTTGTTGATTCCTTATTGGGTACAATTTATTCTTTCCGTACCCATGTTCTTTTGCTTTCGGTGCAAGCAATCTTTTATTTCCGCTTGCCTCGTTAATTCCTTCTTATTTCAACTCGTATGTCGTTCATTGTTTTCCCTGCTTTGCATTCATTATCATTTATTGATTCATATTGAGTGTCATATTGGTTGTTTCCTCCCTGCTATATTCTCTTCAATTCCAATTTTCCCCCTCGTCCTCCTTCCTTCATATTCAATTCTTTAATTTTCTTTCGTCCCTTCTAGTCATCCTCTTCTTTAACTCCTTATTGGATGTAGCTTCATTTTTCCTTCTACTTATTTTTCTCTTTATAATTATTTTTCCGAATACTTTCTATATTTTGATTATTAATTATTATATTTATTTTCGATCTTCTATAAAGATGTTTCTCAACAAGGATTTTGTTATTTCGAACGATGATGTATTTTAACTCACTTTTCATTTTCAATCAACTATACATTTCTACTGAATTATTATTAGATAAGGCAAATTCTTATTTCGTTGTATAATGCTATTTTTACTACCAATAGTATCATTGCTGTTATTTTCACTATCATTACTAGTGTTATTATTATTTTTACTACTATTGATGTTCTTATTGTTATTTTCATTATTTTATTATTATTGTTAATATTAAATTATGTCCATAAAAATGTTGGGCACAAACTATATCTTGTCTTACATTATTACTTTTACTAGTGCTGTTAATATTTTAATATTATCGTTGGTATTATTATTATTGCTATCATTCTTTTTGCGATTACTGATATTATTATTGTTATGATTATTATTCTTATCATTGCTATTCTTATTGTTATTAGTATCGATATTTTGTTAATATTGTTGTTATTGATATTATTATTTTTAACGTTCCTATCATTATTATTATTAATTTGTTTTGAGCCTGAGCATGCTCAATTTTATATACATTTCACCATTTCGCTGCAACCTAATGTCGAGATGGCAAATATGCGACTCGATGTCAATGGAGGCAAATTGCAACTGGATATCGGCGAGGCAAAATGTGCAGCCGAATATTTGGATGGCAATTTGAAACCTGATGTCGTAAAGGCAAATATGCGACTTGATGTTAGGGAGGCAAGATTTTCTACCTATTGCTAATTGATATTTCAAGACTCGTTACTTGTATACATAAACTGATGGTAAAAGAATATTTTCGTTGTTATTGGTATTATTATTATCATTGTCGTTCCAATTGATGATACTATTATTATTTTTATCACCTTTATTACTGTTATTATTTCTATTATTATTACTGCTACTTTATTGATATTACTGTTATTGTTGCTATTATCATATTATTTATTATTGATGTTATTTTTAATGCTATCATCATTATTATTATTGCATTATTTCATGAATGCGTTGAATTCTATTTTGTCATGTATGTGTTATCGTTATTATTAGTATTGTTGATATTTTTATGTTATTATTACCTGTATGGTTATGATGGTTTTGATTTCTGTTATTATTATTGTTATTATTATTAAATTTTTTTTTGTTACTATTATTACTAATATTATTATTATCATTGGTATATTTATTTTTATTATTGTTATTATTATTCTGTTACTATTGATATTATTATTATTGATATTTGTTGTGTTATTATTTATGTTAAAAGCCATTAGTTTTGATATTTATACTATCTTTTAGTTATGAAAATTGAAGCTCAAGCCCTATATCCATTTTGCATTATTGTCTATCTCTATTTGGAGCCCATACTCTCTTGATCTTGGCGTCCCATTCCTTTCTTCCTGCTCGGATCGTCGCTTGGTGTCACGTTGTCTACAACGACATGTCTGGAGCTTGGAACGCCACCATCAAAGTGGCGCAGCGGAAGCGTGGTGGGTCCATGACCCACAGGACCAGGATCATGTTGGTTCTTCTCCTTCCTTGTATTTTGTTTTGTTCCATTCCTTGCACCATTTGCTGTCCCCTATTTCTTGCTTTTGTTCTCATCCATTGACTCATTGCGTGGTGCATCTTTCCCTTGTCGCTCCCTTCTTCGATTCCAACTCTTTCTATTCGTTCACCTCCTTGCCTTATTATCTTGCAAGTCTTGTGGTGTTCAGTGTTCTTCTTCGTTTTTGATACCGGTTATTTCCTTCTTGCTTTCCATCCTGCCATCATGTACTCATTCATTATTGGATTCATTTCTTTCCTGTCTTCCATCTCCTTGGTTTCAGTTCTGCCTACTCCTTCATCGTTTTTATTATCTTGTGTTATTTGGATCTTTAGATACTGTTATTCTCTTTCATGCCATCCATTTGGCCTCGTTGTTATCCACTCCCTTCTTATTTTGGTGTTACCACAAAGTTGACTTCTCCTTGGATCCCTTGTTTGTTACCTGCCCCTAAGTTACTTTACCCTGTCCTGTGTACCGCCTAAGCAGCTCAGGACAGGCAGAAGAAGTGGGCAGACATTCACAGGAGGCCATTGGAATTTGAGGTGGGAGACCATGTGTTCCTCAAGGTATCGCCGTGGAGAGGCATTATCCGATTTGGAGGTGGAGGCAAGCTAAGCCCCAGGTTTATCGGGCCTTTCGACATTGTAGAGCGAGTAGGCAAGGTGGCCTATCGACTCGCGCTGCCACCGACCCTATCTGGAGTGCATGATGTCTTTCATGTCTCCCAACTCAGGAGGTACATCAGGGATGAGAGTCATGTGATTGACTACTCGGAGCTGTCGGTACAGCCAGATTTGTCTTGTGAGATTCCGCCGGTCACTATCTTGGACAGGCGAGAGAAGGTGTTGAAGAACAAAGTTATCAAGCTGGTTCGGATTGCATGGACTCCTCACTCGCCGGGTGAGTCGACTTGGGAATTGGAAGAAGTTCCCGCATTTATTTCTGTAGTCTTGTTGTTCTTTCTTTTCTTCTGGGGGGGTTACCCGATGTACTACAGGTCTGAATTTCGAGAACGAAATTCTACTTGTTAGGTGGGTAGGATTTGTAACTCCTATTTCCCCGTATTTGTATTTTGTACTGTTTTGTGCCTCATTGTACTCTATCGTCTATTTTGATATTATGTAATTTCTTCTGATTGAATGGAATTATTATTCTTGTCTCAACTCGAATTTGTGGGTTCTTTTATCAAATTCGATTGTGTGCCACTTGCACCGTTCTTCATGAGAAATAGACCGATTCTTCTCGTTTATCTCTCTAATCCTCATTGTTGTGCATTTTGACCATTTCTTCTGTTGGGCTCTTTTTGAAACGGATCCCCAAAACCCAATACCCACAAACCCTACTATTTAAACCTACCCTAACCCTAATCCCTACTAATCTACTGTTTTAACCTAAAAACTACCCCGCCGCTATTTCTTCACCCCATTTCCTTCGTCTCCATCTTTCTCGCCATCAACCCATCTCCGTCGCCCTTCCGATCGCCTCGCACCTCCGACCTCCGCCTCGTCGACCCCACACAGCACCACCACCTCCACACCTCCGTCGCGCTCGCCATCTCACCACCGTAAAACCCCCACCGTCGTCCTCAAACCTCCGAACCCATCCCCCAACTCGCCTGCACCAACTCGACATCTCCCTCACCCTCACTCTCGACTTCGACCGTATCCCCATCACCTCGCCGCCTCCAACACCATCCCCGTCGCTCGCCACACACCGCCGAACACCTCCCCTGTTTCGAACCCACGAACAGAGGAGCACGCCGCCGCCGTCGCCTCCCGTCGCACTCGCACCTCCGCCGTGCCGTCGTCGCTGCGTCGCTTCACGACGTAGTGCCGCCGTCGAAGACCCCCCGCCGTTGCTGCTCTCTCTCGCGCTCTGTTCGATCGAACGAAGAAGAAGGAGGAGAAGGCGGGAGCGAATCACAGCCGTCAGATCGCGTCAAGATCCGCGCCGTGATTGCTGTTCGGTGTTCGTCCACACCGGATCCGAATCCGCCGTACGCTGTTCTGGTCTCAGATCCGCTGCTTCACAGCGATCTGATTCGCCGGCTTCGCTGCTTCCTGTTTTGGCCGCACCGGATCCTACTTGCTGTTCGCTGTTCTGGACAGATCCTGTGTGCGGGAAAACGCGAACTCCGATCAATTTTTGCACGCGCTTTTTGAGGACATCTTCGGGGATTTTTCTACTTAAATTGCTTCAACAAGCGGAGTTTATAATCGTCGATTTAAGGCAAGTATTCATCTTGTACATTTTATTGCTCTAGTACAAGTTTTCTTGAAAATACCACATATAGTTAGATTGTGACTCCCTTTGAAATATCATTGTAAATCAATTTTGAACCGTCAAACCCACAAATCTAAGAGTCACAAAACTTCCTCGCATTAAATAATAATCAATTGGACTCTTTTATCCCCTTGAACACATGAATCACATGGACATATGAATTAAGGACCCCTAAAATTTGTAGACGCATATAAAGTTAGTATTTTGACGAATTTGCGACTATTATGACTTGAAAACATTTATTAGTTGCTGTTTTGACATCCATGATTATGTATTTATGCTACTTAATAACGTAGACACCCAATCACATATTTCCATGAAACCTACATTAGTAAATAAATTCTGAGTGTTGCTGTCTGAATATTCTTTTGTGGTTTCGACCCTTTTATCATTGGAATTTGGGCCCGAGCCCTGAATATAAAATGTAGATCTGGATGTGTAGATATCGATAGACTCCAAGTTGATCGAATTTGGAGCTACGGTCTAGGAGTTATGGCAGTTATACTGCAGCTGTGTCAGTAGACGCAGTTTTGCAAAAACTGCTGTAATTATTTACTTTGCGAATTATTTTAGCTGTGTAAACAGCGAGCGTTTGACACGAAATTTTATAAGTAGTTGCTGGACACCCTATAGGACATACCCAATTTTTCTTAGAATTAATTTTCATTATTTTAACCCTGTTCTACCTGTATAAACTCAAATATATAATTCTGCCTGAACAAATGTAATAAGCTGGGGTTTGAGGGAAGGACTATAGAGTGAACAATATAGGTAAGTGTACTCGGAAGGGGGCCCGTGTTTTCCAAAGTTGTATGTTAAATGGAACTAAGTGCCACGTCATGGAGACGGGGGCCACCTCTAGAGCCTACGGGGGCCACCTCTAGAGCCCATTATATGATTACATGATATATACTTGAGATCACATGGAACTAAGTGCCACGTAAAACTAAGTGCCACGTCATGGTGACGGGGGCCATCTCTAGAGCCTACGGGGGCCACCTCTAGAGCCCATGGTTGATCACCTGCTTGTTTGATGCCTGAGTACACCGCCCTATAGACTCCATTACTAGGTCTAAACGCAACTGATTTGACTGTAGCAACCATGTAGTAAAAAGATGGATGCATGTCGTGCTACCTAGATAGTAATCACACAAGACTTGAACTTAATACCTGAAACATGATTATCCTGATACCTGATTATCCTGTTACTTGATTATCCAGTTACCTGATTACTTGGTTACCTGATATCTGATACATGAAACTTGAACATGACACCTGTAACTTGAAATATGAAACTTAATACGTGAAACCTGACACATGAAACATGATACTTGATGTTAGTTACCCCTACAGGTTCACCTGACATATGTTTTACCAATAGCAGTTGTTAACTAGCCTGTTTACTAGGAAGTCCTCCCTTGCTAGCTAATTGCTGGTTGTTCCCACTACTAGTTGTATCCCTGATACATTCTTGATTCCAGTTCCTGTTTCCCATACTTGTACTTGTTTCACTATTTGTGGCCCTAGCTTGCACTAAGGGCATCTTCTCTTGTTTTTCCCTGTTTTTCCTTTTATATTTATTAAGCAGACTTTGGGACAAGCTACCTACTGGAATTGGCGAGCAGACATCTTAGGTTTTGCTTGGAGCAAGGACCTGTTTAAATAGTTTCTTTCCTTAAGGTATTTATTTCTTCTGCTGTTTAAGACTTGTTTCCGAGTTTACACTTGATCCAGACATGAGAACTATTTGAATATTATTACTTGTTTAAATTATTTTCTGTTGCTTAATAAATTATTCGTGCATGCTTGGTTTTATATATCTCTCTTGTTATATACTTGTTGTGATGCTGAGTCGATCCTACAGCTTATGAATGATGTTAAGATCATTCGATGGGCTTCGTCATGCACTCGTATTTCCGTATTTTGGGAAGCGGGGCGTGACAAACACACTTAAATTGAAAAGTTAGTGTATGAATGAATTGAAAGGATGTGATTAACTTGTGTGTGAAATTCTAGTATGAAATTAAATTGAATGTAGAATTCTCCATGATTATTAATTTGAATGAATGATGGTGGAATGTTGCTAGCATGATGCATGAAAATTTCTAATTAGAACGCTTGTAAATTGTATGGTTGAAGCATGAAATTGATTAAGATAAAGGCACACTTTAAATTGAAAAGAATGATTTTCTTGAATGATTGAGTTGTAATTATGTTAATTAATGAGTAGTAGTATATGTTGTGACATAGATGAACTAATGAAATTACTTTGTTATCACCAAAGTAGAACTACTCAAAAATTAGTAGTTTTGAGTTTACCTATTCATATGCTAAATAATCTTTTTTATTGATATGGGGATGGATAAAAACCAAAATGTATGTGTTATGAATAAAAAATTATAGCAGTGAATTATCATAAGAAATTTGTGAATAAAAAGGGATTAGAAGACTAATTGATTATTCAATGTCGAAAATAAAAGATATGGTAGTCTAAATGAACAATTTATTAAATTGTGTGGAAAGAATTATGTTTTTTAGTACAAAAATTTGTTTATACTTGCTGTTATGAAGATCAGGTAAAGAAGATTTAATCTGGAATTTTTCAGTAGTTTTTATAAAGGCAATATGAGACTAGTTAATTTGAACATCGAGTTGTTCTTTTAAACAGTGCGAATATGAAACATAAGGGTTTTTATTGGGTAGTGTGACAGCCCGAGCTGCTAGCTCAGGCGGTCACTGACCGCGGTTGGCTTCTCTGGAGTGAGCGGTTCGAACCCCTGTGTTGACAATATTTTTTCACACATCTGTTGAAAGCATATAGCTTTCGACCAAAAGCTATATACACTTAATTCGCCCCCTTCACAGTTCGGCCATGTGGCGGGTGCTCTTGGCTCTCTTCCCGTTGTGCCTGGGTTCGATTCCTCCCTTCGGCACTTATAAAAAATATTTTTTTTTGTGAGTTTGTGATGTCCAAAAAATGTGGAAAAAATATGGTAATTCTCATAAAAATGCAAGGAATTTTATAAGATTGAGTTGGGTATTATTTGAATGAAATACAATATGGTTTGTGAACAAAAGGCACAATTAGAGCTATGGTTCTAAGATACACACTCATGAAAATTATAGTTTATAAAGATAAATTGAAATGGATTTATTAGAAAGTAATTGGCAAAAAGAACCTTGTTGTGTGACATGATATTATTAATTCTCACTTGAGAATATTGTGCAAATTATGAAGCATGAATGTTTATTAGTAATATGAATTTCAAATGTGAAATTATGAAGTGCATGAGTTCATGTATGATTATGGAATTAAAATCATGTTGATGAAAAGAAAAAGAAATTTGTTTGGCTATGAATATGAATCTTATGAGTTGTAAGTACTCAAGTTGAAGATTGTGAAATGAAATTCGAACTAGAGTAGCTAAGTCTCCCCGGCATTGAAAAAGAAAATGAATTGAGATGAAATTAGACCAAGGTTGGTCGTGATGAAACAAATGAATAAGTCCGGTTGATGGAGAGGCTAACTCTAGAGATTATTTTGTTCATGATTTTTAATAAAACTAAGGATTAGTACATAGTGGAGACGTGATGAAAGTAGAAGAAAAACATGGGTATGGGGGCCATCGGATAGCGGTGTGAGAGCGATCCACAGGCTGCCTGCTTGATGCGTCAAGACATGGCGTGGGCGCTACTCCAGAATTATCGTCCCAGTGGTGACGCTCGTGGGATGTTCGAGTGGCTATGGGTGGTGCCATTGTTCCATGGCGGAGGCTGAATTGTCCATAGGTTGCCTGCTCGATGCGTCGTGACAGTGCGTGGGATTCCCCTCCAGGCTGCCTGGACATGGGCTCATAGATCATAGGACATCTAAGACACTACCGTAGTTACAGTAGTAGACTAAGACATAACGGGGGATTGAACCCTATAAAGATGAAGAACGAATAAGGGCTTGCCCTCGGACCTATGTAGTATGGGATGCATAGAATCCGAACAAGTGCGCATTAGTGTCATGTAACATTAATAAATGCATTAAGGATTAAGTGCACAATCACAACACGACATCAATAGGGTAGTCCCTTTAGTTTGAATGTGACAAGTTTGTGTTTGCTAAATATGAAAAGTTAAGTTATACTATTTTCGGCATAGAGAGGATGGCCGTGTATAATGTTCGTCGGTTGAATAAACTGACGTACCCACAGTCTGATATGCAGGTAAATGTTATGTTAAAGATTGAAGAGGATTGGATGCTTAAAGATTATATCAAGCTGTTGTACTCGTATTCAATTGCTGTATTTTACTTCCGCTGTGCAGAAGAAAGATGTAATTTGATGTAGTCTCTGATGTATGATGAAAAGTTTTAATTTTCCTGTAAAATTGTACTAAAGAAAGTGAAAAGATCCTGTAGAACATCTCGAATTCAGTGTATTTGGGATTCGGGGCGTTACAGAGTGGTATCAGAGCCACGCTTTCTACACTTTCTCACTTGTACAAATTTATAGGGAACGACACCCTTGAAGTGGACATTAGAGTGTGTGTTTGAGTCTAGAGATTTAAATGTAAGTGACTTACATTTGTGTTGCTCTAAGATTTATACTTCTTCCTCTCTATTTCTAAGATGGCTGATCACTTCGACCCTGCTGGAGGCGACGACTGGCATATCATTGAGGAAGAGTACCATCCTGGACAGGCTGATTCTGAGGACGAGTACTACCCTGGGCAAGCTGATTCTGACGGTGAAGAATGGCCTGAATCCCGAGAGATCACCCCACCTCCGGATTCATCTGATGATTCTTCTTCTGACGAAGAAGAAGTACCAGTTCCAAGTGGTCTTGTGACTTCTCTTCAGAGGCAAGTGGAAACCCTGAAGGAGAGAGTTGGATTGTTGGAGGCTCAGCTGGAGAAGCGGAAGGCCGACTATTCTGTTCTTAGCCATCGGATTTGGGAACTTGAGAAGAAAAAGAACCTAACTGATGTGCTGAAGGATGAGGTTGATGAACTGCGGGAAGAACTTCGAGTAGCGAAGAGGACCCGTAGGAGTTAGAGTGTTGTAGCTTCTGTTTCTTTCATTCTGATGTCAAAAATGTTTTTAAATTCGAATGTATAAACTTTGGAATTCAATGAAATACAAGTTGGTTTAAATTCTTGTCTTATACTTCGAATTTGACGGATCTTTTGCATCAGAATATGTCGAGAAGAGGAGCTAGGAATGGGGAAGGGTTGGATCTGGAGACTGAACTTGCTAAGGTCTACCAGACGCTTAATGCAGTGGCTCAGAACCAAGGTCGAGGGCCGGCGAATCCAGTGCCCGAGGCGATTAAGCTGGTGGAATCGTTCAAGAGAATGAAACCACCTGTATTTGAGGAAAAGTCAGACCCAGATGCGGCTGACAACTGGATACGGCAAGTGGAGACAATCTTCGAGGTGTTGGAGACACCTGAGGGTAGCAAGGTCAAGTTGGCGACTTTGCAGCTGGAGAAGGATGCAGCGGTTTGGTGGCAATCCATGAAGAGGACCATGGGAGGTCTGTTGCTTGGCTGGGAGGAATTTCTGAAAGAATTCCGCAGTCACTATTTCCCCTCCGACGTCCAGGAAAAGAAGGCGATGGAGTTTCTGTCGCTTCAGCAAGGCAGCATGTCGGTGAGAGCGTATGAGACCAAATTCACTCAGCTCTCCAGGTATGCTCCAGAGCTGGTGATGGATGAGGCCAAGAAGGCTCGCAAGTTCGAGCATGGTCTGAGGCCTAGCTTGAGATCTCGTATGATACCCCTTGGTATCAGGCGATTCGATAAGCTGGTCAAGAGGGCGGCAGCGACGGAGGTGGATATGGAGCAGTTCCAAGTTGTTCAGAACAAGAGGAACAACTGGCAGTCTGGTAAGAGGCCTGCACATTCTGGGAGTTTCAAGGGGCAACCATCTGCACAAAGGTTCAAACCGACAGGAGCGAACGCTGTTAGTATAGCTGGAGGACCAGGGAACAATGTGGTGAGACCTCCTGCGGTGACTTGCTACAACTATTGTGAAACGGGATACTACCGATCTCAATGTCCCAAACTACAGAATGGAAATAGCAGCGCACCTACGCAGCAGGCTGGGAAGAGGCCGTACCAATCAGGGCGAGTATTTGCCTTGACAGAAGCTGATGCTGAGGAGGCAGATCAGGTCATCTCTGGTACGAGGGCTGGTGTTTAGAGTCTTTGTCATTTCTTTTCCCTTTCTTTTAGTGAGACTGTTATGTAATGGTGTGTATTATGTAACAGGCGAACTCTATCTTAATGGAATGAAAGCTGTCGTATTGTTTGATACTGGATCCTCTCATACATTTGTGTCTCCTAGATTCGCTAAAGTGTTGGGAGTTGAACCAAAGATTTTTCCAAGCAAGATCTTAGCAGTAGCTACTCCGTCAGGGAAAACATTAACCACTGATCGGTATTATGCTGATTGCGAGATTGTGATTGGAGAGCGAATCTTTGGCATTGATCTGATCGAGCTGACTATCTTGGGAGTCGATGTTATCATTGGCATTGATTGGATGTCGGTGTACAGTGCAAGCATCGAGTGTAAGACCAAGACGGTGACAGTGAAGGCTCCAGGTGGACCTGAAGTCACGTTCCAAGGGAAGCGGAAATGTTCCAAGCTGGTGGCAACTATCCGCAAGGAAGAGACTCCTGTGGAAGTGCAAGGGATTCCTGTGGTTCGGGACTATCCGACTGTGTTCTTGGAAGATTTTCCTGGGTTACCCCCGCATCGTGATGTAGAGTTCAGCATCACTGTTCAACCGGGAAGTGCACCCATTTCTAAGGCACCTTATAGGATGGCTCCAGTGGAACAGGATGAGGTGAAACGGCAGATTGAGGAACTGTTGGAGAAAGGCTTTATTCAACCTAGTGCGTCACCTTAGGGAGCACCAGTGCTTTTGGTAAAGAAGAAGGATGGATCGATGAGTATGTGTATCGATTACCGGGAGCTGAATAAGGTCACTGTTCAGAATAAGTATCCGATTCCTCGAATTGATGACTTGTTTGATCGTCTACAAGGAGCAGCTGTATTCTCCAAAATAGATCTTCGATCAGGTTACCACCAAGTTCGAGTGAAAGCTGAAGATGTGCACAAAACTGCATTTAGAACTCGGCATGGGCATTACGAATTCTTAGTTATGCCATTCGGAGTGACGAATACACCCGCAATCTTCATGGACCTGATGAACAGAGTTCTGAGGCCGTTTATTGATTCTTTCGTCGTGGTGTTTATCGACGATATCCTCGTGTACTCCAAGTCAGAGGAGGAGCACACCGAGCATCTGGCAGCAGTTTTGCAGAAGTTGAAAGAGCAGAAGTTGTATGCCAAGTTATCCAAGTGTGATTTCTGAAAATCTGAAGTGGCATTCCTAGGTCACATCCTTTCTAAGGAGGAAGTGACAACTGACCCTCAGAAGATAGAGGCAGTGAGAGATTGGGCTAGGCCTACTACAGTGAAGGAAGTCAGAAGTTTCCTTGGGATGACTGGATACTACAGGAGATTCATTCAAGGTTATGCTCAGATAGCTGTACCGCTTACTGGACTGACCAAGAAGAATGTGAGCTTCAAGTGGACTGAGCAATGTGAGGCGAGTTTTCAGGAGTTGAAAGATAGGCTGACTACTGCACCTATTTTGGCTTTGCCTAGAGCAGGTGTTGAGTATGATGTCTATAGCGATGCTTCACATCGGGGGCTTGGTTGTGTCTTAATGCAAGAAGGGAGAGTAATCGATTATGGGTCTAGGCAACTACGACCGCATGAGAAAAATTATCCGACTCATGATCTGGAGTTGGCTGCGATTATCTTTGCTTTGAAGCAATGGAGGCACTACGTGTACGGTGAGAAGTTGAACATGTACACAGATCACAAGAGCTTGAAGTATATATATCAGCAGAGGGATCTCAATCTGAGGCAGCGGAGATGGTTGGAAGTGCTCGAGGATATGCGACCTGAGATCAAGTATCATCCTGGAAAGGCTAATGTTGTGGCTGATGCACTTAGTCGCAAGAGCAGTTTGGCCAGTTTGATTACGACTCAGAGGCATCTGATTGAGGAGTTAGATCGGACAGGTATTGAGGTCGTCTTGCAAGGATTGGGAGCATCTTTGGCTCAGTTGAGGCTTCAGCCTACACTGAATACAAGGATCATTGCAAGTCAGGAGGTTGATGCTGATATCTTGGAGATGAAGGAGCAGGTCAGTGCTGGCAGGTTGCCCGGGTTTCAGATCAGGGATGGAGTGCTGTGGTTCGGAGAGAGGCTATGTGTTCCAAATCAGGCGGACCTGAAAGAGAGTATTCTTCAGGAAGCGCATGCTACTCTTTTGTCGGTACATCCTGGGAGTACTAAGATGTACAAAGACATCAAACAGCATTTCTGGTGGTCAGGTTTGAAGCGGGATGTGGCTGAATTTGTCGCGAAGTGTGAGGTTTGTCAGCAAGTCAAAGCCAAAAATCAGAGACCCGGAGGTCTATTACAGCCGTTACCTATTCCGGAATGGAAGTGGGATAACATCAGTATGGATTTCATCACGGGATTGCCTAAGAGTTCTAAAGGCAATGATGCTATTTGGGTTATAGTCGACCGACTTACCAAGTCCGCTCACTTTTTGGCGATGAAACTCACTGTTTCGATGGACAAGTTAGCTGAGATGTATGTTGGTGAGATTGTCAGACTTCATGGCGTTCCTTCGACTATTGTGTCTGATCGAGATGCGCGGTTTACTTCGCATTTCTGGAGGAGTCTTCAGACGGCTTTGGGTACCAAGACGGATTTCAGCACTGCTTTTCATCCGCAAACCGATGGGCAGACCGAGAGAGTCAATCGTATTCTTGAGGATATGCTGCGATGTTCTATACTAGACTTCGGAGGCAGTTGGAAAAGGCATTTACCCTTGGTGGAGTTTGCCTACAACAACAGTTTTCAGGCTAGCATTGGGATGGCGCCGTACGAAGCTCTGTATGGCAGGAAGTGCAGGACTCCTGTTTGTTGGTATGAAGTAGGGGAGCGTCAGTTGTTTGGTCCTGAGCTTGTGCAGCTAACTTCTGAGAAGATTGATCTGATTAGAAAAAGGTTGGTGGAAGCTCAGAGCAGGCAGAAAAGCTATGCAGACAACCAGAGAAGGGACCTTGAGTTTGAGGTTGGTGACTTCGTCTTTCTGAAGGTATCGCCCAGTAAAGGTTTGGTTCGTTTTGGCAAAGGCGGGAAGTTAGCCCCGAGGTTTATAGGCCCGTATAAGATATTGAAAAGGATCGGGAAAACTGCTTACCGGCTTGAATTACCGGAAGAGTTGTCTCAGGTGCACAATGTCTTTCATGTGTCTATGCTGAGAGGTTACATTCCAGACCCGAGTCATCATTTGCCTGAAGTGCCCGAAGGTTTGCAGTTAGACCTGAATTACATCGAGTCTCCTGTTGAGATTGTTGATCGTCGAGAGAAAGTCTTGAGGAATAAGACGATACCGATGGTCAAGGTAGTCTGGAGAAACCACTTGGTTGAAGAGGCTACTTGGGAATCTGAGGAGAGGATGTTGATGGACTATCCTGAGCTTTTTGCTTGATTGTATTTTTATATCTTCTGTTCTTGTTGTGTGTGTTGTATTTTGTTTGTTTTCTCGCTCTTGATTGTAGTTCCGGGGACGGAACTATTCTAAGGAGGGAGTGTTGTAATACCCTGATTTTTCAATTAATGAAAAATTATTTTTTTTGCACGTAGTGTGCACGTGCAATATTTTGGGTTGAATTATTTTTACTATGATGTGTATAAATATATATATATTTGTTCTCAAATTATTTTGTACAAAAAGCCTTTCTTTAAAGCCTTATTTTGATTTAATTGAAAAGGCCTTTTTCTTAAAGCCCAAATGTATTTCTATTTTATTTATTTTAATAAACTATTTTGGCCCAAAAACAAAGCCCATGAATAAATCTATTTTAATTAAAACTTGTCATGTAGAAGACTAAATTATCATTATTTTATTTTTGTACAAATTAAAAGGTACAAATTTGGCCTAGTTGCATGCACGTGCACTACACGTACACGTGCAATGCACACCCTCTTTTCTAGGCCGGGATTCATTCTTTTGGAGGGAGATTTGATTTTTGTCATGGTGATCATGGAGGTAGTTTCATGGATGTGGGTAGTTTTTCTAACTTCTACCTTAATCTAGACCCTTCATTCTACAACCACCAAAGCAATTTTAGCCCTCCATTTCACTTATCTTTTAGTATAAATACCCCCCTCTCATGGCTAATTTTCATATGCAAATTATATTTCCAAGCTATAGTATTATTGTAGTAATAGTGTGAGTTATAAAAAAATAGAGAGTTGTGTGGGATTGCTTGGAGAAGGAGAGGCCGGCTACTACTAGAAGAAGCATTCGGTTTGTGCTAGGAGGCTTGGTGTGGAGCTTGTGCGCGCTTTGTCTAGGAGGAGGTGCTTTCATCTACAAGGACTTGGTTGCTTTTTGTGTTTTCTCTCCATATAAGGTGGGTAAAACTTTCATATTTCTAATGTAGGAATCTATGCTAGTTGTAATTACCAACACTATGCATGAAAAATACTAATAAGAACACACTTAAATTGAAAAGTTAGTGTATGAATGAATTGAAAGGATGTGATTAACTTGTGTGTGAAATTCTAGTATGAAATTAAATTGAATGTAGAATTCTTCATGATTATTAATTTGAATGAATGATGGTGGAATGTTGCTAGCATGATGCATGAAAATTTCTAATTAGAACGCTTGTAAATTGTATGGTTGAAGCATGAAATTGATTAAGATAAAGGCACACTTTAAATTGAAAAGAATGATTTTCTTGAATGATTGAGTTGTAATTATGTTAATTAATGAGTAGTAGTATATGTTGTGACATAGATGAACTAATGAAATTACTTTGTTATCACCAAAGTAAAACTACTCAAAAATTAGTAGTTTCGAGTTTACCTATTCATATGCTAAATAATCTTTTTTATTGATATGGGGATGGATAAAAACCAAAATGTATGTGTTATGAATAAAAAATTATAGCAGTGAATTATCATAAGAAATTTGTGAATAAAAAGGGATTAGAAGACTAATTGATTATTCAATGTCGAAAATAAAAGATATGGTAGTCTAAATGAACAATTTATTAAATTGTGTGGAAAGAATTATGTTTTTTAGTACAAAAATTTGTTTATACTTGCTGTTATGAAGATCAGGTAAAGAAGATTTAATCTGGAATTTTTCAGTAGTTTTTATAAAGGCAATATGAGACTAGTTAATTTGAACATCGAGTTGTTCTTTTAAACAGTGCGAATATGAAACATAAGGGTTTTTATTGGGTAGTGTGACAGCCCGAGCTGCTAGCTCAGGCGGTCACTGACCGCGGTTGGCTTCTCTGGAGTGAGCGGTTCGAACCCCTGTGTTGACAATATTTTTTCACACATCTGTTGAAAGCATATAGCTTTCGACCGAAAGCTATATATACTTAATTCGCCCCCTTCATATCGCTAGCACAGTTCGGCCATGTGGCGGGTGCTCTTGGCTCTCTTCCCGTTGTGCCTGGGTTCGATTCCTCCCTTCGGCACTTATAAAAAATATTTTTTTTTGTGAGTTTGTGATGTCCAAAAAATGTGGAAAAAATATGGTAATTCTCATAAAAATGCAAGGAATTTTATAAGATTGAGTTGGGTATTATTTGAATGAAATACAATATGGTTTGTGAACAAAAGGCACAATTAGAGCTATGGTTCTAAGATACACACTCATGAAAATTATAGTTTATAAAGATAAATTGAAATGGATTTATTAGAAAGTAATTGGCAAAAAGAACCTTGTTGTGTGACATGATATTATTAATTCTCACTTGAGAATATTGTGCAAAATATGAAGCATGAATGTTTATTAGTAATATGAATTTCAAATGTGAAATTATGAAGTGCATGAGTTCATGTATGATTATGGAATTAAAATCATGTTGATGAAAAGAAAAAGAAATTTGTTTGGCTATGAATATGAATCTTATGAGTTGTAAGTACTCAAGATGAAGATTGTGAAATGAAATTCGAACTAGAGTAGCTAAGTCTCCCCGGCATTGAAAAAGAAAATGAATTGAGATGAAATTAGACCAAGGTTGGTCGTGATGAAACAAATGAATAAGTCCGGTTGATGGAGAGGCTAACTCTAGAGATTATTTTGTTCATGATTTTTAATAAAATTAAGGATTAGTACATAGTGGAGACGTGATGAAGGTAGAAGAAAAACATGGGTATGGGGGCCATCGGATAGCGGTGTGAGAGCGATCCACAGGCTGCCTGCTTGATGCGTCAAGACATGGCGTGGGCGCTACTCCAGAATTATCGTCCCGGTGGCGACGCTCGTGGGATGTTCGAGTGGCTATGGGTGGTGCCATTGTTCCATGGCGGAGGCTGAATTGTCCATAGGTTGCCTACTCGATGCATCGTGACAGTGCGTGGGATTCCCCTCCAGGCTGCCTGGACATGGGCTCATAGATCATAGGACATCTAAGACACTACCGTAGTTACAGTAGTAGACTAAGACATAACGGGGGATTGAACCCTATAAAGATGAAGAACGAATAAGGGCTTGCCCTCGGACCTATGTAGTATGGGATGCATAGAATCCGAACAAGTGCGCATTAGTGTCATGTAACATTAATAAATGCATTAAGGATTAAGTGCACAATCACAACACGACATCAATAGGGTAGTCCCTTTAGTTTGAATGTGACAAGTTTGTGTTTGCTAAATATGAAAAGTTAAGTTATACTATTTCCGGCATAAAGAGGATGGCCGTGTATAATGTTCGTCGGTTGAATAAACTGACGTACCCACATTCTGATATGCAGGTAAATGTTATTTTAATGATTGAAGAGGATTGGATGCTTAAAGATTATATCAAGCTGTTGTACTCGTATTCAATTGTTGTATTTTACTTCCGCTGTGCAGAAGAAAGATGTAATTTGATGTAATCTCTGATGTATGATGAAAAGCTTTAATTTTCCTGTAAAATTGTACTAAAGAAAGTGAAAAGATCTTGTAGAACATCTCGAATTCAGTGTATTTGGGATTCGGGGCGTTACAGATATTTCCGAACCTTCTTGCGTATGTGTGTTGAGTTGGCTGGTTCTCTTGTAGGTTGCGGCTCCCCTTCCCGAGGTGGACCCCCGTCGTTCCGACGTGGCGTGGCTCCGGAGCAAAGTTGAGGCCCCGGAGGCCGCGTTGGTTCGCTACCGTAGGGAGGCTCGTGACACTGATGCGGCTTTTAATTATTATCAGAATAAGTTTGAAGCCTTAAGTGAAGAGGCGAGCCGACTGAGGAGGGCGAGGGTGGATCGGGAACTCGGCGGTGCAAGCCTTGGACAGGCCATGTCGAGTGCCTCGGTGCAGAGGCCCTCTTCTGAGAGGTTACTTCGCGATGTCATTATGGAGAAGGAGATGGAGATACACCGTTACAAGACGATGCTGGGTGTCTTGCCATCTTCCTCCGTGGGTCGGCAAGCGGAGGGGGTTCCCTCTACGCTGCTCCTGTTGCAGCGTATGCGACCGGATGACGCCCAGAGCTCCGTGGCTGAGGTGTCGACCGTGGCTGAGTCTAAGGACCATCATAACGAGGAGAGGGCTCCTAGTCGCTCGGTCGGAGTAATCCCGCCCTTCATCGGACCCGGGGGCCCTAAGATGGCGAGTTCCTCTAGTTTGAGATGAGTGTAGTGGTCCTGTAGCGGTCTTTGTTTGTTTTCTCAGAACAAAATAAAAGGGTATGAATAAAGAATTCTTTTCCTTCTTTGCTCCGGCTAGTAGTGTAGTGAATGATGGCGGAGGCGAGGTTCGGCTCCGCCGATCCGCGAGGGATCGAAGTGGGGCCTTAGGAAGAGTTCCTGGTCTGGATTCGGGTTGAACATATCGAGGCATTGGGGACGATACCGGAGTGAGGACTCAGGTGCCGATCCCATTGTCCGGCGTTAGGTCGGATCTGCCGAGGCGTTTGGAGTTTGACAACAAGAGATTTCTTTCGTATAAGATAGGGAGGGCCGCTAAGACGGCCCTTTACACATGAGGGCTTACACAAAAACATATTTACATTTAGCCAGGCTAGAACCAATGTTCGCCCCTCAAGGAGCTTCATTAGGTGCTTGGCGTCGACTGGGACCTCCTCCAGCTCGATGGCGGGTTTGGGAGCAGGGTCGTCCCTCTCAGGTTCGAGTTCGACGGCGTCGAGGGGGAACACACCTCCCCCGACGGTGGTCATGTAGCACGATCGCGCTGCTTCTTGGCTGCCTCGGACGATGCCGACTCCTTGCGGGGTGGGAAATTTAAGTTTCAGATGGTAAGCCGAAGGCACCGCTTGGAGGGAGCATAGTCCGGGTCGGCCGAGAATGGCATTGTAAGCCGCCTTGACGTTGACTACCATGAAGTCCACGGACTCGGTCCTCTTGACAGGAGCCGATCCTGCGGTAACGTTGACGGTAACAATCCCTTCTATCACGACAGGGACGCCGGAGAACCCATGCAAGGTGTATCCGGCCGGCTTGAGTTTGCCTCTAGGTAACCTGAGATTCTCGAATGCTTCGAGAAAAAGAATATTAACCGAGCTGCCGTTGTCGACGAGGATTCGGCGAACTTCACAATTAGCCATGTGGAGACTAATGACGAGGGCATCGCAGTGGGGTAGGCGAACGCCTTCGAGGTCCTCTCCTGAGAAGGAGACCGGCATCGGTTGTAGCTTGGGCGAGGGGTTGTCTTGGACAGCATTCACCTCCCGGATGAAGGCTTTTCGGGAAGTATTTGATTCTCCTCCCATTGGCCCTCCGTGGACACAGTGCAAGATGAATGGCGTATCTGCGGCTCCCTCGGACTCGGAATCCCGACCCTGGATGCGGTTCGGAGTTGGGTTCAGAGGCGAGAGCCTCCGGTTCTTAGCATCTCGCCGATCCCGTGGGCCTTCTCGGGTAAATTCTCGGAGGTACCCTCTTGAGATGAGTTCCTCAATTTCGTCTTTCAGGGTCCGGCATTGGTCGGTTTCGTGCCCGTGATCTCTGTGGAAGCGGCAGTAGAAGCGCTGATCTCGATTCTTGTTGTTATTAGATCGGGGAGGTAGTCGGACAATGCCTTTGTCTTCGATTTCTAAGAGGATGGCGGATACTTTATGCGTCAAGGGAGTGTACCTCTCGAAGCGGGGGACCGGCGGGACCTTCTTCATGGCCCCCGCGTCCCTCGGAGCTTTCTTTGATGGTTCGACTTCTTCGACCTTCCGCTTTCCCTTCCCGGTGGCCTCCCTGGTATCTTCGGGGTTAAGGGCCTCTTCCGCCCTAATGTATTTCTTGACCCTGTTGAGGAGTTCGGGAAAGTCGACGGGGGGTTTCTTCGCCAGAGAAGCCTTCAGCTGTCCATGACAGACGTTGTGCCGAAATGCCGCAGAGGCGATGCCAGGATCAAGGTAGGAGACCGACCTTGCCTCTGCGGTAAACCTCTGGACGAACACTCTGAGTGACTCCCCCTCTATTTGTCTGAGCCCAAGTAAAGAGGCGCTGGTCCTTTCGGCCTTCCGGCTGGTGACAAAGTGGGCAAGAAAATTGCCCTCTAGTTGGTCGAAGGAGTAAATGGAGCCGGGGGTGAGCTTCGAGAACCATTCACGAGCCGGACCCCGAAGGGTGGCAGGGAAGGCTGGGCACAGCAGGGGATCCGAGGCGCTGTGAATCATCATGAGGGTTTTGAAACCCTCCATGTGATCAACAGGATCTCCCTCGCCGTCGTAGGTTTCGAATTGAGATGGTCGGAAATTCCTGGGTATTTTCACTTGGAGGATGGGGAGCGGAGAAGGGAGGACGGACAGGTCTGTACCCCTGAGCCGCTCTTTGGCCGCCGTCTCCTATGTGATCGAGGTGATCCTCCATTTCTTGGAGGCGCCTTAGGAGTATGCCATCGTCCTTTGGTTGGATTGTTGACGGGCGGGACATGCTGGCCTCGGCGTCCGACCCGGTTTGGGAATGGAGGGTTTCCTCCCTGGGGGCCCGTCGGAGAGCCCCAAGAATTTCTCTTCGGAAGTCCTGGAACTCCTTGTGAGTGACGGGGGCTCCCTCGACCCTGTTCGGTCGGTCTGAAGGTTGCCTTCCGACGCGACTGAGCGCTGGCCTCCGTCCCTCGGGCGGCGGTCTTGGATGGTTCGGGGCCGGGTTGGAAGCGGCCCTTCCCCTGCTGCAGGGTAATCTGCCGGTTGACGATTATCCCCCGTAGGTCGGGCTGGACTTGACGGGTGATGCTCCTTTGGGACCCCTGATGGGGAGCCCTGTGTTTT
Organism: Hemerocallis citrina; assembly: GCA_017893485.1. Classification (NCBI taxonomy): domain Eukaryota; kingdom Viridiplantae; phylum Streptophyta; class Magnoliopsida; order Asparagales; family Asphodelaceae; genus Hemerocallis; species Hemerocallis citrina. The sequence goes on from CM030359.1 coordinate 109,260,198, forward strand.
GAAATGCATGGTCCGGCGTTAGCAGTTGGTGGGGGCGAGTCCCATCGGTTGACGGAGGAAGCAGCCCCCTTGCCCTTGGAGGCCATGAGAGTTCGGCTGTCGAGGTACCTTGATGGTCGGGCTCGGGTCGGCTTCTGAAGCAGTGTTCCCACAGACGGCGCCAACCTGATGCGGTTTGTTTCTGGGAGACGTGTGGATGCACCAGGTGTGAGTTCGGACTCGATTTGTATTGAAGGAGAAAGCTGCTCGTCTGACGACCCCCTCGTCGGAGCGAGCCAAGAAGAGGAAGAGGGCTCCGAGGAAGGCAGGGTCGAGGACTTGTGGTTCGAGCCAGGTGCCTATTTTCCGCAATTTGATGATAGGTTCGGCCGTACAGCCGAAGCCTTTCCGTCAATATCCCGAGGACCTCTCTGACAAGGAGCTCTTCGGCGTGCAGCCCTCTTCGCCAAGTCGGAAGAGGGTGATGATGGACGCGATCCCGACCGTCTTGGAGGGCGGGGACTTGGAGGTTTTGCAGCTGGCGTACCACATAGGGGCCCGACTACGAATTGTTGTTGCCGAGCTCTACTCTGCGCCCCACCGATCCCCTTTCTGCTTGGTATTGCGTCTTCCCAGTGGACGCCTTCATCTCCGGACTGAGGCTGCCAGTCCACCCGTTTGTTCGGGATGTGCTGAACTGGGCCTCCTTGGCGCCGATGCAGTACGGGCCGCAATTTTTCTGCAGATATGGATTGTGGTGGGGTAAAAATGGCTTGGGGCCCAACCAGGGCCCAATACAACTCTCACTCAAAAATGATAAAAATAGCAATCTCGTTCGGCTTCGAGCCACTAAAGGGTCGGCGCCGAGCCTCAAGTGCACCCCCACAGAACTGGTCTCCTCGTATCCGACGAGCCTCAATGGTCCTCGGCCTCCGATCCGTGACAGCCCCACGGGCCGTCCCCCCATCCTGGCGAAGCATGAGGATGACCTGGCACAGCCTAGGCCCTCCGATTCTCCCAGAGGCACAGGAGACCCATGATCAGCCATGTCAGCTCCAAATACCACCCAGGGTTTTGCCACGTCAGCCCTATACCACTCCTGGTATTGCCACGTCTGCCCTAAACCCCCTGGGCCTTCTGCCACGTCAGGCTTATGGGCTTTCGGATTCAGACCCGGCCCCCAAGCGGATCCAAACCCGGTTGGAATTCTCTATAAATACTAGACCCTCACCCCCCTTTTGAGGTAACCAATCTTTTGCCACTTAAATTCACCTAGTTATTGCTACTCTCTCACAGAGACTGACTAGATCGTCGGAGGGTCCGCCACCGGGATAAACCCCGGTGTTCCAGGACCGTCTACAGGTACACAAGACCTCGGATCCGAACCCTCTGATCTGAGCCCAGACATCCACCTCATTCCGAGCCCGTCACAGGTTCCGTCCGGTCAGCCGAGGGTCGTCAGACGAGCAGCTTTCTCCTTCAATACAAATCGAGTCCGAACTCACACCTGGTGCATCCACACGTCTCCCAGAAACAAACCGCATCAATGACCTAGGATATTTGTTTTATTCAGATCATGACTAATTGAGATTAATATATTTTATTTTAAGTATTCTTGTTGGTATTTGGTTTATATGTGCATGTGGTTGACTTTTCTGGGTTCCGACTCTGATTATATTGTGATATGTTGTAAAAATTCTTGAACAGCTTATGGATGATGAAAATAATTCGCTAGGCTTTTGTCGCGTATCCGTATTCCGTATTCTTTTTGGGAAGCGGGGCGTGACATTTTGAGACGAGTTGCCTGCTGGAGTTGGTGAGCAAACCTTCTAGGCTTTGCTTGGGAAAGCTTGCTTCAGTTATCTTGTATTTGAGTTTATTTAATTTTGTTGCTACATAAAACTTGTAATGGGCTTGTAGTCCCGATGTTTTTTTTTTATCCAGATCTTGAATTTATTTGGGATATTTATATTATTTCAAATGTTTTCTGTTGATTAATAAATTATTCATGCACGTATGTTCGAATATATTTTGCTACATTTCTTGTTATGATGCTGAGTTGATCCTACACCTTATAAATGATGAAAATCATTCGCTGGCCTTTGTCATGCACTCATATTCCGTATTCCTTTTGGGAAGCAGGGCGTGACAATATTGATGATGAAGATCTATTACAAGATTCAAAAAGGGGCGAAGAATACAATATGAATAAATACTCAAAAAGAAAAAAAAATACATCCAAAAATACAGAAAATGGAAAACAGGGGTTATAGTCTATTGAGAGCCTGGCAGAAAGATATATGCAAGAGATTGTGAGATTGCTTGGTGTTCATGTCAGTAATATATCAGACAGATACTAGACTCAGATCTCAATTTTGGGAGAGTCTTCAGACCAATCTTGGGAGTAAGCTGAAGTTCAGTACAGCATTCCATCCACAGACAGATGGTCAATCAGAGAGGACTATTCAGACCTTGGAGGATATGTTGAGGTCCTGTGTACTTTAGTTTGGAGGATCTTGGGAAGATCATCTACACTTGGTAGAGTTTTCAAACAATAATAGCTACCACGCTAGTCTTCAGGCAGCTCCGTATGAAGTCTTATATGGTTGGAAGTGTAGATCACCAGTGTGCTGGGATGACATTGGTGAGAGAAAGCTTTTGGGGCCAGAATTGATCACGAGAACTGTTGATACTGTGGCCTAGATCAGGAAGCATTTGCAAGCCGCACAGGACAGGCAGTGGAAATGGGCAGACATGCACAGGAGACCGTTAGAGTTCGAAGTGGGTGATCATGTATTCCTCAAGGTGTCTCCATGGAAAGGTGTGATTCGTTTTGGTGGTGGGGGCTAGTTGAGCCCTAGGTTCATTGGTCTGTTCGATGTGGTGGAGCGAGTAGGCAAGGTGGCCTATAGACTCGCGTTGTCGCCAGTTCTTTCTGGAGTGCATGACATCTTCCATGTTTCTTAGCTCAGGAAGTATGTTTGGGATGATAGTCATGTTATTGACTATTTGGAGTTATCGGTTCGACCAGATTTATCTTGTGGGATTCATCCAGTGTCGATTGTGGACCGGTGGGAGAAGATTTCGAATAATAAGATTATTTAGTTGGTTCGTGTTGCTTGGAATCCTCACTTGCCTGGTGAGTCGATGTGGGAGCTTGAAAGTGTGATTCAGAAGAGATTTTCCTATCTTTTTTAGTAGTTCTTGTTCTTTTCCTTCTTCGGGGTTACCCTACAACCACTTGCTTAAATTTCAAGGACAAAATTTTATTGTAAGTTAGGTAGGATTGAAACTACCATTCCCTCTATTTTTCATTTTTTCCATTTTGTAATATTTTATTTGTAATTGAATAAAATACTCTATTTTGCTTCTTGATTATTTTTAATCTTGTTCATGAAATTCTTCGTTCTCGTTGATTGAGCTGTTCTTATCGATTCCATTTTCTTCTATTTAATTGTGGGTATTTTTATTTGAACCCTATTGATTTGGATCTATCTCTTATTGAACCCTAAAACCCAATTTCAATTATTTTTGACCCAAATCCTCTATTATTGGACACTAATTCACCAACCCAGTAACCTAATTGTACCCTATAAATACAATTTTACTGCAAATCCTAAAAATTGCACGCAATTGGAACTCTAGCCACTTATTCTCTCGCGTCTCTCTTCTCTCCCCTGTTTCTCTCTCGCTGACCCATCGAATCCCGCCCAAAAAAAATCCCCTATAGCACTATCCCGGTCATCTTCTCCGGCGCCCCTCCGGCGACCATACCCCGTCGCCACCCTACTCCCGTCGACGCCCAACACAGTCGCCACCATAGCCAGCCAAAACCCCCATCCTCCTCATCCACTCTCGATGCCCAGTAACCCATCAACGAACCCCAAATCGCCGACCCACCTTGTCGACGTCGCCCAGACGCTGTCTGCCCTCGCCACCATAGCGTCGACGTTGGCCAGTGATGTCGTTGTTGCCCCTTTCCCCTCTTGCTGTTGTTGCTAGTCGCTGTTCTTGTTGTTGTGGCTTTGGTTCTTTTTTACACGTGGTTCGCACGTGTTATATTGTGTGTTCGTGGGATCGTGTTGTTGCGAATTTGCGTTCATTGCTCCGGGATCCTTATCCCATTATGTTTGGTATTCGTTTTCACCGTCTACATGCAAGTCACCATCCTCTTGATTTGTTAATTATATCAAATTTAAGTAGATTTCATGCAAGTAGATTTCTTGTTTATCGTACCATACATTGTTCATCTCTTTCGTTGGATCTATTGAGGATTTACACGAGCTAACCCAAATATTCTTGACATTGTGCCACTTTTGACTCCAAAGATTGGATCCTTGATGCATTCATGTAGAATTGATAATAGGGTTAACCGTATAATCATGACACAATTAATTATTATAGAAACAACTACTAGGTTGTATGTTAGGTTGATTGTTTGTTGTTTGATCGATGATGATTTAGTGTATGCATATGGTTTTATTCTTATTCATCTTGTTATTGCACCCATTATGTTGATTACACAATTTATTGACTAAAGAATCGACACCCATCATATTTAAATTAATTTATTTTGTAGAGAACTACACAAAACTTATATATTGTTTACTGACCTGTATGTTGACTGCTATTTTTGAACCAGTAAACAATCTTAAAATAAATTACTTTCTGGATAGGAATTGTATCCTTACCTTTCTAGTTTTCGGAACATCTTGAATTTTTGAATTCCGAATTGTGTAGCAAAAGTTATGCCCGTTTTACTACAGCTGTGGTTTTACTTTCAGATTTTCAGATTCTTGTATCTTGCATGCTTAAACAGTAAAAAGACTGATCAAATGTTAAAATTTTGTTATGATAATTTTCAGATTGTTAGTAATCATGTTTAGAAGTTCAGAAAATATTTTTAATGAATTTATTATTGAGTTTTTGCTAATTCTAAAAATAAAATAACATGATGTCGAAATTCTGCCTGAACATGAAATGTGTAAAGAAAAATGTGTTTGACCTAACTACTATTGTAGGATTTTGAACGTTAAATATGCGTTGGAACCGTGTGGAAGTTTAGTTTCTAAAATTTCTGACGGATTAAGTTTTCGACTTCTAAAACAGCAGAAAACTGGCTTTTTGTACAGACCACTCTTGCTGTCCAGAACTTTATATTTCAGATTTTAATAGATTGATTATTCCTATATCATAATATTGCATGAATTAATGTATGTATACTGCATTTCATGAACCCAATGAGTTATTGTCATCATTCTAATAGTCCTATCCTATGTTATCAACCTACTATTTCCCTTTTGATACTATCGTTCACTGAAATGTCCATTGATTGCATATTGTATTGTTGCATTGATAAAATAATTAATAATCCGGAGTTTAAAAGGGTTATTTGAGTAGTGATCAAAATAGAGATTGTACTTGGAGGAGGGGCCCGTGTTTTCCTAATTACCGTTCCGGCTACCGTTTTATTGTGTGATTGTGGTTAAGACGGTAACCTAATCTATCGTGTACCGTATCGTTACCGATGATCGTATCGTACACCAAAAGATGAATAGTGTTTACGGTTGCCAAGTACATGATCTACTGAGTACACCACTTAAGTCTAAACGAAATTGATTGTATGCATTGAACTTGTAGAATGGAATGCAGTAGTACATGCATTAGTTAGAATTAAAATGATTAATAGACTTAAGAATTGACACATCACCGACATTACATATTGTTCCTTATTATTTCTATTGATATCGAATATTGGCTAAGTATTACCGTTACCGTTATTGATCATTGATTACCATCACCGAATATTGCATCATTGTTTATAGCCATTGTACCGATTATCACGATTTTGATTATTGTTCTTGTCTCGTGTTATTGATTCCTGTTGATCCATTGATTTATTGTTATACCGTTATTCCATTGTTCTCTGCTTTCTCTACTTGCTGTCCATAACTTGCTCTAAGGACCATTTTTCTTTTCTTTTTGGATAAAGTGTACACAGGTAATGAAGGAGAATCGCCTGCTGGGATTGGAGAACAGACATTCTAAAGACTTAATGCTTTCTAATTGCATATCGCTTTAATGAACTATTGTATTGAGATTTTTTGCTATTGTGTTTGAGATTTATTATTGTATTGGGCTTATGTACCGGATTTTATTATTGTTCCAGATGTTGGATGATTATTGTATTTGGATATTTTTATTGCTTCATTCCAAATATTATTGTTCATGAGATTATTATTGCCTGCGCATTTGTTCTGTATTGATTATATTGTTGAGTTGATCGGATAAACAGTTTATGGGTGACGTTAGTCATTCGCTGGGTCAATGCCATGTACTCGTATTCCGTATTTTTGGGAAGCGGTATGTGACAGTCATCCATCATCCGATCCATCAAATCAAACCACACATCAGCCTCACAGTAGGATCAGATCAGTGGCCGAAATCTGAGTTTACTTTTAACCAAAAGAACTCACTATCTGTTGCTCCCACACCAAAAAAACAAACAACATCATTAGTTTTGTCTTTACAAATTAATTTTCTTCTTTAGAAGTCCTTAAAGGCTTCAAACTCAAAAGAGATAGTTAGTAAGCTTAATAAAAAGTTTGTTTATTGCTAAAATGAATTTTTAGTATTTTTTTCATCTTCGGGTAGACAAACTTTTCAGAAAGTGCTACTACTTTGAAGTTATATATAAACAATATTTTCTTGTCAAAGCTTTTCAGTGAACAATTTATGTTCACACTAATCTTTACTATTTTAAAAGCATGAATGATGTTTTTGTTTAGTTCAAAGAGAATCCCAACATTTTATTTGTTTGATTTATCTAATTGATTAATAGTGAAAATTTAATGACTTAAAGTAACATATGTTGCATTGTGTATTTATAATCTTAAAATAAAACAAATCAATAGATAATATATAATTTTAAATAGTAATTATGTTTTTATTTATTTTGCTAAATAGCTAAATTTTTATTTAAATCATAATAACATGTTTTATTAACAAGAAGAGTAGATTAAGTTGTTCTCTATCTATAGTTATCTCTTCTACACATGCTCACTTTGGAATAGAACTGCAAGTATCTAAACTATTTTTTAAGGAGTAATGTCACATCCACTATCAATTCCACTACATTTCTCTTATCTTAGGTGCCACACTCCAATAAAACTGGTAGAGGATGAAGCATTACTTTTTTTTAAGGAAAAGTATCTAAACTTTGTCAGTAAAGCAGAAACTAAATGGTATGTTGTTGAGTTGTTACTCTAATCCGATATCTGGACCAGACCCAGACCTGATTCAGATCCTACCTTGGACCGGAACCGACCCGATCTATACGAATTTGGGTCCTAAAATAAAACTTGTTGCAGCTTCGAATCCGGGTCCGCTTAAAATGGACCAGACCCCGAACCCGGATCCATTAAGAATATCCAAAAAATATGAAATTTGAGTAATAAGATTATAGACATATACATGTAAACAATAATTGTTAAAGATAGATGTGTATATGTAATATTTATTTATATACTTGAGCGTAAAAGTGTGAATATCTTAAGTAGGAACCAATCCGACTAGTAAGGTTATTTTAAATGGGAACCGAACCCGGACTCTAACCTGAACCCAGATCTAGACATGATTCTCATGGGTCTGATCGGGATCCAATTTTTGGATCCGTAGGATATTGAATCCGGATCCGAATCGATATTATCCAATACCATGCGTAGTATGTAGGTATCAAACCTTTGTTTTTTTTTACCGTGATCTCTAAACTTAAAAAAATGTGAAATTTTCAAACATGAAAGACGAAACACTTTGACTTTGTTTTGGATAAGGCAAATATATGTTAAATGTGGTCAAGGGTATGACGAAGCAGCAGTCGTAAGGTCGCATCTCTCCCCGCTTGTACAACTTGAAAAGACAAAGAAAAGAATAAAAAATAAATTAGTGGAGGGTCAGTTTGCAATAAAATAATTAAAATGGATGAATTAGTATAATTAAATCCCCGGGTGTTGCCCAAGCGTCACTATCAGAGTTGAGCAGCCCATTCAATTCTTAGAGTTGTCAAGAAAATTAGGAACGTGCTCAAATTGATCAGGTCCGTGATTCGCGCACCTAGTGAAGAAAAATGCGGTTGATTAATCCACAAGATCTATAGTTTTAGATTTTAGCCCCACATAGAACGGAACGGAACGAAGAGGAGGAAACTTCATTCTTGTTTCCCCCAATTTTTATCCTTTCCCGTTCTGTTGAGTCACAGTTAATTAGTTCTTCATTTGTAGTGCAAGTTATCTAAGTCGGTCCAAGTTGGCATACTAGTTATTAGATGGTCAACTTGTTTGGTTGGTTGGTTGGTTAATTAAATTCTAGAATTAGTTCCAACTGCATATAGACTGAGTGTGATAGATTTCGTATAAAGATTAATGAAATTCAAATGCAAAGTAGCAGGTGTAACCTTAATTTTTACTAGTATTTTTTTACATGAGATGCACGTTTTGATAAAGGTTGGAGTTGAACGTATGATACACGTAAGTTGGTAGTATTTATTACGTGTGGTGAATTTTCTTTCAATAAAAAAATTGGAGTTGAATGAGCAACACTAATTAAATAAAAATTGAACGTAAAACTTTAATTTGCATGTGGAGTTCATGTGTGGGAAAATAGCTTTGGAGTTGCACGTACGTTGCACGGATTGATATTTTTTTAGTCGCTACAGTGTTGCTACAATATTTTTAGAATATGCTGCAGTGCAGCCTTAGTTGCTACAGTATTATTAAAGTACTACGTGTTGTGCCTGTATTTGTATAATGACAAAGTAACAGAACACTGTTCATGCCAACTCTCCCATTATATATGTTAGATAATACGTACAAATAAAAAAAATACAAAATGCTACACATACATGATTTTTTTACACTAAACATCTTCTAATATTATAATGGGAGAAGGCCTTAGTGTCATTTGTCATTCTGTCATTCTACCAACATGTGCAACGCACGTACATAACTAATATGAAGGAGGTTTCCAATTCGAATCCTCCCTTTTATTTTTATTTTTTGAAATTATTAAAACGTTCATCGCATGTGTAAATTACTAGTATATTAAAAATTCAGTGAGACCCACATCTGAAAACTTTTTATCTTTAAACAATTATTTAAAAATTAGTAAAAAATAGATTCCAATATATTTATAATATATGTCGGGGATAAAAAACCGTGTTTGTGTAGTCAATCCCTACAAAAATAGAGTTTGCTGAGCTTCTGAATTGTGCTATTGTAACGCCCCGATTTCCGATAACTAGAAAACCGTGACATAAGCCAGAATCTTTCCTTCAATTAGCCACAATACATAGAAAAATAGGAAAATTTAAAACTTTTTATTCAACAAAAATGTATTACAAGTCCGAATGTTATAAAACTGTAATACATTACAACAGTGTTACAATAATAACTTTACAATTCCAAGTGTTACAACTTTTAATAATTGACATCAGAGCACAATGAATAAAGAACAATACTTGGTATTCCACTTGGATGCTTTCCAACAAATAAATAATTTACAACATATTTACAGCGGAAAACTTTAATGAAATCGACTCCTTGCTCTCTTGCCTTGAATCCTCCTGAATCCTGTACCTGTACATGTACCTGTACCTGTACCTGTAGTTCTGCAATCCAGTACCTATTGAAGTGGGGACGTCAGTATTCACTGACGCTTTAAGGCTGATAACTAGCAGCAAATCTCAACTATAGCAAACAAATTGATGAAAAGAGAAACGTGCATATATATTTGATGTGTCAGTGTATATTATGACTTAGACTCTAATGCAAGTTTACTAATGCAAGGATGCTTTTATTCTAATGCAAGCAAGTCTCCGGAATAGTACGCATCCCATACTATATACGCCCCATATCAAGCAGTTTCTCCATATATAGGGATTTCAACCCACGCCATGAATTCTACTTTGTACCCATCCGGTTCCTGACATAATACTACTTGACTGGAGAAGTTGCAGGTAAGGTCTAGTTCCGTTACTGCAGTCAATAGTAGTGTCCTTGTTTGCCACTATTGCCCGGTCGCACCGGACCCCACTCAAAAACCAACACGAACTACAAGATAGTTGTCAACCTTCTTCCGTGCCCTCAACTAGTCATGAGAAGGCATAGAACCTGACGGTATCGTAGGGTCTATTTCCCTAGGAAACCTTCTCGTTCTTATTATGGCACATGCAGGAATTAACAGGCAAGATATGGAACCCGTACTTCCAACTAATCATGAAAAAGCACCGTCCATATTCCATTGACAATGAGATACATCCCAATAACACCACCTAGTGTCAGCCTACAGGAGAGGTGGATTATAGGGTATCACCCCTAACACCAACTCTCACCCTTTGGTAATTTATAGATAAAAATAGTTAAGTAACTGTTACTACCCTAACGATGTCACTAACCCTAACCAAACAAGCGAGACATGCCACTGTGCTTCCAACTAGACATTGAAAAATACCGTACGTGTCCCTCTTCTAACCAACAAGCAATACATGTCACTGTGCTTCCAACTTGACATGAAAAAGCATCGTACGTGTCGCTCTTCTAACCAAATAAGCGAGACATACACTGTGCTTCCAACTTGACATGAAAAAGCACCGTATGTGTCCCTCTTCTAACCAAACAAGCGAAACATATACTGTGCTTCCAACTTGACATGAAAAAGTACCGTATGTGTTCTTCTTCTAACCAACCAAACGAGACATGTACTGTGCTTCCAACTTGACATGAAAAAGTACCGTACGTGTCCCTCTTCTAACCAAACAAGCGAGACATACACCTGTGCTTCCAACTTGTCATGAAAAAGCACAGTACGTATCCCACTTCTAGAGAGTGTAACAATTTTTCGACACAATTAACCAAGTCTTAATCTAGACTTCTCAAGATCTCCTCGAATCCACTCACAGCCTACCTATTCAAGACAATACCTACATACAAGCCCAATGAGCTTCGTACGAGACAATAACATGCATACGTGCCAAATAAGCTACGTATGAGACTAACAGCTATACTGGTCCAGTCGAGCCATGTATGAGACAACAACCTACAAATGAAAACAACCATACAGGTAATCAACCTAGAAGCAACCAAATGTGCTTACTAGAAAAACTTGATCTTCTATAATTAGAAACAATAGAAGAATCTACAAATAATCTAAAATAGGTATTCTACCAATGAGAAGCCCAAATGCGACATAAAAAGCCTTCCGACAGCCTTGAAACAACCCGTGCTACGCTTATCGGATTATAACAGAAATATACTTTTAAGGAAGGTAAGAATATCTACCACAACTCTCTAGTGGAACACTATTTCAGGTTCTGTAAGGAATCCAAAATCCGGTCCATCGAACACATGCAAACAGTTTACCCAAACTGCAGATTTTCAACAAAAAGTTGAAACTTTGCAAGCTGGAAACTTTTGCTCTACTCATCGGAATCTAACAAAACTGGGCAATTTGAAAGGGTGGGAACATCTACTACAACTTCCTAGTTGACCACTTTCTCAGATTCTGTAAGGAACTCCGAGTTCCTACCCATCGAACACATGGAAAAGCTAACAAAACAGCAAACCTGACAAAAACGGCTGAAACTTTGAAAGACTATAACTTTTGTTCTACTTATCGGAATTTAATCCAAGAGGGCAATTCGAAAATGTGAGAACGTCTACTACAACTTCCTAGTTGGTCAGCTCCTCAGATTTAGCGAGTAAGACACTCAAAAACTAGAAGGAATGCAGACAAATACAATTCCAACCCACCAAATACACAGTCAAGCTGAAAACTTTCAAAGACTATAACTTCTACTCCGTTTGTCGGAATTTAACCCGACAGGTCAATTCGGAAAGTGGAGAGTTCCTACTGCACCTCCCTAGTTGGCCCTGAATCTCAGATTCTACACGTAAGACACTCTAAAATATCAAAGAAGTCAAATAGTAAGTACACTCAGCTCTAAGCTGGTTGCTGCATCTTCCAAATACCATAGCTCTTATTCCGTTTATCAGAATCTAGCCCGAAAGGCCAATTCGAAAAGAGGAAGATGTCTAGTACAACTCTCTAATTGGCCCGAACATCAGATCCTACCAGTAAAACACTCTAAAACATCAAAGAAACAAAACAGCACGAACCCAGTCAAGACAGCCAGTTGTTGTACTTTGCAAATGGCATAACTCCTACTCTACTTATCAGAATTTAATCCGAGAGGTCAATTCGGAAAGGGGAGAGTCTCTACTACAACTCCCTAGTTGGCCCGAACTTCAGATTCAACCAGTAAAACACTCTAAAACTACGGAGAAGTGAAACTGTAAGCATTCAGTCAGACAGCTAGTTGTTGTATTTTCCCAAGACCATAATTCCTACTCTGCTTATCAAAATTTAACCCGAGAGGTCAATTCGGAAAGGGGAGAATGTCTAATACAACTCCCTAGTTGGTCCGAACCTCAGATTCAACCCTTAAGACACTCAAAAGTATCAAGCAACCAAAACAGCAATGTTCATCCAAATAGCTAGTTGCTGTTTTTGTAACTGTCATAACTTTTGCATCTCGTACCGAAATTCAACCCAAAAGGTCAAATCGGAAAGGGGAGGACGTCTACTACAACTTCCTAGTTGTCCTGAACTTCAAATTTCGCAAGGAAATCTATGTTCTAGCCCCTTGAAACCACTGCGACACTAACCTAAAACAATGGGTTCACTATTTTGTGTGAAACCCTCGCTGTTTTGGGGAAACGGTTCATTTCACCAATCTAACCAACTCAGAAAAATCCCTAAAAATTACAGCATACCAATAACACCTAGGAGAATCTCCCACATAAATTTTGAGTCAAGATTCCTTAGTTTACATTGGTTATTAATTTGAACCCTACAATGCCAAAAGTTGAATCTTTATGGTTCTATCTAGTGTTCTACTACTTGAAACTTTGCATACTTTTTCTCTAGTCTACAAGCACATGAAATAAACTCAATACAACAACATACAACCAAAAATAACCCTAAAATAACTAGAAAAGACATGAGATGAGAAACCCCCACCTTTGAAGCATATAAGAAGAACTTGCTCTTCTCCTTGCTCCTTGTTCTTGCTCCTCAAGAACACCTTGAAGAAATTTAACCCATGAACCCCCCCCCCCCCCCCCCCTCTCTTTTTGATTCAATCTCTCTTTCTTTTCTTTCTTAATCTTTTTTTCTAAAAGGAACAAGTAGAAGAAGTAGTAGAAGAAATATGAGAAGAAGAATGAGATGAAATGAGATGAACACTTGAAGAATGGGATTTGCCCTAGGGTTTTTCTTTCCCTTTTGATCTATGGCCGGCCAAAGAGGGTTGGGGGGTTATAGGCCAAGGGGGTGTGGATATGTAACACCCCGAATTTTAAAATACAACTGAATTCGAAGTTCTACAGAATCTTTACACTTCTTTCGTACAATTTTACTAGGAAATAAAAACTTTTCTTTCATTAGAGTTACATTACACTTGTACATTGTCACAGCAGAAGTAATTTTACAATAATTTACATGAAACAACATTTAAATCAATCTTGCGCAGCATGTATACTTCAATTGTCAAGCATCTTTACCCTGCATATAAAACTATGGGCGCGTCAGTTCATTCAACTGACGAAATATTATATACGGCCATCCTCTCTATGCTGAAAACAGCATAACGATTCTCATTACTTAGCAAACCACAAATTTGTTCACAAAGAAAGCTAAAGAGACTATCCTATTGATGTCGTATTGTGAATGTGCACTTAATTCTTAATGCAATTATTTGTATTATATGACACTAATGCGCACTTGTTCAGAGTCTGTGCAGCCCATACTACATAGGTCTGAGGGCAAGCCCTTAACCGTTCTTCATCTTGTAGGGTTCAATCCCTCGTCATGACTTAATCTACTACTGTAACTACGGTAAGTATCCTATATGTTTTCTGACCTACGAACTCATGTCTAGGTGCCTTGGAGGGAATCCCAACGCACTGTCACAAGACTCATCATGCAGGCATCCTGTGGTAATTCAGCTCCTACCTATAAACATGACACCACCCGCAGTCGTCAAACACCCCACGAGCGTTGCCACCGGGATGGTACTGTAGAGCAGTATCCACGTCCTGTCATGACGCATCATGGGACATCCTGTGAATACTCTCACGCCGCCAATCCAATGCCCTCATACTCAATGTTTTTCTCTTACTTTCATCACATCTTCACTATGTATCTAATCCTTAGTTTAATTGAATCATGAATAAAATGAACCCTTAGAGTGTAGCACTCCCACTATACCGGTCTTAATCATTTAATTCACATGACCCAAACCTTGGTCTTCTCATTTCAAATATCATTTTCACATTTCCTTTATTACCGGTATAAGGCTTGGCTATACTCTAATTCTCAATTGCAACTCATAATTACAATGTCGAGCTTTTCATACTCATAAGATCTTTTCATGATTAATCACACTTCATGTTTCATAAACGTAGCATTCATGTATTCACATCTTTCATAACTCATCACAATCAACAATTCAATTTCACGTGCAAATTATGTGCAAGAATAAATTTCAACTAGTAGTAATCAATAATTCATGTATTCCACAAGTCTATTATTTTCATTTCCAAATCTTACTACAAGGACGAACTAGAAGTCCACATCAATCACACTTTCAAAAATTTCTCATTACTAATTCTTTTATAACTCAAAAATTTTATTTATTTTTCTTTTATTTAAATGGACAATTTAATTTCAAAAGGAAGTCCTTTCTTGTAAAAACCCCAATTTCTTAATCACACTTTATCAAAAGTTACATAAATTTTTCTTATAAAGTTCTAATAATTTTCAGAAAATTAAAACATAATTTTTCCAATTTTTATCTATTTTTAAAATTCAATTAATCCAAAATAATCCACAAAAAACATTTTTTTTAACCTCAAATCCCCCAACTGGATTCGAACCCACAACCAGCGGTGAAACAGACAACGCACAAGACCAACGCGCCAAAGCCGCCGAACGTTTTAACTATGGGTTATAATCCCTATGTATCCATTCTCGGCAATTTGGGTTTTTAATCAAAAAAAAAAAAAAAAACAAAAAAACAAAACCCCAGTGTCGAACCCGAGACCTCCCCCTTACTATAGCGATCGAAAGTACTGCCGATCAATTGGTCTAAGGGGACATATCGATTAGAAAATAATTAGATTGGGTTTTGATCTTGCTCTCTGTTCATAACTATAATTCAAAAATTCTCAAAACAAAAATTGTCTCTTTTCTCCTCTTTTGAAAATAAAAATTTCCAGAATAAAAGTACATTTAATTCTACCGTAACTAGTATTTTTAAGGGTATTTTTAACTCTTTAAAACATATATTTTTGCCTTAGTTTATACTTTATAATCATAATGTCGACATTCAAAAACTAAACATACTTCTTCAAATTTTAAAGATAGTTTCCCACAAAATCACTACAAAAATGTTTTCTTTCTCAAGATGTTTTTAGAACACAAATAAATCATCTTTCTTAACGAATAAAACTTCTATTTTACCAACTAATTTTACACATGATGCATTCAATCATTTGTTTGCAAAAATACATTCTTTTTATTTATTCTAATACTCATATGACACATATAACAATGGAGAATTCTACTACAACAATTAACAATCATCTCTTATTAATTTATTCCTTCAATTCATCTCTAATATATCTATCTACTTTAATACTTTAATCAACAAACATGGTTCTAACTTTTACTAGTTAAATTCACATAATTGCATTTAAAACATACTTAGCATGCATACTAACATTAGAAGCAATGAGAACATTCACTTTTACTCATAATTAATAAATCTAGTAATCAAATTATCATATATATATATATACTAGTTTATCAATTTTTCTCTAATTAGACAAGCATGGATTTCATTACAACTAGTTACTTTCTAAATAACAATTCAATTAATTTCTAACATGATTTCTACTTTAGAAGTCATGAGAAACACCCACCTCTTAGAAGAAAAAGCCAATTAAAAGCTCCTAGAGTCCCCTAAAATGCGAGAGAGTGCCTTCTCCTCCTAGATTGCGATGCAAAAGATCTCCTTCTCCTTGCTTCCTTGCCAAACTGAGAGCTCCTTGTGTGGGGAAATGATGGCCGACCTCCAATGGTGGAACACACACACACACACTCACACTCACTCTACTATATTTCTCCTATAAAACTTTCTTCTTTCAATGATTTCTTAGTGTAGAATACATGTAGATAGGGGGGTATTTATACTATTTCTAGGATAGATTGGAGGGCTAGGATTTATTAGATGGTTAAAGGATGGATGGCTAGGATGGAGGGAAAGTTGTAGCAACCACCCGCACTCAAATAAACTACCCAATGCACACACACACCCACTCCCCATGATCCCATGCATACTCGGCATACCAATGGTGTGCATTGCACACTACGTGCATGCACGTGCCCCCTAGTACCCCCTATTTGAAGTTTGTACAATTTTAATTAATCAAATTGTTCACATTTTGTGTCTACATGACAAGTGTGACCATTTAATTGATTAATTAAATTTGTGGGCTTCACAATTAGTGGGCTTAGGCTTGTGGACTAAAATAATAAAATAAAGAATTATTAAAGTGGGCTCAAATTTAGAAAATAGTGTTTAGGCTTTATAAAATAGGCTTTTAGAAAAAAATAAAGGAAGAAAATAATTGTGCATACTATAAAAATGAAATTATATATATAAAAATAAATAAATAAATATACACATGAAATTTGCACGTGCACAACACGTGAAAATGAATATTTTATTAAAATGAATGTTTAGGGTATTACAACACTCCTTCCTTAGAATAGTTTCGTCCCCGGAACTACAATTAAAGAGTGAGAAAACAAAACACAATAAGAAAATACACTCAAACAAAGAGCTCAGGATGATCCTTCATCATCCTTTCCTCAGATTCCCAAGTAGCATCTTCAACCAACTGGTTTCTCCCAGACTACCTTGACCATCGGTATCGTCTTATTCCTCAAGAATTTCTCCCGACGATCAATAATCTCAACTGGGAGCTCAATGTAACTCAGATCTAACTGCAAACCCTCTAGCACTTTGGGCAAATGAAGACTTGGATCCGGAATGTAACCTCTCAGCATAGACACGTGAAAGACATTGTGCACCTGAGATAACTCTTCTGGTAACTCAAGCTGGTAAGCAGTTTTTTCAATTCTTTTCAATATCTTATACTGGCCTATGAACCCCGGGGCTAACTTTCCACCCTTGCCGAATTGGATCACGCCTTTGCTGGGCGATACCTTCAGAAAGACAAAGTTACCAACCTCAAACTCAATGTCTCTCCTCTGGTTGTCTGCATAGCTCTTCTGTCTACTCTGAGCATCCACCAACCTCTTCCTGATCAGATCAATCTTTTCAGATGTCTGCTGCATAATCTCAGGCCCAAACATCTCACGCTCATTAACTTCGAACCAACAGACAGGTGTCCTGCACTTCCTGCCATACAAAGCTTCGTACGGCGCCATCCCAATGCTAGTCTGAAAACTGTTGTTGTAGGCAAACTCCACCAAAGGTAAATGCCTTTCCTAACTGCCTCCAAAGTCTAGTACACAGCACCAAAGCATGTCCTCAAGAATACAGTTGACTCTCTCAGTCTGTCCATCGGTCTAGGGAAGAAAAGCAGTGCTGAAATCCGTCTTGGTACCCAAAGCTGTCTGAAGACGCCTCCAGAAATGCGAAGTAAACCGCGCATCTCGATCAGACACAATGGTTAATGGAACACCATGAAGCCTGACGATCTAGACAACATACGTCTTAGCCAACTTGTCCATCGAAGCAGTGAGTTTCATCGCCGAAAAGTGAGTGGACTTGGTTAGTCGATCGACTATGACCCAAATTGCATCATTGCCTTTAAGACTCTTAGGCATACCCATAATGAAATCCATACTGATGTTATCCCACTTCCATTCGGGAATAGGTAATGGTTGCAATAGACCTCCGGGTTTCTGACTCTCGGCTTTGACTTGCTGACAAATCTCACACCTCGACACAAATTCAGCCACATCCCGCTTCAAACCTGACCACCAAAAATGATGTTTAATGTTCTTATTTATCTTGGTACTCCCAGGATGTACTGACAAAACAGTAGCATGTGCCTCCTGAAGAATACTTTCTTTCAAGTCTGACTGATCCGGAACACACAACCTCTCACCAAACCACAACACTTCATTCCTGATTTGAAATCCGGGCAACTTGTCAGCACCAACCTGCTCCTTCATCTTCTGAATCTCTGCATCTTCCTTCTGACGTGCAATAATCCTTTCGTTCAGCATCGGTTGAAGCCTCAACTGAGCTAAAGATGATCCCAAGCCTTGCAGAATAACTTCAATACCAGCCCGATCTAACTCCTCTGCCAGCTGCCTTTGAGTTGTAATTAAACTCGCCAGACTGCTCTTGCAGCTAAGTGCATCAGTAACAACATTAGCCTTCCCAGGATGATACTTAATCTCCGGATGAATATCCTTAAGTACCTCCAGCCATCTCCTTTGCCTCAGGTTTAGATCCTTCTGCTGATAGATGTACTTCAAGCTTTTATGGTCTGTGTACATGTTCAGTTTCTCACCATACACAAAATGTCTCCATTGCTTTAAGGCGAAGATAATCGCAGCCAACTCTAGATCGTGAGTCAGATAATTCTTTTCATGCGGTCTTAGTTGCCTAAACCCATAAGCGATTACTTTTTCTTCTTGCATTAAGACACGACCAAGCCCACGATGTGAAACATCGCTGTAGACATCATACTCAATACCTGCTCTAGGCAAAGCCAAAATGGGTGCAGTAGTCAGCCTCTCTTTCAACTCCTGAAAGCTTGCCTCGCACTGTTCGATCTACTTGAAGTTCACATTCTTCTTGGTCAGACCAGTGAGCAGCACGGCTATCTGAGCGTAGCCCTGGATAAATCTGCTGTAATATCCAATTAGCCTAAGGAAACTCCTGATTTCCTTCACTGTAGTAGGTCTTGCCCAATCTCTCACTGCCTCTATCTTTTGAAGATCAGTTGCCACTCCCTCCTTAGAAAGGATGTGACATAAGAATGCCACTTCAGATTTCCAGAAATCGCACTTGGACAACTTGGCATACAACTCCTGTTCCTGCAGCTTCCTCAATACTGCTGCTAGATGCTCCGTGTGCTCCTCATCCGACTTGGAGTACATGAGAATATCTTTGATAAACACCACGACGAAAGAATCAATGAACGGCCTCAGAACTCTGTTCATTGTGTCCATGAAGATTGTAGGCGCATTCGTCACTCTAAACGGCATAACTAAGAATTTGTAATGCCCGTGTCGAGTTCTGAATGCAGTCTTATGCACGTCTTCAGCTTTCACTCGAACTTGATGATATCCTGATCGAAGATCTATTTTGGAGAAAATAGCTGCTCCTTATAGACGATCGAACAAGTCATCAATTCGTGGAATCGGATACTTATTCTGAACGGTGACCTTATTCAGCTCTCGGTAATCGATGCACATCCTCATCGAACCATCCTTCTTCTTTACCAAAATCACCGGCGCTCCCCAAGGTGACGCACTCGGTTGAATAAAACCTTTCTCCAACAGTTCATCAATCTGCCGTTTGATCTCATCCTTCTCCACAGGCGCCATCCTATATGGTGCTTTGGAAATAGGTGCACTCCCTGGCTGAATAGTGATGCTGAACTCTACATCACGATGCGGGGGTAACCTAGGCAAATCTTCCAAGAACATGATCGGATAATCCCGAACCACAGGAATCTGCTGCACCTCTGCAGGAATCCCTTTCTTCTGGCTGAAAGCAACAACCAAATCTGAACATCTCCTCTTCCCTTGGAAGATGACTTCAGGTCCACCTGGAGCCTTCACTGTCACTGTCTTGGTCTTGCACTTGATGTTTGCACTATACACCGACATCCAATCAATGCCAATGATAACATCGACTCCCAAAACAATCATCTCGATCAGATCGATCCGAAAATTCTATCTCCAATCACGATCTCGCAGTCAGCATAGTACTGATCAGTGGTTAGAGTCTCCCCTGACAGAATAGCTACTGCTAAAACCTTGCCTGGAAATATCTTCGGTTTGACTCCCAAAACTTTTGCAAATTTAGGTGATACAAAAGTATGAGAGGACCCAGTATCGAACAAAACAACATCTTTCTTTCCATTCAAAATAAGTTCTCCTGTTACATAACACACACTCGTCATATAACAGTTCACTAATTAACGGGAAAAAGAGACAACAGAAAACACTTCTAAACATCCTCCCTCGTACCAGTGATGACGTGATCCACCTCATCAGCATCAGCTTCAGTCAAGACAAATACTCGCCCTTGTTGGTACGGTTTCTTCCCGGTCTGCTGAGTTAGCCCATTACGGATGACATCCTGTAGTTTGGGGCAATGCGACTTGTAGTGGTCTGTCTCTTCACAGTTGAAATAAGTCACTGGTGGTCTCGTCCAAGTATTCCCGGGTCTTCCTGCCAGTAGAACAGCGTTCGCACCCGTAGGCTTGAACCTTTGAGCCAGGTGGTTGTTCCCTGAAATTGCCAGCAACTATGGGCCTCTTCCCCGCATTCCAATTGTTCCTCCGATTCTGAATAGCGTGGAACTGCTCCATGTCTGCCTCCGTGGTTGCCGCTCGTTTGACCAGCTTGTCAAACCTCCTGATACCGAGGGGTATCATCCTAGATCTCAAACTTGACCCCAACCCATGCTTGAACTTGTGAGCCTTCTTCGCCTCATCTATCACCAATTCGGGAGCATACCTTGAGAGCTGAGTGAATCTTGTCTCATACTCCCTAACTGACATGCCGCCCTACTGCAGCGACAGAAACTCCATGGCCGTCTTCTCCTAGACGTCTGAGGGAAAATAATGACTACAGAATTCCTCCAAAAACTCCTCCCAGCCAAGAACCAAGTCTCCCACCATCCGCTTCATCGACTGCACCATACAGCCGCATCCTTCTCGAACTGCAGAGTCGCCAACTTCACCTTGCTGCCTTCCAGAGTCTCCAGGACTTCGAAGATAGTCTCTACCTGTCGGATCCAATTGTCAGCCGTGTCAGGGTCTGATTTCCCTTCAAACATCGGTGGTTTCATCTGTTTAAATGATTCCACGAGTTTGATTGCTTCAGGTACTGAATTCGCAGGCACCTTTCCCTAAGTCTGATTCATAGCAACGACATTGAGTGTCTGATAGACCCTGCTAGCTCCGTTTCCAAGTCCAGACCTTCACCATTTTGAACTCGTCTTCCAGCCATATTCTGATATAAAAGATCCATTAAATTCGAAGTATAAAACATCAACATTTCCATTTCATTGAATTTCAAACATTATACATTCGAATTTAAAACATTTCTGACATCAAAATGAAAGCAGTAAATGATACAATGGTCTAACTCCTACGGTTCCTCTTGGCTTCACGAAGCTCTCCCCGTAGTTGCTCCACTTCCTCCTTCAGTACATCGGTCATGTTTTTCCTTTTTTCGAGTTCCCAAACACGATGACTGAGAACTGCAAAATCATCCTTGCGCTTCGCCAATTGAGCCTCTAGTAGTTCGCCTCTCTCCCATAGAGTCACTACCTGCCTCTGAAGAGACACAATGAGATTACCTGGAACTGGTTCCTCTTCGTCAGAAGAATCATCAGATGAATCCGGATGTGGAGTGATCTCTCGGAACTCAGGCCATTCCTCTTCCACTTCTTCGGGATCTTCCTCGTCTGAATTAGCTTGCCCTGGGTAGTAACCTTCCTCAATGATGTACCATTTGTCATCTCCAGCTGGGTCGAAGTGCTCCGCCATCTTAAAGATAGAGAGGAAGAAGCATAAATCATAGAACAACACAAATGTAAGTGACTTACATTTAAATCTCTAGACTGCACACACACTCTAATATCCACTTCTAGGGTGTCGTTCCTTATAAATTTGTACTACTTAGAAGCATGTTCTGATACCACTCTGTAACACCCCGAATTCCAAAATATAACTGAATTCGAAGTTCCACAGGATCTTTACACTTCTTTCGTACAAATTTACAAGAAAATCAAAACTTTTCTTTCATCAGAGTTACATTACACTTGTACATTGTCACAGCGGAAGCAATTTTACAATAATTTATATGAAACAACATTTAAATCAATCTTGCACAGCATGTATACTTCAATTGTCAAGCATCTTTACCCTGCATATAAAACTGTGGGCGCGTCAGTTCATTCAACTGACGAAATATTATACACGGTCATCCTCTCTATGCCGAAAACTGTATAACAATTCTCATTACTTAGCAAACCACAAACTTGTTCACAAAAAAGCTAAAGGGATAATCCTATTGATGTCGTGTTGTGAATGTGCACTTAGTCCTTAATCCAATTATTTGTATTATATGACACTAATGCGCACTTGTTCAGAATCTATGCAGCCCAAACTACATAGGTCTGAGGGCAAGCCCTTAACCGTTCTTCATCTTGTAGGGTTCAATCCCTCGTCATGACTTAATCTACTAGTGTAACTATGGTAAGTATCCTATATGTTTTCTGACCTACGAACTCATGTCTAGGCACCCTGGAGGGAATCTCAATGCACTGTCACATGACTCATCATGCAGGCATCCTGTGGTAATTCAACTCCTACCATAGACATGACACCACCCGCAGTCGTCAAACACCCCATGAGCATCGCCATCGGGACGGTACTCTAGAGCAGTATCCACGTCCTATCATGACGCATTATAGGACATCATGTGAATACTCTCACGCCGCCAATCCAATGGCCCTCATACTCAATATTTTTCATTTACTTTCATCACATTTTCACTATGTATCTAATCTTAGTTTAATTGAATCATGAATAAAATCCACCCTTAGAGTGTAGCACTCCCACTATACCGGTCTTAGTCATTTAATTCACATGACCCAAACCTTGGTCTTCTCATTTCAAATATCATTTTTACATTTTCTTTATTGCCAGTATAAGTCTTGGCTATACTCTAATTCTCAATTGCAACTCATAATTACAATGTCGAGCTTTTCATACTCATAAGATCTTTTCATGATTAATCACACTTCATGTTTCATAAACGTAGCATTCATGTATTCACATCTTTCATAACTCATCACAATCAATAATTCAATTTCACGTGCAATTTATGTGCAAGAATAAATTTCAACTAGTAGTAATAAATAATTCATGTATTCCACAAGTCTATTATTTTCATTTCCAAATCTTACTACAAGCACGAATTAGAAGTCCACATCAATCACACTTTCAAAAATTTCTCATTACTAATTCTTTTATAACTCAAAAATTTTATTTATTTTTCTTTTATTTAAAAGGAAAATTTAATTTCAAAAGGAAGTCCTTTCTTGTAAAAACCCCAATTTCTTAATCACACTTTATCAAAAGTTACATAAATTTTTCTTATAAAGTTCTAATAATTTTCAGTAAATTAAAAGATAAATTTTCCAATTTTTATCTTTTTTTAAAATTCAATTAATCCCAAATAATCCACAAAATTTTTTTTTTATTATTTTTAAAACTCAAATCCCCCAACCGGATTCGAACCTACAACCAGCGGTGAAACAGACAGCGCACAAAACAAACGTGCCAAAGCCGCCGAATGTTTTAATTATGGGTTATAATCCCTATGTATCCATTCTCGGCAATTTGGGTTTTTAATCAAAAAAAAAAAAAAAACCCATTGTCGAACCCGAGACCTCCCCCTTACTGTAGCGACCGAATGTATTGCCGACCAATTGGTCTAAGAGGACATATCGATTAGAAAAGAGTTAGATTGAGTTTTGATCTTGCTTTCAGTTCATAACTATAATTCAAAAATTGTCAAAACAAAAATTGTCTCTTTCTCCTTTTTTAAAAATAAAAAATTTCAGAATAAAAATACATTTAATTCTATAGTAACCAGTATTTTTAAGGGTATTTTTAACTATTTAAAACATATATTTTTGCCCTAGTTTAAACTATAATCATAATGTCGACATTCGAAAACTAAACATACTTCTTCAAATTTTAAAGATAGTTTCCCACAAAATACCTACAAAAATGTTTTCTTTCTCAAGATGTTTTTAGAACACAAATAAATCATCTTTCTTAACGAATAAAACATCTATTTTACCAACTAATTTTACACATGATGCATTAAATCATTTGTTTGCAAAAATACATTCTTTTCAATTATTCTAATACTCATATAACACATACAACAATGGAGAATTCTACTACAACAATTAACAATCATCTCTTAATAATTTATTCCATCAATTCATCTCGAATATATCGTTCTACTTTAATACTTTAATCAACAAATATGGTTCTAACTTTTACTTGTTGAATTCACATAATTGCATTTAAAGTATACTTAGCATGCATACTAACATTATAAGCAATGAGAACATTCACTTTTACTCATAATTAATAAATCTAGTAATCAAATTATCCTATATATATACTAGTTTATCAATTTTCCTCTAATTGGACAAGCATGGATTTCATTACAACTAGTTACTTTCTAAATAACAATTCAATTAATTCCTAACATGATTTCTACATTAGAAGTCATGAGAAACATCCACCTCTTAGAAGAAAAAGCCAATTAAAAGCTCCTAGAGTCCCCTAAAATGCGAGAGAGTGCCTTCTCCTCCTAGATTGCGATGCAAAAGATCTCCTTCTCCTTGCTTCCTTGCCAAACCGAGAGCTCCTTGTGTGGGGAAATGATGGCCGGCCTCCAATGGTGGAACACACACACTCACACTCACTCTACTATATTTCTCCTCTAAAACTTTCTTCTTTCAATGATTTCTTAGTGTAGAATACATGTAGATAGGGGGGTATTTATACTATTTCTAGGATAGATTGGAGGGCTAGGATTTATTAGATGGTTAAAGGATGGATGGCTAGGATGGAGGGAAAGTTGTAGCAACCACCCGCACTCAAATAAACTACCCAATGCACACACACACCCACTCCCCATGATCCCATGCATACTCGGCATACCAATGGTGTGCATTGCACACTACGTGCATGCACGTGCCCCCTAGTACCCCCTATTTGAAGTTTGTACAATTTTAATTAATCAAATTGTTCACATTTTGTGTCTACATGACAAGTGTGACCATTTAATTGATTAATTAAATTTGTGGGCTTCACAATTAGTGGGCTTAGGCTTGTGGACTAAAATAATAAAATAAAGAATTATTAAAGTGGGCTCAAATTTCGAAAATAGTGTTTAGGCTTTATAAAATAGGCTTTTAGAAAAAAATAAAGGAAGAAAAAATTGTTCATACTATAAAAATGAAATTATATATATAAAAATAAATAAATAAATATACACATGAAATTTACACGTGCGCAACTCATGAAAAATCAATATTTTATTAAAATAAAAGTTTAGAGTATTACAGGATATGTGGGTGAGAAGAGTCCAAGTGTCCAAGTTCTCATGGTTTAACAATTGAGAATCAATTTGTAATTTTTTTGTTACGATCAACCCCCAAACTCCCTATAACCCTCCATCTCATCATGATGGATCATTGATATGGCTAAAAATAGGGGTTTAATCGAGATCGTCCAAATTGGGCACGAATCCTGATGTTCGGGGGTAAGACGGTAATTTCACCTACAAGCGGGTCAGAAGCGGATACTGGGTTTCCATCTCACAGATCCAATAACCCGCGAATAGATCCACCTCAACTGGGTGCGGGTTTCAACCTGCAACAAACCCGGTTCGACAGGATAGAATTAGGGTTTCTGATTAATCTTAATCAACGGCCCTGATTCATATCTATCCTTTCACGGGGGATTAGGGATCACATTCCTTATCTATACACAAGGAATTACATGCCTAATCTGTTCCCTAAGACACCTATAAATACCCCCCACCCATCTCCATTAAGAGGTAATCAATCTTTCACCAGTTTTTGCGCTCTCTCATAGTCTTCCAGATTACTGACTTGAGTGTCGGAGGGTGCGTCGCCGGGAACAACCCCGGTGTCTCGCACTTTTTGCAGGTGTACGGCGGGAGCGACGATCAAACCCCGACGGAACAGGTATACAGGTTTATGATTCAGTTTCCCTAAGAATCCACAAATACTATCTGTTTGCCCCCACACTAAATTTAGCGGCAACAGATTGGCACCGTCTATGGAAAACTAACGAATAGAAACCTCTCATCTTCCTGGTGAACAGATCTTCTCTAGCCATGCCACCCCGGAAAGTCAGGTCAATGGGGTCCAACCGAGGACCCAACCCTGATCAGCAGCAAGAAGTCCCCCATAATCCCGCTCAACCACAAGGGCAACTTCCCCTACAGCGGAAGACCCGCTCCAACAGAACCTTCCCCCTCCTGATCAGCCGCATCCAAAGGGTCCTAACCCTCAGAAGCAACCTCTTCATCAAGAGCACGTCTCCATCCACAATGCCTCCACGGACTCTATGGCCTCCCATCATCCCCGAGCCTCTGGTCACCACAATACCGCCCTCAACCGCCAGAAAGATGATGACCTCCGCCGCCATCTGGATGAAAAGCGGGCCCGAGAGGGAACCACCCACCAACATCATCCGGGCGAGCGGTCTCCGCACCACCGGTACTACAGGTCCCCCGTCCTTAGGGGGAGGAAAGAGTCCCCCGAGCATTACCGAAGAAGGCACTCCCCCACGGGTCGGCAACAGCCTAGGAACAATGAGGCACCAATCACCTGTACCGAGTTCCAGCAGTTCCAAGCGACCGTCCTGTAGGCTCTCAACCTCCGTCAAAACCCTAATGAGCCGAAGACCCCATCTCCTCCTCCGGTCTGAAGCCCTCGCCGATGGTCCCCATCTCCTCGTCCTGCTCCTAGCAACTCCCGGCGTACCCCAAGTCCTCGCCGCTCCCGAAGTTACCATCGCCGTAGCCCTCACTCTCCCTCATACGAAGACGAGTCTAGGGGCTCGGCCGATTACTGTCGGAGGGATGACACCATGTACCGCCGTCTTCATGAAGTAGAGAGGCGCCTGGGTCAGATAGACCGAGAAGAGGAGCTTAGGGGGAGGACTCTACGTCCCAGCCGACCCCCTTTCTCCCGAACCATTGTGGATGCACCTGTGCCGTTCGGCTTCAAACCTCCCCAATTTGAGACTTACACCGGGGAGACCGACCCAGTCGATCACGTCGAAAGCTTTAAGACCCTGATGCTCCTCCATCAAGCTTCTGACGCCCTCCTCTGCAAGACCTTCCCCGCAACTTCAAGGGCCTAGCTCGAGAATGGTACTCACGCCTTGCCCCTGCCTCAATATTCTCCTTCGAACAGTTCGAGACCCTTTTCGTCACCCATTTCGTAAGCAGCCGAAGGGCTGAGAAGACCAGCATCTCCCTATTGCACCTCCACCAGAAGAAGGGGGAAAAATTGAGATACTATGTGAAGAGGTTCACGGCTGAAGCCAGATCCATAGCATCCCTCGACCAATCGGTCGCTGCAGCAGCATTTCAATCTAATGTCCTCAATTCCAACCTCCGCTCCTCCCTCAGCCAAGAAGCCACCACAGAACTTTTCCGACCTCCTCCTTCGCAGTGAAAAGTACATCCGAGCCGAAGAGGCCGAGCAGCGACCCAACTGGGAGGGGTCTTCCTCTGGGTTTAAGAGAAAAGGAACAGAAGAGGAAGGGGCTAAGAAGCTCCAGAAGGATAATGCCGGCCAGCGCCGACCTCCCCCCCAATTCGAGAAGTTCACTCCCCTCACCACTAACGTCTCAACTATTTGATGGAAGTCGAAAAGGAGGGGATCCTGCCCCCTGCTCCGAGGATGAACACCCCCACCAAAAGGAGGGATAAAGAAAAATGGTGCCGTTATCAAAATGGTGCCGTTATCACCGGGACCATGGGCATGACACCAACGATTGTCGTGCTCTCAAGAACGAGATCGAAGCCCTTATCCAGAGGGGGCAGCTGGCGAAGTTTGTAAGAAAGGACCGAGCCGAACTTCCTTCCCAGCCTCGGGGGGCTAACAAGCGTCCGGAACGAGAAGAGACGCCAGACTTTGAGGAAGAGCGAGTCCTCCACCTCATTCATGGGGGCCAAATGAGGGGCTCCTCGAACTCCTCTCGGAAGGCATTTATAAGAGAAGTCAACTCAGTCCGAACCACCCCTCCTCCCAAAGGCCTCGGCGTGCCCGTCACATTCTCTGACGAAGATCTCGAAGGTGTCCGCACCCCTCATTATGACGCGCTCGTCATCAGTCTCCACATGGCGAACTTCAAAGTGGAGAGGATACTTGTGGATAATGGCAGCTCCGTAAACGTCCTCTTCCTCGCCGCTTTCAAAGGCCTAAAGCTCTCCCGAGACAGACTCAAGCCCGCCGGCTACACGCTCCATGGGTTCACGGGAGTGCCAGTGACTATCGAAGGGGTAATTACCCTCGACGTAACCGCTGGCAAAACTCCTACTACCTGAACGGAGTCGATGGACTTCATGGTCGTAGATGTCCCGGCTGCCTACAATGTCATTTTGGGTCGACCCGGTCTAGCTGCCCTTGAAGCCGTCCCTTCTGCTTATCATCTCAAAATGAAATTCCCTACTCGGGCCAGAGTAGGGGAAGTAAGGGGCAATCAGGAGCAGGCCCGCAAGTGCTACATGACCTCTACACTCGGACCCGTCCTCTCCTTAGAAACTCTGGAAATCCCCCAAGATGTTCCTCGACCAACGTCCTAGCCGGTGGACGAATTGGAAGAAGTGCTCTTCTCTGAGCAGGAACCGGCCCGCAAGTTCATTGTCAGCAAGACCCTCCCGTCCGCCCTATACTCGGACATTGTACAATGCATCCGAAGGAATCAAGACCTCTTCGCTTGGTCAGCCATAGATATGCCCGGTATATCCGAAGAACTCTTGGTCCACCGCCTGAGCGTTGATCCGGGGTCCAAACCGGTTCAGCAGAAGAGGCGCAAGTTCGCCCCCGAGCGCCAGCTCGCTATTAAAGAAGAGGTGGACAAATTCTTGAAGGCCCAGTTCATACAGGAGGTGAACTATCCTGAGTGGTTATCGAATGTGGTGATGGTGAAAAAGTCTAACGGGACGTGGAGAATTTGTATTGATTTCACCGACCTCAACAAGACCTGCCCCAAAGATCCCTTCCCTCTGCCGAGTATTTACACTCTGATTGACGCAACCTCGGGACATGAGCTCCTCAGCTTCATGGATGCCTTCTCAGGTTACAATCAGATAAGAATGTTTCCCCCGGATATCCCGAAGACTTCGTTTGTGACCGACCAAGGCCTCTATTGCTACAGATGCATGTCGTTCGGTCTAAAGAATGCAGGTGCAACATACCAACGCCTCGTCAACAAGGTTTTCCAGGCTCAGATCGGCCGGAACATGGAGGTGTACGTTGACGACATGCTTGTGAAAAGCATCCGAGGCATTGATCATGTGACCGACCTCCAAGAGGCGTTCGATGTCTTGAGAAGGCATAATATGAGACTCAACCCGAACAAGTGTGCGTTCGGCATCTCATCAGGGAAGTTCCTCGGCTTCATAGTTAGCCAGCGAGGAATTGAAGCAAATCCGGAGAAGATCAAGGCCATATTGGACATGGCCCCTCCTAGAAATGTCAAGAAAGTTCAGAGGTTGACCGGTCGCCTAGCCGCCATAGGGCGCTTTCTGTCAAAGTCCGGGGAGAAGTGCCTCCCGTTCTTCAAAGCCCTCAGGGGGGGCTAAAGGATTTGAGTGGGGGCAGCAGCAACAGTGTAACGACCCGAAAAAATAGCATATGGCTATTTTGCATCGAAATGTGTGCGCGATTGAGAATGTTGCGCGATCATGGATTTTCTGATAAAAATTATTTTAATATATTGCCTATTTTATTTTATTATTATTTTTAAAATTTAAATTATTTTTCATATGGATTATCTACGAAGTAGTTTTAATGCATTTTGTATTATTTGGATTATTAGAGTAGAGAATTGGGTGTTATTTGAAATGTGTTAAGACTAGAGGGCTTATATGCAACATTCCCCTAGATATTTATCTATCTATTATTATCTATTTCCATTTTTACAAACCCCCCCCCCCCCCACATTCTTTCCTTCTCCTTCCTTTCTCCTTCTTCTTCCTTCTTTTCTCCCCGTCTGGTTCCACCCGACCCAGAAAAACCCTCCCCCGGGTTCCCCCTCTCCTTCTCCTTCCCCTACTTCTTCCTCCTCCCATTCACTCCCAACCAAAGAGAACCAGCTCCTTCTTCTTCCCTTCTTCTTCTCCTTCCGTTCGATTCTTTCCCAAACCAACGATGGAAACCCCCCTTCCTCCTCCCGTTCGTCCCAACCGATCGGAAGAAATCCCCCACCCCCGTTCTCTTCTTCTTCCCTTCTCCCTCTCCGATCTGTTCTTCCCCAACCCCGAACCCAAATGAACCCCCACACCACCCTGACCTCCTCTCCCTTCTCCTCCTCCCGTTCGCACGCCAGCCAAAGCAAAAAGAACCCCGACCTACTCCTCCCCTCCTCCCGTTCGCACGCCAACCATGATCGGAAGGAGCCCCGACCCCCCACCTTCCTTCATCTTCTCCTTCCCTTCCCCTTCCATTCCGAACCCAAAACAAACCCAAACGAACCCATCAACAGTTCTTCCCCACCTCAAAATCCACCTCCATTCCTTCGTCAATTTCGAATTAAGTTGAGGGTTAGATTAATGGAGGGATTCTCTACATGGTGGTGTTGTCGGATTTTCGATTGGATTTCGGAAGGTAAAACCCTAACTATTTTAGTGTATAGAATTCAGTTGGGTTAATTTTTATTGAGTAGAATTATTTTGGTAGGGAGATTTAGAGATATTGGAAATTGTAGATGTGAAAGATTAGGAGGTTATTAGAGAGATTGTAAGTTGTTAGTAAAATAGGGTTTTGGATTTGTAAAAGAGAACTATATGGGTATGGATTAATTCTCGTATAGTAATAGAAATTGTAGTTGGACTATTAGATTATTTGGGGGAGATTCTAGTAATTAATTGGGAATGAAAATACCGTAAGCATTAGATTATCACGTGCATCGCACGTGTATATTCCAAGCGTTCAGTAAACGCTTGTGTGATATTTGGGGATAGTGTTATTTAGCTTTTATGATTGGTTTGAATGATTGAGTTTTAATTGCTTGAAATTTGGGGATAGGATATGTTGCGACTTTGGAGGCGAAGTGGCATGGCGCTTCGGATCTTCGCGGAAAATGGTGAGTTAGTTTGTTTATATATTTGTGTATTTTATGATTTAAAGATATGTGTGAGTTAGTATATTTATATATTTTGTGGGTTGATGAATATGTGAGTTAATTTATCTAGGTATTTTGTGATTTAAGAAATATGTGGTGAGTTATATTGTATATATATATATCTTCGTGGTTTAAGGATATGTGTGAGTTAGTATATTAATATATTTTGTGGGTTAAAGAATATGTGAGTTATTATTTATATATTTTCGTGGTTTAAAGATAATGGTGAGTTATATATATATATATATATATATATATATATATATATATATATATATATTTTCGTGGTTTAAAGATATATGTGAGTATGATTTATTTATGTATTGATGATTAAAGATGTTTGAATAACGTATATGTATATGGGGATATCAAAATATGGTGTGTATGGTTTATATACGTATTTTGATGTTTTGAAGAGGTTCGAATAAACTAAAGTATTGATATAAATTTATGGATCAAAAGGATCCTATGAAGAGCATGAATGGTAGAACTTGAGAAAATAACATAAAGATGAGTGTTGTCTATGTCAAAAAAAAAGAACCCATTCATGCTATGTGACATTCTAGTTGACTTATCATGCTTAAGTTAGTAAGTAGGACTACCATGCTTGAATTGTATTAGATCATGCTTGAGTCGTTGTCTATGTCAAAAGGAACCCATTCATGCTCGTGAACCATGAAGAAGATCATGCTTAAGTTGTAGTAGAATATCATGTTTGAGTCGATTTTAGAAAGAAACTCATGTTTGAGTTGATTATAGTAGGTATGCCATGATGAGAATTTTAGAAGAAACCCATGCTAAGTTGATTATAGTAGATTCTTCTGTTACTTCTAATTATAGAAAATCAAGGTTGCTAGTAAGCACAGTTGGTTGCTTCTAGGTTTGATTACCTGTATGGTTGTTTGTATGTGGTTTTGCGCGTACGTGGCTCGACTGGCCCGTATGTAGCTGTGGGTCTCATACGGAGCGTATTTGGCTCGTATGCATGTTGTTGTCTCATACGCGGCTCGACTGGCCCGTATGTAGCTGTTGGTCCCATACGCAGCTTATTTAGCTCGTATGTATTTTTGGTTACTCGTATGTAGCTTCGTAGCTAATACGCAGTTTGTTGTGCTTATCTAGGGTGATATCATTGCCCTAGGGCTATCGACCATTAAGACGTGTGTTTAGCTTACTTCTAAGGGACTGTGGACGAGTCACTTCGCGGGTGCCGTCAGATCTCAACCGTTGGTTGATTGCGGACCGGAGTGTGACGAAATCCAAGTTCAGGATAGTAGCATGCGAATACGTTCGTATTGCCGGGGTCTTGGATCGATAGGCCATGAACGGATCCTGAGGGATTCTGGTAAGTCTAGGTTGAGCAGCCTAGTAGAGTATCTTGCGAAGTCTAATTTAAGACCTAGCATGTTGTGTTTATAATATTGTCATCCCTAGGATTGTTCAGGGTTAGTGACATCGTTAGGGTAGTGACTTATAAAGATCTTTTACTTAACCATTTTGCCAGAAAGGAGGAGTTGGTAGTAGGGGGCACCTTACGACCAACTCGCCCTTTGGGGCCGATCTTAGGTGGTGTTACTGGGTTGTACCTTCCTGTCAAAGGGATACGTACGGTGCCTTCTCATGAGTTGGGAGCACGGGATGCGTATCGCACACTGTTAATTCCTGAAGTGCCATGATAAGGCGGCGGAGCTAGGGGGATGGACCCCGGAACTTCGTCGGGTCCTTGGCCAGGAGAGAGCGAACAGGCCATAGATCACGGTCTATGAGTTAGGGGCGACACAGGATAGGCTTTGTATGCTATACTGCGCTCGGAGAGACCCCGTGTTCGTCTGGTTTTTGAGTGAGGTCCGGGGTACCGGGTAGTAGTGGCAAACATAGACACCATGAGCGTACTGCATTGGTGGGACTTGACCACGTTTGCAACCTCATCAGTCATGTAGTATCTGTCAGGGACAGGTTGTGTACAATTAGAAATTCATAACGCGGGTTCAAATCCCTATATTTGGAGAGACGGCTTGAGATGGGGCGTATGTAGTATGGGATGCATACTGTTCCGGAGACTTGCTTGCATTAGAATAAGAGCATCATTGTATTGGTAGTTTTGCATTAGAGTTTGAGTCATAAGGTACACAGGCACAAAATTATAGGTACACGTGTCTTTTCCATTCGAGATGAATTGCGAGTGTGATAGTAAAGTAAATTAATAACCAAGCTATGGGCTTGGGATGTGATGTGATATTACCCAAGTCGGGCTTGGGATGTGCGTGATTATTACCCAAGCTATCGGCTTGGCGTGGGATATGTTATTGCCAAAACTATGTTGGGATATGGGGTGTATTGTGATAAAATGCAAGTAAATGGTAAGGTGAAATGAGATGTTAGGTTGGACATGAATGAATGTGGTAGTATGAGAATGAAGACATATGTCTATGAGGTGATACGTGATATAAGGAAGTAAAATCAATATTGTACTATGAGAGTGGTTTTCCAAATGGTTACTAAATATAAGTATGTTATGAGCGGGTATAGATATACATACTGGTGATGACTCAGAGAGTATTTGATATAAAACCTCATTTATGATGTTTACTTATTCAGGTGTCAAGTAAGATTGTTTATCTTGGAAATTGAGAGTTCGTTATGTTTTACTTGTAAGTTTAATTTATTTACTTATTTAATAAATTATACTCACACCAGAAATGGCTAACCCCTTAGTGTTTGGGGGTTAGGGAGTCCCTGGACTACCCTAGGTCCCTACTGTTACAGGTCCTCAGCAGTGCAGAGGTGAGGTGTAGGTACAGGTTCCGTGGAGTGGAGTTCCAGTTATAATTCATTGTTATGTTTTAATTGTAAATAGTAAAGATTTATGCTTTAAATTGTATTTTTGATGTATAAGTATGAGGATGATGATGAAGAGTATAGTGTGAGGCAGCAGGATATGGTTTGGACCCGTACCCATTTCGTTGTGGAGTGCCGGGCGTCGTGGTAGGTTTTTACAGGTTATTTTCTAAAAACTTACTACGTTTTCAAAAGTATTTATGCTTTTTAATTGATATTTGTTAAACCGTTATGAGTTTGCCCCCCAGAGCATATATATATATTGCCTGTGTGATGATGCTCATTTTGGCCTGGGGAGCCCATATTATTATTGCCTGTGATGTAAGCTACGGAATTTAGAGCAAAATTCCGTAAGCTTTTCTGTGTTTTGGGCAAAAAATACAAAGGAGACTCTGCCCAAATTTTCTTTGAAACATAACTATTTTAGTTTATGTTTAAAGTGATATAGAAATTGGAAGAATTGATTTTGGAGTCAAAAAGAAAAGAAAAGGGGCAGGCAGTACAGTTTGGTATTACAAACTGATAATTGTAATTACTGCATAGTAACTCTGTGTTGAAGAAAAGTTTTTAAATTTTCCAAAATTTTCTGTGTCTCGAGACTAATTGAAGGAAAGATCTTGGCATGTGTCACGGTTTTCCAGCGACGGGGAGATCGGGGCGTTACAGATGGTATCAGAGCTGACTTCAATTTACAGTCCGACACAGTAGGAAAATTAAACTTAAATGCCTTTTAAGAGTTGGGTTTTAGTTAGTTGTAGATAGTTATAATTCATATTGTTGGTTCCTTCAACTTATGTTTTATAATTTTTCTATATCTGAACTAATCCCAGTGTATGTGTTACCATCCTTTAAACATGTGAATGATGTTCGAGGATGTCCTAACCAAGGAGGTGTTGATGGAAGAGAGTGAACCGATATCGATGGATGGTCCGATAACCTTGAGCGAGGAGCCAAGGAGACTTCACCACTGCAAGGACTAAGTGTGGATCAATGCACAGTGGCGGCAGCCAGCATACGTCGGAAAATGAGGAAGCTTAGGAAGTTGTTCCTATGTGGTGAGCATGGTCATCTCAAGAACCAGTGTTCGAGGAAGGACACTCGGATAGATACCGTACATGTTACAAATGTGGAAGGATTGGTCATATCCGACCAGATATTCCCCAGCTTCACCGGTGGAACGGCAGATCAACCCCAAAGATGAAGAATATAGGAAAGGAGCCTGTTCACCAAGGGTAAAGTTCGCACTTACTACCAGCAAGCTGTAGAAGGCAGGAGTGCTAGTACCGGTATGTGCATATAGAACTGCAACTAAGTTAAAAGTTGTATTTTTAAAATTTATTATGGACTAAGAAGTAAGGTATGATGAAACACTTTCGTAACCGGTTGGATTTAGATATACATATGGAATCCATGCAGCTGTTTTGTTCAATTGTGGTTCATCACATTCTTTTGTCTGATTTATTTTTCAAGAGTCGAGATGTGTGCGGGAGGAAACTTCAGATTTGGTTTTGTTTAATACACCATTTGGAGCATCAGCTTCGAGCAAATTACAGGAGAGAATCCTGGAAGTTTGAAGTAATAATCGTGGGCCATGCCTTATTCTAAAGAGGGAGTGGCTACTCAACTGCAAAGGATCGAGATAAGTGAAGGATTGACCTCAGCCAAAAACCGTGAAGGAAGCAAGAAGCTAGGTGACGAGATCTAGCAAGCCAGTATTAGAGTGATTACTCAAGTTTAGAGCTCAATTTTGGCACGAGGGGAGTAGCAACCGAGTCCAAGTGAGCAAGTCAGAAGGCTTAGGCAGGAAATGTAGGGATTGAAGCACTGAAGCATCGGGGTTTTCCAAGATCAGCTTATGATTAAGCAGCCACTAGGAGTACGCCCAGGAGGAGATATTGCTCAGACAGAGGGCAATCGTGTTAGCAATTCAACCAGGTCACCAAGAGGAGTGACTCAGGGGCTGAAGCGACAATGCGTGACTTCGTCCTTTCTAAGGAGGGAGTGGTCACCAACCAACATAAGTCGTAATCAAGGAGTGAATCAACATCCCTTGTAGACAAGAATAGAGCAAGGCAATGCAGCCACTGTCTACTCCAGAGCAAGAGCAGAAGGAGGTCAACATCAAATTCATAGTGGGTCTGTCCAGAAGGCTGAAGGACAACAGTTCAACTTGGTAGAAGACCAGTTTTTTTAGAATATCACTCAGGGAAATGGAGATGGTTCAGGGAAATATCTTGTGAACCATTGATGTTTGTGGTTGTCTTCCTCTCCACTAGCAGCGTTCTGAGGACAGAACGATTCTAAGGAGGGAGTAATGTAACGACCCGAAAAAATAGCATATGGCTATTTTGCATCGAAATGTGTGCGCGATTGAGAATGTTGCGCGATCATGGATTTTCTGATAAAAATTATTTTAATATATTGCCTATTTTATTTTATTATTATTTTTAAAATTTAAATTATTTTTCATATGGATTATCTACGAAGTAGTTTTAATGCATTTTGTATTGTTTGGATTATTAGAGTAGAGAATTGGGTGTTATTTGAAATGTGTTAAGACTAGAGGGCTTATATGCAACATTCCCCTAGATATTTATCTATCTATTATTATCTATTTCCATTTTAAACTTATCGAAGGAGAATCGAGCTAGCATACAACAAAAGAGTCCGCCCAACGGACCTCAAAGAAGGGGGCCTAGTCCTCCGAAAATTGGCCATCTCGTTCCCAGGACAGAGAAGCAAATTGGCCCCGAATTGGGAGGGACCCTACAAGATCTCAAAAGTGATCCGCCCCGGTGCATACAAGCTAGAAGATCTCGAAGGCAGGGAGATTCCCAGGACTTAGAATGTCGACCATATCTTGAAATACCAAGAGAGAGCAACGACGCCTCTCTGAGTAACTCGAGATGTCGAACCATTCCCTTCCTGTTACTAGTAGTGATTTTTCCTTTATTTTTCATTGTAATAACGGCTAGCAACTTTAGAAGCAGCCGATCATTGGATATTAATAAATAAAGTTTTTTTAAATTTTCGATACTGTTACATCTCTCTGCTTTTAACTCCTCAATCTAACGATGGTTCGGAGTCCAGCACTCGGCTCGACTCTACTTCCCCGGCTCGCCCACAGGCGAGCCGGATGTGGATCGCCGTTCGGAATTGCTCCCACAGCCGTTGAATGGTTCGGAGTCCAACACTTGGCTCGACTCTACTTCGCAAGTTTGCTCCTAAACGAGCTAGAAGCAGCTCGCCATTCGGAATTGCTCCCACAACCTTAAACTAATCTAACGATGGTTCGAAGTCTAGCACTCGGCTCGGCTCTACTTCCCCGGCTCGCCCACAGGCGAGCCAGATGTGGATCGCCG
Organism: Hemerocallis citrina; assembly: GCA_017893485.1. NCBI lineage: Eukaryota > Viridiplantae > Streptophyta > Magnoliopsida > Asparagales > Asphodelaceae > Hemerocallis > Hemerocallis citrina. The sequence goes on from CM030359.1 coordinate 109,297,699, forward strand.
TTCGGAATTGCTCCCACAGCCGTTGAATGGTTCGGAGTCCAACACTTGGCTTGACTCTACTTCGCAAGTTCGCTCCTAAGCGAGCTAGAAGCAGCTATCCATTCGGAATTGCTCCCACAACCTTAAACTAATATAACAATGGTTCGTAGTCCAGCACTCGGCTCGACTCTACTTCCCCGGCTCGCCCACAGGCGAGCCGGATGTGGATCGCCGTTCGGAATTGCTCCCACAGCCATTGAATGGTTCGGAGTCCAACACTTGGCTCGACTCTACTTCGCAAGTTCGCTCCTAAGCGAGCTAGAAGCAGCTCGCCATTCGGAATTGCTCCCACAACCTTAAACTAATCTAACGATGGTTCGGAGTCCAACACTCGGCTCGACTCTACTTCCCCGGCTCGCCCACAGGCGAGCCGGATGTGGATCGCCTTTCGGAATTGCTCCCACAGCCATTGAATGGTTCGGAGTCCAACACTTGGCTTGACTCTACTTCGCAAGTTCGCTCCTAAGCGAGCTAGAAGCAGCTCGCCATTCGGAAATGCTCCCACAACCTTAAACTAATCTAACGATGGTTCGGAGTCCAGCACTCGGCACGACTCTACTTCCCCGGCTCGCCCACAGGCGAGCCGGATGTGGATCGCCATTCGGAATTGCTCCCACAACCGTTGAATGGTTCGGAGTCCAACACTTGGCTCGACTCTACTTCTCCGGCTCTCCCACGGGCGAGCCGGAGGTGGATCGCCATTCGGAATTGCTCCCACAATCCTTAAGCTAGCCTAACGATGGTCGGGGTCCAATGGCTCGACTTTACCTCACCGGCTCGTCCCCAAACGGGCCGGGGTTAGATGGCCACTCCGACCTGCCCCCACGACTGTCGAGCCGAGCGGACGGGGTACCGACCCTCGTATATGGTGAAAAAACCTTCCGAGGCGAAACCACCGTCAGATCGTCTCATAATGCGTGCTAGAGGGTGGTCAACGGATCTGATTTAGCCACGTGTCCACAAAATGACAAGATAACGTTTTCTTAGGGACTGGACCAGCCTCAAGATTCGTGCCACCATCCAACGGCCCTGATCGCCTCACCTCGCTCGGCCCCAAACGTTAAGCAACCGGCAATCCGAATCAACTTTCTTCCGCAATCGCCTCGGCCGACGAGCCGTATGAGCACTGCCAACCTATTACGAAGCAAAAACTTAGTCTCCAAAAGTTCGGATTAAGGTTTTAGGGGACCTCCCCCAGATTCCGGACTTTGGTCATCACCTCATCCACCATGATCTCCCCTGACCCTGACACCCGCCTCGGAGCCATCAGAGTCAGGAGAAGACCATGGTGGAAGACCACCTCTCCTCCCGAAGAGCCTTTCCCTCGGGCCCAGACTACGGTAGCCAACTCTTCTGCCTTGTCCTCCCTCGCCCCTGACACCTACATCGGGGCCGTCAGGAACGGGAGAAGAACAAGGCAGTAGGGTGACCACTCTTCCGAAGCTCTCGAGGCAAAATTTTTTCACTAAGCTGGCATCCGCCCAAGGGCAGACGCCATCGATGCCACAAGAGCTCTAGACTGCGATGACAAACTACAAGGGGGGGGGTGTGGGATTTATAACCTTCCCCCAAGAGACCGTCATTATGACCCTCGGGAGTCCAAAAGTCGCACCTAGGGAGCTGGAGCACCGCGTATCAATTAAGGGGCACCATTCTCAACGCCTTTGGGAGGGCGAAACGCCCCCCACAGATCCCGGAGTGCCATTAATGCTGTTAGGGGACTAGTCCCATCTTTTCAGAACCACACTCGGACCTTAGCCGCCGAATCGAGCCGCACCTGAAGGCGCCGAGCAAGGCTCAGAATCGTGGCAAAAGTGTGAGTTTCGAGGTCAAGATGCTCGACGAAGAAAACACTTGCCTCGCAATTCATCTCGAGCCTACTCTAGCTAGCACGATTACAGCACAATAAGCCAGCAGATAACAGTTCGGATAAATCAACTCCAATTTTATTAATAACTTGGATAAATCTACAAAAAGATTACAACAAAACACAGTTCGGAAATCCGAAGACAAGACACGACCCGTTTACTGCCTCCGAGGAAGGGGTACGCTCCGGTTCAGCGATACCTTGGGTCGGCGCTTCTTGACCTCCGAGCTCGTCTCCAGACCAACGAATCGAGACGCCTCCTCGCCGCTGACCCTGACAGTTGCTCCAACCGAAGCACCACTTGAAGACACCGCTACGCCGCTTTGGGCGTCGGCTGCTGACCTGCCTATGATGGGAGTCCGGCTCGCGGCTTGATAAAACGTGATCCCTTGCTCAATCTCTTCGTGAGTGCATGAGGTGCTCTGGACATTAGCCCTCGCCGGCAGAGGTTTGAGCCGAGCAACCACCTCTTCCAGTTCGACGATCCGGTCCTTCAACGTGTTGTCCTTCACAATCACTTTGAATCGAGGAAGTTTTGCCGAACCAGGGTATTCGGATCTGTCAGATATAACGCGTCGCAAGTGGGTCACCTCGATGCTCTTGTCGATCGTCACCCTTTGCAGCTGTTCTACCTTCTTCACAAAGTCATCTCGTTCGGCCGAAACTCGCGCCAGTTCCTCCTGCTTCGCAGATAGTTCGGCCTCGACTATCCGTAGATGGTGCAGCTTGGCCAACGCCTCGCTATGCCTAATCTCTAAGTTGTAGAGTATCCTCCTTGTCAGATGAACCTCACCCTCAAGACGGTCCTCCCGCGACTGCCGAAACAGCTCTGCATGGCGCCGAGCCGCCACAGAGATAGCAGTAGGCTCGGCGATCTGAAATAAGAAATGGAAAACATTGAAGTACTGAATAGCCGGACCAAACACTTAGACAGATCCAAAATCAAAACAACACTTTTCATTCATTATCAAAAGCGGTGGCCAGTCCGCAAAAGGCATTACACTTTTGAAAGAAAAAACAAAACAAGAAACTACAAAGAATTTGCGAGGGGATCAGGGGTCCACCTGCGTCGCCGCGTCGACCTCGGGCGCGTCGTTAGATGGCCCCTCGATCCTCCCCTCGACTTAGTCGTTCGCCGCAGGGGGGTCGGTCTCCTCCTCGTCGTTGCCTTCGTCCTCGTCGCCTTCGCCCCCCTCCTCCTCGCCGCCTAAAGGCGATCCTGGCCACAGTCTGTAGCTGACCCGCTCGAAGTCGGGGACACGATCCTGAACATGATCGAGTGACCTCTGATAGGACCTCTCCATGATCTCGGCCATGTGCTTCTTCGCCTCGGCCTCGGCCTCCTTCTCCACCTCGGCCCTGATCTTCGTCGCCAAGGCCTCCTTCTCCGCCCTCTCTTCGGCCAAGGACTTCAGCACCGCAGCCAGCTCCTCGGCGGCCTTGGTGGCCTTGGCAGACTCTGCGTCGATGCGCCCCTTGGCTTTCTCCAGGTCGGCAACAAGGTCGGCCACCCGGACTTCCAGGGCCTCAGCTCGCCTCTGCTCGGCCTCAAGTTCCTTGACCGCCCTGACCTTTGCCGTCCTGTCTTTGTCGCTGGCGGCCCTCAGCTCCTTCTCCTGAGAAGCAAACGTCTCGAGGAGGTGGCCGAAGTGGCAGGTGGCCTACAAAGACAACGATCAGAGTGATGCGCAAGCCGAGCAACAAACTTGGAGAAATTCGCAAGAAGACACTTACCGAAACGAGCGACCGAGCGACTTCATAGGTGTCGTCGCCGACCATCCCCGCCTTCAGCGCGGCTCTGTCCTTCGGGGTCGCCAAGTGCTTGACGACCTGCATTGACATCTGCGAGTTGCCGAGGAATCCGTCATGATTCCTCACCCGCCAGTTCGGCACAAACAACTGTTTGTGCTGCTCGGTCAGGATTTCCTCAGCTGCCTTAGTCAACGGAGGAGCCTCGAGTGCCAGTGCCGCGTTGACGTCAAAGGCCCCCTCAATCACGGTCGGGGCAACAGGGATCGAGGCCTCCTCGGCAACAACCACCTCCAAAGGCACCTCGGTAGCAGGAGGTGGGGTGGTGGTAGAAGCGACAGTGGGCTGCGGAGTCGACGAGGCAGCCTCGGTCTCCCTCTTCCTCTTTCTGCCCCCGGCCAATTTGGACCTATCGGCCATCATAGAGTTGAAATCAATCTTCATCGCCTCTGCATCGGACAACAAAAAAACAAATCAGTAAGACGAACTAAAGACTTGAAAAACGAAAATAAATGAGATGTCAGGAGCATACTCAGGTCGATGGGGCTCAGGCCGGACCCGAACAACACCTCCTCCGTCAACTCCCTCCAACTCAACAGCGGAAGGGCCATTATCTTCCTCGCCACCTCCTCCTCGGTCTCAGACAATATAGGGTCAGCTCACGCAAATTTCGGCACCTCCACTTTCCACTGGGTCGGAATAAGCCGAATTGCCTCACCCCTTATTATAAAATACTTCTCTTTCCAAGCCTTAATTGAGTCGGGGTTTTCTATAATCCTAACACCCTTCCTTGGCCCCAAGTAGTACCGATACTCCATCTTGTGCTGCCTGTTTATCCGATACAGGCCTCGGAAGACTGTCAAGTCTGGCACTACTTCGGCCCTGTGGCACTGAAGCAAGAAAGCATTCACGTGACGCCATGTGTTCGGCATGAATTGGGTCGGCGCGAGGCAGAACCAGCCGAGGATCTGCAGGATGAAAGGATGCAGCGGAAAACGCAGTTCGGCGTTCAAGGAGTCGAAGTCGAACATGCACATGTCCGACGATGACAGCTTGGAATTCGCTCGCATCCCGGGGCCGGGGAGCATCAGCTTGTACTCCGGCGGGATGGCGAATCCCTTTCTGATCCGAAGGAGATCCTTCTCGGACAGCACCGAAATAAGCTCGTCGGCCTCGGTGGGAAGAGCCGGGTTGGGTTCTTCGAGGATTTTCGACTTCCCATAGACCACCTTCTCCAAAAGGTCGCCCTCGTACTGTCTGACACCTGAATGCCCAGACAGAACAGAGGGATATCGTCCCATCTTGGGAGCCTACTTTGGGTTCTGCACGACCACCTCAACCACGGGGGATTGGGTCTCCACCCTCCTCTTCTTCTTCTCCTGCCTCGCCTCGGCTAAAGACGGTTCGGCAACCTGTTTACCCTTTCTCCGGATCTCCGACCTCCTCCTCTCCTCGGCACCATCATCGCCCGAGGACGAGGCCCCACTCCCCGAGTTCACTCGTGACATCTCTAGAAAAAAGGCTAAGACTAAGTAAACTGACCTTTGAAGTGACGTTCACGGTCGGAATGCGCTCGCCGGAAATTTCCTGGCCCACGCGACAGCTGACAGCACCGCCTTGGAGCGAAAGTCGCCGCTAGCAGAGAACTTAGAGAACAAAAGTGAAGTCTTGGGAGTAAAAAAGTAAGAAATGAGCTTGGGAGTGGGGGTGAGAACTTATAACCCCTAAAATGTTGGGCCTCCTTGAGAAACGTGAAAAGCCTACTAAGCCAAAGCGCCAAGCGGAGAACTGCGACGTTTCGAATAACGGAAGGGCTCCAAAAATCACCAAGTAGACGACTCGACCACCGGTCTGCCGAACTGAGCTACGGAGTCCCTTCAGAACAGCCAACTCAGCACCTCGGCCAAACAACCCTGATGCGCCGAGCCGAGATGACGAGGTACCGACCCTCGTATATGGAGAAAAATCATCCCGAGGCGAAGTCACCGTTGGATCTCTCCAAAATCCGCGACAGAATCTGATGGACGGTTCAGATTGCGCCACGCCCACAAAACGACAAGATAACATTTCCTCGTGATCTGAACCCCATCCTCGTGATGCGCGCCATGATGGACGGCCCAGATCCGACCACGCGTACCTTCCGAGCTGCCTGCCATCGGCTTGTCCAGCCGAGCTACCGAACAGCTCAGCCGAGCAGCCGAGCTACTAGGCACGGAAGGGTGGATCCCTCAAGAGACATTTCCTTCAAAACAGCCAACTCAGCACCTCGGCCAAACAGCCCTGATGCGCCGAGCCGAGATGACGAGGTACCGACCCTCGTATATGGAAAAAAATCATCCCGAGGCAAAGTCACCGTCGGATCTCTCCAAAATCCGCGACAGAATCTGATGGACGGTTCAGATTGCGCCACTCCCACAAAACGACAAGATAACGTTTTCTCGTGATCTGAACCCCATCCTCGTGATGCGCATCATGATGGACGGCCCAGATCCGGCCACACGTACCTTCCGAGCTGCCTGCCATCGGCTTGCCCAGCCGAGCTACCGAACAGCTCAGCCGAGCAGCCGAGCTACTAGGCATGGAAGGGTGGAACCCTCAAGAGACATTTCCTTCAAAACAGCCAACTCAGCATCTCGGCCAAACAGCCCTGATGCGCCGAGCCGAGATGACGAGGTACCGACCATCGTATATGGAGAAAAATCATCCCGAGGCGAAGTCACCGTCGGATCTCTCCAAAATCCGCGACAGAATCTGATGGACGGTTCAGATTGCGCCACTCCCACAAAACGACAAGATAATGTTTTCTCGTGATCTGAACCCCATCCTCGTGATGCGCATCATGATGGACGGCCTAGATCCGGCCACGCGTACCTTCCGAGCTACCGAACAGCTCAGCCGAGCAGCCGAGCTACTAGGCACGGAAGGGTGGAACCCTCAAGAGACATTTCCTTCAAAACAGCCAACTCAGCATCTCGGCCAAACAGCCCTGATGCGCCGAGCCGAGATGACGAGGTACCGACCCTCGTATATGGAGAAAAATCATCCCGAGGCGAAGTCACAGTCGGATCTCTCCAAAATCCGCGACAGAATCTGATGGACGGTTCAGATTGCGCCATGCCCACAAAACGACAAGATAACGTTTTCTAGTGATCTGAACCCCATCCTCGTGATGGGCACCATGATGCACGGCCCAGATCCGGCCACGCGTACCTTCCGAGCTGCCTGCCATCGGCTTGCCCAGCCGAGCTACCGAACAGCTCAGCCGAGCAGCCGAGCTACTAGGCACGGAAGGGTGGAACCCTCAAGAGACATTTCCTTCAAAACAGCCAACTCAGCACCTCGGCCAACAGCGCAAAGATGCTGAGCCGAGGTGACGAGGTACCGACCCTCGTATATGGCAAAAAAACACGCCGACCCATATCAGCCGTTGGATCTTGTAAAAAAGCGCGCTCGTCATGATGGACGGCCCAGATCTTGCCACGTCCACTAAACGACAAGAAAGCATTTTATGGGGATCCACGCTGAGATGGACGCTCCAGATGATGCCACGTCCCTCGGATCCTCGGAACCGAGGCACCGACCCATCGAGCCGGGGAATTGGTTCTCCGAGCCGAGGTGCCGAGGTGCCGACCCTCGTATACGGCGAAAAAGTCTGCCGAGGAACAAGGATCGTCCGATCGTTCAGAAATACGCGCTCCGCATTGATCGAAGGCTCAGATGATGCCACGTACCTCGGACCTACCGAGCCGAGGCACTGACGTACCGAACCGAGGCACTGACCTTACGAGCCGAAGCGCTGATCCTCCGAACCGACCTGAGCACCTCGTGAAGGGTAATGCCGAGCCGAGGTGACGAGGTACCGACCCTCGTATATGGCAAAAAAATATGTCGAGCTATATCAGCCGTTGGATCTTTTGGAAAAGCGCGCTCGTCATGATGGACGGCCCAGATCTTGCCACGTCCATTAAACGACAAGATAGTGTTTTACGGGGATCCACGCTGAGGTGGATGGCCCAGATGATGCCACGTCCCTCGGATCCTCCGAACCGAGGCACCGACCCATCGAGCCGGGGAATTGGTTCTCTGAGCCGAGGTGCCGAGGTGCCGACCCTCGTATACGGTGGAAAAGTCTATCGAGGAACAAGGATCGTCTGATCGTTCAGAAATTCGCGCTCCGCATTGATCGAGGGCTCAGATGACGCCACGTCATAAATAAGTATTTAAAAATCGATTTTTATTTATTTAAATCATTTTATTTATTTAAAAGTTGCGAAAATTGCTAAAAATTCTGGAAAATTAGCTAAAAATTCTGGGAGATAATTAAAAATTTGGGGGGATATTTTTGAGCCCCCGAACAAACAATTATTCCCTAGAATATACGGCTAAGACTCCCGAACGACCAGCTAACACATCGCAAAATTAAATAAATAGCCCGAAAAGATGGATAAAAACTTGATGGCTTCAAAAAAAGAAGGAGTTACCTTACCACCCACTACGGGATTCAAAAACACCCATTCGGACTCCGATACAACTCCACTAGCCACTAAAACAGTCAAACTACTCCTCAAAGACTGATTGCCCTCAGCCTTTAGGAGTGGGGGGCTCGTGATATGGCTAAAAATAGGGGTTTAATCGAGATCGTCCAAATTGGGCACAAATCCTGAAGTTCGGGGGTAAGACGGTAATTTCACAGATCCAATAAGCCGCGAATACTGGGTTTCCATCTCACAGATCCAATAAGCCGCGAATAGATCCACCTCAACTGGGTGTGGGTTTCAACCCGCAACAAACCCGGTTCGACAGGATAGAATTAGGGTTTCTGATTAATCTTAATCAACGGCTCTGATTCATATCTATCCTTTCACGGGGGATTAGGGATCACATTCCTTATCTATACACAAGGAATTACATGCCTAATCTGTTCCCTAAGACGCCTATAAATACCCCCCACCCATCTCCATTAAGAGGTAATCAATCTTTCACCAGTTTTTGCGCTCTCTCATAGTCTTCCAGATTACTGACTTGAGCGTCGGAGGGTGCGTCGCCGGGAACAACCCCGGTGTCTCGCACTTTTGCAGGTGTACGGCGGGAGCGACGATCAAACCCCGACGGAACAGGTATACAGGTTTACTATTCAGTTTCCCTAAGAATACACAAATACTATCTGTTTGCCCCCACACTAAATTTAGCGGCAACAATCATGAATAAAAGATAATTTCCCAAATCATATACTACATGATTTCGTACAAACGTATGAAATCATTACAGTACATAAACGTACGTATATCTGATTATGCAGATAATTTTCGTTCGTGAAAACGAACAAATCAGTACAAAAATAATTTAATTATGAGAAATAAAATAAAATAATTTTATTACTCGCTCGGAAGATTTCAGTATAAATTTGATACAAAACAGTCGTATACCGACTAGTATATATACATATATAATGTTTATTAACAAAACCGGCTGATGTCTACCAAAAATATTTCAATTCTGGAAATAAAAATAAAATAATAATTTTTAATATCTGCCCGGTATTTTTCAGACATTTTCTCAAAAACGTGTTTTTCAAGATTTTGTACTAGTGCACAAAACTGATACAATACCTGTGTATACTTACCAGTATATGTGTCCAGGTAATATTTTATGAGTAAAATCAAGAAATTCCCAATTAAAATATTTTAATTTTAAAATAATAATTATATAAATATAAGTAGCAAGACCACAATGCGGATTGCAGTATGTAAGAGTGTTTTTTGGTGTCATTTCATGATCACTCTTACATGACCAGAGGAGGTGGCTGCCTATTGAATTCGACACTCTTAATTAATTTTCATGCAAGTGTCAGTTCATATGCATGCATGTTGGTGTAACTACGCCATCATCAATCCTAATCGGTTTGCAAATTAGTTTCCACTCTATGCTTTATATACTTTGACTGACAAAAGGGGAGGTGGAAGTTTGTTGACGAAAAGTTTGTCGAAGTTTTCGGTCGACAAAATCTGACTAATAAGATGCTTAAGAGATCAATTTTATTAATTTGGAGCAGACCTCCCAAATCAAATTCCAAAAGAATATTTAAACTCGGTCTTACTTAGTACAATGCTGGCTTGTACAGTGCTGCTGGCTTGCTGCAATTATTTTTTTGATTTTTAATACGTATACTTCTAACAAATATGTTAATATCATATATGTCCTTCAAAATTTTATATTTTACATTTGCTCCTAACAGTGTGAGTCACATTTCTTATTACCCATAAAAGTTGCCTTAAACTACGTATATTAGAAATTCATATGGTTTTGAGTAAGAAATGTGATGAAGAAGCAATAAAGTTACATAGATGTACTGTAAATTTAGTCATTTTCCATCAAGTATGTCAAAGAAAATTGAATATTCCATACTCTATTGATGTGTATTAAATAGTTTTGAGTAGAGAGATAACTAAGCGATGAAACACATTGTTATGGGCAAATGTAGATATATGCATTTATGGGGGGTATAAGTGATATTGACATATTTGTTAGAGGCATACATGTTAAGAACCCTTATTTTGTATAAGAATTTTTAATATGAGTAATGTTATACATACAACCTATTTTACTAATTTTTCCTTACAACCTGATGTGGCACGCTTAGTTAGCACTGCCACATCAGCATATAAATTAACCCATATAAAAATATGTTTTAAAAAAAACAGAATCCTAATCAGAATCTAATACTGACTACTCTTCTTCCTGCCGCCTTCTTCTTCCTCATATTCTCTCCCTCTTACGGATTCCAATCAAAATTCAATTCTCTCTCAAACCTAAGCTTTCAACTTCCAAATATCATTCATTTCTCAGCTATTTTCAACAAACAAATAACATATCCCTACTATTTTCACCATTCTCTTTCCATTTCTACTATCAAAATCAGTTTTTGAAGTAGGTCAAGAAGATGTTCAAGCGATTCGTTCTTCAGGTTTGTTGATTTTCAGATTTTTTTTATTGGAGAATGTGTGTTTTTGCAGTTTTGTATTTGTTTAGGGGGGTGAATTGATGGTGTTGTGTGTTTGTTTATCATCCAGTGCAAAGGGAATAATTGTGTGTTGTCCTCAACTTTTGGACTTTAAAACTCTCATCAAACCAAACATGATGCAATTGTTTGACGGAACCCCCACACTAGACCATCCTCTTCATTATTTTCTATGAATAATGGACGATATCATTCTGCATTATGTTAACATATAGTTGAACAATAAATGTGTAGTATGCTTTGGAAACACTTGTAACATCTAGTGCCTAGTGTATCTCTACCTGCAGTGATAATTTGTTATACTCTTTAGTATCTTTCATCTTTTGACAGTAAACTTGCACTTACATCATCTATTCTTTGCTTCTCCAGGCATGCAATTCAGCTATTATCACCAGCTAGCATTGTGGTGAGAACAAATGGAAGAGAGAAGATTTGCAAGGTACTATTCAAGCAATTTTTAATATACTACTTTGCTTCATTTCGTATAATTACTCGCCTTACATTGTACAACGTCATTACCAGGCTGATATTGAAGAAGTAAATGCTAGGTACCACTAGTAGAAAATGCTGCAGTCGCAATAGAAATTTTCCTTGTAGAAGAGTACAATTCCATAGTTAGTGTACATTTGTAAGAGAATTTTCTCCATTCCCTTGTAATTGCGCTATTGCAAAATCTGTCATGGTTAATGTACACATTCGCAACGGAATTTTAACTATCCCTTGCGAATATTAGCCACAATAGAATATCTGCAATGGAAGTTGTACCTTGCTATCCCCATATATAAGAGAATATCTACAACAAATTCGCCTCTTGCAAGTATGTTTTAAAAGGGATTTTTTTCGTTGCTGATGAACTATTGCTACAGAGATCTGCAAGATACTGATTTCCTTGCAATTGCTACATCGCGAATGCAATTACACACATTTTTTCTTCATTACTGATTATATTTGAATGGCTTAACCAAATTTACAAATTAAAACAATGTATTTTGACAATGAAGAACATATAATTATTTCACATATTGATTCACACAATTATATAAAGAAAACACAATAATGCAAAATAAGTTTGAATATTATATAATTCAGAACCTTTTCATTACAAAATTTTTTGTTTGTTTCATAGTGCCAAAACAACAATACATTCTAGAAGAAAATATAAGTTGTGAAACTCCAAGAAACAAAATAAAATATTTTCAAAATAACTTTTAACGTGCTACTGCTTCCATGTATCCCCAACTTCACTTTTCACGTAAGGTCTTCTGCATGTTCCTCATTACCCACTGTCTCATAGTCATCGCCACTACATATAGACTACATGAAAAAGAAACAATGCAAAATTAGAACTCGTTATTCAATATATATAGATAATAATATATTATCCAATTGAGACAATTAAATATATGGCTACCTCTTGTCGTATTTGACTATTGGATGAGTCGACAGTAGTATTTTTCAACCTTTGTTTCAAGGCTTCCATCTTATCAGGATGCAACTCACAAAAGAAGTCCATAAGAACTTGATTTTGTATTGCCAACTTGTCACACTTTTTGAACAAAGATTTAACAGTTGATTCTTCTTGTATCCTTTTATCTATTCTTGATTCCGATGAGAGAGACCCAATATCATCTTCCTTTCTATTTCTCAGATTTTTTTTCCTTTAAGTCTACTGCGGTTCTTCTTTGGACTGCCAAACACATTATAGACGAACCTATCTTGAACTTCTTGGGGCAGCTTTGATGGATCTGGATTTTCAAAACCTTGTAACTTGAGTGCAGCTTGTTTGACAGAAAAAGTCAAAGCATCCTAAAATAAGAAAATGAATAATTAATATACATGCCACAATAAGAATCATCACAAAAATACTGAGGACTGAAAATCATCTTTACCCAAAGAATTTGTCTTAAGTTACATAAATTTGTAAAATTATTAGATGAGGGATATTTATTAAATGTAATGAAAGCAAATCTTACCACCATAATGAGGTTCTTGTTCTTCTTTGTTTCATTCTTGTATTCTTTGTTAAATGTTCCATATGATATCTTCGCAATTTGGTCGACAGTCAACTTATCGACTTTTAATTTTTTCTTCTGAAAAAAAAAACTTAATTTGAAGCTTATAATTTTGTAGATATAATTGGAAGGAAGAGAAAATGAGAATTTTAATGTTTCTCTTACCAGCTTATGCTCCGTCTGTGCATACAAACTTGATCCCAAGTGATGATCAAAATTATTTGATAGTCGATTTCTGCTGCACTGCAATGATTTTTTCTGCGAAAGTTTACAAAATATGTAATGCATAGAAGTACAATATATTATTTCTTGATTACAATTATGGTTCACGACCTAACTCGTGAAAACGCTCTAAGCACATAAATCAATAACTGACAATTATTTCTAACACAACATACATACAGAGAGCGAAGGGAATAGAACACAAAGGAATTTCAAGAAACTAGTTGGGTTCGAACATTTTGATGTGGCCAGGAACAGAATAGTATAATGATAGTAAATTGACATGATAGAACTAATAGTAGTTAATCATCATGCAAACCTCGAACTAGAAATTGTGCAACTTCGCAAATAAAGAAGCTCAGACTAGGTAATTCAAGTAATTCAGAATACTACCACCAAGGCTTTCAGCAACCTATAATATGTAAGTGATTGACAGATACCAGTTTAAACAAAATCTAAAACTAAAAATCTATCTAAACTCTGGAGAACGAAAAATTGTAATAGTATTGAGGGAAATTTCAAATGAATAATAACAAAATCTCTACATAATGGAACACAATTTGATGTTGTTGAACAATGAACAAAACAACATCTCATAATCAGGTGGGGGACTCTTTCTTAATATACTCATTCTGGAATGTGCAAAGGAGATGTAGAAGTCAACTAAAATAATAAATGGTAGTATGAGCAAATATAATAAGACAACAATAATGCATGTATACAAACAAACTAGTAATTTGAGTGAAATTAATACAAGTTTAAATCAGAACTTTCTAAGGATACATTATGCAAATACATCCTGTTAACTCTGTACAATTGGTTCAAATTTATCACATGTAAACAATATATAATTTAAAAATCAATGCATGTACAAGTTAATCTGTATATATCAACTTGTTTTTGTGTCAAGGTTTGGAAAATCAGTTTCAGTTTTGGTGTAGGAGCCTCAAGAAAATGATTTGTTACAGTAGGTTTCCATGAGGTTTTGTTAGTTTACCCAGACCCAACCACACACTCCTAAAAGACCATAACTCACCTGATTAACCTAGACAAGAACTAACATTAAAGAAAAAGTTAATGATTTTCTTTCTTCAGTCAATTTTCTATCAGTAAATTCAGGTTGTTGTTAATAGAAAATGGTCAAAACAGATTATAGATTACAAAAAATTGATCAATTATAAAACAAAATGTGCATTCAAAACGACATACATATTACAAAACTTCAGAAGAAAAAAATAGATTACAGATTACAAATACATTGTGTTAAATATAATATATTTTATATTAATCTATAAGTTCAAAAAAATTGAAATATCTTATTAAAACATCAAAAAGACACCAAAAAATTGATGATGAGCATTTTTGGAGACAAACAGAGCAGAAAAAATAATTTTAGCTTTCTCAATCAAATCTAATTCTATACAATAAGTTTCGTGCAAGTGCCCTAGTAGTCTACTGGTAAAATCAGGGGTCAAAACAATGCAAAATCAATAACAATTGGATACTTGTCAAATTCAAATGGGTGTAGCATTTATTTAAGGAATTGCAGAAATTCTCATGATCGGAGATAAGTGTAGACTATCAGTAGTGACCGTCTCAACCAATACATTTATATCATGAAACTTTAGATAAAGATATGATTCAATTTGATTCCAAATCAAGATGCAGATGAAGAGCATCATGATGCAAACAATCATATGAACACTACAAGAAAAGAAGTCTACACCGGCATTTTTACTCTGATGTTTTGGTATAAACGCCGGAGTAGGAACCACACATTTGGGGGAACGAAAAAAATCCAATTATACACCGACGTTCTATACAAACGCCGGTGTATGTAGTCATACACCGGCGTTTGGAAATTAAAACGCCAGTGAATGTAATCGATAACTTATCCCCCGTCCCCCCTCCCTCTCTCTCATTTTATTTTCCCCCAAATTTTCCCATCGATGCCCCCCCCCCACTGGCGCCCCTTCCGCCATCGCTGTCCCCCTCCCCCACCGTCGCCCCTTCCCCCATCACCGTCAGCTTCCCCCCTCGACTGGCCCCCGTCCCCGGTCGTCGTCCCCCCTCCCCCAATCTCATTTCTCTCTCCCTTTCACCCAACCACTGCACCTCCATCCCTCATCGCCGTCCCTCATCACCGTCCCCCTGCCGCCCTCCCAATCCCCCGATCACTCTCTCTCCCTTTCACAAACCGCCGTCCCCCTCCCCCAATCAAATCAGGTATGAACTTTCAAACCCTAAAGTTTATTCTAGTATGAATTTGAGAATATGAGGGACTACCGATGCTTGGGTCTCACCATTATTAGAAATGAATATGTGACTGGATTTGTGGGGGATGGATGTGTTTTGTTTGGTTTTGGTCTCACCATTATTTTTGGTTTGGTAATGCGGGGTTTGATAATGCAGTAGTTGTTCCTGGATCTTGTTTGAGCCATTTCTTTTACTTGATACTTTCATTTCATAAATCTAATTGATATTTGATGGTAATATTGGAACATTCTACTTGGTTTTAGTTTAGGTGTTGATCTGTAGTTATTTTTCAATTCAAGTATATGAAATATCAAGTTGACCCCATAAATGAAAGCTCAAGTTGACTCCAATTTACTTGCCATTTGAGACCTTACTAGCATCAGGAGTTTTTTGTTTGATGGTTCTGTTTCTTCATTTCATCAAGGCCCAGTAATGCAGTTGCTATTCCTGGACCTTGTCCGAGCTTTTTCTTTTGTTCGATACTTTATGTTTCTAAATCTAATCGATATTTGCAGATAATATTGGAACATTCTGCTTGGTTTATTTTAGGAATAGATCATTCTGTAGATATTTTTCAATGCAGATACATTCTACTACGAAAGTTTGTGAAAGTTTCTCTGAACTGTTGATCTATTAATGAATTGGTCTAATTACTTTTGCGTGTGAATATAGGGAGGGGAATTACATAATTTTTTATTGGGGGTAGTCTTCCTCAATATGCAATTTTTCATTATGCCTTGCATAAGTTTTCTTTTAGTGAGATTTAGTCCTCATGAGAATTTTCAGCCTAAGTATATGAAGTACAAAATGGATTTGTTCTCCTTATGAGAACTTTTTTCTTCAAGGATACATCGTGTGTACAACTACTTTTTTCTACAAAATCCACGGACAACTACTGTGTGAATAAGGATGCTTTGTGCGTTTGGTGTGAAAAAAAAGTTACCAGTTTTTGCATGGTTGCCAGGATGGATACTTTATGTTAATTGTGTTGTCATTCAGAGGAATTTTAGCATCTTATTTCAAGCTTGGTTTGATGTATAAATGTATGTTATAGTTGATGCTTGATCGGCCTCAATTAGCCATTGAAACAAAAAACGACAACATGCTTGTTGATGCTTGATCGGGCTCGAAGAGCCCCAAATGTATGTTCATTGTTTGGGGCTGTTTTGTCTAGAACTGAGCAATGGTTTGTCTAGAAGTTTGGTTTGACGAGTTGCTTTTTTGTCTGAATTTGGAGATGAGATGGGTAATGTATCTGAAGTTGCACACTATGATTTTTTTATATGGGAGTGACTAGTGATGGAAATTTTATTATCTAAACTTTATATACAATTATATCATGATGTCTAGATGAGTATCATTTTCTAAGATAATGTTCATGCTTGTTGCTTGGCTTTGAAAATGAGATTGTTCTTTCTCATTGGTTTCAAGTGATGATGAGATGGATTATGTAACTGAAGTTGCATACTATGAATTACGTGGGAGTGACTACTGATGAAATAATCCTATTTGAACTTATGTTGTGGTTTCAATTGACAGTTATCTCATGAGTATTATAAAAGAATAAGTTTCATCTCAGTTACTATCTTGTTTGCCTGAATTTGACTAGTGATGAAATAATCTTTGTAACTCAATATTTTGAACTCCATATTTTGGTTATGAATGTGATGAGATCACATTATTATGTATATGAGATTATAATATTTTCAACTTATGTTGTATCATTTGGTTAATTTGGTGTTTGTGAAACTCACTCAAATACATTCTTTCGGTTTGCTATTTCTCTTCTTTGATATATGGGTTGGTTGGTTTTCTGCTAGATTGCCTTTGTATTGCTGAATGAGTTAGTAGACTTTGTATTTGGTCTTCATAACTAGTATATGATATA
Organism: Hemerocallis citrina; assembly: GCA_017893485.1. Taxonomy (NCBI): domain Eukaryota; kingdom Viridiplantae; phylum Streptophyta; class Magnoliopsida; order Asparagales; family Asphodelaceae; genus Hemerocallis; species Hemerocallis citrina. Next base: position 109,314,750 of record CM030359.1, read on the forward strand.
GGAGTTAGTTAATGTTGCTTTGAGATTTGTGCGTATGTATAGATGTCTTGTTGTTGATTGCTTTGAAATAATCCTGTTTGAACTAGTATATGATATAGGAATCTGGTGCTTAAACAAGTTGTGGGGATATGCACTCAGTTCCTTCAGGAGAGGACTGAAACATGGAGGTGAGATTTATCATGGCTTTCTTATTATCATTATTATTTTTGTTCTGCTCGATATACATACTCATGTTGTATGTGATTTTAAAAATATGTTTTGCTGGCGTTTTTAAGTGATGAGGACTATGATACACTTGATATTGTAAATCATTACTTTTCAGTTGGTTAAGTTGTGAGGACTATGTGATTATATTTTTCTTGTTTGTGTATTTGCTGGTCTATTTTGTATGTAACTCATGTTTTAAGCGATATCCTTCCTTATATATAATGCAGATTTTAGTGATGGTTTTTTTTTAATTTTTAATTTTTTATAATTTTTTTTAAAAAAAAATATATCTACCCCGGCGTTTTTACAAGCGCCGAGGTAGTTTTTTCATCAAAAAAGTTCACATTTACGGGCGTTTTTTAAACGCCGGTGTAGGTTATGGCCCAAAAAATTGTTCCAAACGAAACCACACATTCCCCGGCATTTTTACGACCGCCGGTGTAGTTTTAACCTAGCCAAAGAAGTCTCTTTGATCTTTTCGGGAGCAGTCAAACAAAGAAAGCAAAATGATGGCAGAGTTATTCAGGACATTTTGTCTGGAAATACGAAATGAGAAAATAGACTATCTTCAAGATCTTCAGGAAAGAGCAAGAATGAGTGCTGAAAGGAGTATCGAGGACGGAGACAGCCCACTTGAACAATTTTTGCCATTAGTTTAGTAACGAGTCTGATTTAGTCTTGTTCTTCAAGGAAAGATTCGATGTGACTTAAGCAAGCCGTGTTGTGTCAACCACAAAGCATTCTTTTCATCATTGATTGAATATGGGGCAAGGGTCACGCTAGCGACTTCTCTTTCTCCTCTTTCCCATAGTCGTAAAAAATGTCGGTGAATGTCCCTAACCTACAGCGACACTTGCACCGGCGATTTATAAAATGCCGGTAGTATCTACAACGGGGTTTATAAACGCCGGTAAATGTGCCAAAAAACGTCGGTAAAGACTTTTAGTATTGTAGTGGAAATTCCATCATGATAACTACTATGCCTGCACAGCTACGGGAAAGAGGCATAGTAGTTATCATGATGCAACTGCACTGCAGAGTAGCTATCTGACACCTACTTGTTTCCAATTTGATGTTTGAGTTTCAGGTAGAGCTCACAAATAACAAACACCAATGCACAAATAACAATGCACAACGACCTTCATATATATGAAGGCCTAAACCTGTTCAAGGCCTTCATATATATGAGCTGTACCAATGCACACATATATCCAAATCATAAAATTCACACATATATATGAGCTGTACCAATGCACACATATATATGTGCTATTTTTAGCCATATCACTTATTAAACCGTATAGACCAATCATAAAATTCCTTAGCATCAATTTTGTCCTAAATGCTACCATTTAAAGGTTATCGTTTATTTATTGTCTTTCAGTGCTCCTGTCTGGTTGAGTTTTGTCTCACAGGTCACCCTCTGCTAACCACACCACACAATACTCACACACTCATACTCATATGTGCACAAAACTCGACACTTAATGCTATTATTGATATTATTACGTTTTTATGAACATGTCTAATATCATATTACCATCAAATATTAACTTACTACTTCATTATTATTATTATTATTATTATTACTAATTTTAAAAATGGGATAAATATTTATACACTTAGTATTTTAGTTAGTATACACTTAGTATTTTGTGCACATTAGTAAGCACACATATAAACACTACATTATATCTATGCAGTATACAAATTCCAGGAAACAACAAACAATTGAGGACAATGAAATAGAAAAGCAAAACCACAACAAAAAGCTCAATAAAATATGATCATAGTTTACATCAAAAGTATGATACCCTTCTTTTATGGCTTAATAAAAGAAATAAAATTTCCAAAAAAAAAAAACCAAACTTATTCATAGGCATTGTAAAGAAATAAAATATGACTCATGGAACCATTGATTCACACCATGCGTCATAATCTACACACTACACCTTAAAAGGCATTGTAAAGACATGTGTATTAGTTATTCATCGAGTGTAACATTGATTCCATTATCGCTATAATAGTCATTTTGCAACCACTTGATGCATGAGTACTCAAACTATTAGTATATCTACACTGACTCTACATTTCTGTGTACTGCTAGTATTGATTTATTGATTTTTCAAAAAGTTTGTTTGACAGTGAAACAACCAACAGAGTTCAGCTGAAAGTTCCCCAAGGGAGTGGGTGAAGTTTGAAGAAGAAACTGTAACAGGACAGAGTGACCGAGTATCCGATGAAGGATTAATTGGATTATTTATTGTATTCAATACTATTATTTCTTTCATTGGTGTGACTCAAAACTGCATTCATTTATTCCCTCTAACCTGCAGCATCACCTTGGATGCCAAACTGTAACAAAGGGTATTCTTTTCTGTTTACCAAATTATTGTGTGGTAAACTATCTTCCTATGAACTATTAGTGAATGAAATATTGGGCAATTAGCTTGAATAACAACAATTGTGCACCTATGTTTTCATGAAATCTTTTATCTGAACCTCTCAATCAACAAAAGAATTAAAGAAATTTTAAACAAATAAAATATTATCTATTCCTATATGAATTGGAAAGAACATCCTGTTATGTATATGAACTTATTTGTGATTTAGAAGCCTATGCCAAAACAAAGTGTGCCCTAACTGAAAGGAGAGAGAAAAGGAGAATGAGATACCTGACATTGAAAAGGAGGTGTGGAGGATGAGGCGGTGACGGCAAGGAGCGGCGACGAGGAGTAGGGGCGACGAAGAGCGGGTAGGGGCGACGAAAAGTGGCAAATGAAGAGTGGGTAGGGGTGACGAAGAGCGGCGACGAGGAGGCTGGATGAAGAAAGTTGCGATTTTTGGTGGGATGCGGACGTGGGGGTTGGGGGGAGGGGGGGGGGGAATCAGGGTTTATGTTTTGGGGGAAGGTCGCGGGGTTTTTGATCCTTTTTTTCGCTTTTCGATTTTGGCCCGGGAAAGTTAAGATTGTGTTTATTGATTTTATTTTTTTTCTTTTTACCCGCTCAGTATTTGAGATATAAGGATAATTTTTTAACATCAAATTGTTGAGTGGCAAAATTATCTATGTAATGCATGTGTTTATATCTAATTTATTTTTAAAAATAAATATTTTATTACTACTTTGGTAATGGAGTATTGTTTGTTACAATTGCTCCCTTGTAATTGTCAACACTTGCAACGGTTGAATAAAATCTCTTGCGAATGTCAAAATATTTGCAATGAATGGGTTTGTTGTGATTAATTTGTTGTTGATGGTAGAAACTACAAGAAATTTTTGGTGCTTGCAAATAATCCATTATTATTGCAAGATTTTCTACTAGTGTACCTTGATGCAAAGTCTGCTCGGCTTCTACAGGAGCAATAAGAAAGATACATTTCATGATTGAATTTAGTAGCAGCTCATCATACAACACCCAGAAAATTGAATAGATATTTGCTTGCAGCTTTCACTACAACATAAACTGGATTTAGCGGCATTTATACCCCGGCGTTTATGGAAAACGCTGGGGTATGAAAATGTTATTTCGTGGGTAACCCTAAAACGTTAACATACACCGACGCTTTTAATAAGCGCCGGGCTATCATGGTATAGGCCGGCGTTTATTAAACAAACGCCGGCCATTCTAGGGATTTTTTTTACCCCATCTCCTATTTCCCCAATTACCCTACCCTTTCTTTGTTATTTCTCTCTCTCTCTCCCTCCACATGAATTACCAAGCCTGCCATCCGCAGCCTCGCCCGCTGTGGTGGGGTCAAGCGCATCAGCGGCCATGGACGTCGTCTACGCCCTTAAACGGCATGGCCGAACTCTCTATGGTTTCGGCGGTTAATTAATCGCTGCCTCCAGGGTTGGGGTTAGGGTTTGGGGTGTTTATTTTTGGTGTTTTGTTGCTATTACTGTTAGGGTTTATGCTTCAAAAGTTTGATTTGGATCTTGAATGGAAATGGTACTTTCTTTTTATGCAAAAAGTCTCAAATGTATTAGGGTTTGTCTGTTTGTCGTTTGAGAAATTTGGCGGTGAAATTGATACTGAATTTGATTGGAATTTGGTGAGTATATTGGCTGTTTGAGTTTTTTGTTGTTGTTGGTGTTGCTGCTGCTGCTGATTATTGGATTTGAGAATCTGGATCTGAATGGTTTGCTCGTTTGTAGGCGTATTCGTAGAGCAAGAGAGAGTGAGGATGATTGAATATGCAAACTAGAACTGGTATGTGTTGCTTCAAATTGATTTATATTGTGTTTTTTAAGCGCTTGCAATCTGTTTGATTATATGCTTGATTGAATACTACGGGCTCTTTCCAAAAAGAATCAATTCATCTAAATTGTGATGGTGAGTCCATTTATCAAAGTGGTTATTTATTTCATAATGTAGCATGTAATATTGGTAGATTTTAAACTTGCAATCCACTGAAGTATGCTTGTAAGCTTTGGAGATTATTAGATTGCATAACTATTTGCATAACTATTTATATATTTTAAAACAGTTATTGAATTAGTGAAAATTTGTTAGAATGTCTTACATTTTCATTTTGTTAGAATATGAAAATTAGAAAGATCAAACATAGTTGTTTTTGGTGGAAGATCAAATCAATTATATATGGTGAGTTTTCTACCTTTGATCATGTTATGTTTTAAACTCCTTATTGGGTGTTTATGGACAGTTGGCTTTCTGATTACATTCACAAAAATGAGCACGCAGAGTATAATTGTCCATAAATAATTGTCAATATATTCTCACCTCATTATTGTAAGATCCAGAAAAGAATTAGTTGGATGTATGTCGCAGTTGTTCATCGGATCCAGAAGTCAGTAGTATGTAAGTGGAAAAGTTTTCAAGTTACGCATATTAATCCACAACATGAGTTAACTATATCAGCTAATAGACTTTCAGTTAGTGCAGAAATTTGCTTTAGCACTTACTTCAAAAATGGTTTTACACTTTGCAACAAGATCATTTGATCTTTAAAGGAGAAGGAAAACAGTGTAAATAGATTTTGAAGACCTCAATGAGCAAAAATTGATGATAGAGAGCTTAAAAATTGGTTATGTATCATCATCTTATTGGATCATACTCATGAGATCCACAATGTTAATGTTCCTCTCTTCTCTACCTATATCATATTTCTCTTCTTTGACCCCCACTCTTATTCTCATGTCTGGAAGTTGCCCTTCATGTATTATCTGACCTTCAAGACATTGAGTTCGATCTAGTCGACAAGTTTATTCTCTAAAAGCATTGTAACCCTTCTTTTCATAGACAGTATTCACATTGATACTAGTCCATGCTTCACTGGCTCAAGGGCATGTGACACTGCAGGACTAGGGAGAGCACAATTTTCATTTTCAAGCAGATCCAATCGACATTTGTCTGCTTTATATTTGTGTAGAATACATGGATAGCTTATTGTTATTTTCTTTTTTCATCTTGACATAATTATGCATTCCTTAGATAAGTTGAATATTATGTTAACTTGCATTTAAGAACATGTTAATTACTAAAATTTAATTGTCTGAGTTCCATCTACGAATAGTCTTTTTTCTTCTTCCCCTCTTTTGCAGAAGTATCACCCCACAAGAATACTGACACTTGTATATCTACCTTTCGCCCTTGGGACGCTTGCTATACTAACAAAAGTGCAGAAGCAAGGCTTAATACAAGAATTCGTGTTATAACAGGATATACACTTTACTTCTTAAGTTCCCTCATACTGTTTGTGGTGAGTCTCTCTTTCTATTATGTTTTTCTTTTTCTTTTTCTTTCTTTGTCCTTATTGCATTATTTTTTCACTTGAACATGTAATTCCACAAACAAAAAGTAAACAAAAACTGAAGTGAAGGAAATCTTTTTGAAGATCAATAAACCTGTTCTGCTTCGTTTGTAGTTGGATGTGGCAACTTCTGGTAAAGGTGGAATTGGACAATTTATTGGTGTATGCTTTGTTGCTGGAGTATTTGGAGTTTCAGATGCTCATGTTCAAGGTGGAGTCGTTGGTGATTTGTCATTGATGTGCCCAGAATTTATTCAGGTATTGCATTTATGGATTTGTTTTCTTGTTGAATATAATCGATCAGATATGTGCAATAAAGGGAAATTATACAAATGCATTGGACTTATCATATTAAATTGCCTTAATCATTAATCTAATGTCTTAGTATCAAATTCATTTCTGATACATCGTACTTCCTGGATCTACAATTGCATAACAAATACCAAGTGCACATAGGTTTATAGAGAATTATATGAATTCACATCTTAGAGCCCTTAAATGGTTGGTGTGGATCTACAATTGCACAACTTTCTCGAATTTTAGAAAGATCATTTATAGGTGGATGAGCTTTCACTAAAAAGAGCTACGGATATATGGAGTATCCTGTATCTACAAAGTACAAACCTAGGGGTCTCATGCATATTGGATATATCCAATCTAATCCCGAACAGATCTGTATCGGATGTGGATACAGATATGAAAATCCATGTTTGATTGGATACAGATCTAATTCGAATATCACTTTCCAAATTGGGTTGGATACAGATGCAAAATATCTATTTCTTTCTTAAGTTAATTACAGATATTTGGTAATTAGCTACTTTCTTAAAAATTTAAAGAAAAGATGATGAGGGGATGACATAGATAATAGACACTCATCAGTAATAGTCTGCAACTAGTAACTTAAAGTTAATTAGTAGAAATGTCTCTATTAGATGAGATTATCAACATAGTTTTCTGCAGTTCTCCATATGCTATGCAACCTTTACTCTTGCCGTATACTTGGATATAATTCTATTATAAATTCGTCTGACACATTGTTTATCTGTGCATATTGTTCTCAATAGTAGTGTTGGTCTATAAGATGCGAACCTTATTGTGTTGTTGTTAACCATCTGTAAGACTTCTGACATGATTCGTTTCCAGAAAAATCGATTCTTCTGTACCAATAATACAAACAAAGCACATGATGAGGGAGGCGGGCAGAAAGACACGTTAAGTTCTTGTCTTTTGTGTGCAAACTGGATGGTCTATGAGTATATAGCCTATGCAGATGTTCATTAGTTGTAAGTCCATACTATTTATGCCTTTCAGTAGTTTGCTTTTAATTTGTTGGAATGTCTATTGATACTTCCTTTTATTAGGATCTGAATCTTGTGTTTTCTTTTGATTTCCTTGTATGATTATATCTCATGCGCATTCACTTGAACAATTGGTTTCTTAGCAACTGTTGAGTGTTGCCCTTACAATTTTATATATATTGACATCTTATCCCTTGATGGGAAAAGTCTCTCAAGCTGTTGTTTCTAGGAAATATCTGTTTGAAAACCTCTAATAAAAGATAAAATTAAATTTATTGATGCGATATTTTTTGTATTTGTTGTCATTTACTTTGTTCAGTTACGCAGATATAGTTTACTTCTAACGTTGAGCACCTATTATTCCATTTTGTATTGTTAAATAATAAAGCATTCCTGAATAGCTTTTTGTATTTTCTTCAGCATATCCGTATCTTTTGTGAACAAGGATGGCGAGGAGAAACAGATTAGTGTTCCGGTTGGAATGTCAATGCTAGAAGCAGCTCACCAAAATGACAGAGAGCTTGAAGGTGAATTCATCCTACGTCCAAACCAGATACATCTTATACAAAGAGTATACAAAGTAGATACATCTTATACAAAGAGTATTAACTATAGCAGATACTAGTGTTTGTATTTAACTCAAATTGAGTCAAATACAAACCATAGGACAATTTATTGGTCTATGTTTTATTGCTAATTGAGTTAAATTTGTATGGATTAATGTAATTTATTATGGATTTTGTATATATTCCTCCATTAAAAAATTGTATTAATTTTTTTTTTAATTTTTAAATTTTTAAATTTTTTAAATTAAAAATTAATTTTTTTTTTAAAAGTCACACCTACCCCGGCGTTTTCCGAAACGCCGGGGTAGATTAAAATTTGTTTTTTAATAAAAAATAAAAAAAATATCCACTGGCACTTTTACAAGCGCCGCCCATCATAAAGCTTTCACCGGCGGTTTCCCAAGCGCCGGGGAAACCTAGCCGTGAATGCCTGGCACGCGCAATGCCGGCGGTTGGTGTGGCGCTATTCGACACGCCGGTAGGGTATTCACCGGCGCTTAAGCGCCAGTGAATCTATAAATAAGCGCCGGTGAATCCATCGCCGGTTGTAGTGTTTTCATCATTGCCATAAGTCTGATATGTGAACTGTTGTTTGTACCATTAAATTTAAGTTATTTTCAATTTTTGATTTTGGTCATACATTTTGTGGAACTATTAGGGGTTATTTGTATGTCAGTAGTAACTAATGGCTGTAGAAGCAAAGCTAACAGAGTAAAACTGAGATTATCGAGAAAATTTTCTAGTTCTTCTGTGTTTATCAGTATGAAACATGTTGTTTGGTTTTCAAAATGATGCTTATTCACGATGATTAGCGAAATCTAAAGTCCACATGGTTAAAATTTTATGTCCTATGGATTCATAAAAACCACACGAAAGCATGCATGACCAAACGTAATATCATCAGTTAAATGATTAAGGATCTACTATACATTTTAAGCACATATAACTATTCTGGAAGCATAATCATGGCCAACTATGAATATCTACCAAAAGGGCTAGCATAGTCCAAATGTGCCTCTTGACTACCACTTGCAATCCCAACTATGTATGCAGTTGGTGTCAGCCGTAGAGGTAAGTTGTGTACTAAAATTACTAATTTGCATTGTATCATTATATTTATTTTATATTTAGAAATTTCATTTATTGTGTTATTTATTATGAATTAAATGAACATAATGAAGTCCTTAGAATAATAAGTTCAATGCCATGGAATATCAAGTGTATGACTTGATTGTGAGATCATATTGGCTGAAATCATAACATTGTTCTTAAATATCCCTAATCAAGTATTATTGTGAATTAGGACAACAATAATATATAGAGACTAGTGTCTGAGTAGACTGATGACCATTCTCACCGATCATGACATGAGATATCAAGTCTTCACATGGGTACATATTAGAGTAATAATGTACTGGACTAACCCACCATGAGAACGCTGCATGGATCGTTACGTGAGTGTCATAAGTGGTTCTCATATTGATCATGGTGTACGTAGTCCTTTGACTTGAATTCACTACATTTTCCTACATGAGAAGTTATATGTTTTAATGCCGTCAAACGTTGCCTGTAATAAGGTGATTATAAAGTCAACTATTGATATACTACATATCATGCAGAGAGATGTGAGTGACTTAAATAGGATTTTTCCCTCTTACATAACATGAGCGATATCTACAGGCTCCTTGATTGAGTGAGACTGCAAAATGCATGACCGTGCTCAAATGAGTCAATATGAGATATTGATCTCATTTATTTTAGTAAGTCTACTCGGACATCTAGAAACCAAAGATTGAACTATACAAGGGTGACATGCTCTATGCCTTATGGTCAATTAAGATATCTGAACGAAGGGACTAGATTACATTACAACATTGGTCACAGATAGGTTATGTCAAATCATTGGCATTCCTATTACTTGAGTAGCCGTGATGTATTGTTAATACCGCTCACTTTTTGTAATACTCGAATATGATTTTAGTATTACTGTACACATAATGAGAACCTACATGGTCACACACTTAGAACATATCAAAATTGAGATTTAAATTTATAAGATGAATTTAATTAGGGATCCAAGTAAGACTTAGACTCCTGACATTGGTTGGACATTTAATTAGATTAAATGGGCGGACTGAAGTTCAAAGGCCCACACACAAATCTGTCTTCTGTCCCAAGTCAGATTATGAGCCCAACAACTTCATTACTCTCTTAGGGTTGGTTTTCTGCACCTATATATATTATATGTATATGTGGAAAAGACACACGTGAAAAATTCTAGCCGTCACAGAAAGTGAGAGAGAAAGATCGTGAGGAGGAACATTCTCTTCGCATGGCTAGAACCGTAGTCTGAGGGAGAACCTTTTTCGTTCCATTCGTGTGAATACCGTAGAGGCACCACAATATTGCAGTGTTGTGATCAGCATACTGTGGAGATAGCATATCCATCTTTAAGGTATAACTTCTAAACACGATTTATGGTTTTTGCGTGGATCAATGGCTAGGTTTCAATATTTTTGTAATTTTTCCACTGTATATTTAATCTGTGAATGCATTTGAAACCTAACATATGCAACTTTTAATACCCAGTTTATGAAATCTACCCAGACATTATAAAGAGCATCTTTATCATCAGCTAGCATTCAAAGCAAAATTTAATTTAAAGATGTTGATAAGATCCACCATTCACAACAGTTTTGTGCACGCAGAAGGTAGATCATAAACATCAGTTCACAATTAACATTAGTTCAAAAATCTTTCAATGTCTTCTTAACCATTGTCAAATAAAAAAACTATAATCAAACTCAATACTATTGATCTCCAACAGAAAATAAATAATTCAAAACATTGCGCAGACTTTACAAAGAGCTTCAATTGACTTCAATTGCATTGATGACCATCATGATTTGATCTAGTTGAAACATTTTTGTTGGGTGCTGATTCGGTGCTTGAGCATGGCCTCATGTTGGGAGAAGCGACCTATACACAATAATAAATATTAGAAATATACTTTTAAAGGCAATAGTATGTTTAAAATGTTTAAGATGTGAATAATACTAACCTAAAAACTAGGTGTGCTTTGGCCGGTTATTTCATTTACATACGTAAATCCTACTATTTGACTAGGTTGCTGCAATGTAGGAGTATATATATTAGCCAAAAACTTCTTTAGATTAAATAACTTAACGATCATATCACATATAGTTTTATTTTTTTTAAATGTTAATCGTACCTCAAATTCCCTTCCAAAGGCAACACCCTCTCCCAACCTTCCTCTGATCATTCCTAGACCATTGTACATTCTACTAGTTGTAGTGTCACCGCTGGTCCCAATTGTAGTATTATTGATTGCACAAGTTGGTGCAGCAATAGTCAAAATCCTGTTGTCTTCTACATTAAAAAAATTCTTACTTGTCACAAGAAAAAAGGTTCACCATGCTAAATAATAAAAAATATCTTAGATTTTGACTTAATTACCTAGATATGTTTGTCCGTTGGTAGCCATATTCATTCTTTTATTATTTTTTTTTTCACAATCTGCTCGACTTTGATTGTTTCTGGTTAGTAGGTGGACGACCCTTACTTCGAACTTTAACTGGATTGATTGGTTTTTGTCTGTCATTCCCCATACATTTTCCATCACATGCAGATCTCTCAGTAAGGATAGATGCCTATATGGGTTGACAACTCTCAACAATGTCAGTCACCAATAACTTTTCCTTAAGTCTGCAATTTGGAATATCCAGTCAACCACCATTTTGCATTTCGTCTCAGAGTTGATAGCTATGTCTGCAATCTCATAAAATGCATTGCACATTTTAATGATTTTTTTTTCCTTCGGGTTTGCTACTGAAATTGTCATAAATGGTAATAACCCTTGTGTACTAGGCTTTTTATATCCTTCCACCATCTCAGTATTATGTATTTATCTGGAACATTGAAGATCTTTTTATGGATGAGAACCAAAATTGCTTGTCTGCATACAAAAAAGAAACATCTAACAATGGTTAGGATGCAAGAAATTTTCATATATTTAAGAAGCAAGTGATTAATGAATATAGAAAAAGGGGAAAAAAAAAATCATACCTGCATAAAATGCCCCTAAACTTAAATAAGAGACAGTTGCAATTGACTTCATGTTCTTCATTAGAATCAAGTTTATTCAATAAAACTTTGAAAATCATATGCTTTAACCAGTGTCCTATTTTGACATCCTCATAAACTTCATATTCTGCAATTGTAGCATTTTCTATGGATGAAGATATCACACACTACAATTTCCCAGTCAACTCCAGTTGGAACTCCTTAAACTTTGCAATAGTGTAAACCTTCTGAAATTGTTCTTCCATCTTATAATGAGTAACACATGGCACCCTTGAATTAAAAGAGTTAAAATTTGCAAGACTTTCTTTCTTAGTTTTTTCTTTCGAGGCATTTTCATATTGATCAACAAATTGCTTTAAAGTAGTTTCGGAATGAATATACTTATAAAAGAAAAAAAGGCTAAATTTTAAAAAGAAACCTTGAACTATAGCTTTTATGCAAAAAACCTCCCTGACCTTTTTTTATGCAGAACCCCCCCTAAAGTATGGTTGTCGCAAAAAAAATCCCTGAAGGATTTCAAAAAACAACATTTAACTTTTCTACTTGTATCAGATAACCTCATTCATCTTTGCAAGTTGTTTAAAAAAACATCATATATCTTTTGCATTATTGTCAAAACCTCCCTCAACTTTAGCAGAAGTTACACGTTGGCGGGGTAGGTTTTTTGCAACAATAGTTCAAGGGGGTTTTCTGTATAAAAAAAGGCCGGGGGGTTTTGCATAAAGGCCATAGTTCAAGGTTTTTTTTTTTATTTAAAATTTTTATTTTTAAAATTTAGCCAAGAAATTCATACTCTCACTTCGTTGGGTGGTAGACATTCCTACCCAAAAACTATCTTTTACAAAAGCAGGAACCCAACGATGTCTGTCATCATACAACTCACCTAACCAGACATTTTTATCAAGCCCATACTTCTTAATCATCTCGGTCCAGTTTACCTCAAATTCAGTTGGACTTAAGGAATCATACATCGCATTTTTGAGAGAACTCTTTATCAATTTATAATCGGTGTATCCACTCAAACTTCTCCAGGATTTTCTTCATGATACGCCACATCTCCAACTATGACGAGCATTCAGAAAAACTATTTCAATCACATTTCTCATGGCTCTATCTTGATCAGTAATTATAGCTTGAGAGGGATATTCTAACATACAAGCGAGCCAAGCTTTAAACAACCATACAAACATCTTTGTAGTTTCACCTGAAATTAGTCCCCACCCAAGAAGAATTGACTGTCCATGGTGATTAACACCAACAAATGGAGCACAAGGCATACCATAGGTATTTGTCAAATATGATGTATCAAACATAACAACATCACCAAATTCCTTGTATGCCTCTCTACTTCGGCCATCTGCCTAGAAAATATTTTGTAGACGACCATCATCATCCATATCCATACAGTAAAAGAAATTAGAATTCTGTGCTTGCATCTTCAAAAAATGGTTCTGAACTACAATAGCATCACTTTCCCCAAGCTCCAAACATCTTACTTCCTCAATATAATTCCTGCTGTCTTTTTCCAGAAATGTCAAGTTTTCATATCCACCTGCTTCAACCATAAGAGAGTTATAGCTTTTGTTCATTCTAATGCCAGCTTTATCATTAATTTCAAGTTTTCTTTTCACGTGTGGTTTTATTACCCTATTGCATGGGAAGTAATGAATTTAGGATGGGCTAGCAAGTGAATGATTGTGATGTGGTAACATAGTGGCTCACTCTCCACTTATCATTTCTACACAACACAATGTTCATTTTTGCTTCGCAATTAGTCCTCCCTACTGGTTGTGGCTTCAAAGGATTTTGTAAAGTACTCACTAAGCTGCCAAATCGTTTACATACAAATGTGACATAATTCACCTCATCATCTAATTTTTTTTTATAGATTCCTTTTCGTTATTTCAAACCCATATGGCAAGCAAACCTTATGTAATAATCCTTTGCCTCATCGATTGAATTGAATATCAAATTAACTTTAGGTTCTTCAACATTTTCATTTGCTTTTGCCTCTATTGCCTTCATTTCATTGACAACATTATCTTCAAATATATTCACAATTGAAGGGGAAACATTGGTGGAATTCTCCATTCCTGTTAAATACATGTCATAATTTAGTAAAATAATTGTCCCTCTAAACAACTTATAGTTCATCTTTTGTTTCTTTTCCATATAAACAACAAGCAAAAAAACTCAATGTAAGGTGCAATATCTCCAATGGAGTCTAGTATAATAGCTGTTAAGCATGTTAAATTCGCGCCCCTAAACATATACAAAACTACAAAAACACACATTCTCCAATATAGAAAAATCCAAAAATCAAACCTGAAGAAAGAATCGCCTGAATGTCTTCTTGACCTCCTTCAAAAACTGGTTTTGATTGTAGAAATGGAAAGAGAATGGTGGAAATAGTAGGTATACGTTATTTGTTTGTTGGAAATAGTTGGTAGATGAAGGAGATTTTGAAGTTGAAAGCTTAAGTTTGAGAAAGAATTAGACTGATGGGTTTTCATAAGAGGGAGAGAGGATGAGGAAGAAGAAGGGGGCAGGAAGAAGAAGATTTAGTATTAGATTTTGATTAGGAATTTTTTAAACATAGTTTAATATGGGTTAATTAATATGCTGATGTGGCAATACTGACTAAGCGTGCTACATCAGATTGTAAGGAAAAAGTAGTAAAATAGGTTGTATGTATAGCATTACTCTTTTAATATGTATGTCCTAACAAATATGAGAATATCATATGTACCCCTTACAAATATGAATTTTCAAAATTTTCCCACATCTCTTAGTTACCGATATGGTTAAAAAAATTAGAAATAATGTAGAATTTTTATATTTGAATGGACTTTATGAAAAATGGATAAAATATTATCTTTTTATCCATTGAAACTTTATCTTCTTCCTCCTTGTAAACTCTGACGATTGTTAATTCATCTGAGACTAATTAACTATTCTCAAAACTTCTTACTCTGTTTTGAAAAAATGGATCAACTTACAGTGCATTTTTGAAAACTATATATCCTTCCTTATGTTAATAACAATGCATTTCAGTCCGCCTGAATCTTTTGTTTTGTCTCTTGTATTTCTTTTGTAATTTCAGTTGTTGTTATTTTTTTAGGGTATTGGAGAGCTCTTTTTTACACTACGGGTAGAAATTCTCGTCTTGAGACACTATGAATACATTAAGATCTCAAATTCATACCAAACACAATGATTTATATATATTTAGCCCTAAGCTAAACCCAAAGTTTCTTTGAGTAAAACCAGTGTGATTAGCAAGGGATCAATCCCTCGTTATTCTTCATTAACGAGGGGAAATTTTGAATTCTCACAGGAATGTTCCCTCATTAAAAACGCGCTCGCTAATGACATTAGCGAGAGAGGGATTTGAAACAAACCCTCACTAATGAACAATTGCGAGGGAATATTACCAATGCAGTTGTTCCCTCATAATTGTTCTTTAACGAGGGAATACCATTATTGCCCTCGGTAATAATTGAACACTAATATTTTTCTCAACATTAAAAGATTTGTACAAATATTATATTTTTTACTGCACTTCTTGATCCTTGTGCATAATACTAATAATAAGAACCAAATTTGCAATAATTCATAAAAGGAAAGAGCTATCCCACTAGTTCTATTCAATGATTTGCAAGTAAATTACAAAATATTCTAAAACAAACATGAGATGCTAACAACATTAAAAGTTTTACAAACGTCATTACAACTTGAACTTTGTTGAGAAGTTCGCACGAATATGAGGAAAGGAAAAATAAAAATCACACTCATAAGCATTTGGATAAGTCCACTGGACCATCAGTGATGACCTTCATCCTCTCCTTTTAACAATGTGAAACTCTGCTTTGCCCTGAAAAGAGAACAACAGAGAATATCAGCTATGAGTCAGGAAGTAAATCACATTTTAAGTAGTACACAACTCCACTATAGGTGAGTCGGTGACAGTGGATCCATCCAAAGTCTGAAGAAGGCTGCTACATTACTAGATAATTCTGTGTACTATATATGTTTGTTCAGTTTCAATATTTTAACTATCTAACATTCATGACTATTTGTTTGAGCTAAATCAAAACTTTAGTGACAAAACTCTGCACCCACTCCCTTCGTGGAAACAAGTAACTTAAGAAGATGATTTGACTAACAACACTAATTTACTATAAATAAATCTCTCCCATTCCAAATTAATTTTTTGAATACCTTTTTGAGTTTCCTCCTCCAGATCTGAACGCTCCGATCTCCTCCACCTCCCTATCCTCGCATTAAAGTAGTAGATCTCTCGTCAATCTACAAACCCATCTCCTTTTCTCCTCTTACGGCGATTCCCTCCATCCCCCTCCTTCTATTTCGTCCCCATCTTCTGTCGTGCACACACTCTTCTGAAAAAGGTAATGTACACGCAGCAGAATATTCTATCACAAAGAAAACAAAATATACAAAACTAGCTGCTCCACTATCACCAAAGAAGATTACAAATGAGGGATAAACTCTCTCTCACACAAAGAAAACAGTCACCAACAATCTATCTTATTTGGAGTAGTAGCACTTGATTTTCAATGGTCTTCAACTCTTTGGGATGGCTTGTATTTATTGCATAGATGACTTCAAAAAAGAACCAACTTCCGAAAAAAAAAAACGGCCCTGGTTCTATCCATTAATGTCAAAACTGAAGACTTTAAACTCTATCTCAAAACTGATAACTTTAAAGCATATCTCAAAACTTTAAAGCCTATCTCAAAACTGATGACTTAAAAGCGTGTTTTGTCAAAAACTGATGACAAAGCCGTTTCTTTTCAATTCTCCACCTCGATGAAGATTTGCAAAAAAAATTTGAGCCGATCACCATACTGGCAAGAGTACACCACCTGGGCTGCACCATGTAGGCTACCTACGTTCCTCTGCATCAAAGGATCAAGCCCTCGTAGTTCATCCAATGCCTCGCAGGGCCAATCAATGTCGAAGAATGTGGATCAAGTCCAAGCAGTGCCTGAACTTAACCCCCGGAACAACCTTTGTAAGCATGTCGGTAGGATTGTCGCCCTCCTCATCTTCTGCAGTAGAATGTCGCCCTCCTCAAGGATCTCTCTGATGAAATGATATCTGACATCAATGTGCTTCGTGCGTGCATGATGGACCTGGTTTTTCGCCAAATAGATAGCACTCATACTATCACAATAAACCTCTAGAACATCTTGCAAAATACCCAAGTCAGCTAACAAGCCTTGGAGCCAAATGGCCTCTTTAATCGCCTCTGTTACCGCCATATATTCTGCTTCAGTAGTACTAGTGCAATAGTAGACTGCAAAGTAGACATCCAACTCACCAGTCCACCGGCTAAGGTAAACACGTATCTGGTAGAGGACCGACGCTTATCCAAATCACCAACATAATCAGAATCAACATAGCCAACACATAACTGCTTACAGCTGACATTCTTCACAAACATCAATCCCATATTAATGGTACCAAGAACGTACCTCAAAATCCATTTCACAGCTTGCCAATGACCCTTACCAGGATCATGCATGTATCGGCTAACCAAACTCACAGCTTGTGAAATATCGGGCCTCGTACACACCATAGAATACATCAAACTTCCAACAACACTCGCATAAGGAACATGAGACATGTACTCACGTTCATCTTCAGATTTTGGAGACATGGAGGTGCTTAATTTGAAGTGTGAGGCAAGAGGAGTACTTACTAACTTGGAGTCTTTACTAATGCCAAATTTCTGAAGCACCTTCTGTAAGTACGTCTTCTAAGATCGCCATACTTTGCCTTGACTTCTGTCCCTCTGGATCTCCATCCCAAGAATCTTCTTTGCTTCACCTAACTCTTTCATCTCAAATTCTGTTGCTAGCTGCTTCTTCAACTTATCAATTTCAGATACATTCTTAGAAGCAATAAGCATATCATCAACATACCAAAGCAAATAGATGAAAGAGCCATCTCTAAGCTTATGGAAGTAGACACAATGATCGTAATGACTTCTGGTGTACTTTTGCCCTAACATTAACTTGTCAAATCGCTTGTACCACTGTCATGGAGACTGTTTCAAACCATTGAGCGATTTATTCAGTTTACATACCAAATTCTCTTTTCCAGCTACTTTGAACCCTGGTGGCCGAGTCATATAGATCTCCTCATCAAGATCGCCATGAAGAAAGGCGGTCTTCACATCAAGTTGAGCTAGCTCCAGATCAAATTGCTCTACTAAAGCTAAAAGAATACGATTAGAAGAGTGTTTCACAACTGGAGAAAATACCTCATCATAATCAACACCTTCTCTCTGAGCATAGCCTTTGGCTACCAATCTTGCCTTGTAGCGGACATCTTCTCCTGAAGATCCTTCCTTTATTGCATAGACCCACTTGCAACCTATCACCTTCTTTTCCCGGGGTAGCTTAGAAAGTTCCCAGGTCTTGTTCTTATGAAGAGACTGCATTTCTTCTCCCATTGCTCACTCCCAGAATTCTGACTCAGGACTTTGTACAGCTTCCTGATGTGTGGAAGGAACCTCATCTGCGGTGATAGGAAGTTCATAAGCAATCATCGTCACGATAAGCCTTTCACACATACTGACTGTTCTCTTGGATCTTCTAAGTGCAATAGACTCATCAAGTGGAATCTCATTACTGTGAGTTCTGGAAACTGATGTCCCACTATCGTCTCTTTCTTCTTCTTCTTCTTCTTCACCTGTATCTGCATTTGTCTTCGCTGAGGAATCATCGTGTTGCTCGTCATCTTCTAGTGTCATGTTAAAAGATGGTAGCCGAATAGATTCAGTGCTCTCTGGACTCTGTGGAAATGCATTGGTCTCCACCTGCTGCGAACTCTCCTTAGTCTTGGCAGTCTTCACCTGCTCAAAACTCATAGACTTCACCATGGAAGTCTCATCGAATGTGACATCTCTGCTAATGATACTCTTTCTGTCTTCTAGATCCTATAATTTGTAACCTTTAACTCCAGATTGGAACCCGATGAACACACCTCTCCTTGCTCGAGGATCCAACTTACTACCCTTGACATGGTAGTAGGCCGGACAACCAAACACACGTAGAACATCATAATCTTTTGCAGCTTCACCAGACCATGCTTCTAATGGAGTTTTACCTCCAATCGCAGCTGACGGTAACCTGTTGATAAGGTGGCTTGCATATGTAACAACCTCAGCCCAAAACGATTTGCTTAATCTAGAATTAGACAACATGCACCGTACCTTCTCCAGTAATGTACGGTTCATGCGTTCAGCCACCCCATTCTGCTGTGGTGTTTCTCTCACTGTGAAGTGGCGCTCTATGCCCTCATCCCAACATACTTGCAAGAACAGATCACTTTTGTACTATCCTCCATTATCAAAACGAAGCTTTTAAATTTTTCTGCCGGTTTGCATCTATATCACCTTTTTCCACTTCAGAAATATCTCTAGAACCGCATCTTTCCCTTTCATAGGGTAAACCTACAGACATCTAGAAAATTCATCAATAAAGGACACAAAATAACGGTTACCTCCATTTGATGTTGTATGAGTAGGACCCCAGACATCTGTGTGAACATAGTCAAGAATCCCCTTTGTACAGTGAATAACAGTGCTAAATTGGACTCTTGTCTGCTTGCCCAAACACAATGTTCACAAAAGTCTAACTTACAGGCTGATGCACCTTTGAGAAGACCCTGTCTAACAAGAGAATGTAAGGCCTTCTCACCAGTGTGTCCCAGTCGCATATGCCATAACCTCGTTGTATCATCTGCTGAAGCGGAAGTAACTGTAGCATCTCCTGAAACAGTACTACCTTTCAAGTAGTATAAGTTTCTCTGTCGTAATCCCTTCATGATAACCATTGCACCACTGAGTATCTTAAGTACTTCGTCCTCAATGACAACTCTGAAACCCTTAGATTCCAAAGAGCCGATTGAGATCAAGTTATTCTTCAATGTAGAAATATAACGGACGTCTTTAAGCTCTCTAATGATTCCATCAAACATCTTTATATGAATGGTACGAAACCCAAGTGTGCGGCATGCATGGTCATTACCCATCAATACCACACCAGTATCTAGCTCCTCAAAACTAGCAAACCAATCCCTTTCGAGACAGATATGATAAGTAGCACCCGTATGCAAAATCCACTCCGATGAGTTAGAATAACATACCGTTGATGAAACAGAAAGAGAAAAAATTGAATCCGTAATTTCCTCCGTCTCTGCAATGCTGGCTTCGTAAGGCTTTTGCTCGTTAGACTTCAGTTTCAGCTTCTTACAAACTTTCTTCCAGTACCCCTTCTCACGACGGAATGTGCACTCGTCTTTTGCTACATGGTAATGGACTCTTGACTTTGAACGGGACTTCCATCTATTGCCGGATTTACCACGGCTCTGTGATCTTCCTCTTGCTGCTAATACGTCTGAGGTTGAGTCTTCGAGCGAGAAACTTCGATCTCTCCTTCTATGATCGCGACTAATCGCTGCCACGGTCACTTCTTCATATTGGACTGATGCTTTTCCAGTGATGAAGGAATCACACCAGACCTCGTACTCTTCCGGCAATGAATTCATTAGTATCATTGCACCTTCACCTCGAAATTCAACAAATCAGCAAGAATCTTAGTAAAAGTGTTTAGGTGCTCACCGATAGAAGCACCCCTCCTCATGCGGAATGCATAAAGCCTCCACTTCAGATGAAGACGACTCTCTGCAGTCTTGGTCAGGTACTTGTTGCCCAGCGTGTCCCATAACTTCTTCGCCGATATCTCATTCATGACAAGGTACTTGATGTCTTGTATCAGACAAGACTGAATGACACCGCATGCAGAACGATTCATCTTCTTCCAATCAGATTCTTCGACTTGTTTTTGGAGGTTCCTCCGATTCCAATGTTTCCTCCTGATTTTGTGCATTGAGAGCATCCTTCATCTCGCACATCCACATGCCAAAGTTGATTAAACCATCGAATTTCGCAACATCAATCTTCGTGCTATGGACGGTCACTACCTGAGCTGCTTTAGCGCTCGAAGTGCCAGCCTCGTCTCCAGCCATTTCTGTCTCAAATAAAGATCTCCACCAAAAGCTCTGATACCAATTGTTGTGCACACACTCTTCCGAAAAAGCTAATGCACATGCAGCGTAATATTCTATCACAAAGAAAACAAAAATATATAGAACAGGCTGCTCCATTATCACCAGAGAAGATTACAAATGAGGGATAAACTATCTCTCTCACACAAAGAAAACAGTCATCAACAATCTCTCTTATTTGGAGTAGTAGCACTTGGTTTTCAATGGTCTTCATTTGGGATGGCTTGTATTTATAGCATAGATGACTTCAAAAAAGAACCAACTTCCAAAAAAAAACTTGCCTTGGTTCTATCCATTAATCTCAAAACTGAAGACTTTAAACTCTATCTCAAAATTGATGACTTTAAAGCCTATCTCAAAACTTTAAAGCCTATCTCAAAACTGATGACTTTAAAGCGTGTTTTGTCAAAAATTGATGACAAAGCCGTTTCTTTTCATCTTCTGGCTCTGCAGTTGGGGTCTTGGTCTTCTGACACTTCCATCGTCCTCATATGGAGTTCCGTTTCTGTGCGCATTCATTGCTGCGCCTTAGGGAGTGAGCTTCTTCTTACGGGGTAGTTTTCTAGGGGGCTCGACTGCTTCTCAGCGTAAGCTTCTTCTGTTTTCTCCACATCACTGCAAGTACTTTCCCTCTGGTTGTTTTTCATTTTGCCCTGGTTTTTGGTTTTGTCTTGCCTCTTTTGTTAGCGGCATATTAACGTGGAGTTGTTGTGAGGTCTTCTTGTTGTCGTCGGTAATTTTTTAGGTTAATTCTTTCTTTGCTAAGTGGGTTCAGTTTTTTTGGTGTGTTTTTTCCTTTTCTTCATCATTCTTGTATGAATTTTTTATTTCACTTGCATGTGGGTACAGTTTCCTGGAGTGATTGTGGTTCTTAGCCACTTACCTCAGGAATGTGATTTCTCCTTTGCTTGATTAACTCTTGTGTGTTGTGCTCATCCTTCAGTTCCCGTTTCCTTTTTCTTCGGTTTTTTGGTTTGTGGGGAGCGCTTTTGTCCCCGGGTTTTGATTTCTATAGTATCCGTTTCTTTCTCTGTTGCTTTATTTTGGGCCGCTAGATGGGCTCCACATGGGTCGAAGAAGTTAAAAAAACACTTTACAAAAAAAATTGGTCGACTAATTCGACTTGGGCCTACGTGGGAGGTGGCTTGCTTCTCAGAACCTTCGAGGTTCCTCTCTTTCCCATCCCTGTTCACTTCGTACATTTGCCTCTACATCTTCTCAACTCTCTCCCTCTCCCACCTCCACTGTCCTTCATTGCTTTCGGTGTCTTCAACCGAGGCACTTCAAAGCTTATTGCTCCTTCAATATGAGGTGCTTGTTTTGTCTCAAGCCTGGACACTCTAGAAACCGGTGTTTCACCCTTCAACAACTTCTGGGTCTTTCGATGGGTGTCCCTATCTCCGACCAAGTTATTGTGGCACTTGACCTCTCCTCTCTTCAGGCTAGGATCTCGGATGTTCATAAATCGAAGAAAGCCAAACTCTCGGCCGCTTCCCTTCTTCTCCCTACCCCCCCCTAGTGTCTCAACGCATTGCAGCGGTGGTTTCCCCTCCCCCTTCGGCTCCTTCTAGCCTTATTGCTCCCATCCCCCCAACTCCAGCTACGTCTTCTATTACTCAGTCTTCTACCTCGACTATGCCTATTCAGTCTCAGGTGACTCTTGTGTATGTGCCCTCACCGGATATTTTTGCCAAGATTAGCAAATTTGACTGTTATGGGGCAGTTTTGTTCAATGGAGGGTCTATCTCCAACTTCGCACTAGACTCGTTCCTTTGCAACACTCGTAATGTCCTTGAGTGGACTTGGGCAGTGAATTAGTGCTCTAATGGAGACGTTATGATCATCTACCCTTCCCCTAAAGTCCTTGATAAGCTGGTGGCCATCAACTCCTACTCCATTGGCTCTGTCAACCTTTCTATTCGTAAGTGGATTCACCAGAAATCTTCTCCTCCGACTCTTCATTCTACTCCCACCAAGGTGACTCTTCTTGGTCTGCCGCCGTTCTGCGATTCCATCCGTCTTGTGGCAAATATGGCCAGATGCGTCGGAGACCTGACCTGTACTTCTTCTACTTCTTTGCTAGCCTCTGGCTGTCTCCTTATCGAAGCTGAATTCCTCTGCCCCCCGGTAATTGAGAGAGTATCAGCTTATAATCTGCGCATTGGCCAATCTTTCTTCCCTATCACTATCAGTTACCATGACCTGCCCTCTGTATCTACGAGTCAAACCCACTCTCTAGCTGGAGCTCCTTTGGCTCCTGTATATGTTGAAGCTCCCTCTCTTACCTTCGATTCAGGTGTATCCTCTCTGCAGCCGTCCTCTTTGGCCAAGCCCAAGGGCAGCCAGAAGTCATTTTCTAGAAAAAAAAACATTCTTTTCAGTGCAAAAGTGCTGCTTTCTCCCCCTCCTCCAAAATATCGCCTTCCAAGGCCCCAAATTTAGTTTGGATCAACCCCGACCTCTCTTCCACCTCTACTGCGAAGCACCAAGCTCCTACTGTGGGGAGTTCTGCTGCTCAGCTTCCCTCTATCCCTCCTACTCCGACTACTAAAGGGTTCCTCCCTACTGTTCACTCAGCTCATGTTCGTCATCCCACTTCCCATTCAGAGGATCAAGTGAATGTCTCTGATTCTAAATGGCCTGAATGGGAGGTCAATCCCAAGTTTTCATTGGATTGGGATTATTTCATTAAAGGAGTTCATGGTTCTTCTTCTGCGACACCAAGTTCTAAGCTTGTTCCTCTTAAATCTGCTCCCCCTTCTTCGACGAAGGCTGATGCTTGGATCGATCAGAATTATCTTCTCTCCGGAGAGGCGGCGGAGCTCGCTAAGTCGTCTCCCCATCACAAGGTAACTCTTTACAACTCTCCTTTTGTTTTGTCGGTCTGTTATCGGTATATTTCTTCTGCTCTTTGCTTTTGTGATTGTAGTTTTAGTAATTTTTTTGCTTTCCGTGTTAAATTTGCTCTTAATTTTTGTTTTGCTACTTTTATCTTCGATAACTTCAGCTGGATTTTACCCGATTTCCTTTCTTTTGTTCGCAATCCTCATTCTCTTGTAGAGGAGCACAATTCTACCTCCTCTATTAATTCTACTCCCTCACTCATTTTTAAATCTTCTATCCCCGCTTCCTCTTCTCTTTATCAGGCAGCGTCTGTTTCAAAGTAAAAAACTCCTGCCTCGGCTTGCCAATCTCCCCTTGTTCTCGGCGCTGATGCATCTCTCTCTAATAGCCTGTTTGCTTAAGCTGGTCATGCTCAGGATGCTATCACCCTAGCCTGTTGTGAGTCTAACAGTCATCATCCCTCTCTGAAACTCAAATTGACTCCTCTTATCATACGTTCTAGCGCTCGCTTAAGGGCAAAAAATAATAATCACTTATCTTCCGAGTCGAAAGCTTCCCTTGCTGCTCATATCCGTAACCTCGAAATCTCTCCTCCTGTCTCTTAGGGTTCGAAGTTGTCATCCCTTGGCTCCGTCTACCAAGTTCACTTCGACTCTTTGTCAAATCCTGACATGATTGATCTTGCGACTAGTATGGGGTTTGCGGTGGACTCTAGCCACATAGTGGATTTTGAGACCAAACGCAAACGTGAAATTTCGAGAGCTTTTGAGTCCAATCATGTTCATGATTAGTCTTTCTTTGAACATTCGGGGCCTTCGTTGCCCATCCAAGCAACAAGCTCTTCTTCACCTTATCCCTTCTTCCCATTGTCATATGATTCCCATTCAGGAATCTAAGGTGGACTCTACTTCCCCCACTCTCCTTCGAGCCATTGGTGGATCTCTGATCACCAATTGGATTCCTCTTAATGCAACTAATACACGTGGGGGTATCCTTTTTTGGTTTCAAGGAATCCCGATTTTCCGTGATATCAGTTCATTGTCTAACGTTTTTTCTTATAGTTTGTCTCACTGGCATGAATTCAACTGTGGACTCACAGTTGTCTCTGTGTATGGTCCATCTTCTGCCGACAGGCGCAACCTTTTCTGGAACGAGTTTAATTCCTTCCATAACAACATTCACGGGTTTTGGCTTTTTTGTGGAGATTTTAATGTTACCAGATTCTCCTATAAAAGATCTGGGAGTGCCACGTATAGCTTGGACTCCTTCCGTTTTAACGAGTGCATTTGTTCTCTCAACTTGTCTAACATCCCTCCTAACGGTAGATCCTTCACTTGGTCTAATATGCTCCTATCTCCGACATTGACCAAACTCGATCGCTTCCTTGTCTCTAATGAGTGGATATCCTTTTTCCACAAGTCCTTCTCTTGTGCTATGCCTAATCTGTCTTAAGAACACGTTCCTATTGCTCTTCACACTAACTATAACTTCTCTAAGCCGTTCAAATTCTGCTTTGAAAAATTCTGGTTGCAAGATTAGGTCTTTGTGAATCTTATTTCCGAATGTCACTCCTCTGTTACGGGGTCTCACGGATTAGGTCGTATACTGCTTCAGCTACACGCTATTAAATATGGTTGCAAGATCTGGCACAAAGAAAGATTTGCCTACACCAATGATCTTAAACTCTATTTCCTCTCCACTATTGAAGCCATCGATAAGCTTGAAGAGCTTGGTCCGATTTCTGATTCATTTCGTAATAAAAGGAGCTCCTGCAAAAGGGAATTTGCTTCTATTCTTCATAATGATCATATCAAATGGGCGCAGCGGACTAAAGTCTGCTGGCTCAAAGAGGGTGATGGGAACACCGCCTTCTTCCATAATTTTGCTTCGCACCGCCAACGGTGCAATCATATCTCTGCCATCATTAACGACGGTGTTGAGCTGCACTCTGATTCTAACCTACATGCGACCTTTCTTCAGTTCTATAAAAACCTTCTTGGCTTTTCTCAATCCCGTTCCATTCGTCTGGATTGGATGCAGCTTTACGGTCAAGAATCTCACAATTTGACTAGCTTGGAGGCTCCCTTTTCTCTGGAGGAGATTAAATCTGCTGTTTTCTCATTAAAAAGTGATTCTGCTCCAGGACCTGATGGCTTTCCTTCCTTCTTTTTCCAAAAATTCTTGGATTATCTTAAAGATGATCTCTTAGATTTGTTCGCTGATCTCTACAGGGATCCTTTTCCTTTGATCGTATTAATTATGCTCACATTGTCCTCATTTCCAAAATTATTTGTGCGAATTTTGTTTCTAATTTTTGACCGATTAGTCTCCTAAATACTACGTAAGATCATTATGAAAGTTCTTTCTAAATGCCTGAGCCAAGTCATTTCCCCTCTTATTGATCCCGCCCAGTCGAGTTTTATTAAAGATCATTTTATTATTGATTTTGTGGCTTTAGGCCAAGAAATTATCTCTCAATGCCATAAATCCAACTCTGAGGAGATAGTGTTAAAATTAGATTTTGGAAAGGCATACGATAAAGTGAGCTGGCACTTTCTTTTTGATATTCTTCTCCATAGGGGTTTCGGACCAAAGTGGATAGCTTGGATTAAGTCCAGCCTCTTTGATGGCACTTCGTCCATTCTTATTAACGGATCGGAAGGCAACAAATTCAGG
The DNA here is from genome assembly GCA_017893485.1 of Hemerocallis citrina. NCBI lineage: Eukaryota > Viridiplantae > Streptophyta > Magnoliopsida > Asparagales > Asphodelaceae > Hemerocallis > Hemerocallis citrina. Next base: position 109,341,322 of record CM030359.1, read on the forward strand.
TGTAAGTGCGGCCTTCGTCAGGGCGACCCTATCTCCTCTCTCCTGTTTACTCTTGTGGCGGATGTCTTCAGTAAATTGCTGAAGAACGCCTGGGACGCTAATGTCATTGAAGGACTTGGAGGTTCCCACAGCTTCCGAGGAGTTCTCAACTTACTATATACTGATTACACTATTATCTTTGCCAAACCCAATGGATGCACCCTTCGTGACCTTAAACTACTTCTTTATATCTTTGAAAGTGTGCCAGGTTTATCGATTATTTTCCACAAATCTTCGGTTCTTCGGCTTGGAGCTTCTAACAATCGTCAATTAGAGATTGCCCAATTCTTCAATTGCAATGCCTCTTCGTTCCCAATTAAGTATCTTGGGATTCCTTTGAGATGGGGCAAGCTGCACAAATCGGACTGGCTTCCAATGATTGATAAAGTTGAGTCCAGACTTAACGTGTGGACAGGAAAAAACCTTTCTAGAGGAGGCAGCTTGATTCTGGTGAATTCGGTCCTCACTTCTATTCCCTTATATGATGTCCTTTTTCTACGTTCCTTCTTGGATTATCAACAGGATTGACCAAATCAGAAGAAATTTCTTCTGGTCTGGCTCTGACATATACAGAGCTGGAACTCATCTCTGTAACTAGAAGTTGGTCTACTCTTCTAAGGCAGCTGGAGGTTTGGGTGTCCTCAATCTTAGAAATCAAAACTTAGCGTTATTGGCTAAATGGTTATGGAGAATGCTTAAGGAAGAGCAACTTCCCTAGGCCCGTCTGATTTCTAATATATGCTTCCGACGTTAGAGGGTTTGGGAGTTTTGCCCCTCTCTTTCGTCTAGAGCATCGTCATTTTGTAAAGGGGTGTGGAAATTTATTGACCCCTTTCATTGTAGTATTTTTCATGTTTGTGCTGATGGTTGTAAGACCAAATTCTGGACTGACTTTTGGATAGGCAATCTAAAGCCGGCTTCAGCTTATCCGGCACTCTTCTGTGTCGCTCTCAACCCTGCGGGAAAAGTGTTGGACTATCTTTCGGTCCATAACAACAACAATGAGTGGTTTATTTCGTTCTCAAGTGATCTCCCCCCTCCCCCCCCCCCCCCTCTTCAGCCGGACATCCTTCACCTCATTTCGCTCTTAAACAGCTACGCTTGGCAACCCAAAGAAGATTTTATTTGGCATTGGAACAATTCTGGTTCCTTTTCAGTTAAATCATTTTATAACTTTCTCAACCACGGAGGTGTATACTCTCCTTTCGCTAAAAGCATTTGGAGTTGTTGTGCTCCACTTAAGGCTAAAATCCTATCTTGGCTCGCTATTAACAATAGACTGCTTACTGTTGATGTCCTCAATAAGAGGAATCTAGCTACAGGTCAGTTATGTTCTTTGTGTTTTCATAGTCACGACGACATGGAACATCTGTTTTGACAATGCGATTTTACCAGACCTTTATGGCGCATCTGTCTTAAGGCATGGCAGATTCCTCTCTTCCCACCTCCTTCCTAGCTATTTGGAACTGTCAGTTAGTGGGTAAAAAGTTTCGCAGGTCCTGGATTCTCTCTACTATGGCAATTATTTGGGTTATTTAGAAAGAAAGAAATAATCGCATTTTTAATAACTCTGTTAAGCCTATTGATACTATTGTTGATGAGTTTATTTTTTTCGCTAAGCATTGGCCTTCTGCTCTTCCCCTTCACAAAGTCCACCGGTTAAGCCTTGATAGGCTTGATGAGGCTACTAATTATTTATGTTTGTCTTCACTACTGCTACTCTTTTGAATATTGATATTTCCTAATTTCGTCGCCTTTTGATTATCTTGTAGGGGTGAGGCTGTCGGCTTTAGTCTTGATGTTCAGTTTCGTTATTTTGGTAGTTTTTTCGGTGGCTTTCAGGCTTGCTGCTTGAAGCCTGGGCATGGGAAGGCCTGCTCTGATGGCTCTCTGTTTTTGTGTCGATATTTTTTGCTGCTTGGGCTATGTTTGTCTACTTCTCATCTTTTTCGTTTGTCTCTTTTCTGTGCTTTTGGTAGTTGTTCACTACTTGGGCTGTGTGTTTACTGCTCCTCTTTTATCTTGGTTTATACCTTTATGTTACAGGATCTCTGCCCTATTTTGTTCTTGTTATTGTTGTGACTGGTGTGGTTATTTCTCTCTGCCGTTCGTTACTTCTGGTCCTGAGCTTCTCAGTTGTCCTCTATTTAGCAGTCTGCTGTGTGATTGTGATGCAGTGAGGTGGCTGCAGTTGTTTGATTTCTACTTTGGTTGTTTCTTTTCATTTTCTGAGTTCGGGGTTAGGCCCTTCACCGCTCTGGCTATTTTGTTGCTTGTTGGTTTCATTCTTCTATGTTTGTTTGCAGTGAACGTCGCTTGTCTTCTTGTGGTGGATGTTGACTTCGGTTGCAGTTTTGTTGTTGGGTTCGCCTGTACTTTTTGGTGTGCGCCTCTCGGTGATGGAGTTGGGCCTCCTTCGGCTGTCTTCCTACTTCAGATCGACTGTGATCGGAGGGTGTTCTCGTCATTCTATTTGTCGCTTGGCTGGTTGTTTCAGATGTGTTCTTATTGTACTTGCATTTATTCTCTGTTGTATAGCTGCTGTTTTCCCCCTAGTTTTACACCTTGCAAAATTAGTCGTTGTATGATACTCTTTTTTATTGCAATTCATTTTTGGCTGGAGTCGTACGGCTCTATCCGTGTTTTAAATTTTTTTTTATCAATCTCTCTTACTTGAGCCGTAAGTTAGTCATAATTGTTGACCTAGTTGAGCTGATGGTTCTAGGTGCAGTCCATGTTCCCCTAATGGGTCTGCAGTTGCTGTAAAATTAACATTTTGATCTTAAGAGGCTTTAAGATGCGTGCTGGAATAATGTGGCTCTGATTTTATCCGTAACATAATCCCCCCACTCCCGTTCTTAAGTAGTTTGTTTTTTTTTTACAGGTTTTTAGGGGAACATACTAGGGATTAGGGGATACCTGGAATCCTGTTTGAAGCTTCTCATGGTGTTAGCAATTTTGTAGAGCTTCTAGTAAAATTTTTGGATTTTTTGGAATTTTAATAAATGTTTTCCAATTTTTAATTAGTTGTCGAAAATTTTAAATTAATTTTCCAAAATTATAGTTATTTCTACAAAAATTTCATTAAGTTTCATGCAATTTTTTATTTTTTTTGGGATTTTTAAAACTATTTTTTTTAATTTTTAACAATTAAATGAAATTTTAGTTAAAAAATAAAAAAGGTGCACTATAATGCCACTAAGGATTAGTGACTTTTATGGTTTATATATATATATATATATATATATATATATATATATATATATATATATATTCCCCTTTCATTGTGCACTAGCCTTCATGTGCATTCGCCATGCACTCGCCCTTCAGTCCTTCGTATCAACGTTCCGAACCGTTCACATTGATCTACACGTCTAAATTAGTCTAAATATGTAAAATCAAGTCATTTGAAATTCATTTGCCCATCCATCATGTCATTATAAAAAAAGGATATTCAACCATACAATTTTGTAACACTTCAATGCATAGGTAAATGAATTTCAAATAACACGATTTTACATATTTAGACTAATTTAGATGTATAGATCAATTTGAAAGGTTCGGAATGAATTTCAAATGACACGATTTAACATATTTAGACTAATTTAGATGTATGGATCAATTTGGAAGGTTCGGATCATCAATATGAAGGCCCGAAGTCCGAGTGCACATAGAATGCACACGAAAGCTAGTGCACAACGGAAGATTCATATATATATATATATATATATATAGAATGCACACGAAAGCTAGTGCACAACGGAAGATTCATATATATATATATATATATATATATATATATATATATATATATATATATATATATATATATATATATATATATATATAAAAGGTGATATGAATGCATGGATATCCATGCTCGTGTGGAAAAGTATAAAAGGTGATATGAATGCATGGATATGCATGCTCGTGTAGAAAAGGTGGTAAGTGATGACATGGGCATATATATAGTTCCATAAAGGAATGATAAGAATAATAGGTATATAGGAATGATAAGAGTGAATAATAGGAGTGAATAATAGGTTTAAATATAGTTGCTAATGATCCATGAGTACCTACTAAGCTAGCTTTTTTGGAGATGTTGTGCCTTGTGGTGGGGACATTGTTATGTTTTGTTTTTGGCGTACAGTGTGCGTACGTGCGCGTAAGCAGTAGTAGAGCTAGAATTTTCCATCCACAGGGAGCGAAATTATAAGAACTAATTTTTTTCCATAGTTGTTTAAGAATTGTGTGCAAATCCTGGACTAGCTTGTGTGCGACCGCTCGTCCTGTGGACACGAATGCCGGAAAAAATTGACCACCCCATACGTGCTTCTTTTTCGACCCATTTTTTATTTGGTTTTGGTAGCCATATGTGATTTTAACTTTTACTTTTGGGCCAAAAAAGATTTTTATTAAGTTTTGAAAGCCATATGTTATTTTAACTGTTACTTATGGGCCAAACGGGTCAAATAGAGGAGCGACCTTGAATGTACTTGAGCTAAATAGAGGTGTCACACCCCGCCAAATTGGAAATGACAATTTTGCCATGGTGTGTTATGCACGTGTAATTTGTACCGTTACTGGTAATATTTGTAATATGTTTCACAACATATTTTGTTTTTCGACTATTTATTCATTTCCCGAATTAATTTTATCCTATTGGAGTCAACTTAAATATAAATCCAGATCTTGTATTTTTACGTGATTTTTGACATGTTTGCGATGCGCGTATCGATTACGTATTTTTCACCACTACATGTGATACTTTTGTGTTTCAATTATTTATTTTATATAATAAAATCTATTTTTATAAACGGAAGTTCATTTTTCTCCTATTTTGATATACTTTGATACATGTAATGCACGTGTTTTCTATGTACGTAGTGATTACGTCGTGGAATATGTAAAATTAACAAATACATTTTTCTTATGTTATTTTTTATTATATTTTAATAATTTACCGTTGATAAAGTCGAATTTTGTATTTTGGTATTTTTACATGCGAAATATGTGTTTTTGGCAAATGTATTTCGGTGTATTCGTTTTCAAAATAAATTTTGGAGTGTGTGTATGTTTATTTTATTTATGCATAAAAAATTATAATTTTTAAATTAAACTAATTTTATATGCATCTTATATATTATATACATGCATTTTAATTTAAATAAAAATACTAAATTGAAGGAAGGGTGTGCTCTTGTGCACTACACGTGCACATGTGTGCAACAAGAGAGAGAGGGAGGCTGGTTTTGGAGGGTCGGAGGAGTGGAGAGAGTGGGAGAGTGGCTTTGTGGAGTTAGTGGGTTTGATTAATGGGTAGTTAATAATACTACTCCTATAATCCCTTATAAAATATCCCCCCACTCTCACCTTTCTCCTCATCTTCCTCTTATCTCATCTCTTTCTCTGTGCATTCTGTAAACCAAATCTCATCAGCCAAAGCATCCGGCACATACTTCTCCATTCATTCACTAAGTTTGTGTGTGTATACACAGATATATATGTATATATATGCACTTATACTCTACATATTTCTCCTTTCTCATTTTCTTTCCTCCTTTGTGCATTTCCGAAAAGCACACCAAGCCATCCCAAACCAGCAAGTTCTCATTTTGCCTTCTCCACCTTCTCCATATATATATATATATATATATATATATATATATATATATATATATATATATATATATATATTACATCATTTAGTATATATGTATAATATGTATATATATATTCATGTACATATATATAATGGTCACTGTTGCTATTTCTCTTGACCGAAAATGGAGTTGGGGAGTTGCCCTTGGTGCGTGGAATCCGAGTAGACAAATTGGAGTTTCTCTAGGAGTTTTTTAGGAGTTGTGTTTCTACATTTACAAATCTTCTTAGAGGTGGGTAGTCTTAATGCTTTCTAATTGTAGGACAAATATGCTAGAATTTTGACATTTAGTAGTGTAGACTTAATTGATGTGATTGTTGTAGTTTACCACTTGTTGTTGTAAATGTGCCATGAATTGTAGGAATAATGTTATGTTCAATAAAATGAACTGATACCATGATAATTAGAAAGAAAATAATAAACAAATGAATTAATGCCATGGATCATACTGGTTTATGCATCTTGGATTGTTAATGTCGAATTTTATAACTTGTATGAAAGAGTGTTAAAGATTTTCTTTGTAGTCAAGAAGTATGTAGTAAAATTTTAATTGGTACAAATGAGTTTTTTAAAGTGGGTTATAAGAGATACAAAGTTGTTATTTTTCCTAAATTGGAGAAATACAATTTATGTATGCAAATGAGAGAAAAATAAATTGAAATATAGATATATGTTTAACATTTGAGTTTGAAATTCGTGGGTTACTTGTTTTTAAATAAACTCGGGCTGGGAATAATTGTTTACAGTCCACTAAAAAGTTAGATCGATCATATTATTGAGTTTTGTGAAAATAAACTAATCATAGTCCGGTATGAACCAAAGTTTAGCATGTTAATTTCAAAACAGTAGTTGGGGTTGGACTTACTGGTTATCGGCAGTGCCTTAAGTCCATTACTGTAGTGCGGGTTGGTCAGGGGTCTTGAGTTCGAAACTCGATAGTCTCCGTCTTTTTTTGTTTTGGTTTTTATTAACCCCAGAACTGAGACACAGTCTTTAAGGCTTTCGGTCTGCCTTTGTGACAGAGAAGTCACATGGATTTCCTGGTCTTTGGTGGCGTCACAAGTCGTTCACTGTATCTTGGGGCGGGGGCTTGGGTTCGAAACCCGGTGGCTCCATTTGTTTTTTTGTGTGTTTTTTGTTTTAAAATGAGAGTTTAAATTGCAAATGAAAAAATTGGGAAAAATTCTAATATTCCTCTAAAACGATTCAGAGTTTATTAAAAATAGTTTCATGTTATTTCATGTATTTTGTGAGAAAATAAATGTGAAATTGATATAGATGGTGAGTTGATGAATTCGAAAATGTTTATTTAAGATTATGACCTTTATTTTTGAAGAAGAGTAAAATATTGCAATGCTATTGATTTCTCTTTGATGAGATTATATAATTATTTTTTTTGATTAAGAATACTTGATGTGGTTTAAGATATTATAAGTGATTAAATTTCTAATGAGATTTAAAGTGGATGAATCTATATTATGAGTTCATGAAAAGAAATGTTGTTCTTTTTGAAAGAATTGTGAATAAGTGAATGAATTGAATATCAAGAATGATGCAAAAGTAAGAGATTGATTAAGTTATGAATAAGTTTAAGATATGAATACAAAGAAGTTTAATACATGTTTTTTGAAGGGTATGAGTACCCATGAATTCTAGAACATCAAAGGTTGTGATCTAGAGGCTTAGTGAGACCCCGGGTATCGGCATGTTGAATTAAATGATTGAGTTATTTTGATATATGTCTATGTGATCTATCTCGATATTTGTGATTAAGTCCGGTAGGGGGTAAAGCTAACTCTAGGTGTTATAATTTATTCATGTCTTGAACTTAAGAACTAGGCACTAAGTGAAGATGTAGTAAACTTGGGCAAACGTCAGTGGAGAGCTTCTATATAGTCGGGCGGTGGGGCTATAGACCCAGTCGGGCGGTGGATTCCGGGACTGTGGTTGCTCCGATGGAGACGAGCTTTTATTTTAAATTCGGGCAGATAGTTTGCCGTACTCCAGTATATATACATATACCGGGGCTAGAGGGACACTGGCAGGATGTTTGCACGACGAGGATTCTGTGTAGTCGGGCAGTAGACTCTGGGACTGGGATCCGTACTCGTCGAATGTCTAAACTTTGTTTTATTACAGGGTAGTTGTCATGGCGAGGGATCGAACCCTTTATTGTGGAGTACGTAGGTGCTTGCCCTCGGACCTATATAGTATGGGATGCATAGAATCCGAACAAGTATGCATTAGTGTCATCTTAGCATAAAATATCAGCATTAGGCATTAAGGCATTGCATATACTTACATGTTTAGAGTAGTCACTTTCAACACTTTATTTTATATTCAAGTTTGCGGTTTGTTAAAGTATTAAGATCATTATACTTTCGGCATAGCGAGGATGTCCATGTATAACATTTTTTTTGTCGGTTGTAAGCAACTGATGTGCCCACAGTTTTATATGCAGGATTTGGATTTTTACAAGAAGATATAAAGTTGATTTGATGTTGATGATTATTTAAATGTTAAAGATGTTGCAATTGTATATTTCTTTCATTATTGTACTTCATTTAACCTTCCGCTGTGTTATTAAATTTAAGGTCTCTGTTGTAGTATAAAATTTTCAAATTTCTTGTAAATTGTACGAAGTGAAGTGTAAAGATCCTGTGGAACTTCGAATTCAGCCTTATTTGGAATTGGGGGCATTACAAGAGGAGGGGCAACAATGAGAATGAGCATTTTCGACGCGCAAAAGGAGCGGGCTTTGGAGAGCCTTTAAAATTAGACTAGATAATCAAAATTATAGGTTGTACAATCAAAATCCAAGTGAGCGGGCCCAAAAGGAATGGGGCTTGGGACATACTTTAAAATTAGACTACATAATCAAAATCCTCGCTCACCCTTGGCTACATGTGCATCCACCCCTGTGCATAGGCATGCACGGAGTAGTCAGGCTCAGGGCATTACAAGCGCGAAACCTGAGGAGAACGGACAGCTGGATCAGTTGCAGCTAAGATTGCTGACATTAGCATGACAACATAAATTTTATATTTTCTACCGAAGTGGTGAGCGTGATTTTTAGAGCAGATCAAACGGGTGAGGATGACGGGCATGAATCACGAGGTGATCAGTCGGCCCACCGAGCAACTCGGATCCGATCCTCCCCGATATGGTGGCCTCGTCGGTGGTGCTGATGTCATATATATATATATATATAGGTGGTGGGCAGGGATTTTGAAGCAAACCGAGCGGTCCTGATCGATTGGCGCTAACGCGAAAGTTAAGGTGATTGGGCAGTCCTGATGCATCAAAAATGCCGACCAGCTTGGATTGGTTCCTCTTCGGCGTAATGGACTTCCTCGGAGCACACTGATATCAACGTCCTATCATGTAGCTCACCAAGGATGTGGGTGCGAAAATTGAAGTGGATCGGATGAACCTAGTCGACCGTTGCACAATTTGAGGCGATTGGACGGTCCTTATGTGTCAAAAATGCCAAACTACTCGGATTGAAGCCTCCTCAGTCTCTACCGAGAAGATAAGAATAGGAGATTTTGTAAAGTCCTGAGCGTGTTCACCTGGGACTCGAACCGCAACTTCACTCATCCAACCGCAAGCAACAACCAGGCCCGCCAGCCTCTTTCAGTCATAGTTCACTTTCTCTCTTTCCCTCACATCCATGCATTCATTCTCTTTCTCTCTCTCACACATGCATGCATGCACTCCTCACATCCCAAGCCTCTTTATTACCATGCACACACACCAATTCACTAGGCATATGGGGCTGAGCGGGGCTCAGTGCATTACAAATGGTATCAGAGCTGAGTTTCGACACCATGGGGGTAAGAGTGGGTAAGATGTGTGCCTGAGATGGACTTGAGGACAGTACACTAGTAGAAAGACTAGAGGCAGTACGCTAGTAGAATCAGGTTACTCCACTCCACAGCGGCTAGGAAGGATGTCCTATATTAGATTATGTAACTCGAGCTTATCGAGGACGCTAAGTCCTAAGGATGGATAATTGTAAGACCCTTAGATTTGGAAGATATATATTATGTGGGCTTGGAATATATAAATGGGCCTAGTGAATTGGTGGGTGTGCATGGTAATAATTTGGCCAAGATGCAAGTGAGAATGCATGCCTTGCATGCATGGCTGTTGGAAGACTTGCACTTGAGAGGAAAAGCGAACTAGGGGTAGCACGTGAGTAGGTGAGTAGTTGAGAGAGAGAGAGTGAATGTTTTCAAAAATGTCCCATATCAGAAATGAAAGTAAGTGAAGGAGTGTTTATATTAGATTGCCTATGATCCAAGAGTACCTACTAAGCTAGTTCTTTTGGTGAGAGTGTGCCCTGTGGTGGGCCTGTATTTAGGTTTTATTTTAGGTGGGTAGTACGTGTACGCGTGTGTAGATGCGTATGGAGCTGAGCAGGCTCTGGGCGTTAAAATAAATGGGCCTAGTGAATTGGTGGGTGTGCATGGTAATAATTTGGCCCGGATGCATATGAGAGTGCATACCTTGCATCCACGACTGTTTGAAGACTTGGACATGAGAGAAAGAGAAAACTAGGGGAAGCACCTAAGTATGTGAGTAGGTGAGAGAAAGAGTGAATGTGTTAGAAAATGTCCCATATCGAAAATGAAAGTAAGTGAAGAAGTGTTTATATTAGATTGTCTATGATCCAAGAGTACCTATTAAGCTAGCTCTTTTGGTGAGGCTGTGCCCTGTGGTAGGGCCGTGGTTAGATTTTATTTTTAGGCGGGTAGTACGTGTAATCACGTAGTTGCGTATGGATCTGAGCAGGCTTGGGACGTTACATATATATTTCAATCCCACATATTATATATCTTCCAAATCTAGGGGCCTTACAAATTTGCCCCAGAGGAACCCTGCCACTGAGGAGCTAAGAGCTTTGTGGTTCCACAGAGGAGTTTAGTGGCACCAAGGAGATTTGTGGCGCCGAGGACTTTAGAAGAGAAGCTTTGCCACCGAGCAGTTTTATGAATAATCTAATGTATTTTAGCCCTTAGACTTGTTCCAAAATGAGTAAAAGTTCTCTCATGTATTCTCGAGCTTGTAATAAGATGTTGATATGAAATGAAGATCTTCTTTTGTGTTTTTGTTTCGAATCTTGCCTCCTTGCATAGCCATCTATTGAATTGAGTTAGTGAGTTGCGGTAGTAGCTCGGAAGAGAAGCAGAGCACTAAACTCATGTATGAAGTCAATGAGTTCTTGGACGATATTGAGTGATAAGCAAAGCTCCAAACTCTTGTATGGAGTTAATGAGATGTTGGAGGAGCTCGAGCGATGAACGGAGCACCAAACTCATTGTACAGAGTCAATGAGTGGTTAGAAGAGCTGGAGCACGAGCGGAACACCGAACTTATTGTTTAGAGTAAATGAGTTGTTGGAGGACCTCGAGAAATGAATGGAGCACTGAACTCTTTGTATGGAGTCAATGAGTTGTTGGAGGAGCTCGAGCGGCGGGAAGAGCATTGAATAAATCGTATGAAGTCAACGTATTGTTAGAGGAGCTCGAGAGATGAGCGGAGCACCAAACTCAGTGAATGAAGTCAAGGACTTATTGGAGGAGCTCCAGCGACTAGCGAAACACCGAACTCATTGTATGGAGTTAATGAGTGGTTTGAGGAGCTTGGGCAGCGAGTGGAGCACTAAGCACATTGTTTGGAGTCAATGAGTTGTTAGTGGAGCTCGGGCTGCTAGCGAAGCACCGAACTCATTATATTGAGTCAATAAGATGTTGGAGGAGCTCGAGCGGTGAGTGGAACAGCAAACTCATTGAATGGAGTCAATGAGTTGCTGGTGGAGCTCAAGCGGTGAGTGAAACCTTAAAATAATTGTATGGATTGAATGAGTTATTGGAGGAGCTCTAGCGGCTAGCAGAACACTAAGTCAATGAGTTTTTTGGAGGAGCTTAAGCGGCGAGCAGAGAACCGAACTCATTGTATGGAGTCAATGAGAGGTTGGAGGAGCTCAGGTGGCGAGTGGAGCATTGAACTCATTGTATAAAATCAATGAGTTGTTAGATGAGCTCGGGCGGTAAGTACAATACTGAACTTATTGTATGGAGTCAATGAGTTGTTGAAGGAGCTCGAGCAGTGAGCGGAGCACCAAACTCATTATATGGAGTCAATGAGTTTTTGGAGGAACTCAAGTGGCGACCGAAGCATTGAAGTCATTGTATGGAGTCGACGAGTTCTTAGAGGAGCTCGAGCGGCGAGCGGAGCACCAATTCAATGTATGGAGTCATTGACTTGTTAAAGGAAATTGAGCAGAGAGCAGAACACATAACTCATTGTATGGAGTCAATGAGTTGTTCTAGGAACTCGAGTGTCGAGCAGAGCACCTAACCCATTCTGTGGAGTTAATGAGTTGTTGGAGGAGCTCGAGCGGCGAGCGGAGCATTGAACTCATTGTATTAAGTCATGGAGTGGTTTGAGGAGCTCAAGCAGCGAGCGGAGCACTAAATTGATTGTATGGATCAATTGAGTTGTTAAAGGAGCTTGAGCGGACAGTAGACCACCAAACTCATTGTATGGAACCAATGAGTTGTTCGAGAAACTCGAACGGCGAGCGGAGCACCAAACTCATTGCATGGAGTCAATGAGTTATTGAAGGATCTTGAGCGGCTAGCGGAGTATTGAACTCATTGTTTGGAGTCAAGGAGTTCTTCAAGGAGCTCGAGCGGCGAGCAGAACCGAACTCGTTGTATGGGGGCATAAGTTATTGGAGGAGCTCAAGTGGCGAGCGGATCACCAAACTCATTGTATGGAGTTAATGGGTTGTCAGAGCAGCTCGAGCGATGAGCGGAGCACCAAACTCATTGTCCCAAGTTAATGAGTTGTTGGATGAGATCAAGCAGCGATTGCTGGTGTATGCCCTAGAGGCCAAACTTTTATTGGCCTTGCTAGTTTACATTGTATCATGACATTTATTTTATATATGAGGCATTTAATTTATTGTGTTATTTATTGTGATTAAATGAACATAATAATGTCCTTAAAATACTCGGTTCAATACCATGAGACATCAAATGCATGACTTGATTGTGAGATCCTATTGGTTGAAATTAGAACGCTATTCTTAAATGTCAATAGTCAAGTATTATTGTGAATTAGGACAACAATAATATATAGAGACTAGTGTGTGCATAGACTGATGACCATACCTCATGGGTCATGGATATAAGATATCAAGTCTTCACATGGGTACATATTAGTGTAATAATGTACTTGACTGACCCACTATGAGAACACTGCATGGATCGTTACGTGAGTGTCATCAGCGGTTCTCACAGTGACCATGGTGTACTTGGTCCTTTGACTTGAAGTCACTACGGTTCCCTATATGAGAAGTTATATGTTTTAATTTTGTCAAACGTCACGTGTAATAAGGTGATTATAAAGCCAACTATTGGACATACTACAAATCATGCGGAGGGATGTGAGTGACTTAGATATGATTTGTCCCTCTTACATAACAGGAGTGATATCTACGGGCCCCTTGATTGAGTGAGACTGCAAATTTTTGTGGCCGTGCTCATTTGTTTTAGTAAGTCTACTGGGATATCAAGAAATAAAAGATGGAACCATACAACGGTGACAAGCTCTATGCCTTGTGGTCCATTAATATAACTGGACAAAGGACTAGATTACATGGTGACATTGGTCACGGATAAGTTATGTTAAATCACTGGCATTCCCGTTACTTGAGTAACAGTGATGTACTGCTAGATACCGCTAATTGTTTGTAACACTAAAATAGGATTTTAGTATTACTGTCAACGTAATGAGAACATATAGGGTCACACACTTAGAATGGATCGAAATTGGCATTTAAACTCATTAGAAGAATATAAATCGGATTCCAAGTAAGACTTGAGCTCCTAATATTGGTTGGACAATTAATTAGATTAATTGGGCCAACCTAGATCAGAAGGCCCGCACATCTCACTACTCACTTATGGTTTGCTGCCCACACACACACACACACACACACACACACATATATATATATTTGTGTGTAGAGCTGTGAAGAAAAAACCCTAGCCGTCACAGAAAGTGAGAGAGAGAGAGAGAGAGAGAGAGAGAGAGAGAGAGACCGTGAGGAAAAACCTCCTTCCCCAAGCTAGCACCACGGTATGAGTGAGAGCCTGATTTGATTTTTTCGTGTGGATACCATAGAGGCACCGCTACGTTGCAGTGTTCATGATTGGTATACTGTGGGTAAAACTCTTAAAACATTTTATGGTTCTCGCATGGATCCATGGATTATTTTATCCGTTGCGTATTAACTCTGTGATTGAATTTGAAACCCAACAGTGGGGTGGAGCATCGAACTCATTGTGCGGATGAGTTGTTAGGGGTGCTCGATCGGCAAGCAAAGCACTGAACTCACTGTATGGAGTTAATGAGTTATTGAGGGAGCTGGAGCGGCGAGCTAAATGCCGAACTCATAGTATGGAGTCAATGAATTTTTGGAGGAGCTCGAGCGGTGAGCGGAGCATTGAACTCAATGTATGGAGTCTAGGATTTGTTAGAGTAGCTCGAGCGGCGAGCGGAACACCAAACTCATTATATAGGATCAGGAGTTATTGGAGGAGCACGAGTAGCGAGCGGAACATCAAACTCTTTGTATGGAGTTAAAGAGTTGTTGGAGGAGCTCGAGTGAAGTGGGAGCACCAAATTCATTGCTCGAAGCCAATGAGTTATTGGAGGAACTTAGGCAGAGAGGGGAGCATCGAACTCATTGTGGGGATGAGTTTTTGGGGGAGCTCGAGCGGTGAGTAGATTACTGAACACATTGTATGTAGTCTATGAGTTAATGGAGGAGATTAAGCGGTGAGTGGAGCACCGAACTCATTGTGTGGAATCAAAGAATTGTTGGGGGGAGCTCGAGCGACGAGCAGAGCACCAAAATCTTTGTATGGAGTTGGAGTGACGAGTGGTGTCATGCCCCGCTTCCCAAAATACGGAAATACGAGTACATAACGTAGGCCCATCGAATGATGTAAACACTATCCATAAGCTGTACCAGTCTAACTCAACAATATGAACAATAAACACAGCCACACAATGAAATATAATCACATGAATTAAAGAAAAACTTCAATAATAAATGAAATAATCCAAATAATAAACCAACATCTGGGAAAAAAACAAACTCCGTGCCATAAAGCCCAAAAACAAGTATAATATCAAAGAAAATGTTCAAAAGAAATAAATTTAGCATAAAGTAATTTAAGCAGCGCAATCTTCGGTTCCATCTTCTAGAATCGTTGCTCACCAATTCCATCTAGTAGCACTCCTTCGGTACATGCAAACTCTTGATCTAAAAAGAGAAAATAATTTCCTTAGAGCAAGCCATGGACAACAAGTAGAGAAAGCAGGGAATAATAGGAACATGGTAAATCAATAGAAAAGAGACGGGATCAAAGTCAATTACAAAATCAAAGATTTGAAATAATGTCAAAGGTCTGTATTTAATCATGGATTTAATTAGTAATGTCGATTTAAATTCAATATTGGTGAAGATATACATGATCAAGCATGAAATGTCAAATGCGGGTTATTAATCATTTTATGAACCTATCTAGTGCACGTATTACTGCGTCCCATTCCACAGGTTCGGCGCAAGAACATAATGAACGCTTTAGACTGATGGTGAATTCACGTATCGTGTACTTGGTAACAAGATGACTAGATATCATGATAGCGTGGTCACATAATGACAATCATTTCTCCACCTTCCATGTAATAAATCATGCAAGCAAGAAACCTTTACCGAGTACAATTTCCGATCGTTCACTACCAAGTCAACACATAATACTCCGGCTTGTTAATATTTTATTTCATCCTATGTGAGCATGCAAGAATGTGTCAGGATTGTATTATTCTATATGTGACTAATTCTACTCATTACAGACAAAGCAAGCAGCAAATATATAAAATTAACACATATCACACAATCTGGATAGCAGGATGCTACTGTACAAAACACAAATTTCCGTTGCTACGGAAAAGCAAATCTTGATCCGTCAAAAATTCTAGAAACTAGACTCTCTGCCGGTTCCACCGAATATATACACCAAATATAAAAGCTACAGAAACTAGGTTGAAACTTCTATTCTTATCAGATTTTATGTTCAGGCAGCAAGTTGCAGATTGTATAAACCCATATGAAACAGGTCAGAAAATTCATCAATTAAATCTAAAAAAATTCAGGGTGGTTCCTACACATGTCTAGTCTCAGCCAAATTAATCTCATATTTTTATTTTACTGTTATCATACTCTATTTATTTATAAATCTTGGTGATACACAGAGATTTGTGAATCTGGAAATCCAGACCCAGCTGTACCAAAAATAAGATATCTCACTGATTATAATTCGGAATTCAATTTTGTGAAAGGTTCTGGAAAATGGACTCATGAGGCTATAATTCTTATTCACAAAGTTATTTCAAATTACAACAGTAACAGGGTCGAAAATCTGATACAAAAAGAAACAAACAACAGGCTAGAAAATAGTTTGATACGAATAAGCAATAATTTCGTCATATAAACATATGATTCATGATAATTAATAATCAAAGTGCTATTGGACGATTAACATGTATATTTCTAGATTTATGATGCAATTTACAATCATGGTAATCAGCTCATTAAATCAAATTCAATCTAACATATTCAATTCATCAAATAATTCTATAACATCGATTTAGTTGTTTTCATGTATAACGTGCATATGCAATGTGCAATAGGGACTAGCATTTGGATCAAAGATATAGACACGATGTTAAGAATATATTGGGTTAGCTCGTGTAAACCCTCAATATACTCATCGGAATTTAAATAGCAATATAATAAAAAGGATTGGGATCTACTTACAGAGATCAAAGAAATTCTTAAAAAAAACAATAAACTAGTTCAAGAAAGAGACTTTCCTGTTAGACGGTAAATTCGAATATAAAAAATAACGGGATAAGAATCCCGACGGCGACACGAACAACACACGCACTAAAGCACGTGCAAACCCGTGCAAAACAACACGCAGCAACTACAAGAAGCCTCCAGCACAACAACAACCGGTGGATCCCAATCAAATAGCACACAACAATTACACCTCCACAAACTCCAAAAAGCAAACAGCAAGCAAACAACTCTCCAAGCCAGCACAGCAACCAGCCAAAAGCAAGCACTGAACAGCTCTTGTAGATCCAATAGCAAGTGGCAGGATCGACGATCAATGTGCAGGCAACGGAACTAGGCGGTGAGCGATGACTGGGGGCGAGGGAATGGTGAGGAGTGGGGTGCGGCGATGAGGAGTAGGTGGCAGCTACAGGGCTTCGACGACATGCCTCTGCTTTGGAAGAAAACAGAGGAAGAGGAGGAGAGGGTCGATGTGCGATGGCAAGGCAATGCAGTCGAGGGGGCTCGGGGATCGACAGGGAGGACAGAAACGGTGGAATTGACGGTGGTGGTTGGAGTAGGTGCCGCAGGCGATGGAGGCTCGAGGTTGCGATGGTTGTAGATGGAGACAGGGATGGGTTTCGGTGGCATTGGGTTGCGACATGGAGAGGATGAAAAAGAATAACGGTGAGGTTGCAGGGCGAGGGGTGATGCAGGTTTGGCGGGGGGCTCAGGGAGGTAGGTTGCGGCTCGATGGGTTCAGGTGATCGACGAGGCGAGATGGCAATGGAGGTAGAGGCGATGGGAACTGGTGGAAGGAGGTGAACGGGATGACAAGGAGGGTGATGGAAGATGTAGGTGGACGATCGAGATGAGGAAGGCGGAGGAAGAGGACGAAGGCACGAGATGGGTTCGATGGGAAACAAAGGAGAGAGAGGGGGGGGGGGGGTAAAATAGTTGTTGCTAGGGTTTAAGGTTGGGGGGGGGGGGGGGTAGGTTAATGAGTATATATAGGGTTATTGGGATATAGGGTAATCGGGTAATTGGGTGATATCCAATAGGAGAAAAACATGGTTTTCGGTTTCTAGATCCAATAGGGAATAAAATATCCAATATAAAATATGATATAAAACTTAGATAAATTTTGGGGACATCAATATGCAAAATTTTAATGGGATGAATAAGAAAAATTTTAGCAGAAAATTAAATTAAATAAATTTGGAGACGAAAAATTGAGTTGAAAGCAAGAAAATGAATTTTATTATTAAATACTCAAATTACAGAGGTCCATAAGAGACGATGAAGAACACCAATAAATAATAATACCAAGAAAATACAATATCAATAATAACAATAAAAATAAGAACTATAATAATAATAATAATCATGATAAAAAATAATAATAATAATAACGATGACAATAATAATAATAGTAATAACAAGATTATAACAAATAGGAATTGGGTTTATCAATTTTATCAAAATAATCCAAATAGGAATTAGGCTCAAATATAAATAGTCGATCAATTAGGAATAGAAAATAAAATTAAAATACACCCTTATTCGGAACAAATATAATTTTCTATTAGAAAAGTCTTTAATATAAAATCCAAATCGAATTTAACATATAATGAATTTATAAATATCGAAATAAAGAAAATATTCGGGAAATATGTATTTGCGGGCACGGGGGTTACAAGTGGAGCACCGAACTCTTTGTATGGAGTTAATGAGTTATTGGTGGATCTCGAGTGGTGATAAGACCATTGAACTCATTGTTTGAAATCAACGAGTTTTTGTGGGAGCTCGAGGGATGAGCAGAGCATTGAACTCAATATATGGAATTAATGAGTTGTTGGAGGAGCTCAAGCGGCAAGTGAAGCACCAAGAACATTGTATAGAGTCAATGAGTTGCTGGAGGAGCTCGAGCAGAATGTAGAGCACCGAACTCATTGTACGGAGTCAATAAGTGGTTAGAGGAGCTCGAGTGGCGACCCGATCAGCGAACTAATTATATGGAGTCAGTGAGTTGTTGGGGGAGCTCGAGCCGCGAGTAGAGCACCGAACTCATTGTGTGGAGTCAATGAGTTGTTGGAGGAGCTCGAGTAGCGAGCAACGAGTAGAGCATTTAACTAATTGAATTTAGTCAACAAGTTCTTGGAGGAGCTGGGCAGCGAGTGGAACCGTTTACTCATTGTATGGAGTCAATGAGTTGTTGGATGAGCTCGAGCGACGAGCAGAGCACCGAACTCATTGTACCGAGTCAATGAGTTGTTTGAGGAGCTCGAGCGGTGGGTGGAGCATTGAACTCATTGTATAGTGTCAACGAGTTGGTTGAGAAGCATGAGCGGTGGTTGGAGCATTGAACTCACTGTATGGAGTCAAGAATTTGTAAGGTAAGCTCGAGTGACGAACAGAGCCCAAAACTCACTGCACAAAGTCAAAGACTTGTTGGCGGAGCTCAAGTGACTAGCAGAACACCCAACTCATTGTACAGAGTCAATGAGTTGGTGGAGGAGATCAGGCGGCGAGCCGAGCACCAAACACATTATATGGAGTAAATGAGTTGTCGGAGGAGCTCAGGCAGCTAGCAGAGCACCGAACCCATTGTATTGAGCCAATAATATTGTCATGCTCCGCTTCCCAAAAACACAGAACACAAGCGCGTGACATTGGCCCTAGCAAATGACTTGCGTCATCCATAAGATGTTACTGTTCAACTCAACAATATAACAAGATAGATACAACCAAGCATGCAATAAGGACAACCACATGAATAACAATACTTGGAATAAAATATGAAACAACCAAATACATAATCCAACTTCTGGAAATAAAATAACAATCTCCGGGTCAAAAGCCCATTATACAATGTTAATAAAACTCATTACAAGAATTCCACTAAAATAACGATCAATCTAGAAAATAATAAATCTTCAGAAAGACTGTTCTCCAAGTCCTGCAGGTAATTCTCCTTGATCACCTGTGAATACCTCATCTAAAAAAAGGAGAAAAATTATCCTTAGAATAAGACATGGACGGCAAGTAAAGAAAACAATGAATAATGGAAATACGATATAACAATGAATTCAATTAAACAATAGGAATCAATAACAATGGACGATAGCAATAATCAATATCAATGGTAATCGATGCAATGGGTATAACAACAAACGATATTTCAATATTTGATATCAATACTCAATGGTCGATGTCAATATCAATAACAATGTTCAATATCAATAGCAATCACGACATTCAATATGTCGAGTCAATATTGTGTCAATCCTTAAGTCTGTTAATTTTTAGCCTAACTAATGCGCGTACTACTGCATCCCATACCACAGGTTCGATGCATACAATCAATGTCGTTTAGACTCTAGTGGTGTACTCTATAGATCATGTACTCGGTAATGATAAACAATAATGACCAATGATTTAATGACCGATGCACGATTCAATCGAGACACTGTAATCAGTAATCTGCAATCAGTCGATGACCGATATGACCGATATGACCGATAAATAGGGAAACACTGCCTCCTCCTCCGAGTACAGTCTCTATATTGTCCACTACTAAAGTCAACCCTTAAACCCTGGCTTGTTAAGCATTTTATTGATGCAATCAATACATTATGCAATTTAGAGAAATACGATAAATGATGGTATCAATATAAGTAACAATAGGACGATCAATTAGAATGTATTGATTAAGAAAATGTGGAAACACAATTCTGAACATTAGTAGGTTACTGTACCAAAATCAAGTTTCCTACTGCTACAGAAATCCAAAACTAGATCCGTCAGAAGTTCTAGAAAGTAGACTCCTGTCTGGTTCCAACGCATATTTAAATTACGAAATCTGATAATAATAGATAGGTTAATTATATCGTTCTTTACAGATTATGCATTCTGACATCAAGATCAAGTTGTTATATTGTAAAATCAGTAAAAGCCCTATTATAAATTCATCAAAAATATTTGTCAAGCCCCCAATCATGTTGACTAACAATCTAAAAATTATGAGGGCCGAACATTAACTTAGTTTTTTAATAACTTAAACATGAAGAGATACATGAATTAGGAATTCTGGAAGTAAAAGGCAGCAGTAGTAAAAACACCATACTTTTGCAATAAAACTCGAAATTCAAATATTTCAGATGTTTTGAAAACTATATACACAGGGCTACAATTTCCATTTAGTTAGCTATAACTTTTGATGTCAAATACTGGGTCAAAAAGGTCTCACAAATTCCAGATAGTGAAAATCAGGGTTCACCATATTTCATGAAATAAAAGCGATCTAATGTGATGAACTTCAACTCAATAGTTAACAAATCTTTGATTCAGCATGGTAAACACAATAACACGGTAAGCACAATGAAGAATACATCCATACGCTAGTTTAACATCAAACAAGGCATCAATCAATCATTCAAGGACAACAACCTAACAATCAATTCTACAATAGTATATTTGTGCGGTATTATGCATGAATAACTTCTATTATCAATACTACATGAATGCATGAACGATTCGATATTTTAGAGTCAAGAATATCTTGGGTTAGCTCGTATAAACCATCAATATACTCAACGGAAGATAAACGATATAACAATACGATAAACACTTCATGATCTACTTGCGGAGTTTTATTAAAAACCTTGAATCTGAAACAACATGCAATTCAAGAGGGAAGTGACTTGCCTTGATTGGATTAGTTATGAGCGAACGAACGAAAAGCGACAGAACACGTGCAACTCAAGTGCACAAGGAAAACAATAGCAAGTGCAGCAACAACTACACATGCAACACACGTGATCTGAACACAACAATGGCAATGGAAACAACAGGGGCTTCAGCATTGGCTTCGACGGTGGCTCGAGTGGTTACTGCCATGGGGAAATGCGGCATTCTGGTGGCCGGAGCGGTGCACAAAGGCACGGGCATCGATGGAGTGGTCGCGACTGGCTACCACAGCGGGCGGCGATGGCAGGGAGTTGATGGGTTGAGGGGTCTGTTGACGAGGATGGTGGTCGAGGGATTGTGGCAGTTGCATATGGAGACAGGGACAAGGGTGGATGGCTGCGATGGATAGTGGCGAAGTCGACGAAGGGGGGTGATGGAGTTGAGAGCGACGAGGGTGATGGCTTTGGGATCAAAACAGGGGAGAGGGGAGAGATAGCAGTCAAGCGGTAGTGGAGTTCGACAGCAAGGCCGAGGAGTAAAAGGTGGATGAGGGGGGTTGAGGAGGCCACAGGGCGATGAGAAGGATGGTGGGTGATGAAGAAGGTGAGGTCGGGGGTGAGCATTCGGGAGGAAGGAGATGAAGGTGGAGGGTTGAACAATGGCGGTTGAGGGTTAGGGGGGAATTAGGGTTGTACAGGGCAAGGGTTAGGGGGGTTGAATAGTGTTTTTGTAGGGTAGAATGTGGGTTAATGGGTTTCGGGTTGGAGTCCAATAGGAAAATTATAGGGTTTTGGGTGACGAGGTAGGATCCAATAAGAATGGGTTTGGGTTTAAAATTCAATAGGGAAAAACAAATAGGATTTAGACTAAAAATTGAACAAATAAATCAATAGTAATACTATATAACAATTAAATCAAATAATATGAATTACATTAATATCAACTACTAATAAATACAATAGAATGTATGGATTCACAAACAAATAAGATTGGATCTGATTTGGTTAAAATATAATAATATAGTAGTACATATTAATTAATTAAATCAAATATTATACATAAAATTCATACTCCAATGGTAATAAAATATAGATTAGGATCAGTAGGCTTTCACAAATTTAAAAACATTCAACGAATAATAACAATACTACTAATAATAAGATTAGGCTCCACATTAATAAAAAATAAAATAAAAGATAGATTAAATAAACGACCAAGAATAATAATAATAATAATTGATATGGCTAAAAATGGAATTAAATCGGAATCGTTCAAATTGGGCACGAATCTTAAAGTTCATAGGGGCAAAACGGTAATTTCACCTACGGACGGGTCCGACATGGGAACCAGATCTCTTCTCTTGGGCCCAATAACTCGTGAATGGATTTGTTCAGCTGAGAATGGGTCCCAACCTATTAAGGACCAGTTCAGCAGGATATGAGAAAATCCTGGCTCGTCCTTATCTACTGGAGGTGGTTTTAACCACTTTTATCCATTCACACCAGAAGTAGGGATTCGTTCTTATCCCGAAACAGATCCCTACAGTAACTATAAATACCCCCTACCTCCTACTGTTACAAGGGAATCACTCTTTGCCTACCGAAAGCTTTTTTGATATTCTTTTCTGATTATTGACAAGAGCGTCGGAGGGTGCGTCATCGGAATCCATCCCGGTGTTTCGCACTTTGTGCAGGTCAGCGGCAGCACCAAGGAGCCAGCCTATCAACAAGGGAAGGGGTCATATTTCTCCCATTCGAGTTCTTGTGAATCCACAAATTCATCTGATTGCCCCCACACCGAAATCAACAGCAACAATAATATATATATATATATATATATCAAGTTTATTAAAATCTAAATAGTAATATTATATTCGATTTGTTATAAAATATAAATAGTCAATTAATTAGGAATTGAAAATAAGTTAAAATATATCATCATTCGAAATAAATAAAAAGGTTGATTAGAAAAGACTTTGATATAAGATCCAAAATGAATTTAAAACAAAATGAACTTATAATTAATCGAAATACAGAAAATATTTAGGAAATATCTATTTGCGGGAATGGGGGTTACAAAGATATATAGTAGGAGCTCGAGCGGCAAATGGAACACCGAACTTATTGAATAGACTCAATGTGTTTCTAGTGGAGCTCGAGGAAGAGTGGAAAATCGAATAATTGAATGGAGTTAATGAGTTGTCAGATGAGATCGAGCGACCAGTGGAGAATCGAGTCAATGATTTTTTGGAAGAGCTTAAGCGGCGAGTAGAGCACTAAACTCATTGTACGGAGCCAATGAGTGGTTGAAGGAACACAGGCGGCGAGCGAAGCACCAAACTCATTGTACGGAGTTAATTAGTTATTGGAGGAGCTCAAATGCAGAGTGGGGTATTAAACTCATTGTATGAAGTCAACGAGTTGTTGGAGGATGTTAGGTGGTGAGCAGAACACCGAATTCATTGTACGGATTCATTGAGTTATTAAAAAAGCTCAAGCAGAAAGTAAAATTATAACTCATTGTATGGAGTCAATGAGTTGTTCGAGGAACTTGAGAGGCAAGTGGACACCTACAATGAGTCAAGGAGTTGTTCGAAGAACTTGAGCGGAGAGCAGAGCACCTATCCTATTGTGTGGAGTCAATGAGTTGTTGGAGGAGCTCGAGCGGTGAGCGAAGCATTAAACTCACTGTATGGAGTCATGCAGTTGTTTGAGGAGCTCGAGCAGTGAGCAGATCACCAAATTCATTGTATGGAGCAATTGATTTATCAAAGGATCTCGAGTGGTGAGCAGAACACTGAACTCATTATATGGAGTCAATGAGTTGTTCGAGGAACTCGAGCAGTGTGCTGACCACCAAATTCATTGTATGGAGTTAATGAGTTATTGGAGTAGCTCGAGCGGCGAGTGGAGCATTGAACTTATAGTATGGAGTGAAGGAGTTGTTCGAGGAGCACAAGCAGCGAACAGAACACCAAACTCTTTGTATGGGGGCATGAATCATTACTGGGGCTCGAGTGGCGAGCAGATCACCAAACTAATTGTATGGAGCCAATGAGTTATCAGAGCAGCTCGACCAATGAGTGGAGACCGACCTCCTTGTCTCAAGTTAATAAGTTGTTAAAGGAGCTCGAGCAGTGAGTGGAGCAATTATCTCATTGTGTGGATGAGTTATTAGGGGAGCTCGATCGAAAAGCAGAGCATTGAACTCACTCTATGGAGTTAATGAGTAGTTTGGGGAGATGGAGCCGTGAGCCGAACGCCGAACTCATAGTATAGAGTCAATGATTTGTTGGAGGAACTCGAGTGGTGAGTAGAGCATTGATCTCATAGTATGGAGTCATGGAATTGTTGGAGTAGCTCGAGCGGCGAGCAGAACACTGAACTCTTTGTCTGGGGTCATGGGTTATTGAAGGAGCTCAAGCGGCGAGCAGAAGACCAAACTCTTTGTATGGAGTCAATGAGTTGTTGAAGGAGCTCGAGTAACTAGCGGAGTACCGAATTCATTGCCCAATGCCAATGAGTTATTAGAGTAGCTCAAGTAGTGAGTGGAGCATCGAACTCATTGTGTGGATAAGTTTTTTGGGGAGCTCGAGCGGTGAACAAAACACTGAACTCATTGTACGGAGTCAAAATATTGTTGGAGGAGCTGAGCGGCGTGCAGAGCACCAAACTCATTGTATGGAGTCAATGAGTTAATGGAGGAGCTCGAGCGGTGAGCGGAGCACTGAACTCATTGTGTGGAGTCATAGAATTGTTTAGGGGGGGAGGGGAGGGGGGAGCTCGAGCTGCGATAGGAGCATTGGATGCATTGTATGGTGTCAACGAGCGAGCAGAGCATTGAACTCAATATATGGAGTCAATGAGTTGTTGCAGGAGCTTGAGAGGCAAGCGGAGTACCAAGCTCATTATATAAAGTCAATGAGTTGCTGGAGGAGCTCGAGTGGCAAGCAAAGCTCCGAGCTCATTGTACAGAGTCAGTGAGTTGTTGGAGGAGCTCGAGCAGTGAGCAGGGCACCAAACTAGTTGTACGGAGACAATGAGTGGTTAGAGAAGCTCGTTTGGTGAGCAGAGCATCAAACTCATTGTGTGTATGAGTTGTTAGAGGAGATTGAGCAACGAGCGGAGCATCAAACTCATTTTATGGAGTCAATAAGTTGTTTTGGGAGCTCGAGCGACGAGGGAAGCACCGAACTCATTGTATGGAGTCAATGGTCTGTTGGAGGAGCTAGAACGGCAAGAAGAACTCCGAATTCATTGTATGAAGTGAATGAGTTGTTGGAGGATCCAGAGCCGTGAGAAGAGCACTGCACTCATTGTATAGTGTCAATGATTTATTGGGAGAGCTCGTGCAATGATTGGAGCACCGAGCTCTTTGTATGGGTCAATGATTTGTTGGAGGAGCTCAAGCGGCGAGCAGAGCATTTAACTCAGTGTATGGAGTCAAAGAGTTGTTGGAGGAGCTCGAGTGGCGAGCGAAGCATTAAACTCACTGTATCGAGTCAATGAGTTGTTGGATGAGCTCGGGCAGCGAGGGAAGTAGCGAGCTCACTATATGGTGTCAGTGAGATTTTAAGGGAGCTCGAGCGGCGAGCGGAACACTAAATTCATTATTGGGATTCAATGAGTTGTTGAAGGAGCTCGAGCAGCGAGCGGGGAATCACACTCATTTTTTTGAATCAATGAGTTGTTAGAGAAGCTGATATGGTAAGCAGTGTACTGAACTCATTATGTGGAGTCAATGAGTTATTGGGGGAGATCGCGCGACGAGCGGAGAACCGAACTCATTGTATATAATCAATGAGTTTTGGGGGGAGTTTGATTGGCGAGCGGAGCGCCAAACTCATTGTATGAATTTGACGAGTTTTCGGTGTAGCTCGAAAGAGGAGTTGAGCATCTAACTCATGGCTTTGTAGTTGATGAGTTGTTGGTGCAACTCAGAAGAGAAGCTGAGCACCAAACTCATTGTCTTGAGTTGATGAGTTTTTGGTGTAGCTTGGAAGTGGAGCTGGGTACCTAGCTGATTGCTTGGCCTCTAGAGAGTTGTACAAGATTTTTTTTAAAGAAAATGCTAATTTTTATTGAAAAATAAATCTAAGTGGCTGCTCGGTGGCTAGACTTTATTACATACTCTGACCGTAATGGAGAGCATTCTTATCACAAATCTAATGTAGGGTGTTATGCATCCTCTTTAAACTTCCTCAAATGCTCTCTTGAAACCTCACTGTCCCAAGGTGTTTAATTCGGTAAGCTCCTGGGCGAACATCTTTGGAGACCTTAGCAAGTTATCTCGAACATGGTAGGGGTGAACTTGGCTACCTCAAAAACACTTGGACTAGTTCTCTTGGGAGAAGGGGATTTCTTCTAGTTTGTCCATTGGCTTAGACACAACTTAGTTCCTCCCTTGAGGGATATCTAAGGTATCATAGGGGAGGACCGAGCCCAACAGTGTGGCGTGTAATAGGTTCGAGCCACATCTTGACTTCCCTTAACTTCTCCTAACCTAGTTGGGGTGGGGAATTTCATCTTCACATGGAAGGCTGAAGCTAAGACGTGAAGAAGTGCTAGGCCAGGGCAGCCAAGGATAGCATTGTAGGTGGCTTTGACATTGATAACCATGTATTCCATGGCCTCAGTCTGTGTAATTACGAATCTTCCTGCAGTCATGTCAAGGATGACAAGTCTCTTAATTTGGACTGGAATCCCAGAGAACCCATGGACGGTGTACTCGGCTGGTTTCAGACGGTCCCTGGAAAACTTGAGACCTTCAAACACTTCTAAAAAGAGGATGTTCACCAAACTATAATTGTAAGCTAGGTAGCGTCACACTTCGCCGTTTGCTACGGAGAGGTTGATCACTAGCAGATCATAGTGAGGGGTTTGGATGCCATCAAGGTCCTTGTCTGAGAAAGTTAATGGAATTCAAATGCTCTTGGTAGGGGGGACGTTGTGCACTAAATGGATTTCTCGGATGAATGCCTTTTAGGAGAATTTGGACCCACACCCATCCACCTAGAACCTCCATGGATGGAATGGAGAATGACTCTGGATTAGAGTCTTTGTCATATGAGTCTTTCTCTGAGCGCTTGTTGGCTTCTAAAGTTGACCCGACTTTGTTCTTCTGGGTGCACTCGGAGAGGTGACTGTGGTGAATGAGAGCTTTTATTTCGCCCTTGAGAGCTCGATACTCATCCGTATGATGGCCATGGTCCTTGTGGTATCGACACCATCGACTCTTATCTCTTCTTTTACTTGCTTGGTTAATCCTATAAAGGGGCGGAACAACCCATCTCCCTCGATTTCCATGAGGACAGATATGGTGGCGTTGAGAGGAGTGAACTTGTCGAAGTGAGGTGCCGGATGAGGGCAATACGAGCCTGTTCAATTCTTCTGGGTCTTCTTGGACCCTTCTTCGTTGGTATTCATTTGCTTGTTCCTAGTGAAGGTTCTCCTTGGTTCTGGGGATGAAGAACTTCTTCAGCTTAAATGTACTTCTAACTCCTTAGTAGGAGTTCGGAGAAGCCCCGATGGGGCTTCTTAGCCAAGGAAGCTTTGAGATTGGTGTGGCAGACTTTGTGGCTGAAGGCAGCAGCCAGTACTGCTAAGTCAAGGGAAGGGATGGACCAGGACTCGACTGTGGAGCCTCGGAAAAAATCAATGAGAGGATCCCCATCCCTTAGCTTTAAATCGAGTAAGGAAGCGCTTGTCTTCTCAGCCTTGCTACTACTGACGAAGTAGGTGAGGAAGAGCTTTTCGATGTGATCGAAGGAGAAGATAGACCTGGAGAGAGACGGGAGTACCATTCCTGTGCTGATCCCTTCAGGGTTGCTGAGAATGTTCTGAAGAGGACCACGTCAGAGGCTCAGTGGATCATCATAAGAGTTTTGAACCTCTCGATATTATTTGCTGAGTCAGATTCCCCGTTGTAAGATTCGAAGTTTGGTTGCTTGAGGTCTCTGGAAGGGGCTTCACGAACTGACCTGGAGAGAGAGGGGGGAGGGGGTTGGCTAGGGTGGTAGCCCCTGCCTTGGCGACCATCCTCTTGACTGATTTGAGCAAGGCGGTTATCCATACTCTTGGAGGCGATCATGGACTAGGTCTTCCCGTCCATCGGATCGAGTTGACCGCGAGACTCTTATTGTTACACATTTCTATGATAGTGATCTCTTGTTTGATGATTCTTGTTTGGGGCAACTTGGAAGGCTTTAAGAACTTGATATTTGAAGTCGAGGAACTCAACATGGGTGATAGGTGCCTCATCTTCTATGTTGTTCTTAGGTGCTCGTCGGGCTGATTGGAGTCGAGCTTCTCTCGCGTCTTCGTCCTTTTTGGCAAGGGCATTCAATGCGATTTCTGTTTTTTAGGAGAAGGGATTCTATTGGTCCCTTGGTGCTCTAAGTGAGGGACTTCATATTGTTAGGTTTCGAAGGCAATCACAGATTAAATACACAGCGGAAAAATTACAAAAAATATTGAAACCTAGCCATGGATCCATGCGAAAACCATAAATCGTGTTAAGGAGTTATACCTTAAAGATTGATTTGTTGTCTCCACAATATGCTAATAACATCACTGCAATATTGTTGTGCCTCTACTGTATCCACACGAATGGAATGAAAAATGACTTCCCTTAGACTGCATTGCTAGCTGCGGGAAGCGGATGTTCCTTACGATCTCTCTCTCTCACTTTCTGTGACGACTATGGTTTTTTTTCATGTGTGTCTTTCCCACATATACATATCATATATATAGGTACAGAAAATAAACCCTAAGAGAGTAATGAGGTTGTAGGGCTCACAATCTAATCTGGGTCAGATTCGTGTGTGGGCATTCGAACTTTCGTCGGCCCATTTAATCTAATTAAATGTCCAACCAATACCAAGAGTCCAAGTTTGACTTGGAACCCCAATTAAATTCATCTTATGAATTTAAATCACAATTTCGATCCATTCTAATTGTGTGACCCTGTAGGTTCCCATTACATTGACAGTAATACTAAAATCATATTCTAGTATTCCAAACAGTGGGCGGTATCCAGCAATACATCACTACTACTCAAGTAACAGGAATGTCAGTAATTTGACATAAGCTATCCGTGGCCAATGTTACCATGTAGTCTAGTTCCTTTGTCCAGATATCTTAATTGACCACAATGCATAGAGCGTGTCACCCTTGTATAGTTCAATCTTTGGTTTCTTGATGCCCGAGTAGACTCACTAAAACAAATGAGCTCAATATCTCGTATTGACTCATTTGAGCACGACCATGCATTTTTTAGTCTCACTCAATCAAGGGGCCTGTAGATATCGCTCCAGTTATGTAAGAGAGACAATTCTTATCTAAGTCACACACATCTCTATGCATGATTTACGGTATATCCAATAGCCGACTTTATAATCACCTTATTACAAGCAACGTTTGCCTGCATTAAAACATATAACTTCTCATGTAGGGAACCGTAGTGACTTCAAGTCAAAGGACTACGTACACCGTGGTTACTGTGAGAACCGCTTATGATACTCACGTAACGGTCCATGCAGCGTTCTCATGGTGGGTCAGTCTAGTACATTATTACTCTACTATGTACCCATGTGAAGGCTTGATATCTCATATCCATGACCCGTGAGAATGGTCATCAGTCGACGCACACACTAGTCTCTATGTATTATCGTTTTCCTAATTCAAAAAAGTACTTGACTAGGGACATTTAAGAACAATATTCTGATTTCAGCCAATAGGATCTCATAATCAAGTCATGCACTTGATATCCAATGGCATTGAACTTACTATTCTGAGGACTTTATTATGTTCCTTTAATTCCCAATAGAAAACACAATAAACTAAATGAATAAATATAAAATAAATGTCATGATACAAAGTAAACTAGTAATATCAATACACAACTGGCCTTTAAGACATACACCAATAATCTCCCACTTGCACTAGAGCCAATCAGACATACATCTAATGCCTATAGATCTAGTGTGACCCTAATGCTTTCGCTGTGCAAGAGGCTTTGTCAGTGGGCCAGCGATGTTATCATCTATCGGTACTCTACATATCTTCACATCTCCTCTATCGATGATCTCTCTGTAGCGCCCCTAATTTCCAATACCGGGAACTCGAGACACAAGCCAGAATCTTTCCTTCAAACGAGTCTAAACATAGAAAAATTCACAGCGAGTTAAAAAAATTTATTACCACCAAGTTATTACAAGTAAAAATGTGTTCATCATAGAATTACATCATGAATACACATAAATTACAACAAATAAATTTACTGTACAAATTTTACAATCTCTAGGCGCACCACGCAGCTCGAGTCTCCTGCTTTCACGATCTAGTAGTCCTACAACTAAACAAACTATGAGCATGTTAGTTGAATGCAACTGACACAATGCTGATAAAATCAGTGATTCTCCAAACTCAACAATCAATATTAGATGTAAAGAAAAACGTGCAGAAAAATTGACAAGTGTGATTGTAGGCCATGCCCTAGAGTCTAATGCACTATCCACAAATGCACATGATGCACTTACTCTAATGCAAAACGCATGCATCCCATACTACGTACTTCCCAAACACAACTTTAATGGAAACATATGCATCACATACTACATACTTCCCAAGGAGTTCTCTTCCTCCTGATTGTAGGGTTCGATCCCTCGCTATGCATCCTACTCTTGTACTCTTTTCCGTTCCTGACATTCATCTAGTGACTGATGAGGTTGCAGTTGGTTGGTCTAATTCCGCCACTACAGTCAGTAGTGGTGTCCCTGTTTTTCACTATGCTCGATTTCTGCCCATTCCGCCGGACCACACTCAAAAGTGCTACGAACATAAATGTAGCCTGCAAGCTCACCAGGACGCCTCGAGTCTTACTCGCGATTTTGAGTCTTACTCTAGCTCCCTGTCCGTATTAAACAACATAGAACTTGACGAATGGTTAGGATCCATTCCTAACGTACTTTCCATTCTTGTCACTAGACCCCAGAAATTAACAGAAGAGACAATGCTGCCTGTCCCCCTTACCAGGCGAGACAACCACACGTGTTCCCTTAACTGGAAAGTACAACCAATTGACTAGTGTCTATCTTATCAATACAAATGACATGTTGTGGTCTTAGGATACTAGTACTAGCCCTGGTCTAGCAACTACTGATCTTAGTTGTGCAGAGATTATAGAATACCAGCTGATTACTTGCTAGTCAGATAAACCAAGTTCTTATCCAATTTCACAAAGCCTTAGGGAAAACCAACAAGGCCCCCAGAACAGGCTCACGAGTTGGCCCAATTTGGCCCAAACTTGACCCAATGACTTTGGCAATTCGACCTCGTCGATTGCCAACCACCTTCTTTCCTGGATCTCGACCCTGTCTCTGTCCCGCGATTAATCCCTCCGTGGGTAGCGATCCACCGGTGCACGAAGACTGTCTTCATCCACAGCATCTCAAGGTGACAAGGCTAACAATTATCAAGGGTCAAATAGATCGAGATTCTAGGGTGATAACCATTACCATAGATAAACAACAAGCTGATACACACAGCCAATCCCACCCAATACAGTGGACATTTGCAAGTCCAATCAAATATGTTCAACTCATGATTCAAAAGCTAACTAACCACTATCTAACTCCATTATAGCCTTCACATAATGGACATATACATGTCAACTCAAGCATGAACAATCATAATCCAAGAGTTGCTCAAATCTTAGAAACACATTAGGTGCCACAAGCACAACTCGAACATGATCAAAACATGACGCAAAGGTTAGAATAAACATCATCTAAGTCAATTCTAAAGCCCGATATGATGCAAGCATATATTCAAATAAAAACAGTAAGCTACTGATCAACCTACAATTATGCTGTTTTGGAAAAATCACCGTAAATCACACACTCAATGAAAGTCCATGTTCTTAGGTTCTTCAGTAAGATCTTTAAGTCTAATACAACATTTCAAATGAAAACTTTCTCAACATAAATCATTTCAGAGAAGAAAAATGGTCATTTCTGATAAGGATGCAAAACTTCCTGATCTAATGGAATTATCAACCAGTTGCACCAATAATCTGTTTTAAAATATCAAACTCAAAAATCTATAAAATTTTATATGATTATGATAGGCACATAGGATCAATGTATATCCAAAATTTAGATAAAATCTCTAAGTATAGAGGAAGATATGATAATTTGAATTAGATGCAAAATGCTACATAGCAACAACACTGTCTCTAAACCACTGCAACAAGTTGCATTTTAAAAAGATAACAATTCTCTTTCAAAAATTACAAAAATTGGTGGAGTTGTTGTACGCACATAGATGAACCCTAAATAAAAGTTTTATCTCAAGAGTCCAAGTATTAAGGAAGTTATGAATTATTAAGCTAGACAAAATATATCAAGACCGAACAGAAATAGTTCAGCCCCTTTTTCTTGCATCAGTGCTGATTTCGCATTTTATAAAAATATCAAACATCCTTCAAAAATTATGAAATTTGGTGGAATCATTTTTGACATGTACAAGTCCTTACAGTAAAAGTTTCAACTTTAAATTTATAGTAATCAGAGAGTTATGATTTATGCAAATAGCATGTTAAAATTCAACAGAGCAGAAATTTTACCCCAAAATAGAAACGTGATAGAATTTATTAAAATATCAAACCATATCCAAAATTCACGAAATTTGGTGGAGTTCATAGAGACACAATCAATATGCTACCATAAAAATTTCAAGTATAAATTTCATCATGACACAAAGTTATAATTTTTCGAATAAAATAATTCTTAATTCTTCACAAGATTCAACATTTATCTACCAATTAGCATTCTTAGCTCAAGAACATAATTTGATCACGCAAGATTTCATCCCTACCATCTAGCAAGCCTCATGTCAGCAACTTTATATCATACACACAAAATGAACAAATTCACAAGCATAGGTTTTAGAAGAGACACCCACTATTGATCAATTGATGATCTCTTCTATTTGCTTTTGCCTTCTTGTCCTCCTAGCTCCTTGCTCCTAGATCCTAGCCTCCTTCTCCTTGTATGCTTGCTCTCCAAATTTTCAAGACAAGCTTGAAGATGAAATTGAAGATGTAGAAATGCTAGGAAATGAGAAAATGATGCTTTTTGAAAGAAGAAGCTTTTTAGGGTTTGAAGAAATGAAGAAGGAGATGGAAATGAGTATTAGGGATTTAAATAAGGAGGGGGGTGTGATGGATAGCCGGACAAAGTTGCTTGGGGGTGAGATGAGGGTGTGGGAGAGAGTGCGGTGACCATAACTCAAAACAAGCCTAAAGTTTTCAAGGTGGTTTAGGATTTGGATTAGTACTTTTGGATTTATTCGTATGAAAAATTATACACATACACACATACTTCTATATATATATATATATATATATATATATATATATATATATATATATATATATATATATGGAAGTCTTCTGTTGTGCACCACCTATGGCGCACACGGCATGTGCACTCGGCTTTCCCGTCTTCGTATCGACGATCTGAACCATTCACATTCATTTACACATCTAAATTAGTCTAAATATGTCAAGTCAAATCATTTGAAATTCATTTGCCCATCCATTGAAGTGTTACAAAATTGTATGGCTAAAAATCATTGTTTTTTATAGTCACATGATAGATGGGCAAATGAATTTCAAATGATTTAATTTTATATGTTTAGACTAATTTAGATGTGTAGATCAATGTGGATGGTTCGGATCATCGATACGAAGGTAGGAAGGCCGAGTGTACACGAGTGAACACGGAGGGGTGGTGCACAATGGAAGATTTTCCTATATATATATATATATATATATATATATATATATATATATATATATATATATACATACTAGACAACTGCGTACACAATACTCAAAAAAGAAATTCGGCTTTCCCGTCTTCGTATCGACGATCTGAACCATTCACATTCATTTACACATCTAAATTAGTGTAAATATGTCAAATCAAATCATTTGAAATTCATTTGCCCATCCATTGAAGTGTTACAAAATTGTATGGCTAAAAATCATTGTTTTCTATAGTCACATGATAGATGGGCAAATGAATTTTAAATGATTTAATTTTATATATTTAGACTAATTTAGATGTGTAGATCAATGTGGATGGTTCAGATCATCGATACGAAGGTAGGAAGGCCGAGTGCACACGAGTGAACACGGAGGGGTGGTGCACAATGGAAGATTTTCCTATATATATATATATATATATATATATATATATATATATATATATATATATATATATATACATACTAGACAACTGCATACACAATACTCAAAAAAGAAATATTTGTATGTATATATATAATAGTTTATTATTATGGAAACACTATACATTCCGTCTCAAATATAGTTGAGACAAACGTACAATTTAATTGAGAAATTATTCGAACTCCGATTCTACAATTGTACCATTGTCGGGTTTAAAAGATATTAAATAATATGTCTCAATATTTACTCAATTAGAAATGAGAAGAATCTGTTAATACATGTGAATTTGAATTGTGCACGTTTTAAAATACAAAATAATTGTATAATATTTTGCGGGATCCTACATTACTCCTTTCTTAGAATCATTCTGTCTGCAGAACAACGCTTAGTGGGGGTACAAGAATACACAACGGTTTAGGAAGTGCATTCCTTAACCATCTCCAGATTCCCGAGCAATCCCTCGACGAGCTGGTTCATTCAAGATACTCGATGCCAGCCCGACAAGCTCCCAGTGCTCGGTATGTCTCCTTTCGTCTCCCACCAGCCCGTGGTGAAAGTTGTGTTGTAGTCGGTTTCCATTTCCCTGCTTGCTCGTAGGTTTTCCCAGAGATGCGAAGTAGACCCTTGCTTTTTATGGAAGGCTGATGATATTTGCATTCCATGAATCTTCAGAAGCCTTTGATGTATCCTTGACCAACTTCCTCAGTGACTGAAAACTTGTCGCCAGAGAGTGTGCTGGTTGGTTGGATCACTTTCACTCATTCAAGTCGTCATACTTTGGACTTCTAAGCAGCCTTGCGATGAAATCCTTGTTGATGAGGGATAATCTTCCTCTTTCATCCTGAGTAGATGACTGCTGATGCGGTCCTTCGGTCTCCGGTCTTGAACTTCTGATACCTGCAATACTTAAGGACAAAGTCAGCAATGTCATGCTTGTGTGTGCTTTCCAGCAATGCTGCTTCCTCATGACACATCTTTTTGGGTTGGTGGCCACTCCCTCCTTAGAAAAAGGACGAAGCCAAAAAATATCGCTCCAGTCTTCTTGCAACTTTTTTTTCCGGTGCTCCTGCTAATGCTTGGCGTGATCCTCCTCTATCTTCGGTACTTCTTCCTCCTTGATGCGGACCTGGTGTTTGCATGAATGCAAGTATACCTTAGAGAACACTACTGCTCTTTGATGTCGATTGAACAAGTCATTGAAGGATACCCGCCTTGAGCGATACCCTGGTTCATTTAGGTTCCTTGATGCGCATTCCCACTGGTCCATTCATCATTCCCTACAAGCAAGAATAGTGCTTCTCACGGTGAAGCGCTAGGCATAATGAATCTCTCCAGTAGTAGCTCTTCAGTCTTGGCCTTTGAACGATTTGACCTTATTAGGATAAGATCTGGTACATCGTTTCCTGGATTTTTGCCTTTGACTTTGGCTTGTGGCATCTGGTTCC
Source organism: Hemerocallis citrina (assembly GCA_017893485.1). Taxonomy (NCBI): domain Eukaryota; kingdom Viridiplantae; phylum Streptophyta; class Magnoliopsida; order Asparagales; family Asphodelaceae; genus Hemerocallis; species Hemerocallis citrina. The sequence continues at coordinate 109,377,335 of CM030359.1, forward strand.
TGTTGAATTTCATGAATGCTCCCTTCATCTGGTATATCTTGGTGAAATCTCATCTCGACATTAGAGTCACTGCTGCTGGCTCTACTGCTCCCTTCCTCAACTCCTGTGTGGCGCGTTCACTTCTATCTATGTCTGATTGTGCCATGACCATGGGATGCTAAACATACGATATTTCAACATAAATTAACATTCAGAAAAATAATGTAACATACTGATTTCAAAACATAACATCATATTTAATCACATATTTACTATCCAATTATATACGGAAGATTTCATCCTTCCGCTCACCACCAAAACATAACATAGCAAAACATATCCTATTTAAAGGACACACAATACTAACACCTTATCATTACTGACAGAGCTAACATAATATTAATCCATGTGGCATCATTATTGCAGTTCAGTGGCCTTCCTCGTTGTTTACCTTCTAAACCTGTCCATTGTCGTTCTTCTGTCGTTGTGGGCAATTTGGCTTGATATGCCCAGTCTACCTGCAGTGGAAGCAAGTTGATACCCTCAACCTTCCTCTTTGGGCACTGATTCTTGTAATGACCTTGCTCTTCGCACTCAAAACGTTTCACTGGCTTGATGACTTTTTTTGGGCATTTGCTTTTGAAATGTCCTTGCTCTCCACAATAGCAGCACTCCTTTGGTCTGGTAGCCCTTCCAGTCGCTCCTGGCGTGGTAGTCTTCTAGATTTGCCCCCAACGCTCGTGTATGCATATCATATGAGATTGAAGTTGTTCTTGTTCCTCATAAGTCATAGGCTCATCTTGATCCATGAGCAATACATCACCATGTTGAGTCACGAGAAATTCATATCTCCCAGGTTAATGAGGTATCCTACTAGACTTACGTAGGTCTTGTGCTACATGAGCAGGTGGTTGTTCCACAATAATTTGTGGAGTCTGCTCCCTTTTCACCATTGGTTCACTGCTACTTTGCGATGTTTGAATTCTTCAAGTTCTATCGTTCTCCCGCTGGTCCTTTTGGAGATGAATTCTCTCTCTAGGAACATAACAGTCCGTGCAATAAACACTTTGCCTTCGGTCGGATTATAGAAATAGTATCCCTTGGATTCCTTGGGATATCCTACAAAGAAGCAATTATAATATTTGAAACCTAGTTTATCAGGGAATTGGAGCCTTACATAGGCTTCACAACCTCAAATCTTCATAAAAGACAAACTAGGATGCCTCCCAGTCCATATCTCATATGGTGTCTCTTGAACAGTTTTATATGGAACACGTTTAAGTGTGAAAGAAACTGTTAATAGAGCATGTACCCAGAAAGAGCTTGGAAGGTCTGCATGACTTATCATAGATCGAACCATGTCTAACAAAGTTCGGTTTCTCCTCTCAAAGACACAATTCCATTGCGGTGTTCCAAGGGGAGTGAGTTGAGATATTATCTCACACTCTTTTAGATGGTCATCAAATACTTAGCTTAAGTACTCACCACCTCGATCGGATCGAAGGGCTTGAATACTTTTACCAAGTTGGTTTTGTACGTCATTCTTGAATTCTTTGAACTTTTCAAATGATTCTGATTTATTTTTCATCAGATCAACAAACCCAAATCTACTGAAATTATCAGTGAATGTAATGAAGTAATAAAAACCTCCTATAGCCAATGTGTTGAAAGGTCCACAGACATCACTATGTATGAGACCTAAAAGATCACTAGCCCCCTTTCACCTTTTCCAGTGAATGGAGCTTTTGTAATCTTGCCCAACAAACAAGGTTCACATACCTCATATGATTCAAAATCAAATGAGTTCAAGAATCCATCTTTATGGAGTTTGGATATGCGGTTCTCATTTATGTGGCCCAAATAACAATGTCAGTGGTAAGTTGGTCTTTCCCTTACTAATGTTTTGCTCAGCAGTTCTCATCATGCTTAGCTATTCTGACTGAGGTTTGTCAATTTCATTCATGTTGTACTTCATGAGGAATTGACAATAACTTTTCGGCAATGATTGCAGGACTAAGTCGGTGGCCAACTGTTGACCCAAAGGGAAACCAAGCCTTTCAAGGTTCTCTATGTACCCAATTATCTTGAGCACATTAATTCCAACAGGGCTTCCTTTGGTAAGTTTGCACTGAAACAATGTCTTTGAGGCTTCAAACCTCTCATGCCTAGCCTACACTTGATAGAACCTCTTGGGGTGTACGATCATATCATAGGCATCCATGTTCTCATGTTGCTTCTGAAGCTCAGAGTTCATGGTGGCTAGCATGAACTCCAAGGATTCATCTTCATGCTTCTTATGAGCATCCTTTTCTGTGTGAGGGGCATTGCAGCAGGTGGCTCAAGAATAGGCTGCTCTAGAACATACAACTTTTTCTCATGCCTGAGAACTATCCTCAGATTCCTATACCAGTCTTGGAAATTTATCCTAGATAGTTTATCCTTCTTAAGGACAGATCACGATGATAGGTTATTTGATGTGTTGGATGTCATGGTAATCTATCAACAGAAATATGCAAAGTAAATATCATTTCATTGAAATATTTAACATAAATATGCAAAAATATATATATATATATTTAACCATTAACATAAATATGCAAAATGGTATCGTGACATTGAAATATTTAATAAGGTCTTTTATTAAATGTGCCTTCTACTATTTTTATTCAAATCAATGACCATCATCATTTACTCGAAAAATCCTATCGTAAGATTTTCTAGTAGGCCAAGATCCACATTTCACCTAGTTTTGAGTTAGCTTCAGCTGATCACCCAAAATTCAGTTATTTTGGTAGGGAACATTTTCCAATGACATCATATGCAACTCTTGGATAGTTTGGTGAATAACACTTACTCTGATCTATCTCATAGACTAAAGCCCAACTCTATGCCTATAAACCTTTAATCCTATTTAGTTAAGTCAGGCCCAATGGTTGACAACTGAATATCCCTTTTATCCTATCGCGTCTCACTAGGATAGATAAAGGCACCCTGCTTTGGCAGACCTACACTTAATCGATCCTAACCTAGATGAGTGCCACGCATTGGAAGGCATCTTATTGCAACTAAATATTTACTTTGAGGGATTATGTTATTTTATTAATTGATCTCACAATTTATCATCCATTAGCATACAACTAAAACAAATGCATCTCATGCAAAATTAAAAGCATAAAATATATGTGACATGGTTGTGGCCCTAACACATTGATTCTCCCAAGCCAATAAGAGTATCAAAATCCAAAACTAAACAAAGGAATTATACCGTCTTCTCCAAGCAGATTCCCAATCTTATCCTTGTATGGTTGTCAATTCCTTGTCTCCTTAGTTAGATTATATTTACATAAAAAGAAAGAATGTATAATCGAAGTGTAGAGAGAAAGTATTACATTGAGAATGTAGAGAGAAGGGCACGACACGCAGTCCGTATTCAAAATACCAAAATATAAACCATGCATCACAGAACTAAGGCCACAACCACGCACCATATACATCACATAACATAATAAACAAAGAAAATGTTTTTACGATTTAATTTAGTTTAATTAAATGTCACGCCCCGCTTCCCAAAAGAGAATACAGAATATGGATACGCGACAAAAGCCCAGCGAATGATTTTCATCATCCATAAGCAGTTCAAGAATCTTTACAACATATCACAATATAATTAGAGTCGGAAGCCAGAAAAGTTAATCACATGCACATATGAACCAAATACTAACAAGAATACTTGAAATAAAATATATTAATCTCAAATAGTCATGATCTGAATAAAACAAATATCCGAGGACACATTGCCCAAATACAAGATTAAATCCAAATACATAAATAAAATTATTGTTCAAGCAAACTACAAGAAATAATAATATCAAGATCCAGCACTAATACTTCATGTCACCTATACCATCTGGAACCTGTTTTCCAAAATCTGCAATTCAACAATTGCAGGGAAAAGGAAAGAGAAAATAAGTACCCGTCAATTGCAAGTTACGGGCCACTTATAATGTAGGATACAAGCACATGGGGAAACTAACTAATAACATGGTATAAGCATGATGTCAACATAGACAACTAGCATGGCAAAGTGAACAAGTGTAAATGGCACATAGATCAAGTGTCAAGAAATCAAGTATCATGTAAACATGCATCAAGAGTCAAGTAAACAAGTATCTTATAAACGTGTGTCAAGTGTTAGGTGTCGTGTAATCATGTATCAAGTCTCATGTATCATATAGTCAAGTATCAAGCAAGCATGTATCATGTTGAGTATCATGTTCAAGTAGCATATTCAAGTCTTGTAGTGATTACTATCTAGGTAGCACTTCATGCATCCCATGCGGTATGGTTTCTACAACAAACAGTTTCGGTTTAGATTTCATAGTGGACCATAGAGGGCAGTGTACTCAGGAACAAGTTAAGTAACAAGTATCAAGCATGAGTCACGTAATCGTGAACAAGAGTCAGCAAGTATCAAGCATGAGTCATGTAGTCATGATCACGTGGCAACAAGTAGTAACAAGCATGAATCGTCACGAATCATGGCAACAAATAATATCAAGCATGAATCATGTAGTCATGAAACATTGCAATAAATAATATCAAGAATGAGTCATGTAATCATGAGACATGGCAATAAGTAATGGGAAACACGGGCCCCCTTCTGAGTACACGTTTCTGAATTATCCACTATTCGATCTTTCCCTTAAACCCCGGCTTGATTATTTTATTATTAATATTAAACAAGCATGTATATGTGCAAAATATATCAAGAATAACATTTCATGATCATGTGATAAGTGCAAGTTGCAAACTAAACATGTACGAGTGCAAGATATCTCATAAAAGACTAAAATAGACAAATCTCCAGTTCATACAGCAAGACCATATTGTAGTAAAACAGTGATTCCCAGTGTTATAAACAAGCAAATCTAGATTCATCGAAGGATCTGGAAAATAGACTTCCACACAAATCTAGCAAATATAAATAAGTCACATACTAGTTCACAAAATCATAACCCAAAACTGATTTGAATACCGAAATTATGTTCAGCCAGAAATCAAGAAAACGAATTCAAGAACAGGAAAACAGCATGAAAACACATTAAATAATTCCACAAAAAATCTGGGGTATTCCCCTATATGTCTAGTAGTTAAATATAAAGTTTCATAATTTTCCAGTAAAAATAGATCAGTCATCAGAAATAAGGAAGCATCAAGAAAACATAGTTTGGCAAACCTGGAAATCCGAAGACTGTTGTACGAAAACTAAGATATCTCGTAACTAGTGAAACGAAATCCAATTCTGCCAAAGGGATATGAAAATAGATAAAATATACTGACTTTCATAATTCACAAATATTTTTCATACAATAAAATGAATCATAGTGAAAATAAGGTTCTTTACAGATCAGCGAGCAAAATACAGCACGTATAGATTTTATAAACGAGCATGGAACATCACATAAAACTTATCAATTAAATTCACCAAAATTCTAGGTAATTCCTAACTAGATAAAGAAATACTGACCAATGTTTTGGATCAAAATAATATATGTAGCATAGTTCTTTAAAATGATTTGTCTTCAAAATTATTGAAAAATAGAATCTGGAAAAGATCGACACCTCTGTACTAAAACAGTCATAACTCAGTCATACGAAATAAAAATCAAGCAAGGTCAGAGGGGTTCGAAAATAGACAAAATTATCTAAAACTCATGTTTTATACCGAAATCATGATACTGAATTTAAATTAGTCCAAAACAGCAGCCAAAACAGAACGACAAAATACAGATTTTTCCGTTAAGAACAAAACCAACATAGATTCAAGAAAATTGATCCAAACACACCCAAACATGAAATCGAGTCTACCAAGTGTCCAAACATCCTACTTTAGGGTATCTAGCATGTCCACCCCAATTATATCACATGGGTCTCACCCAAATCACGAATTCTCACAAAAATCTCACAGACATGATCAAAATCAAGAACGAGTGAATCCTAGGTTAATTCATGTCTATATTGTGTCGTGAGTCATCTATGATCAAGTTTTCACAATAGAGACAAAACCATCAAGGAAAACACAAACAAGAGTCGTCTCTAGACCGAACAATACTATATGTGAACTTTTTGACTTGTATCAAACAAATGAATTGGAGTACAAGTTACTTGCCTTAACCAAAGACGAAGATGCTGAAAACCAAGAATAACGGGAACAGATTCCCGGCCAACGAACTCAACGAACACACGAACTCCAAAAGCGAGAAAAGCCCACGAACACACAACTAACGGCAACGATCACAAACCCCCAAACACAACTACGCTCCAAACACCTACGAATGAATGAAACCCACACGAACTACGAAACCCAACGAGCACAACAGCGAGAAACAACCCAACTATCGAGCCACACAACCATGAATACACTCGCACCGTAAATCCTACGATCGCAACCCAACAAACAGCACACGCACACACACGAGGGCAAGGGAACCTCCGCGGTGCGCGAATGGCAGAGCAGTGGAGATGGACAGTGAGGGAAGCTTGCTGTCGTGGCTTGCTGGCTGCAGGCAATCGGGAGGGGGCGCGCCCTGCAGGGTGGTGCTCAAGATGGCGCTGCCCTGGTTGCTGCTGGTCGTGATGCCGAGAGGGAAGGCCAGCGCAGGTGGCACTGTAGCTGCTGTTGCGAAGGTGCAACGGGAGGGAGAGCAGAGTCAGGGAGGGGTCGCTGCAGCCTGTGGAGGCTGCGGGATGATGCCACAGTGCACGGGGCAGCGCGGCTGTGACTGGGCACTGTGGCTGCGTCGTTGAGGTCGGAGAGGAGGAAGGGAGAGGCATGGGATTGGGAGAGAGGAAGACGAACAGCTGAAGGATGAAACGAAGGTGGAAGATGGGTTTGCAGCTACCCGGGGAAGATGAAGCGGTGCATGGGGGGAGGGGGGGGGAGAGAGAGAGAAAACAGATGGGTATTTATATAGTTAGGTTTAGGTTTTTGATGGTTTAGGGTGGGAAAAGTGAACGGGTTGGGGTCTTTTAGGGGGGAATTGGGTATAGGAAAGCATAAATGGGTATGGGTTTGGTTATAGGGTGTTAAGTGTATTAGGGAAAAACAGGGTAGGGGTTTTATTAACGGGTAGGATAATGGGTTTGGGTTTAGTTGGGTTTATTTAATTAATGGGTTTGGGTAAAAATAAATAAATAAAGAAATAAAGAAATAAATAAATAAATAAGTAAATAAAATAAATAAAATAAATAAATAAATAAATAAAATAACAAATAAAAATATAAAGTTTGGATTTTATAGAATACCAATATTAATAATGAAAACAGTACCATTAACAATAATAACAATAATAGTAGTAATAATAATAGAAACATAGGTAATAGTGAAAATAATAAGATTGGTATTATAATATAATTTCGTTGGAAAATAGTAACAAATAAAACCATGGATTAAAATAGACATTAATAGAAAGTCCAATAATACATTTTAACAAAAATAGTTCGAAAGTGGAAAACTAATTTACAAAAATTTTAAATACCAGAAATACACAGAAAATACATTTTCGGGAAAAACAGGGGTTACAATCCTACCCACCTTACAACAAAAATTTCGTCCTCGAAATTTGCTTAGGCGGTACATAGGACAAGGCAAAAGCAAACTGGTGAAGGGTGACAAAACAAAGGGTTAAACGGAAAGGAACAAAGCCGGGGCAAAACCAGAAAAAGAAAGAAGTTGATAATGAGAAGGTCAAATGGAATGCGAGAAAGAAGTAACCGGTATCAAAAATAAAGGAGAAACAAAACAAGACTTGCAAAACAAAAGACAAGGAGATGAAGAAATAGATAGAGCCGGAATCGAAGAAATGATGGACAAGGAAGAGATGAACCAAGTAATGAGTCAATGGATGAGGACAAATGCAAGGAATGGAACAAAACAAACAATACAGGGGAGGAGAAGCAACAAGAGGATCCAGGAACCTGTGGGTTATGGGCCCACCACGCTTCCGTTGTGCCACTCTGATCGGGAAGACTATGCCAATAGTATCCAGCGATGCCGAATGACGGACCAAGCAGAAAATAGCAAAATAATGGATGGCACCAAAATCAAGGAATATGGGTACGAAAGAAATGAATTCATACCCAACAAGAAATCAATCAAAGAGGACGACTAAAAGAGAATGAAGAATCAAGGAATCAAGGAATTGAATAAGAAAGGATAAAAAAAAAGGAATAAGACTAGTATCCAGATAAAGTTGATAATGATTCATTCATGCATGCATGGTTGGTGAAATGTTAAGCAGATTCCAGATCGAGCCAAGCTTGTCTAATATATCAGTTAAACTAATATATTAGCCGAACCTGGGCTCTGATACCACTAAAAACCCTGTTACGCACCGCTTCCCAAAATAGACTACGGAATACGGATACGCGACAAAAGCCCAGCGAATGATTTTCATCATCCATAAGCTGTTCAAGAATCTTTACAACATATCACATTATAATCAGAGTTGGAAGCCAGAACAGTCAACCACATGCACATATGAACCAAATACCAACAAGAATAGTTGAAATAAAATATATTAATCTCAAATAGTCATGATCTGAATAAAACAAATATCCGGGGTCACATTGCCTAAATACAAGAATAAATCCAAATACACAAATACAATTATTGTTCAAGCAAACTACAAGAAATAATAATATCAAGATACAGCACTAATACTTCATGTCACCAATACCGTCTGGAACCTGTTTTCCAAAATCTGTAATTCAACAATTGTAGGGAAGAGAAAAGAGAAAACAAGTACCCGTTAATTGTAAGTTACGGGCCACTTATAATGTAGGATACAAGCACATGGGAAAACTAACTAATAACATGGTATAAGCATGATGTCAACATAAACAACTAGCATGGCAAAGTGAACAAGTGTAAATGGCATGATCAAGTATCAAGAAATCAAGTATCATGTAAACATGCATCAAGAGTCAAGTAAACAAGTATCTTATAAACGTGTGTCAAGTGTCAGGTGTCGTGTAATCATGTATCAAGTCTCATGTATCATGTATTCAGGTATCAAGCAAGCATGTATCAGTTCGAGTATCATGTTCAAGTAGCATGTTCAAGTCTTGTAGTGATTACTATCTAGGTAGCACTTCATGCATACCATACGGCATGGTTGCTACAACAAATAGTTTTGCTTTAGATTTTATAGTGGACCATAGAGGGCAGTGTACTCAGGGACAAGTCAAGAAGCAAGTATCAAGCACGAGTCACGTAATCGTGAACAAGTGGCAGCAAGTATCAAGCATGAATCGTCCCAAATCATGGCAACAAGTAATATCAAGTATGAATCATGTAGTCATGAAACATGGCAACAAGTAATATCAAGCATTAATTATGTAATCATGAGACATAGCAACAAGTAATGGAAAACACGGACCCCCTTCCAAGTACATGTTTCTGAATTATCCATTATTCGCACTTTTCCTTAAATCCCGGCTTGATTATTTTATTATTAATGTCAAACAAGCATGTTTATGTGCAAAATATATCAAGAATAACATGTCATGATCATGTGACAAGTGCAAGTTGCAAACTAAACATGTACGAGTGCAAGATATCTCATCAAAGACTAAAATAGACAAATCTCCAGTTCAGACAGCAAGACCATACTATAGTAAAACAGTGATTCCCAGTGTTATAAATAAGAAAATCTAGATCCGTCAAAGGATTTCGAAAATAGACATCCACACGAATCCAACGAATATAAATAAGTCCCATACTAGTTCACAAAAGCATAACTCAAAACTGGTTTGAATACCAAAATTATGTTCAGCTAGAAATCAAGAAAACGAATTCAAGAACGGGAAACCAGCATGAAAACACATTAAATAATTATACGAAAAATCTGGGGTATTCCCCTATATGTCCAATAGTTAAATATAAAGTTTCATAATTTTGCTGTAAAAATAGATCAGTCATCAAAAATGAGGAAGCATCAAGATAGCATAGTTTGGCAAAACTGGAAATCCCAACACTGCTGTACGAAAACTAAGATATCTCGCAACCAGTGAAACGAAATCCAAGTCCGCCAAAGGGATATGAAAATAGATAGAATATATTAACTTTCACATTTCATATTTTATACATTAAAAGGAATCATAGTAAAAATAAGGTTCTTTACAACACAGCAAGCAAAATGCAGCACGTATAGATTTTATAAACGAGCATGGAACATCACATAAAACTTATCAATAAAATTCACCAAAATTCTGGATAATCCCTAACTAGATAAAGAAATACTGCCCAATGTTTTGGGTCAAAATAATACATGTAGCATAGTTCTTTAAAATGATTTGTCATCAAAATTATTGAAAAATAGAATCTGGAAAAGATCGACACCTCTGTACTAAAACAGTCAAAACTCAGTCATACGAAATCGAAATCAAGCAAGGTCAGAGGGGTTTGAAAATAGACGAAATTATCTAAAACTCATGTTTTATACTGAAATCAAGATACTGACTTTAAGATAGTCCAAAATAGCAACCAAAACAAAATCGCGACAAAATACAGATTTTTCCGTTAAGACCAAAACCAATATAGATTCAAGAAAATTGATCCAAACACACCCAAACATGAAATCGAGTCTACCAAGTGTCCAAACATCCTACTTTAGGCTATCTAGCATGTCCACGCCAATTATATCACATGGGTCTCACCCAAATCATGAATTCTCATAAAAATCTCACATACATGATCGAAATCAAGAACGGGCAATCCTAGGTTAATTCATGTCCATATTGTGTCGTGAGTCATCTATGGTCAAGTTTTCACAATAGAGACAAAACCCATCAAGGAAAACACAAACAAGAGTCGTCTCTAGATCCAACTACAGTATAGGTGAACTTTTTGACTTGTATCAAACAAATGAATTGGAGTACAAGTTACTTGCCTTAACCGAAGACAAAGATGCTGAAAACCAAGAATAACGGAAACGGATTCCTGGCCAACGAATTTAACGAACACACGAACTCCAAAAGTGAGAAAAGCCCACGAACGCACAACTAACGGCAATGATCACAAACCCGCGAACACAACTATGCTCCAAACACCCACGAACGAATGAAACCCACACGAACTACGAAACCCAAAGAGCACAACCACGAGAAACAACCCAACTATCGAGCCACACAACCACGAATACACTCGCACCGCAAATCCTACGATCGCAACCCAACAAACAACACACGCACACACACGAGGGCAAGGGAACCTCCGGGGTGTGCAAACGGCAGAGCAGCGGAGATGGACAGCGAGGGAAGCTCACTGTCGTGGCTTGCTGGCTGCAGGCGGTCGGGAGGCGGTGCGCACTGCAGGGTAGTGCTCGAGATGGCGCTGTCCTGGTTGCTTCTGGTCGCGACACCGAGAGGGAAGGCCAGCGCAGGTAGCGCTGTAGCTGCTATCGCAGAAGTGAGACGGGAGGGAGAGCAGAGTCATGGAGGGGTCGCTGCAGGCTGTGGAGGCTGCGGGGTGATGCCATAGCGCACGGGGCAGGGCGACTGTGACTGGGCACTGTGGTTGCGTCGCTGACGTCGGAGAGGAGGAAGGGAGAGGTAGGGGATCGGGAGAGAGGAAAACGAACGGCTGAAGGATGAAACGAAGGTGGAAGATGGGTTTGCGACTACAGTGGGGAAGACGAAAAGGTGCAGGGGGGGGGAAGAAAACAGATGGGTATTTATATAGTTAGGTTTAGGTTTTTGATGGTTTCGAGTGTGGAAAGTGAACGGGTTGTAGTCTGTTAGGGGGATATTGGGTATAGGAGAGCATAAATGGGTATGGGTTTGGTTATAGGGTGTTAAGTGTTATAGGGTAAAACAGGATAGGGGTTTTATTAACGGGTAGGATAATGGGTTTGGGTTTAGTTCGGCTTATTTAATTAACGGGTTTGGGTAAAAATAAATAAATAAATAAATAAGTAAGTAAATAAAAAAAATAAAATAAAATAAATAAATAAATAAATAAATAAATAAAATAACAAATAAAAATATAAACTTTGGATTTTATGGAATACTAATAATAATAATGAAAACAGTACCATTAACAGTAATAACAATAATAGTAGTAATAATAATAGAAACCCAGGTAATAATGAAAATAATAAGGTTGGTATTATAATACAATTTCGTTGAAAAATAGTAACAAATAAAACCATGGATTAAAATAGACTTTAATAGAAAGTCCAATAATACATTTTAACAAAAATAGTACGAAAGCGGAAAACTAATTTACAAAAATTTTAAATACCGGAAATACACAGAAAATACATTTTCGGGAAAAACAGGGGTTACATTAAAAATGATTGGTTTTCAGGGAATCAATATTGCCTTACACAAAGCATGAACTCTTCATATTTTAAGAAACCCTAGGCCCACTGCAAACGACGCAGGTGCATGAAATCTTCATGCTTTAAGAAACCCTAACGTCACTGCAATTCACATCTTGTTGTTATAGGATTTTTAATGGTTCCAAACCGAGGACTACTCTGGTATGGCATTTGTGTTAACAACCAACACACAAACGAATCCTTATATTGCATATGTTGTAAAAAAAAAATAGTATCACTTATGAATCTTTCTTCCAATAGTGCGAACATATCATGAATAATCACATATCGTACATAACCAAAATATGGTTTCGCAAGTGGCTCTGATACTACTATTAGGTTTCGAGGGCAATCATAGATTAAATACACAACAGAACAATTACAAAAAAGTATCGAAACCTAGCTATGGATTAATGCGAAAACCATCAATCATGTTTAGGAGTTATACCATAAAGATTAATTTACTGTCTCCAATATTACAGTATGCCGATAATAGCAATTCAATATTACAGTGCCTCTATGGTATCCACACAAACGGAACGAAAAACGACAAAATAACTCATAAGCTCAATATCTAAAACAAATGAGCTCAATATCTCATTTTGACTCATTTGGGCACGACCATGCAATTTGGAATCTCACTCAATCAAGGGGCCTGTAGATATCACTCCTGTTATGTAAGAGAGAAAAACCCTATCTAAGTCACTCACATCCCTCCGCATGATTTGTAGTATATCCAATAGTCGACTTTATAATCACCTTATTATAGACAACGTTTGACGACATTAAAACATACCACTTCTCATGTAGAGAACCGTAGTGACTTCATGTCATAGGACTACGTACACCATGGTCACTGTGAGAACTGCTTATGACACTCACGTAATGATCCATGCAGCGTTCTCATGGTGGGTCAGTCCAGTACATTATAACTCCAATATGTACCAATGTGTAGAATTGATATCTCATATCCATGACCCGTGAGAATGATCATCAGTCTACGCACACACTGGTCTCTATGTATGATCGTTGTCTTAATTCATAATAATACTTAACGAGGGACATTTAAGAATAGTGTTCTGATTTCAGCCAATAGGATCTCACAATCAAGTCATACACTTAATATCCCATGTCATTGAACTTACTATTCTTAGGACTTTATGATGTTCATTTAATTCACAATAAATAACACAATAAAAAAAATGACTAAATATAGAATAAATGTGATGATATCCCCTTTTATCTTGATGTGTCTTTTATACAAATATTTGTACTCATTACCCATTAAAATTGTTTGTTTTCGTTTATATTGTTTATAATTCATCTTATTTCAATAAGATTTCAATTAATAAATTATTTTTGAAGGAATTAAATTTTTGATGCAAAAAGTGAAGATTTTTGGAAAAAATCAACAAACAAGGCAAAACTATTGATTTATTAATTTTTATTGATTTGTCGAATTGTTTACAAATTGACAATATGAGAAGCAAAATACAATTTTAATTGTCAATAGGGTGTAAAAAGAATAAACAAATTTTAAACGGATTTTGATAGAGCTAAAATAAAAATTAGTTATTTTAAGTTGATCTAATTAATTTAAATTTAAATTTTTATTCTAAATCCTGATTTTTATTTGCCGCACATATGACAATTAAATGAAGAGATAAACCTTAATCCTATGTATACCACTCCTATAAATACAACACATAGACAGAAGAGGAAGGACGCCACACGAAGACTGCTGCTTTACAAGTAAATAAGTATATATATTAATAGAGAGAGAAGCGGAGAGAGAGATAGAACCTCTCTGGTGCGAAATCCAGAGCGGAAGAGACAAACAGGCACCGAAACCGAGGCATAGAAACACTGACCTAATGACGTGACAGCAGCTCTGACGCACTGAGTTGGCGGCTGACGTGGCGTACGGACTCGAGACGGGACAGAGGGAAACTGACTTTGACGCGCTGAGTTGGCGGCGGGGTCCACGAGGCACAGAGCTATCCTCTGTTGTATGCTGGCTCAGTTTTTAATGCAGACAGAGAAGAAGACGAGACGAGAAGTGCTACTTGCGGGCTCGGTTTGCAAATTTTTATTTACAAATCAGTTTTCTTTTGTAATTTCTGTTCTCTTCTAAAATTTAATTATGCAATCCATGAACAAATTTATTAATTGCAATTTTATTATGAACTAAATGTATTTTTCTAGGGTTTCAATATAGCCTAGCTTTGAGAACACAATTTTTAATTCCATATTATTTTTTTCTATTTTTCCATGGTTGTGTGTTTGATTTTTGTACTTAATGCTTACAATTATTTGGCCAATTTCTGTATGATTATTGGATCATGGAGTGACCGAGAGGTAATTTGTGATTTAGAACAATAAAAATTGAACACCATTGATTGAGCGAAATTAGAGATAATTTACCGCGATTAATGTGACCGTTAAGAAATCCACAGAACTTAATAAGTCTTCGATTAATTAAATTTGCATAGAGATATGATAAACTATTAGTTGGAGATATTTTTGGTGTTGTTCGAGAGAAAACATTCAATAATTTGGGGATTTTGGTCTACAACCTGGAAAAATAAATTCTTTATTCACATGGAGCCATAAATTGTGTTTGATTAACTCGGTGAAATCAGAAACCCGAGAAATGATTTTATTTGCAAATTAATAAACAACATAATTTCTTATTCCGTTTCCTTTTAATTAATTTAGTTAGTTCTTAGATTAATTTAGTTTAGTTGCCTTCTTTATTAAAATTTTGATTTTCCAAATAGTAGTTAATCTAGTAATATCGGTACTCAATAAAATAATTAGTCCCTGTGGATTCGACACTCTATTCACTTAACTATACTACTTGTTGCGATTTTGTACACTTGCAAATATTCACATTAAGTTTTTGGCACCGCTGCCGGAGACTAGTTATTCTTTTATTAATATTGAAAATTGCTAGACGGTTACTAGTTTTGATTTTTGTTTTGAATTATTTTACTCTTTTATTATCTTTTGACTTACTTTTCTTTATTTTATTATTTTTAGGAGTTAGGAGTGTATGTGCGATCTAAATCATTAGAGCATGTACTTTTTGACCCAGAGATTGAGAGGACTTTAAGACAGATCAGAAAGAAGAAGAAAGAAAACACCACATCCTTTTTATCCATGGCGAACGAAGAGGAGAACAAAGCTTTGAGGGATTATGCAATGCCCTCAGTCAATGGAGCAATATCGAGCATCACAAGGCCTGCAATTGAAGCAATAATTTTGAAATTAAACCAGCAATTATTCAGATGATTCAGCAGACAGTTCAATTTGGAGGACTAGCTCATGATGACCCAAATACTTACATCGCAAACTTTCTTGAAATATGTGATACCTTCAAACACAATGGAGTTTCTGATGATGCTATCCGATGGAGACTCTTTCCTTTCACACTCAGAGATAAAGGCAAAAGCTTGGTTGAATTCTTTACCGGCAGGAGCTATTACCAATTGGGAGGGCTTAGCACACAAATTTTTGGCAAAGTACTTTCCCCCAGCAAAAACATCAAAGTTAAGAAATGACATCACAACATTCACTCAATTCGAGACAGAGTCATTATATGATGCATGGGAGAGGTACAAAGAGCTACTAAGAAAGTGTCCTCATCATGAACTGCCAAAGTGGCTACAAGTCCAAACATTCTATAACGGTTTGGGGGATACAAATAGATCCATGGTAAATGCAGCAGCTGGAGGTGCACTCATGAGCAGAACTCATGAAGCAGCTTATGACCTTTTAGAAGAGATGACATCTAATAACTATCAGTCGTCCTCAGAAAGAACAATGCAAAGAAAAGTGGCGGAAGTTTTTGAACTTGACCCTATTTCTGCTTTAACTACACAAATGGCTACTTTATCAAAACAAATAGGTAATTTAAATGTTAATTCTATTCAATCTAATATCATTTGTGATCATTGTGCAAGAACCCATTCTAGTGCAAATTGCCAAGAGGGGAATCCTTTTGCTCCATCAAATGCCGAACAAGTAAATTTTGTGTCAAATTTTCAAAGGCAAAATAATCCTTATGCAAACACATACAATCCAGGATGGAGAAATCACCCCAACTTTCTTGGAACAATAATTAAGGAGGAGCGAGACCACAACAAAATTTTCAACAACAAGAAAAGAAGCCGACATTAGAAGAGATGTTCATGCAACACATACAAAAGACAGATCAGTACACGCAATATTCCTTTTCCACAAAGACTTAAAAAGAATAAACTTAATAATTAGTTTTCAAAATTTTTAAATAATTTCAAGCAATTACATATTAATATTCCTTTTATTGAAGCTTTAGAACAAATGCCTAAATATGCTAAATTTTTGAAGGATATTCTATCAAACAAGAGAAAATTGGAAGAACATGAGATGGTGATGCAAACAGAAGAAAGTAGTGTCATTTTACAAAAGAAGCTGCCACCTAAACTTAAAGATCCAGGGAGTTTTACAATTCCTTGCACTATTGGAAATTCTTCTTTTCATAAAGCACTATGTAATTTAGGAGCAGGTATTAATCTTATGTCCTATTCTGTTTTCAGGAAATTAGGTATTGGAGAAGCAAAACCTACCACAATTTCCTTGCAATTGGCGGATAGGTCCACTAAATACCCAAGAGGGATCATTGAAGATGCCTTGGTGAAAGTTGACAAATTCATATTTCCAGCTGATTTTGTTGTGCTTGACATGGAAGAAGATGAACAAATTCCTTTGATTTTGGGGAGACCTTTTCTTGCAACAGGGAGAACTTTTATTGATGTGCAACAAGAAAAACTTATTCTAAGGGTTGATAACGAGCAAGTAACTTTTGATGTACTTAAATCCATGGAGAACCCTATCGAAGTGCACTCATGTTTTCAAGTCAGCGAAATTGATCTAGCCATCAGCAAGACACATAAAGGTGAAGCTGACAAAATACCTCTAGAAGTGTGCCTAACAAATTCATCAACTTCAGAATCCAAAAATGAAGAGGTGTTGGAATGTATTCGATATTTGGAGGCTACACCAACTATTCATCCTTTAGCTCAGGTAAAATTCAAAGATGTGGGGATACCAAAGATGTCATTATTAACAAATGAACCACCGAAACTTGAGCTAAAGCCACTGCCGGCTAATTTGAGGTATGCATTTCTAGGACAAGAATCCACTTTTCTAGTTATTATTAATGATACTTTGAATAATGTTGAAGAAGAGAAATTGCTAAGAATTTTGAGAGAACACAAAATAGCCTTGGGATGGAACATTTCTGATATAAAGGGGAATAGTCCTTCAATATGCATGCATAAAATTTTAATGGAGGATGAATTTAAGCCTATAGTGCAACCACAACGAAGATTAAATCCTTCAATGCAAGAAGTTGTGCATAAGGAATTCTTGAAGCTTTTAGATGCAGGTATCATTTATCTAACTTCAGATAATTCATGGATCAGTCCTATACATGTTGTGCCAAAGAAAGGAGGAACAACTATTGTGAAGAATGACAATAATGAACTTATACCAACAAGAACAATCACGGGATGGCGAGTGTGCATAGATTATCGAAGACTAAACAATGCAACTAGAAAGGATCATTTTCCACTACCTTTCATTGACCAAATGCTAGAAAGACTTGCAGGCCACTCCTACTATTGTTTTCTCGATGGGTATTCAGGTTACAATCAAATCGCCATAGCACCAGAAGATCAAGATAAGACTACCTTCACTTGCCCATATGGAACTTTTGCATATAGAAGGATGCCTTTTGGTCTTTGCAACCGCCACATTTCAATGCTGCATGATATCAATTTTTTCGGATATGGTTGAGAATTTTATTGAAATTTTTATGGATGATTTTTCAGTTTTTGGTTATTCATTTGATAATTGTTTATCTAACTTAGCTCTGGTTTTGCAGCGTTGCAAGGATACAAACCTAGTCTTAAATTGGGAGAAATGTCACTTTATGGTAAAAGAAGGGATTGTGTTAGGCCACAGAATTTTCGTTAAAGGAATTGAAGTGGACTGTGCTAAAATTGATGTCTTTGAAAAACTACCACCACCAACCAATGTTAAAGGAGTGAGAAGTTTCTTGGGTCATGCAGGATTTTATCGACGGTTTATAAAAAAAATTTCTTTAATCACTAAACCTCTTTGCAATCTTTTGAATAAAGATACACCTTTTGATTTTTTCCATGATTGCTTGCATGCTTTTAAAATATTGAAAAAGAAATTGATTTCAGCACCTATAATTATTACACCAGATAGGAATTTGCCTTTTGAATTAATGATTGATGCTAGTGATGTGGCAATAGGTGCTGTTTTAGGGCAAAGAAAAGATAAAATTTTTCATACCATTTATTATGCAAGTAGAAGTTTGACAAAAGCGCAGCTTAATTATGCTACTACTGAAAAAGAATTATTAGCTGTTGTATTTGCTTTTGACAAACTTTGGTCTTATTTGATAGGTTCAAAGGTAGTTGTGTACACAGATCATTCAGCTCTCAAATACTTGCTTGCAAAGAAGGAAGCCAAACCAAGATTACTTCGTTGGATCTTACTTTTACAAGAGTTTGATGTGGAAATCAAGGACAAAAAGGGTGTGGAAAATGTGGTGGCCGATCATTTATTTTGCATTGAACCTAAAGATGAAAATAAATTTCAGGCTACACTAATTAATGACGAATTTTCAGATGAGTATTTAATGATGATACAAACTCCTCCATGGTATGCCGATATAGTAAATTACTTGGTATAAAAAATTCTACCTCCAAATTTTACTTATCAACAAAAGAAGAAATTTTTCTCTGACTTGAAATATTATTTTTGGGAGGAACCTTTCTTATTTCGCCATTGTGCAGATCAAGTAATAAGGAGATGTGTACTTGAAGAGGAAATGGAAAGCATACTCAAACATTGCCACACATTGGAAGTTGGCATCCATTTTAGTGGATCAAAAGCAGCAGCAAAAATTTTACAATCAGGATTTTTTTGGCCCTCAATTTTTAAAGATGCTTTTAATTTTGTTAAATTATGTGATCATTGTCAAAGAATGAGAAATATTTCTAGGAAACATGAGATGCCCCTAAATGATATCTTAGTGATTGAAT
Source organism: Hemerocallis citrina (assembly GCA_017893485.1). Lineage (NCBI taxonomy): Eukaryota > Viridiplantae > Streptophyta > Magnoliopsida > Asparagales > Asphodelaceae > Hemerocallis > Hemerocallis citrina. The sequence continues at coordinate 109,396,818 of CM030359.1, forward strand.
TATTTGATGTTTGGGGGATAGATTTCATGGGTCCTTTTCCATCGTCATTTTCTAATAAATATATTTTGGTTGCTGTAGATTATGTCTCTAAGTGGGTGGAAGCTGCTGTCTTACCAACCAATGATGCAAGAGTGGTAGTAAACTTTCCTAGAAAAAATATCTTTTCCCGATTTGGAGCTCCAAGGGCAATTATTAGCGATGGAGGGAAACACTTTTGCAACCGTCAATTTGATGCTTTACTTGCTAAATATGGAATTACTCATCATGTGGCAACACCATATCATCCTCAAACAAGTGGTCAAGTGGAGGTTTCAAATAGAGAGTTGAAGCGTAAACTTGAGAAAACAGTGAATATGTCACGAACAGATTGGGCAAGAAAATTGAATGATGCATTATGGGCACATAGGACGGCATTTAAAACACCAATTGGAATGTCCCCTTATAGATTGGTGTATGATAAAGCATGTCACTTACCGTTGGAACTTGAGCATCGCGCTTATTGGGCAATAAAGACACTTAATTTTGACATAAAAGATGCAGGCGAGAAGAGAATGATGCAACTAAATGAGATGGATGAGTTTCATAATGATGCTTATGAAAACGCCAAGATCTATAAAGAGAAAACTAAACGATGGTACAATAAGCATATTTTGAGAAGAACATTTAATGTAGGGGAGAAGGTATTGTTATTCAATTCAGACTATTCTCAGGAAAATTGAGGTTTAGATGGTCGGGACCATTTGTTGTATCAAAAGTTTTCCCATATGGAGCCATTGAAATACATCATGAGACAAAAGGAACTTTCAAGGTAAATGGACAGCGATTGAAGCCATATATGGATGGGAACTTTGACAAGCAAAAGTGGAGCATCGATCTAGCCAACCCTAAATGGGAGATGGAGAAAGTCTGGCTGAAGACTTAAAACTTAGCACTTCTTGGGAGGCAACCCATGTTTTCTTTTACTGCACTTAGATTTGATTTTTATTTTAGTTTATTTCTAATTTTAATTTTTGATTTTATTTTGTAGGATTGCATAATTTTGAAATCGCCGGGCGGAGCTGTTTTATACACCTACATTGATGGCTGTTTTTGAGCAGTATGGAGTCTGAATCTGGAAAACTGATTCAAAGAGAAATTTTAGAAAATTTTCTTAGCTTTCCAGCAAAAACCAATTCAGCCAATTTGGACATCTACAGCTCCAGATATTGCAAAAATATTGAACACCGCGCGTGCAGAAATTTTAAGACGAATCAGGAAAGAAATTCTGAACTTTTTGCATTCTTTTTGTTTTTCTTTTCCTTTCCCATTGAGGACAATGCGATATTCAAGTTTGGGGGGAAGGTTTACAAATTTATTTTTTATTTTTGAAAAGAAAAAAAACAAAACAATATGAATTTCAATTAGGCTCGTCATTACACTTTTGAGTTCTTTATTGTGCTAAAGCATTGAAATAATTTTTTTTAAGGTAGACAATTGCTTATAAAAAAAGATTAATCATACTTATATACTTTAAAATTATTGAATTTAAAAATTTCTTAAACAATTGTGACAGTCATGCGATTATACATAAAAGAAAAAATGTGATTCTTTTTTTTGTGATTATCCCCTTTGATCTAGTCCTAAACAGAATTTAAGTAAATAGAGTAATAATGAAAAAAAAAATTAATGAATAATTTCTATCTACTCCAATGTTTTGAGTTGTTTAGTAACTAGGGGTATTCATCACCAATGTTTACTTTTACGCCAAACGGCAACTTGAAATATGAGTATGCAAAACACTCTAAGTTTGTAACTTGTGGAGTAACCGGGTGAATTCATCACAAATGTTTGCATTCGCATCAAAATGCAAGTGACAACTTAGAGAAGAGATGGAAAAAAAAAAAACTCTAGTTTACTACTCGGTTTGTAGTAGGTGAGAAAGGGAAATCATAGATGAAGTTGTTACATACTATAATTACATTAATTGCATGACAATTATGATTGGGTTTGGAATTATGAATAAATAATTGCACTGGAGAAAATGGGTATGCTTGATTTTACTTTATTTGCTATTGTTTATATTTTAAATTGAATTTTTGATGCTTGCATGATGAGAATTCTTAGTGTGATGGGTTGAGCCTACTCTTGATTATTTTTCCCTTATTCATGATTCTACTTTTTGCTCGAGAACAAGCAAAATCTTAAGTTTAGGGGTATTTGAATTTGATGTGTCTAACTTTTATACAAATATTTGTACCCATTACCCATTAAAATTGCTTGTTTTCATTTATATTGTTTATAATTCATCTTATTTCTATAAGATTTTAATTAATAAATTATTTTTGAAGGAATGAGATTTTTTATTCAAAATGTGAAGATTTTTGGAAAAAATCAACAAACAAGGCAAAACTATTGATTTATTAATTTTTATTGATTTGTTAAATTTTATATTTTACAAATCTATACTATTATTAAGCAAAGACCTATTTTAGTGGCTTTTTACTATCATGCCCTCTTATGCATAACACACCTAAAAAATAATGTAGGGTTAAATCTGTCAAATTTTGCCCCTGATCCCTCCACAATCAGAGGTCAGAAATGTAATTTTCACATTCTAGCTCAAAAATCGAATCCCAAGCTTACAGCAAAAACTTGACACCAATAGACAATTCTAGATCATTTGGAATACAGAGAGTCTAATGGCATAGAAAAACGAAAAATAGAAGACTTAGAGATAAAAGAGATTGGTTTCATTTCCAACATCTACCACACGCATGCACACATTTCAGATTAATGACTGCATGAGATACCAAAGGTCACAATGGCAACCACTCACTCCTTCCATTTTATGGCTGTCCAACTTCCATATTTAGTCTTGCTAAAAGGCTTAGTTTTGTTTAAATATCAATGAAGAAGAAGATTTTCTGATTGTACCAACAGTTATAGTAACTAATACCTTCTCTTCCCATTCAAAAGGATTAGTGGTACAATCGTTATATTGAGAATTTTTGTCATAAAATATTAAACTCCTGTAAACATCAGGTTCAGTCTGATTGATGTATGTTTAAATTTTTTTGTTAGACTGTCACTGCATATTTGAATCTTATTTTCTGAAACAACTTCTCAGACATGTCTGCTTCATCTGAAGGTTGTTATTTTTCTAGGATTTTATAGGGGAGTTGCACCTGGAGTGACTGGATCTCTTGCAACAGGAGCAACATACCCTGGTGTGATAGAATCTACCAGACAGTGGATTTTTTAGGAAGTAAATCCCAACCTTAGTGGTCACTGGTCTCATTTCAGAGTTTTCCTTGGATCTCTAAGTTTTACGTACTTTAACTATTGTTCAGATTTGAGAATTTATAATTGATTATTTAAACACTTTATGAAGCTGACAGCAAAGTTAGATGACCCTTACCAAGTTGTGTGAAACAATGGTTTTGATCCTTGAGCTATTGTTGCGGATCTAATTTGTATTATGTTATGTATTCTTAATATGTTTTCCTCAGAAATGGTACCCAGTATCAAAAACCAAAGTAGAGAAGACTGCTTGGGAATATGCAGAGAAGTACAACGTGGATATTGTAGTCATCAACCCATCAACATGCCTCGGTCCACTCCTTCAGCCTGGTCTTAATGCCAGCTCTGCTGTCCTCCAGCAAATGTTATAAGGTTTATAGTAATCTATGTCTGAGTTACATTTATTTCTGGGTATGATCATTATAATATTCGTATAACATTTTAAATTCTTAAAATAATGGTCGAAGGATACTCAAGAGTATCACTGGCTTGGTTGTGTGCATGTTCGTGATGTTGCTGATGCTCAAATCTTGCTTCTGGAGACACCCAGTGCTTCTGGAAGGCATTTATGCACAAATGGGATATATTAGTTCAAGGACTTCGCCCAAACTGTTGTTAAATTGTGCCCAGATTACAATGTGCATAGGTAATTGGTTACGCAGATTCCTCCCTTTCGTACTATAGAGTCTCACTTTGCAAAAGTTTACTTCGTTAGAGAAACTAATCTGCCATTAATTAAAGGCATGTAGGTCCATATACCAGATCGTTTTCTGTTTTCTTCCTTATATAGTATGTCATCTTATATATAAGGTGATCTGGCAGGCATAAACATTCCCACTTCATTCTGAGTCATATAAGATTTCTTTGCTTTCAGTAGTAGAAGCTTTGGAAGGAAAGAGATTAGAGACTTTCACTACTGCACTAAAAGCTACTGCAGAGGAATGCTAACTACTACTGAAGATGCTTGATAAAAAGCTGGAAAGGATGCTATTGCATTCTTACCGCAAGGACTTGACATCACAAATTTATGCGGAAAATGATCCAGTGGCACTTTTGCCAAAGTGGTTACTTTGCTTTATTTGCAGGTGTACAACAAAGCTCTTCAAGCACCTGGGAGAGCCATATCTGCTTTCATTTCAGAAGCTTTTAGACCATGTTGTAGAGCTTGACTTTCTGCATTTCAGTGAAGGTATTCGTAAAGGTGGGAACACATGAGTTTTTTGAAACATTCATTGGCGCTTCTCAGTTCCAGTAGACTATGGGAGCTCTTTTGAAGGGGGGAGGAATGATCCAATTCGCATGAACTTTGATCTGAATCAGGCAGTAGCTGCTAATTCTGCTAGAGTTGTGGAGTATGAGTGCATATCAGTTTGTGAGCTATTTTAATTCTTTGCTGGTTTTATGTGCAAATATGCGTGTTGTTTATTTTAAAGAATCTTGAGCTTGCTGCTCCTGAACCTGAAACTAGCTTGGAGGCTGTGCAGCAGCAGCAGCAGGAGGAGGTAGGAGGAGGTGGTGGAGAGGAATTGTAAGATTGCAAGAGAGGGTGGAGGTGAATTGTAATTGGGGTATCAAAATCTGCACTTTCCAATCTTTAGACTATGTTTCGATATAGATTGGTAATGTCAAAGTTATATTTGATTCTCAAGGGTCTGAAGAGTTTTTAATGAATTGGGCTTAGAGTTTGTAATGAATTGGGTATTTTTGAGATAGATTGAGACTTTGGTTGTTGTTTTTTTTTATTACTTTTTTTCATTTTCTTAAGCACAATTCATTTAATTTGATGACTATTCTTTTTTGGGAGCGTGCATCGCACGTGCATTATACTAGTTGATAATATGAGAAGCAAAATACAATTTTAATTCTCAATAGGGTGTAAAAAGAATAAACAAATTTTAAAAGGATTTTGATAGAGCTAAAATAAAAATTAGTTATTTTAAGTTGATCTAATTAATTTAAATTTAAATTTTTATTCTAAATCCTGATTTTTATTTGCAGCACATATCTCAATTAAATGAAGAGATAAACCTTAATCCTAGGTCTACCACTCCTATATATACAACACAGAGGCTGAAGAGGAAGGATGCCACACGAAGACTACTGCTTTACAAGTAAATAAGTATATATATTAATAGAGAGAGAAGTAGAGAGAGAGAGAGAGATAGAACCTCTCTGGTGCGAAATCCAAGGCAGAAGAGACAAACATGCACCGAAACTGAGGCACAGAAACATTGACCTTACAACGTGACAGCAGCTCTAACGCACTGAGATGGCAGCTAACGTGGCGTACGGACTCGAGACGGGACAGAGGGAAACTGACTTTGACGCGCTGAGTTGGGGGTGGGGTCACGAGGCACAGAGCTAGCCTCTGTTGTATGTTGGCTCGATTTTTAACGCAGACAGAGAAGAAGACGAGACGAGAAGTGCTACTTGCGGGCTCGGTTTGCAAATTTTTATTTACAAATCAGTTTTCTTTTGTAACTTCTCTTCTATTCTAAAATTTAATTATTCAATCCATGAACAAATTTGTTAATTGCAATTTTATTATGAACTAAATTTATTTTTCTAGGGTTTCGATGTAGCCTAGCTTTGAGAACACAATTTTTAATTCCATATTATTTTTTTCTATTTTTCCATGGTTGTGTGTTTGATTTTTATGCTTAATGCTTACAATTATTTGGCCAATTTTGTATGATTATTGGATCATGGAGAGACCGAGAGGTAATTTGTGATTTAGAACAATAAAAATTGAACACCATTAATTGAGCGAAATTAGAGATAATTTACCACGATTAATATGACCGTTAAGAAATCCACAGAACTTAATGAGTCTTCGATTAATTAAATTTGCATAGAGATATGACAACCTGTTAGTTGGAGATATTTTTGGTGTTGTTCGAGAGAAAGCATTGAATAATTTTGGGATTTTGGTCTACAATCTGGAAAAATAAATTCTTTATTCACATGGAGTTATAAATTGTGTTTGATTAACTAGGTGAAATCAAAAATCCTAGAATTGATTTTATTTGCAAATTAATAAACAACATAATTTCTTATACTGTTTCCTTTTAATTAATTTAGTTAGTTCTTTAGATTAATTTAGTTTAGTTGTCTTCTTTATTAAAATTTCGATTTTCCAAATAGTAGTTAATCTAGTAATATCAGTACTCAATAAAATAATTAGTCCATGTGGGTTCGACACTTTATTCACTTAACTATACTACTTGTTGCGATTTTGTACACTTGCAAATATTTACATCATATCTCATCCTAGAAGGTTTTGTAAAACATCATGGGAAACCCATCCAGCCCATTCGCGTCTTTCACTTCCTCCTCTGTGAATTGTGCCTCCATATCTTGAAAGGACTCATTTTCTTCATGAAGATTGTTGTGCCAGAAGTTATCCCTTAACGGAACTCTAAAAACATTCTTTGTCCCAAATAAAACTTTATAATAATCTTGGAAGATTTTGGAGATTTTCGTCTCGTTTTGACAAATTCCTGAGCTGGTTTGAATGGTCAGGATAAGGTTAGATCTTCACCTTGCACTGGCCACCCGGTGAAAGAATGCAGTATTCACGTCTCATTCTTTAAGCCACATAATCCTGAATCTCTGTTGCCACTTGATTTCCTCATCTTTATAAGGATTTGCAATGTTATTTCTAAGTCACGAGACTCCTCTAGTCTTTCTAACTCGTCAATGCCCTCCAGAAATGTTTCTTTTGAACACCAAATAGCTGAGAATTTAGTGCGGTTCCATATTCTCATTCTATTGCAACATCTCCTTACCTCTTCACACCATCTAGATGCAACATTTGTGCCACAAGTTGGTAGCGCCCAAGTTTCTATAACCATGTTATGAAATACCTGGATCTCAAACCACGCCTTTTCAGATATGAATCTCCTCGGGTTTTGTCCGCTTTGCTCTTCTGTGGAGAGAATGATGGGGACGTGATCTGAGGTTGGTCTAGGAAGTGATTTTGCTGATGCCATCGGGAAACTAGCTTCCCAGTCCAAGGAGACTAGGATTCTATCAAGTTTAACCATAATTGGGGCCGCCTGCATATTTGACCAAGTGAAGAGCCTGTCGTTTATAGGAATGTCAATAAGCTCTAGTTCAGTAATCACCCTGTTGAACTCTTCCCTATTCATGTCACTCGATCCTCTACCACGGCCCTAAAAGGTAAATCTAGTGATATTGAAGTCACCCCCAACCTCCCAGGCATTCAGCCACCACGCCTGGATTGAAAAGAGTTCACTCCAGAACACGCTTCTAGCAATGGCTAGATTCGGCCCATATTCCAACGTAATTGTTTGTGTCAAGTTGTCCTTCTGGCGAAGTAAACGTACCGCTAAAGAATAATCACCTCAGAATACATCCAGACAAGTGAAGATATCTGAATTAAATCCAATGGCCATACCCCCTAAGGCTCCAATTGATGGGCATACTTTCCACTCCATGATGTGGCATCCCTCCAGCTTTTTGAGCTTAAATTCCTGACTGAGTTTGGTCTTCCCAGCAGACCCACAACTTTCGCTTTGGACATATTAATAACGTCCCTGACCATTTCTCTTTTACCTCGCCTCCCGCAGTCCCCTAACGTTCCAAAAGAGGACACTCATTAGGGACTAGTTTGGGGGGTGCTCGTGTGGTTGAGGGAGTGCCCCTAGACTATGTTCCCCATCGGGGGGAGCGTCGAAATAGGGTCTATTGTCGTGTGTGTGTAAGTGGTCTCTCTTATGTTCCCACCCTTTAATCTTATTATGAAGGAGGGCATTACGATCAACATTGCCCACTGCTATACCAAAGGTTTCAGCTAAAGTAAAAATTTCTGAATCAGACATAAAGTTGAAAATAGATGCTGAAAACGTACACGTACCTCTACCTTCATTTTTTGCTGATTTAGCTTCTGCGACAATCTCAAGGTAGTCGTCCAAGGAATCCCCATGAGTCCTCTTAGCCATTGCCTGGACCTTAAAATCCCTTGTTGATCCCGTAGCTCCAGAACTGCTCTGTGAAGCGGTAGCAGGGAAAGTAGAAGCTACCATCTGAGGAGTGGAGGAAGTGACTCCTCTATGAGTATCTGCAAGGAACTCGTTGGTAAATGTGTAGTCCTCATCCAAGTTAAGCTTTTCCTCGAAATTGTCATCTGAATCTTCTACAATAGGAGTAACCTCGAAAGCGGACCCCTTCATTGGCCGATCTTCTCGAGTTGTTTCTAAGTTCACACTTGGAGCAAAATCGGGTACAATGGACCCCTCTGTGGGCCCATCAGAAATACTAAACACATTAGACCCAGTTATTAAAAATAGGCCCGTTGAGAGGCCCACATGATGCAATTTCGAAGTTAAGCCCATCAGGGCCCACAAACCCATTTCCCCTTTTAAGAAACTCCTCTATGTTAATAGGACTTGGCGAAACCGATGAGCTACGCCTCGATATGATCGTCTTCTCCCCACGTAGCCCCTCCTCATTCGGTGGAGCTACAACAGTCACGTGGGTTACTTGGGGGGCAGCGCTCCTCCTATTCTTATCCCTTTCTTACTCTTCGGCTTGAAAAAACCTAAGCTCTCTGTCCATTTCTATCTTCGATTCCTCTTAAATTGCGTCATTGCTAAGCTTAGCTTCCGTCTCCATTGAGCTTTTCCTTCCGTTTGTACCTTTGCCGTTTTAGATTGGTCCATTTTGGACCTATCTTCACCATGTGAGCCCTTTGAGCACAGTTATTCTTGTAGAATTTCTAAAGCCCCCCTCTGTACCCTCAAATCCACTGTGTGATAGCCTGGAACTGTTCTTTTCAACAACGATTCCGCTATAGTTGTGTACTTTCAAGGTTTGGGCTTGGAGTTGACCATTGCTAGGATGTGGTTGCCTAAAACTTTTCTTTTCAGCGATGCTTCTGCTAACGCTATGTACAAACATTGCTTGGGCTTGGCGTTGACCGTTGTCATGGTTTGGTTGCTCCTCTTTCGTACTTCGTGGTCCAGGAGTGAGATCTGGACCGTTGGCTGGTGTGGATCTGTGATCTGACCGCCTTGTTGAGTTGTTGTATGTCGGTGGCATTTCACGCCGGACCTCCCTTTCCCTGGCGACCTTGATGAGCTCCCGATGGGCCCTCTAAATCTCATAGGCGCCTTCAATAGCAGAGTCATGTACTGGAGAGGCGACCTCCATGTACGATCAGCCATATCTGAGAGCTTGGTTAGGTTGTTCAGCCATGGCTCCCGCCTCCTCTGTAGCGCCCCGAATTTCTAGATGAATAGCATAGAAAATACGTGGCACATTCCCAGTGATCCACTTCAATATAACAATAAACACAACCAAATACCACTAGGATTTTCAACATTTATTACAATCAAACTTTTACATATCACAGCGGAAGACTAAACAACTCAAAATTTGCTCAACATGACTTTACAACTCAACACTGAACACTAAATAGTCCATTTATCCAAAAGCTACTAACTCAAGCATCCATTCTCCAACTCTAGGCAATAACCTGCAACCAGTGAGGCTAGAGTTGAACCCTAACCCCCAAACTAAAGGGGTCAGCCATAAATGGTGTGAGTGGCATAAAAATCAAATAGCAAATATAAATGAACTTATAACATAGTATCCAACTAAAAGTAACCAAAGATGTAAAGTGTGAAATAGCAAGAAATGTAAACAACAAGTGATATCCAAAAAACCAAAAGTCAAGTGTGGGAAAGCAGGAAATCCAAATGCAGAAAAGTGAGTCAAGAAAACATGATGACCAAATGCTGACAACGATGACTACTAAGAGATGAAGATAAACTATGATAATTTGCCCATGCTTGATCATTCAGGAGATAGATCCCACATCTCAGGTATTTCCCTGGATAATTCAGGAGATCTTCCCACATCTAAACACAGTCTCATCATCATAAGAATACCACAAAAGCGTCGCCTCGACCTTGATAATTCAGGAGTTCAATCCCACATCTCAAGATAATTACTTGGATAATTCAGGAGATATACCTCACATCTCAGGTTAACTACCTGGATAATTCCGGAGATAAATCTCACATCTCAAGTTAACTACTTGGATAATTCAGAAGATTGAGTCTCACATCTAAAGCCTTACTGAGGTGCATAACTCATGTTCCCATTCGTCATGACTTTACTAATGCCTGTCCTTATTAATTTGGGTTACTGAACAAAATCTCCTAGAGTAGTGTACCCTACCGGACTAAAAATATGATTAACTGAAAATTCGCCTCAATGGGCCTCAACAAATAACTCAACAAATATCTCAACACCGGTATACTAGGGTCACGTACCTCTAGAGACTCAAAAAACAAATATCTGAACAAAATCCCACTAACTGAGTGGCTCAACTGAATATCTCAAAATCATATTCTTAAAGAATATTTCACAATCAAATACTGAACAAATATCTCAAAATCAAATACTGAACAAATATCAAAAACTGAACAAAGATCTCAAATCAAACGTACAGATCCCTCAGTGCCAGTCGACTCATGCTCAGGTAAGTCGACTGTCCAGAGGACGATTCTCCAGAATTTCACAAAAATAATCTAAGGCAATATCAGTCGACTAGGGAAAGTCATCAGTCGACTGCCCCGAAACAAATCACAATAATTCTCAAAAATATAGTCTAAGTATTTAAGTCGACAGAAAGGTTCATAGGTCGACTGTCTAGAAAGGACTAAACAAAGTTACAAACAGCGGACCAGTCGACTGACAGCAGTCTAAGTCGACTGTCCCGAACAATTCTGAAAGACTGAAAGTACAACAGTAGGCTCGTACCAGTCGGCTGCTCTATAGGCCAGTCGACTGTCGGCTACAGATTTTTAAAACAGGTCTGAACACAAAAATCAAACTGGGGTTTTCTGAAGTTCATTGATCATAAAAATTAATTTGTATCCAGGCAATAAACAACTCTCAAATAATCCCATCATGGATACGTTACACAATCAATCAATTCCTCAAATCTTAATTTCTCAAGATCTAAATCACTAATCCTCCATTAGGGTTTCTCAACAAAATTTCTTCCTCAACTCATAATCAAATTCTGACTTAAAAGTCATAAGATCTAGATGTTAATCACCCGATCACAACCTGATCAATTCTTAACATGCTTTCCAATAATACTATTCCAATGATTCAATATTTCCTCAACAATCTTGATTATTTTCTCATACATAATCCCAATTATCAACAAGTGTTCTCGTCATTCATATCCAAATAAAAGATCCATATCATACATACAAGGAGACTAGCAAAACAATAGTATAATGGTCACAAACAAGCGTATCAAGGTCTTACGTCATTCATCAAACAAGCCAACAAAACAAAGCAAAACAAAACAAAACCACTCACCCTGATTTGAAGAAAAATCCACACAAGCTTTCTCCTTGCTAGATCCAAAAATCCTCTCTTGTTCCTCAAACAAATCCCAAGAATCTGTATATTGAAAATGACGGCTGGGAAAAGGAAATCCCTTATATATGCCGGATATAATATTAAGGTTTTCACCCAATTTGCAAAATAATCCTTTCCCAAAATATAACTTACATATATATAGATTAGTTTTGAAATTCCATCAAATATTATTTAAATTAGGATTTAATAGAAAATATACGTCCAAACTTCAGCCAATACTGCTCAAAACGTCCAGAATGCCAATTTTGCATTTCAACCCTTGAAAATGTCAATTTTGCAAATAAGACCTTCTTTTCTCAAAAATTGCAAATAGTACTAATTAGTTTCAGAAAAATCTGGAAAAATACTACATAAATCCTAAATAATAAATAATGATTTTTAATAAAGAAATCTTAATTTTTCAAACTTCTAAAAGTCATTTGCACGTGTTTTGCACGTGTACAAAAGATAAATTTCTTAGAAAATATTAATTAAATCCCCAAAAATCATTTAAATTCATTTTCAAATAATTAAGATAATATTTGAAAATATGGGGTTCTACATCACTCCCTCCTTAGAAGAGTTCTGTCCTCAGAACTACGACTAATGAGTTCAAAACACATACCAAACAAAGGAAAATAGTGTTTCACATATATATAGAATATAATCCAAACAATTTCTTATAACATCACAATCAAAACAGAGGAATACATCATATACCAGTCAATAGTACAATCATCCAAAGAATTCTAATCACATACAAGAAATACACTCATACAAACAATTCAGGAAATTCCTTCAGCATGCGATCCTCGGGCTCCCAAGTAGCCTCCTCGAACTGTTGATTCCTCCAGAACACTTTGACCATAGGTATTACCTTGCTCCTAAGGACTTTCTCCCTACGATCAATGATCTCAACAGGCCGTTCCTTGTAGCTCAAGTTCACCTGTAGATCTTCAGGGACTTCTACCAACTGATGATTCTGATCGGCCACATACTTCCTTAATAGTGACACATGAAACACATCATGTACTTGCGCTAACTCCTCAGGAAGTTTCAATCTGTATGCTGTCTTGCCAATCCTCTCCACGATCCTGTACGGTCCAATATACCTCGGCGCCAACTTGCTTCCCTTACCGAATCTGATGACTCCTTTGGTCGGAGAAACCTTGAGGAAAACTGCATCCCCAACCTCAAACTCCAAATCTCTTCGTCGAGTATCAGCATAACTCTTCTGCCGACTCTGAGCTTCAACTAACCTCTGGCGAATCAGCTCAATTTGCTCCGACGTCTGCTGCACGATCTCAGGACCATACATCTGCCTCTCGCCAACCTCATACCAACAAACAGGTGTCCTGCACCTCCGCCCATACAAAGCCTTATACGGTGCCATCCCAATACTTGCATGGTAACTGTTGTTATAAGCAAACTCAACCAATGCCAAGTATCTCTCCCAACTACCACCGAAGTCCATAACACAAGCCCTCAACATATCTTCCAGCACTCGATTCACCCTTTCCGTCTGACCATCTGTCTGCGGATGAAATGCTGTACTGAAATCAGTTCTGGTGCCTAAAGCTGCTTGTAGGCTCTTCCAAAACCTCGAAGTAAACCTTGGATCTCTGTCAGAAACAATTGACACAGGAACTCCATGAAGTCTCACAATATCTCCAATGTACAACTCAGCCAATTTTCTCCATTGACCAAGTAATCTTCATGGCTAGAAAATGTGCCGACTTAGTCAATCGGTCCACAACAACCCAAATCGAGTCATTGCCCTTCGAACTCCTCGGCAAACCCGTGATGAAATCCATGCTGATATTCTCCCACTTCCACTCCGGAATGGGTAATGGCTGTAACAAACCTCCATGTCTCTGATTCTCTGCCTTGATCTGCTGACAAGTCAGACACCTTGCCACAAAATCTGCTACATCCCACTTCATACCTGTCCACCAAAAATGTGGTTTGATGTCCCTGTACATCTTCGTACCTCCTGGATGAACTGATAACAATGTACTGTGTGCTTCCTTCAAGATACTCTCTCTCAACTCTGCATCATCTGGAACACACAACCTCTCACCCATCCAAAGAACTCCATCTTGGACACGAAATTCTGATAACTTGCCTTCTGAAACCTGCTGCAACATCTTCTGAATCTCTGAGTCCGATTTCTGACCTTCCACAATCCTCTCTTTCAAAGACGGCTGCAGCCTCAACTGAGCCAAAGATGCCCCTAAGCTTCGCAGTACCACCTCGATACCTGCCTGGTCGATCTCTGCTGCCAACTCCTTTCGAGTAGTGATCAATCTCGATAAACTACTCTTCCTGCTAAGTCCATCAGCCACTACATTCGCCTTTCCCGGATGGTACTTGATCTCAGGACGAATGTCTTCCAATACTTCCAACCACCTTCTCTGCCGAAGATTCAAATCCCTCTGCTGATAAATATACTTCAGGCTCTTGTGGTCAGTGTACATATTGACCTTCTCACCATAGACATAATGTCTCCATAGCTTCAAGGCATAAATGATAGCTGCTAGCTCCAGATCATGCGTCGGATAATTCTTCTCATGCGGACGCAATTGCCTCGAACCATAAGCAATGACCTTGCCTTCCTGCATCAAGACACATCCCAAACCTCTGAGAGACGCATCACTGTAGATATCATAATCCTTCCCAGCTTGCGGCAATGCCAATATAGGTGCAGTAGTCAACCTTTCCTTTAACTCAAGGAAACTCTCTTCGCACTTATCTGTCCATACAAATGCCACATTCTTCCGGGTCAAACCTGTCATCGGTACTGCAATCTGAGAATACCCCTGAATAAATCTCCTGTAGTACCCAGCTAATCCCAAGAAGCTTCTGACTTCCTTCACTGACGTCGGCCTGGGCCAATCCTTCACTGCTTCCACTTTCTGAGGATCAGTAGCCACTCCCTCCTTAGAAAGAATATGGCCAAGGAAAGCTACCTCAGACTTCCAAAATTCACACTTCGACAATTTGGCATACAAACTGTGCTCCTGCAACGTCTGTAATACTGCTGTCAAGTGCGTCGAATGATCCTCTTCCGACTTCGAATATACCAAGATATCATCGATGAAGACCACTACGAAGGAATCAATGAACGGTCTCAACACCCGATTCATCATATCCATGAACACTGCTGGCGCATTCGTCAACCCGAATGGCATCACCAAAAATTCATACCCTATGACGAGTCCTGAACGCTGTCTTACTCACATCTTCCTCCTTGACTCGCACCTGATGATATCCTGACCTCAGATCAATCTTTGAAAACACCGCTGCTCCTCGAAGCCTGTCGAACAAATCATCAATCCGCGGCAGTGGGTACTTGTTCTGAATAGTCACCCTATTCAATTCCCGATAGTCAATGCACATCCTCATCGACCCATCCTTCTTCTTGACCAACAACACTGGCGCTCCCCACGAAGAAGAACTCGGTCTGATAAGCCCTTTGCTCAAAAGCTCCTCAATCTGCTTCTTCACTTCATCTTGCTCTACAGGTGCCATCCTGTATGGAGCCTTGGAAATCGGCGCACTTCCCGGCTGAACATTGATGCAAAACTCTACATCTCTCTGCGGCGGTAATCCTGGAAAATCATCCAAGAACACCTGAGGAAAATTTCGAACAACCGGAATGCCCTTGACTTCATCCGAAATTGCCATCTTAGATACCATTGCAGCCACCTTCGGAATCTTCTTCTTCCCTTGGAAAATTACTGCAGGTCCACCTGGTGCTTTCACCAACACCTCCTTCTGCTTGCAATCAATTGTGGCATCATATATAGCCATCCAATCGATGCCTACAATGACATCCACTCCCAACACTTGCAGTTCGATCAAGTCGATGCCGAACATCCTTCCACCAATCTCGATATCACAGCCCTCGTAATATCGATCCGCTACCAGCTCTTTACCTGACGGCGTTGCCACCGACAAAACCCTGCCTGGAAATAACTTAGGTTCCAAACCTAAGATCTTTGCAAAACTTGGCGATACAAATGTATGCGATGAACCACTGTCAAACAAAACCTTTGCTTTAATTCCATTTATTAAAACAACTCTTGTTACAATAAGAATGATACTCAATCTTAAATTGTTCTGAAATAAAAGCTTTATTCATTACACTGATTCAAAAATGAAAGAAATCAAAATTCCTGCATACCCTGTATTACATCTTTCGAGTTTCTCGCATCCTCCTCGGTCAATGCAAATACTCGCCCTTGCCTCTTCGGGACTTTGCTTCCACCCGAACCATCTTCCTTCAGTTTTGGACAACGGAGCTTGGAATGTCCAGTCTGCCCACACTGAGAACAGATATGCTCTGCCAACTTCGGACACGATGACCTGTAATGTCCTACCTCCTTGCAGTAGTAACAGGTCACTCCCTGAGCTGCACGCGCCTTCTGCACCGATCCACTGAACTTTGCCTGCTTTGCGGGGAATCCCTTCCCACTCTGGCCTGATGCTGGCCTCTTGTTCCGGTTCCAAGTATCCTGCTTCTTCTGAAATAGATCCACATCCTCCTCAGTCACTGCTGCTCGTCTGACCAGCTTGTCAAATCTTCTGATACCCAACGGAACCATCCTTGACCTCAAGTTTGGCCTCAAGCCCTGCTCAAACTTTTTGGCCTTTTTTGCTTCATCCATGACCAATTCTGGTGCATACCTCGAAAGTTGAGCAAATTTCGTCTCATACTTTCGAACAGTCATGCTGCCTTGCTGAAGGTTCATGAACTCGGTCGCCTTCTTCTCTTGAACATCCAGAGGAAAGAAGCGATCTCTAAACTCCTCCAGAAAAGCTTCCCATGTCAGCTGCTGATCTCCCAAATTCCTCTTCAGTGATTCCCACCAAACACCAGCATCTTTCTCGAGCTGCATCGAAGCTAACTTCACTTTGCTAGCTGCCGGAGTCTCTGACACCTCGAAAATCGTCTCCATCTTCCTAATCCAATCATCTGCTGCTGTTGGATCAGCTTGCCCCTCAAAGACTGGCGGCCTCATCCTCTTAAAGGATTCGATCTGCTTGATGGGGTCGGCATTCACCAATCCATGTCCAGCTCCATGATTGGGCGGCGGATTCTGCTGCTGCTGAGCTTGCTGCTGTTGCGCCACGTTGAATGCCATCAACGTATTCAGTGTTTGATACACCTTGGCGAATTCAGCCTCTAGGTCGATCCCATTTCCTCGGGAACTACCCGATCCATCCTCATTGTTGCCACCATTTCTACCTCTGGGTGCAACCATTTTGATTACTGCAAAACGAGGGTAAAGTTAGAGTAACACACACAATTCAAACTCATATCAATGCCCTATGGAAAAACCATAACCATACCTCAAACCATAACGTCAAACCAAACATCATATTTTAACTCTATGTGATACTCACACTCTGATGTCCACACCTAGGTACTCACTCTCTAGTGTCCACACCTAGGTTGGTTTTCTTACTATGTCTATTATTACCATTGAAGCAGAGCTCTGATACCAATCTCTGTAGCACCCCAAATTTCTAGATGAATAGCATAGAAAATACGTGGCACATTCCTAGTGATCCACTTCAATATAACAATAAACACAACCAAACACCACTAGGATTTTCAACATTTATTACAATCAAACTTTTACATATCACAGCGGAAGACTAAACAACTCAAAATTTGCTCAACATGACTTTACAACTCAACACTGAACACTAAATAGTCCATTTATCCAAAAGCTACTAACTCAAGCATCCATTCTCCAACTCTAGGCAATAACCTGCAACCAGTGAGGCTAGAGTTGAACCCTAACCCCCAAACTAAAGGGGTCAGCCATAAATGGTGTGAGTGGCATAAAAATCAAATAGTAAATATAAATGAACTTATAACATAGTATCCAAATAAAAGTAACCAAAGATGTAAAGTGTGAAATAGCAAGAAATGTAATCAACAAGTGATATCCAAAAAACCAAAAGTCAAGTGTGGGAAAGCAGGAAATCCAAATGCAGAAAAGTGAGTCAAGAAAACATGATGACCAAATGCTGACAACGATGACTACTAAGAGATTAAGATAAACTATGATAATTTTCCCATGCTTGATCATTCAGGAGACAGATCCCACATCTCAGGTATTTCCCTGGATAATTCAGGAGATCTTCCCACATCTAAACACAGTCTCATCATCACAAGAATACCACAAAAGCGTCGCCTCGACCTTGATAATTCAGGAGTTCAATCCCACATCTCAAGATAATTACTTGGATAATTCAGGAGATATACCTCACATCTCAGGTTAACTACCTGGATAATTCAGGAGATAAATCTCACATCTCAAGTTAACTACTTGGATAATTCAGAAGATTGAGTCTCACATCTAAAGCCTTACTGAGGTGTATAACTCATGTTCCCATTCGTCATGACTTTACTAATGCCTGTCCTTATTAATTTGGGTTACTGAACAAAATCTCCTAGAGTAGTGTACCCTACCGGACTAAAAATATGATTAACTGAAAATTCGCCTCAATGGGCCTCAACAAATAACTCAACAAATATCTCAACACCGGTATACTAGGGTCACGTACCTCTAGAGACTCAAAAAACAAATATCTGAACAAAATCCCACTAACTGAGTGGCTCAACTGAATATCTCAAAATCATATTCTTAAAGAATATTTCACAATCAAATACTGAACAAATATCTCAAAATCAAATACTGAACAAATATCAAAAACTGAACAAAGATCTCAAATCAAACGTACAGATCCCTCAGTGCCAGTCGACTCATGCTCAGCTAAGTCGACTGTCCAGAGGACGATTCTCCAGAATTTCACAAAAATAATCTAAGGCAATATCAGTCGACTAGGGAAAGTCATCAGTCGACTGCCCCGAAACAAATCACAACAATTCTCAAAAATATAGTCTAAGTGTTTAAGTCGACTGAAAGGTTCATAGGTCGACTGTCCAGAAAGGACTAAACAAAGTTACAAACAGCGGACCAGTCGACTGACAGCAGTCTAAGTCGACTGTCCCGAACAATTCCCAAAGACTGAAAGTACAACAGTAGGCTCGTACCAGTCGGCTGCTCTATAGGCCAGTCGACTGTCGGCTACAGATTTCTAAAACAGGTCTGAACACAAAAATCAAACTGGGGTTTTCTGAAGTTCATTGATCATAAAAATTAATTTTTATCCAGGCAATAAACAACTCTCAAATAATCCCATCATGGATACGTTACACAATCAATCAATTCCTCAAATCTTAATTTCTCAAGATCTAAATCACTAATCCTCCATTAGGGTTTCTCAACAAAATTTCTTCCTCAACTCATAATCAAATTCTGACTTAAAAGTCATAAGATCTAGATGTTAATCACCCGATCACAACCTGATCAATTCTTAACATGCTTTCCAATAATACTATTCCAATGATTCAATATTTCCTCAACAATCTTGATTATTTTCTCATACATAATCCAAATTATCAACAAGTGTTCTCGTCATTCATATCCAAATAAAAGATCCATATCATACATACAAGGAGACTAGCAAAACAATAGTATAATGGTCACAAACAAGCGTAACAAGGTCTTACGTCATTCATCAAACAAGCCAACAAAACAAAGCAAAACAAAACAAAATCACTCACCCTGATTTGAAGAAAAATCCACAGAAGCTTTCTCCTTGCTAGATCCAAAAATCCTCTCTTGTTCCTCAAACAAATCCCAAGAATCTGTATATTGAAAATGACGGCTTGGAAAAGGAAATCCCTTATATATGCCGGATATAATATTAGGGTTTTCACCCAATTTGCAAAATAATCCTTTCCCAAAATATAACTTACATATATATAGATTAGTTTTGAAATTCCATCAAATATTATTTAAATTAGGATTTAATAGAAAATATACGTCCAAACTTCAGCCAATACTGCTCAAAACGTCCAGAATGCCAATTTTGCATTTCAACCCTTGAAAATGTCAATTTTGCAAATAAGACCTTCTTTTCTCAAAAATTGCAAATAGTACTAATTAGTTTCAGAAAAACCTGGAAAAATACTACATAAATCCTAAATAATAAATAATGATTTTTCATAAAGAAATCTTAATTTTTCAAACTTCTAAAAGTCATTTGCACGTGTTTTGCACGTGTACAAAAGATAAATTTCTTAGAAAATATTAATTAAATCTCCAAAAATTATTTAAATTTATTTTCAAATAATTAAGATAATATTTGAAAATATGGGGTTCTACATCCTCTGTTTCCACCTTTGCCTCATAAACTAATCGAATAATGTAAGCTTCCTCGAATGTAAAAATCTTGGCAAATCTAGGCATTAGATTTATGTTGGGGCTTCGAATCTTGATCTTTGCAGAAAGAACCTGAGATTTCCTCATGGTAGTCGGGTCTAACTCCACCACTGTAGCAAAGTCTGATACAATCTCATCGAGTGCCTCCTTTTTCCAGCAATGTAGAGGTACACTGTGTACCCAAATGATAGGTTTCGAATACAATCACAGATTAAATACACTGCAGAAAGATTACAAAATTGTCTAAACCTAGCCATGGATCCATGTGAAAATCATAAATCGTGTTTAAGAGCTATATCTTAACGATGGATCTTCTGTCTCCACAGTATGCCGATCACAGCACTACAATATTGTGGTGCCTCTACAGTATGCACATGAACGGAATGAAAAATAGATCTCCCTTAGACCGCGGTGCTAGCTGCGGGAAGAAGATGTTCCTCTTCAAGATATCTTTCTCTCTCTCACTTTTTGTGATGCTAGGATTTTTTCATGTGTGTATTTTCTATAGATGCATATCATATATATAGGTACAGAAAATCAACCCTAAGAGAGTAATGAGGATGTTGGGCTCACAATCTGACCTGTGTCTGATTCATGTGTGGGCCTTTGAACTTTAGTCGGCCAATTTAATCTAATTAAATGTCCAACCAATGCTAGGAGTCCAAGTCTTACTTGGATCCCTAATTAAATTCATCTTATGAATTTAAATCACAATTTCGATTCATTCTAAGTGAGTGACCTGTAGGTTCCTATTACGTTGATAGTAATACTAAAATCATATTCGAGTATTACAAACAGTGAGCGATATCTAGCAATACATCAATGCTACTCAAGTAACGGGAATGTCAGTGATTTGATATATCCTATTTATGACCAATGTTACCATGTAGTCTAGTTCCTTTGTCCAGATATCTTAATTGACCAAAAGGCCTAGAGCGTGTCACCCTTGTATAGTTCAATCTTTGGTTTATTAATGTCTAAGTAGACTTATTAAAACAAATGAGATCAATATCTCATATTCACTTATTTGAGCACAACCATGCATTTTGCAGTCTCACCCAATCAAGCGGCCCATATATCTCTCTCCTATTATGTAAGAGGGACTAATTCTATCTAAGTCACACACATCCCTCCGCAAGATTTGTAGTATATCTAATAGTTGACTTTATAATCACCTTATACAGGCAACGTTTAACGGCATTAAAATATATAACTTCTCATGTAAGGAATCGTAGTGACTTCAACTCAAAGGACTACGTACACCATGGTCACTGTGAGAACCTCTGATGACACTCACGTAACGATCCGGACAGCATTCTCATAGTGGGTCAGTCCAGTACATTATTACTCTAATATATACCCATGTGAAGACCTGATATCTTATATCTATGACCTATGACAATGGTAATCAGTCTACGCACACACTAGTCTCTATGTATTATCGTTATCCTAATTCACAATAATACTTGACTAGGGACATTTAAGAATAATGTTCTGATTTCAGTCAATAGGATCTCACAATCAAGTCATGCACTTGATATCTCATGGCATTGAACTTACTATTCTAAGGGCTGCATTATGTTCATTTAATTCACAATAAATAATACAATAAATGAAATACCTAAATATGGTAAAAATATCATGATACAATGTAAACTAGTAATGTCAATATACAACTAGCATCTAGGGTATACACCAACATCAAATCCAGAAGGTCTCCCCTTGTGGCATCTCCGCCACGAATTTGGGAGTCCACTGTGAGAATGAAGCGTTGAAATGTCTGCAGTTTACCGTACCAATTGTAACAATAACCAACAACTTTCCCATTCTTGGGAAGGAAATGAGGAATTCCATATGACACATCTTCTTAGCAATCCAGTCACAACCATCGGCCACTTTTCTTTCAGGGCATATCTAGATTATGATTTTCTAAGGGCTTGCCTGATTTAATGCTGGCAAAGTCACACCACGGCCTGAGCCATTCCTCCTCTTGCTTGATCAATGCAAGACAACTTGCGAGTTTAATGTGAGCGGGATTTTCAGGTGACTATCCTCTCAAAACCTCCCTCTTTTCCTCTGCCGAATTGATGGTTACATTAGTACATACATATGATACATGGCCCCAATTTAAGCATTTAGACATTAAATCTCCTTAGTTTATTCGGCTCGAACGTGGCCTGTGTCGCCATAGCTAAAGCTGCAGGATGGTTTCTTCTTACACTTGTGGTACCTGATAGCTATGTTGTTACCCGCATTCTTCATCATGTACCTCCTATTCTTGTTTCTAACTTGTACCCATGGTGCCTCCTTGCACAGGTCCCCCATCTCACCACTTGAGTTCGAAGGACCCCCCCCCCCCCTCTGGGGCCCTAACTAGCTCATAGTGGGAGGTGCTAGGTAGGATTCGCCTCAAAGGTGAAATAGGTAGGATGTTGGACTGAGGCGAAGAAGCTTGTTGAATCTGCAAGATGGGTATCGGAGAAGAAGTTTGTTGCACATGTATGTTGGGATTTGGAGGAGAGGGATTGTTGTTTTGGGAATGAGGGAGGTGGTGAACATGGTTAGGATGATGCTTGGTAGATTGAGGGTGCAGTTGTTTATGTTGTTGCTTAGGAAGATGATGGCTCTGTTGCTTTGGGTGATACCTGTAAGTACTCTCCCTAAAGTGTTGTGATGCCTTTGTTGGTAGTGTATCTGGGGTAATTACCATCCTCTCCTCTCTTCCTATGCTCGTAAGGTTTCCCTCGCACTTTCCCCTCTTGTCGTTGACCATCGAGGGGGTACCTTTTACGACCGGCGTGGCTTGTAAGAGGACCCTCTCTTCGGGCCCTTCCTTTGAGATGAGGCGAGGGAGATCGGTGATGAAGAGAACGGGCATCCCTCGAACGCCGGTGATGGGATCGAGCCCTCGAACGCCGGTGATGGGATCCTCGATCCCCACCGGGCAAAACTCTGAGATCTCTCATGTCCATTTCAGGGGAGGGAGTTTGCCTACGACGAGGGCGGCTGGGCGGAGGTAGGTTTTGTTGTGGGGAGGAGGGGGGTTGGGGATGGGTTTGGGGTTGGGTTGTGAGGTGTGGGCCCTTTCATTCAGCCCACAACCCCGCATCTCAAGCTCGAAAATGTCCATAACATATAATGTCTTCCTTAATGTACATAATTGTTAAATCAGCAAATAGAGTTCTCTTCTTGTATGTCTGACAGGTTCTACTCCATGATAGATGATAATAAATAGATCCTTAAGAAACATATCTCTGGATTTTATTTTTGTTTGGAAAAACTGATCAAACAAAATTTCTCTCTACAATTTGGGAAAATTGTGACTTAGCAATGTGTTCAAGGTAGAAGTGACTTCAATAATATCATTTTTCTTCTTTAAAAAAGTCATTTTGTTTCTTGGCATACAAATTAAGGAAAAAGCCAAATAACAGACTGACATTTGTATAATTCTAATTTTCTACTTTTAAACTTTAACCATATAAAAATCTTAAAATCATCTCCCAATTTGACAAAAAGTTATTTACTAGGCAAAATGTTTTTTTTTGAGGGAGTTCCCTTTTCTGATTTGGTGGTCAAGGCCTATAGCAGTGTTATATGTGTTTATGGGCCAAAGTGTTAATACCGGTATTAACATTTTGGGCCCATGAACACAAACAATTACCTGAGGCTATATACTGCCTCATCCTGAGGACATGTGCATAATAGTCCATAAATGTTGTAGAAATTTTCAAATTAGCTAATTCAACAATAATATGCATATTTATGTCTTGAATTTGAACACCGCAAAAATGTCTTCAAAAATAAAATTTTCTGAAAATACGCTCTGCAAATTGATCTGTATATGTTACATGTTATCTGTTAGTCATCCAGTAGTATTCCTCAGTCATGTTCTTGTAATTTAAACAACTTCACCAGTAAATCTTCATTGAGTAGTCTAATTCTACTGTTAACACTTATTTTCTATAGTATTAAAACTGAAGAAATCATTACCTAAAGAGATTGCTTTTGTAGAACCTGCAGGTGCAAAGAGGACAGGTCAATGTTAAGAAAAAAAAGTTGATCAAGAAATTCAATATTAATTTGGGATTACTTACTCTAAGCACTATAAAAGTTTGAAACTAAGTGAGAAAAAAAAAATAGCACCGAATTTATAAGAGCAAGTATTTTTGCACAAAATAATAAGAGAGAACTTTCAAATTAGTGATATGAAATTGTGTACAGAGCATGAAGGAGGTTTTGGAAGTTTGCTTTCATTTTAGATTGTAGATTGGGAAGAAAGAATAGCAAAAGGCGTGATAAGGAGAGTAGATTAACGTGAAGAGAAGAAGAATATGTTTTTTTACCGTTTCGAATTTCTATACAAATTGATGAATTTGATATAAATTAGCAAACTAGAATAAATAGTTCTAATAAATTATGTCTTTTAAATAGTAAATTGACCGCACAGGTCGCTCATCTGAGGTGTGGGTTTAGTTGGGGTTGTAGCAAAAGTCCCAGATGTAACTGCAGTCCTCTTCTTAGAATACCATAATGTTTTCATCTACGGACAATACGAAACAAACAATAACTAAATGGTTTAAAAGTTTTTTAAAAAAAAAGGCAACTCCAAAGAATGAAACTAAGCAGCTCCAAGGGACAAGACAACCGGAAATGAGAACCAACTGACTATTATTGTGAAGAAGAATAGAAGCAATGAAAGATTTGAAGAATTCATTTTTAAACAACAAAAGCTAATACATTCATTTTAAATTCCAACGTACTAACATCGAAGTAATCCACCACCAACATAAAACTATGTGGCATCTATATGAAAAAGTTCCTAAAGAATACTTCTTCGAGTGTGATTATTGTGGGAGTGTTAGGGCTCCAGTTGATCTGCAATGGTGATTGACGCTATAATTGAAGGAGTATAATGGAGTATATAGAGTTCAGTTGTTTGTATCATATTGTATCACTCATTGTAAACTGCATGTGTACTGCGCACTATTTTTTCATTTGTATAAGGGCGGGAATTGTTATGGGCTGTTATATTATGTCCAAGGGTAACACGTAGTGTGCATGTGATAGAGTCTGTTTGTAACTGCCGTTATAAGGACTTTTTTCTAATGAAATGAACTTCAAGCTTTGAGTAAACAAATTCTCCCCCAAATCTTCTTCTCGTTCCTTCTCTAAACCCTAGAAACTCTTATCAGTGGCTAGATCCAAACAAGCTGTGACTGGAGCTCCTAACTTCGTGGTTTCAGAGCAGGAGAGTGACGATAACGACTCGAGGGATGTTGGAAGTACGTCGTTGGTCGAGTCTGGCCTTCCTTCTCATTAGACTAACCCTAAATGGAGATCCAGGAGCTTAAGTCATCGGTGGTGACATTGATGGAGCAAGTCAAGGAGATGATGTTGATGAATCGTAACGCCAATCCTAATCGAGGTAATCTAATTCATCCAACTCCAATCGTGCAAAAGGAAGTAGAGAATCCATATCCAATGCAAACCATAAATAGGCCAAGAAATGACTAGTTGAATTTTTCTAGGGTTTTCCTGTTTTTCAAGAGGGAGACCCTACGGAGTGGGTGTGTGGGGTTGAATTGTTCTTGAAATTTTATGAGACTGAAGATTCTCAGAATTGGAAATTTTCTGCTTTGAATTTGAAGGGGAAGGCTTCATAGTGGTATAGGAAGCACTAAGAGTAGGAAAGATCTTATTACGTGGGAGGAGTTTGTCGAAGAGCTCATAACTAGGTTTGGACCTTTGGAGTTTCACGATTATGAAGGGATACTAACTAAATTGAGTCAAAAGGGGGTTATTGAGATGTACATACAAGATTTTGATTGTTTGTCAAACTTTATAGGAGATTTGTCAGAGAAGCATTTCCATAGTACATTTTTGAGTGGATTGAGGGATGAAATTCGCTGGGATGTTAAAGCTCAGAGTCCGAAAACTGTTAATAAGGCAATGGGGCTAGCAAGGGGGTATGAAGAAAAGTTGTAGTGTACTAAGAAGTTTAATAAGATAACATTTGTGTCCAAGAATACTTTGCCACCTGCTACCAATTCTGTTCAAAAGAACAGTGAGACTACACCATTATCAACATTTGTTCATAAGAGGCTGACACATCTTGAGTTAAGGGAAAGGAAATCAAAGGGGCTTTGTTTTAATTTCGATGAGAAATGTGGGCAAGGACACAGGTGCTTCTCAAAAAATTTATTTCTTAAAAATGTTTGAAGATGAAGATGATGAAAAGCAAAGCAATTTTAAGGAGGAAATCAATGCTACTGGGTTGTGTATGGAGGAAAGTTTAATGAAGATCTCATGCCATGCCTCACTAGCTCATCATGCTACCCAAACATTTTGAGAGTTAAGGGGTATATCAAGGGAAGGGAAGTGAATTTCTTGATTGATACAGGGTCGATGCATAATTATATTGATCCATATACTGCAAATAAGGCTGGGTTGAATATTTAGCTGAACCATGGTATAAGGTGAAAGTTGCAAATGGGGAAGTTATGCATAGTGAAGGGAAGATTGAGAGTGTACCTTCTATTGTACAAGTACATTTGACAGCAGAACTGCTAACTCTTCCTTCAGGACTTGCTCAAATGGTGTTAGGAGCTCATTGGTTGAGATCTATGGGAAGGGTCACTATTGTTTTTAATTGTTTGAATATGGAGTTCTACAACCAAGGAGTTAAAAAGATATTATCATTGAGGCAGAAGAATTACCTAATAGCTTGGAGTTTTCAAGTTAGTCATTTTTGTCGCAGCTACAATGTAGTGAAGAAGGTGGATGTTGCAATACCTCAAGTGTAGAGTCTGAGTATGCAAGCAATCAAGAGCATGGTGTTCATGAGAAAATACAACAAATACTCTAACAGTATCCTGAGGATTTTTCTTCTAATTGGAATGCCACCTCCAAGGAGTTCAGATCATGAAATTCCCCTAGTCGAAGGTGAGAAACCTGTGTGCATAAGACCCTAGAAACATCTTCATTATCACAAGAGTGAAATAAAAAAGCAAGTAAAAGAAATATTGGTGGCAGGATTGATACGAAATAGCTGCAGTTCCTATGCCTCTCCAGTGATCTTGGTCAAAAGGCTGATGGTAGTTGGAGATTATGTGTGGACTAAAGATCACTTAATTCTCAGATAATAAAGGCTAAATTCCGCATTATAGTAATTGATGAATTACTAGATGGTTCATGGAGCTAAAAAATTTCTCCAAAATAGACTTACGGTCTGGATATCATCAAATTAGAGTTAGTAAGGCTAATATTCATAAAAATGCCTTTAGAACTCACCAAAGGCATTTTGAGTTTGTAGTGATGTCATTTGGGATCACTAATGCACCTGCAACTTTCCAAAGTTTGATGAATGACATTTTCAAAGAGTATTTGAGGAAGTTTGTCTAACTGTTCTTCGATGACATATCGATCTATAGTGCTGATGTGCAAAGCCATTTGGAACATTTGACATTAACTCTGGAAGTATACAAGAAGCATAAGTTAAACGCAAAGGAAAGTAAGTGTAGCTTTAGGATGGAAATAATAGGTTACTCGGGCCATATCATCAGTTCAAAACGGATAGCAATCGACCCTGATAAAATTGCTGCGGTGGAGAATTGGCCTGAACCAAGTACTATCAAGCAGCTGCGGGGTATCTTAGGCTTGACTAGCTACTATAGGAAATTTGTACAGGGCTATGGAAGTATTGCTGCTCCTGTCACACAACTCTTAAAGAAGAATTGTTTCAACTGGTCCCAAATTGCTACTGATGCTTTTAATAAGTTGAAAAAGGCTATGACAACTACTCCAGTGTTGAGTTTACCCGATTTTTCAAAATAATTTGTTGTAGAAACTGATGCTTCCCAAGTTGGTATTGGGGCAGTGCTGATGCAAGAGTCCCATCCCATTGCTTACATGAGTCAGGGATTGAACGGCAGATCTCTCTCATTATCTACCTATGAAAAAGAGGTTTTGGCTATTCTCACAGCTATGAAGCACTGGAGGCTATACTTATTAGGCAGAATTTTTGTTATAAGAACTGACCAAAGGAGTATAAAGTATATACATGAGCAAGAATCAATACGGAGATGCAGGAGAATTGGTTTTGAAAGTTGATGGGCTACAGTTTCATAGTGGAATACAAAAGGGGGAATGACAATACAACAGCTGATGGTTTGTCAAAGAGACAATGTCAGCAAGCTAATTATTGTACAGTGACTCTTATAGTTCCTTAGTGGTTGGATGAGATAAAAGCTATAGTGATTAATGATCCTTATTTCAAAGCTCTAGAGGGGAAATTTAGTAGAGGAGAAGTATCATCTACTGACTACAAGTTTTAGGCAGGTGTGTGGTATTGGCATGGTAGGATTTTGCTTAGTCCCACTGCTAATTTGAGGAGAGTGGTGTTTTTGGATAGCCACACTACTAAGGAAGGAGATCACTCTAAGTTTCATAAAACTCTCCATAGAGTGAAGAGATCTTTTCAATTGGCAAGGCATCAGTAGAGACATCAAATGATTGGTTAGAGAATGTTTGGTTTGTCAACAAAACAGAGGGGAGACACTTTAACCTGCAAGTATGCTTTCACCATTGCCTATTCCTGAGCTAGTATGGCATGATATCTCAATGGATTTTATTGAGGCATTACCCAAGATCATTGGCAAATCAGTTATTTTTGTGGTTGTGGATAGACTCACCAAATATGCTTATTTCATGAGTTTGGGACATCCATATGCTTCAAAAATAGTGGCTCAATTGTTCATTGAGCATGTTTACAAACTGCATGGAATGCCTACAAGTGTAGTTAGTGATTGAGACTATTTTCCTAAGCTCTTTCTGGAAAGAAATTTTTAAGTTGCAAGGCAGTACTTTAAAGTTTTCTACTGCCTACTATCCCCAAACTGATGGGCAAACAAAAATTGTGAATAAATCTTTTGAAATGTACATGAGGTACATGTGTAGTCAACAACGGAAGGATTGGGTGAGATAGTTGAGCTGGGCTAAAATCTGGTATAACACCAACTGACATGCCTCGACAGGAATTACCCCATTTGAAGCTCTCTTATGGAAGAAAGCCACCATGTCCTACTAGTATGTTCCTGATATTGCTAATGTGCAAACATAGAGGAGGCCTTGTTTTCACAAGATTTAGTACTCAAGCTGCTCAAAGATAATATCATGGCTGCTCACATGAGGATGAAACACTTTTATGAAAAGAAAAGGGTTGATAGAGAATTTGCTGTGGGAGACTTGGTTTTCTTAAGACTGCAACCATATAAACCGTCTTCCTTGAAGGGTTCTATGCCACAAAAACATTCTTCTAAATTCTTTGGGCTTTATCATGTGTTAGAGAAGATTGGGAAGGTTGCTTATAGGCTAGAATTGTCTGCTTCTACTTCTCTACACCCAATATTTCGTGTCTCCAAGTTAAAAAAGTGTCATGGTGATCATCCAATGGCTGTATCTAACAAAATTCCTCATTGGTAGGTTGTGCCTTCTACTATTGAGCCTAAAGCTATTATTGATAGGAGGATGTTTAAGAAAGATAACAGGATGGGAATCCAATTGTTGGTCAAGTGGAAGGAATCTGATGTTGAAAATGCAACTTGGATGGATGTGGATGAATTTTGTTTGAAATTCCCTAATATTGAACTTGGGGCAAGTTCAATCTGAAAGGGGAAGAGTTGTTAGGGCTCCAGTTGATCTACAATGGTGATTTTCACGCCCCGCTTCCCAAAAGAAATACGGAATACGAGTACGTGACAAAGCCCAGCGAATGATTTTCATCATTCATAAGCTGTAAGGATCGACTCAACCAACATAACAGGATATATAACAGAATATACTCAACCACGCATGCATGAATACATTATTAATCAACAGAAATTATTTGAAGCAAATATAAATATTCCAAATAAATTCAAGATCTGGATCAAAGTAAAACTTTGGGACAATAAGCTCGTTACAAGTTTTAAGTAGTAACAAGAATTAAATAAACTCAAATACAAATAACTAAAGCAAGCTTTCCCAAGCGAAGCCTAGAAGGTTTGGTCGCCAGCAAGCAATTGATCTCCAAAACCTATATTTATATCATATAGAAGAAAAATAAAGAAACAAAGACAGACGCCCGTTAGTACAAGTTACGGGCTGCAAGTAGTCTAAGCAAGGGGTATGAAAACAAGTGCAAGAAAATATGAAACAATATTTGGAATCAAGAGTATACAACGTGATATGACAGAGATGCAACAAGTAACAAAGATCAAGGAGACTAGCAAGCAAGTATGACAAATCAAGTAACAGGATCGGGTAACAAATACAAGTAGCAGGAACAAGTTACAAGTGAACATGTAGTTGTATCAAGTATCAAGTAACAAGTATCAAGCGAGGCAGGTGTCAAGTCTGTACAAGTAATAAGTTATTCTTAAGTCTAATGTTTAATTCTATTTAGGTAGTACTTCACGCGTCCCAAATTTTTACCACACGGTTGCTACTTACAAATAAGTTACGTTTAGGCCTAGTGGTGGATTTAATAGGCTTGTTAATCAGGCATCAAGTATCAAGCAAGCAAGCTCATGAATGCACTAGTAATATAACAAGTTAATGAATTAAGTATTAATGAGTTCACGAATACGGTAATAATATAACATGTTCGTGAATCAAGTAATAACGAGTTCATGAATACAATAATAGTATAACAAGTTCATGAATTAAGTAATAATGAGTTCATGAATACAATAATAATATATCAAGTTCATGAAGCAAGTACGAGTGGGAAACACAGGCCTCCTTTCGAGTACACTTACCTATTTTAATTTAATTGGTGCTTTTTGGATTTGGGTTATTTTTTGGGAAAAATTATTAGAAAAGTTGGTAGAGTATTATTAAAATAAATTGGAGATTTTATATACTATTCTAAAAGAAAATTTTAGAACCTAAAAGGGTATGTTTTGTTTATGTGTTGAGTTGGATTTCAAATTGAAAAAAATGCATATAATTGAAGATTTTAAAGATTAATTTTCTTTAATAAGTGAGATAAAGTTGAAATAGAAATGGATAATTTTGGGGATGAATTCTAAAGAAGTTCGAAAATCGAGAATGAATTTGGTTTGAAATGTAGATTAATGTGAAAGAGTATAAATGTTTGAATGATGATTAATTTGAAGAAAATGAGTTTTGAAAAGACTTTGAAAGTGATTATCTTGATTGGCTATTTAAAAGTTAATTATGAGGAATTTGATTTGGAGATTATTAGTGAGAAAATTATGAAAGTTGAATACTTCAGGGTTGAAGGAAATTGTTGTTATGGAAAATTGAAATAATATTGTTGAGGTTGAATATAACCGGTTGTTGATCTCTAGAATGAGATAGTTGTTGGAATCTAGAGGCTAGGCGAGACCCTAGTGACCTACGGTTTATATTATGAGAATTTGAGGAGTAACCAATGTGGGTTGACTCTCTCTTTGAGAAGTAGACAGTGTGGGCTGACTTTCTCTTGTGTTGGTTTAAGTCCGATTGGGTAAGCTAGCTCTAGGCTGTGATAATTTTCAAAACTAAAACTTAGGGTTAGGCACTAAGGGTTGATGTAATGAGGTATGGGAAAACACGAGTGTGAGGGACTAGATAGCACGGTAGGAGGTATCTCCAGAACTACCGGGGTTGAGGCACGCGGTGGGGGATATTACTCCAGAATTACTGGGATCGAGGCGATGCTCGTGGGATATTTGTGTGATGAGGTACCGATGACAGCGCGGTGTGAGTATTCGCCTCCAGAATTACTGGATGTGAGGCAGTGTGTACAAAATCACTTGAAGTGGGAGTACAATACTCAAGAACTATCGCGGTGGTGTTAGATACTCATAGGATATCTAAACATATATTAGTCACCAAAGTAGTAATTCATGGTGAGGGATTAAACCCTATATTGAGTAGTACTATAAGGTGCCCTCGAACCTATATAGAATGGAATGAACAGAATCCGAACAAGTATGAATTAGTGCATCATAGTATAGATCTACATTAGGCATCTAAGGCATAACATACACTGTCATGTTTAGGTTAGTCACCCTTCACATTTTGTTTGCATTCAAGTTTTGTTTGTGTTTTGCAATAGTATAAATAATCGTTATATTACGGCATTGTGGGGATGGCTATTTTATAATATTTGCGTCGGTTGTAAGCAACTGATGTTCCCACAGTCTTCAGTGCAGGATTTGGATTTGCAAAAGAACACAAAGATGATTTGGGGCTAAAGGTTGCTGTCAGATTTTAGTTGTTATCATTCATATTGTATTTTATCACGTTGTAATTATTTATTTTCCGCTGTGTTGATGTAAAAGAACAGTTTTATATGAAAAGTTTTAAATTCCTTATAAAATTGTACGAATTTGAAATAAAAGATCCTATTGTGCTAAGAATTACCGTGTTTTGGAATTCGGGGCGTTACACATTAGCAACACATTAGTAGCCCATACATGACTCAGAATTGCTCTAGAAATTTGCAAACAAGCAAGTTCATAGCTCAACTCGCCACTCGTCTACTCCTAAAACTCAAAAAAATTGTTCGGGGTCCCATACCCATGGCTCGGAGTTGCTCTAGAACCTTGCAAACAAGCAAGTTTCGAGCTCAATTCGGCATTCGAAATGACTCTCACAAATTGTTGACTACCCTTATCAGCAAGTATAAAATCCCACCCCTCCCTAGCGCTACTTCCATAACTTGCTCAGACAAGAACACAAAGGGTCTAGCTCTCTAACAGAGTTGCCCTTATGACCCATCAACGCTAAGACAGAGAGATACAACTCAAAGGAGACAGAAGACAATACTTAGAAGATTTTCAATTTCATATCATTATTTCTTTACAAGTCCAAATAGACACATCAAAAACAAAGATCAACTAGTTTACAAGTCTCCCCTCAGAGTCATCTATACTCCCTCAAGGCAATGGAATGTTTCGGTTGAGGGACACATATCGCTTATGATTTCCCCTTACCATGGAAGAACCACCTCGATCTCTCAAACAACCCGAGAAAGTGCCAATCCTGCAGATTGAGTCTAAGCCACGCGACCGTGAATGCATTTCGCTCCCTCAATAGAAGGCATGCTTGACGAACCAGCTACCCCACTTTGGCCATCCTCCGGGATTCTCGAGATCCCTTGCGGACGTAAGCGTAAGATCCTACAAAATAGTATATAACTATTTTGTACATTAGTCCATGTACGATTAAGATTTGTACGTACTAATGGATGTTTCTCAATTTTAATTGAGTAAGTATTAAGACATATTATTTAATATGTTTTTAGCCCGACAATGGTATATTTGTTGACCAGAGTTGGGATAATTTCTTAATTAAATAGTACGTTTGTCTCAACTATAATTGAGACAAAACGTATAGTGTTCCAATAATAAAAACTATTTATATGTGCATACAAATATTTCTCTTTTGAGTATGTGTATGCATTTATTTTGTATGTATGTATTGATACATGTATATGTATATATGTATTATTATCTATACTAAGACAAACCATTTATTAAAACCCTAAACCACTAATTCAAAACTAGGGGCATGTTTTGTATTTTAGTTGTGGTCACCTCCCTCTCTCCCTCACCCTCCACTCATCCCCATGGCCGGCCACTTCCAGCCCCTTCCCCATTTAAACCCTAGAACATTCTTTCAAGCCATTTTTTCTTCTCCTTCATTTTTCCTAGTAAATGCAATCAACCTCCTACTTCTAAATCCCTTCATTTTTCATTCCTTTCATTTCCTACATCTTTAAATTCCTTCTTCAAGCTTGGTTTAGAATTGGATAGCAAGCATACAAGAAAGGAGCAAGGAGCTAGGAGGAGTAGGTGCCAAACAAGGAGAAAGAAGAAGAGATCATTCAAAGCTTTATAGTATGTGTCTTTCTAACTTTATGCATGTTGAATGATGAAAGATTAATATTGCTGATTTTGTTTGCTAGATGATAGGAACGAAGACTTTTGTATTAGTTAAATACTTGAGCTTAGAATGTCAATTGTTAGGAAATATTGAATCTTGTGAAGAATTAGCATAATTTGATTAGAAAAATCATAACTTTGTGTCATGATGGAATTTAGAAATGAAATTTTTATGGTAGCATCTTGATTGTGTCCTTAATAGCTCCACAAAATTTCATTAACTTTTTTTTATAGGGGTTGATATTTTTAATAAATCTATATTTTTGCTGATGTTGAATTATCTTGCTGTTTTGACTACAATGATCATGCTTGACGTGTAAAATTTATATCTTCAAGGTTGATATGATTTTAGAATTGAATATTTTAATGTGGCTTCTCAAGCATGTCTATTATAAATCTACCAAATTTCATAATTTTTGGATATGTTTTGCTGTCTTAATAAAATTCAATCCTGTTGTGGGTTCAGGAATAAAATTTCCTTTTTGTGAGTTTAACATGCTCGACTTATATAAATCATAACTTTGTGTCTTGATTAAAGGTGAACTGGAAATTTTTACAGTAGCTTCCTAAGTCAATGTGGAACATTTCCACCAATTTTAGTAATTTTTGACTGAGAATTGTTATTTTTCTAAAATGTAACTCACTGCAGTGGTTTAGAAACAGTTCTGTTGTTGTCTGGTAATTTGCATCTAATTCAAAATATCATATCTTCCTCTATACTTTGAGATTTTATCTAAATTTTGGATATGTATTGCACCTATGTGTCTAGCACATTCCTATAAAAGTTTACAGAATTTTGAGTTCATTTGATATTTTAAAAGAGTTTATTGGTGCAACTGGTTGATAATTCCATCAGATCTGAAAATTTTGCCTGGTCATCAGAAATGACTATTTTTCATCTCTGAATGAATTATTTTGAGAAAGCTATCAACTGAGATGTTGTAGTAGACTTAAACATCTTTCCGAAGAACCTAAGAACTTTGAATTTCTTTGAGTGTGTGATTTATAGAGATTTTACCAAAACATCATAACTGCAAGTTGATTAGTAGCTTACTGTTTTAATTGAATATATGCTTGCATCATACCGGGGCTTTAGAGTTGACTTAAATGATATTTATTCTTACCACTGAATCGTGTTTTGATCATGTTAGAGATGTGCTTGTTGCACCTAATGTGTTTCTAGGATTTGAGC
The DNA here is from genome assembly GCA_017893485.1 of Hemerocallis citrina. Lineage (NCBI taxonomy): Eukaryota > Viridiplantae > Streptophyta > Magnoliopsida > Asparagales > Asphodelaceae > Hemerocallis > Hemerocallis citrina. Next base: position 109,431,935 of record CM030359.1, read on the forward strand.
AACTCTTGGATCATGATTGATCATGTTTGAGTTGACATGTATATGTCCATAATGTGTTAAAGCTATAATGGAGTTAGATAGCTGTTAGTTAGCTTTTGAATCATGAATTGAACATGTTTGAATTAGACTTGTGAATGTCCACTGTACTAAGATGTGTTGGCTATGTATATTAGCTTGTTAAATGTCTAGGGCAATAGTTATCACCCTAGGGCTATCAATCCATTTGACCCTTGATAATTAGTAGCCTCATCACCTTGAGATGCTATAGATGAAGACAGTCTTCGTGTGTCAGCGGATCGCTAATCAAGGAGGGTTGACCCCGGGACGGAGATAGGGTCGAGATTCAAGCGAGGGGCGGACGGAGTGACGACTAGGTCGAATCGCTGTCCTCACTGGGTTAAGTGTGGGCCAAGTTGGATCAACTCTTGGGCCTAGTCTGGTGGCCGAGTTGGATTCCACTTAGGACAGTTTGTGTGTGAATTAAAGACTAGGTATAATATCCAGTAGATTAGAAATATTCTTATTGTATTGTTAGGACAGACACTAGTCGGGTGGTTATACTCGAATGTCAAAGGGACACGTGCGGTGCCTTCCAACAGGTTGGGAAAATGGGTTGCGTGATATCGTCTATTAATTTTTGGGATTTAGTTATGAAAGGGGACGTAGACGTAAGTCATAAGTCCTGTCAGAACTTAGGGGATGGACCTTTAAGCTTCCGTTTATGTTCTGAGTTATCAATATGAATGGGGAGCAAGAGTGAAACTCTGTGTCTCTTGGCAGAGTAGGGGTGGCCCCACGATTCGCCTTATGTTCATGATAACTTTGGGTAAGGGTAGGAGTGGATAAGGACCATGATTCCGGCAGTGCTGCGGCAGAGCCGAATAATCACTGGCCTGACCGGTAGTAGAGAAGGACCACGATCCTATCGGAGTGGAGAAAGACCACGATATGAACGAATAGAGTGATCACTGTCGTTGAGAGTGGAGAATGACCATGATCCGATTGTAGTAGCGGGGATAGAACTCACCAATTACAGACTCTACCAGTACTAGATGAATGTCAGGAATGGGATTGATTACAAGAGTAATATGCATAGCGAGAGATCGCACCCTGTGATCTGGAGACTACGAACTCTTTGGAAAGTATGTAGTATGGGATGCATATGTTTTCACTGAAGTTGTATTTGGGGAAGTATGTTATGGAATGCATATGTTTCCAAATGATTTGCAATTAGAGTAAGTCCATTGTGTGCATTTGGAGTTGTGCATTAGACTCTAGGGCATGACATACACTGACACTTGTGATTTGTTTGCAAATTTTTCTTTGCATCAAATATTGATTGTTGAGTGTGGGGATTCGTTGTTTTTATGAGCATTGTGTCAGTTGTATTCAACTGACATACTCACAACCTTTTTAGTTGCAGGACTACTGGATCATGGGAGTAGAGACTTGAGCTGTGTGGAGCATCCTAGTGATGATTGCATGATTTGTACAACAATTTTTATTAATGTAATTCATGATGTAAATTTATGTAAGATTCTATTGTACACTGTAACTTTCTGTGATGAAATAAAAGTTTTTAATTTCCTGTGACTTTTTCTGTGTTTGGACTCATTTGAAGGAAAGATTCTGGCTTGTGTCTCAAGTTCCCGGTATTCGAAATTCTGGGCCCCACAGTAAGGTCAATTCGTTGAACGACCTCCCCTTATTTATCTTATTGCGTTAGCAAGAGGTGCTCCTAATCAGAGTCCCATCAAGTAGTAACTTCAGTCGATGAATCTCCACCTTCTTCTCGATGAGTGTCACTCCGCGCTTCCCACTATATGGAAGTACAGGCACACAACTGAGGCCCAACGAATGATATAAGTATATCAACTCATATCATCCATTAGTTGTACAATACCAGTATGCTCAATAACACAGATAACAATAATAATCACATGAACAATGATAGAATACAATAACCAATACTTGAGATACAAGAAATTCGGGTGAAAATGCCTGAGAATATACAATGCAATAAACAGTGTGCTACGATAAAGAAGATAAGGTAGCAACTGGAAAGTAGAGTAACAGCAGTAGTAATTCCATCACGGCCGTCTAGAAAGTCTGTTCGCCAAGTTTCTTCTGTATCTCATCATTTGTACCAGTATAAACATTAACTAAAAAGAAAGGGGGATGCCCGTTAGAGAAAACTTCGGGCAGCAAGTAGCAACAAGTAGTGAAACAATAAGATACAGTATAATAAGAAATAAGAAACTGGAACGATATCAGAGGTCGATAAATGATAGTCGATAACAAGATCAATAGTTGGTAAGAAATGGTGCAATGGTCAAACAAGGAACGATGAACAAGAAACTGGGACGATACAAGTAACAACTGTAAACTAGAAACGAAAAAACTGGAAACATGTAAACTTGTAAAGTTGTAAACTATTTAAACGGAAACACGTAAACTTGTAAACAAAAAGGGGAAAACATGTAAACTTGTAAACGGGAACATGTAAACTTGTAAATGGGGGCATGTAAACATGTAAACGGGAACATGTAAACTTGTATACGAGAATCATGTAAATTATAAAGAGGGGTCATATAACTTGTAAACTGGAATCGTGTAAACTTGAAAATAGGAATCATGTAAACTTGTAAACAGGAATCATGTAACTTGTAAACGGGTGTTAATCTTTTATTAACTAATCTAATGCACGCAATCCTATGTCTCATAGCACAAGTTCGAGAGCATAAAATCTCACAGATAAAATCTATCAAATACAGATAAGTGAACGTTTAGACTCTAGTGGTGAATTCTTCAGAATTATGTACTCGGGTTGTAGAACCCCGTATTTTCAAATATTATTTTAAATATTTGAAAATGAATTAAAATGATTTTCTGGAGATTTAACAAATATTTATCTTTATACACGTACGAAACACGTGCAAATAATAAGGTTTTTTGAGCAAAAAATCTCATTTACAAACAAAAAAATGGAGAGAGAGAGAGAGAGAGCGGGGTGAGGAGAGAAGCTGCCACCTTCCCTCGGGACCTGAACAGATCCTATGCTCAGGTGCTTCAACTCCCCCCACGCAGACCCCCCCATCATTACCTTCCCCAACTGGCTCTTCGATCCCCGTACCACCCCCCACTACCATCCAAAATCCCCCCTCAAAATGTCACTTCACATCCCACCGCCATAAACAATCCCTCTCTCTCCAACCCAAAGCCCTATTTTCAACCAAAACCCACCACCATTTTCCCCCCAAAACCCTCTTTTTGGAGACGCCCTGCACGCCGTTCACCGCCGCGGAAGATGGAAATGAGATGCTTCAAATGTGGCGACGGCGACCATCTGGCAGCGGAATGCAGAAGGCTGGGCTTTCACTGCTTTAACTGCAAAAAGTTCGGACATAAGGCGCGGGATTGCCCTCTCCACAACAGGCAAGAGACGCTGGAGATCGAACTCCCCCATAACAATGCCATAGCCCAAGCCCTAACAACACTGCATGCTAATGCATTTCTTCATCTCATCAACCCACGACGAATTCCCCCAACGAAGGACCTTGAACATGCATTCAATTTTTTGTGGGGAAGGAAAAGCTTTTGGTGGTCGCTCAAGCGTGTCAGTGAAGGTGTTTATCATGTTCAATTCCCGACCGCGACTGAGGCAGAAGTGGCGATCGCCGAGGGGGTCTTTAATTTTTCTGGTTTCAACGCGACTTTTTCACCATGGTCCGTTGAGTTCGGGGCAAGGTTGAGGCCGAAGCCTTCTTACATTTGGGTCAATTTGCCCCTTCTCCCCTTCCACTTGTGGAATAGAGAGTCGGTTGAGCACTTGGTTAAACGCTTTGGCAAGCTTATCACCCTCAGTCGAGAAATGCTGAACGCTGAGAGCAGAGACCAAGCACTGGTTCTTCTCGAGGTTGAAGACCTTACCATGGTGCCAAAGTCCTTGACTGTTAAGTATGCAACTCCTTGGGATCAGAAGACCCATATTCATGATGTTCCGGTTCTCTTGCTTGGCAACCCCATCCCAGTGGAAGACGTGCAGGCAGGCAGAGTCCATTTGTTCACTACTGGGACCTCGGCGGAGCCAGGGAGCACGAGCTTTTGGAGACCAATTGGCCATACTGTTAACAGAGGTGAGGGTACGGCGGAGCGCCGGGAGCGGATCACGGCCGTGGAGGATGAGAATTTTTCAAATCCCCGCAATTTGGGGGTGGGGAAACATTTGGGCGTGCGATCCTCGGATGCAGATCCTGATATGGTATTCTTTTCAAATGCTCCCAATCAGATTGATTTAGCGCCATCTATGGAGATTGCACCAATCCTTCCACTATTACCGAAATCAACGGAAGATCCTTCACCGCAGCCAAACCCCATGATTATAGCACCAATCTCAACCAATTTCTCAAAACCAGCTGGCAATCTTCTAGAGGAGGGCCCACAGGCTGACAAGGCAGTTATGCACAACACCGTTGAAGTTGAATCCTCTGGTGATAGTTCTTGAGCTGATTTTCGGGAGATGATGTGGGAAGGGAAAGTTATCACTCTGCCTCTTTCCCTTTTTGATAAGATCCAACCAGTTGTTGAAGTTGCACTCCGAGACTCAGAGCAGAGAGAAGTTGGAAAAGTTGATAAAGAAGCATTTGGGACTTCAGACGAAGGCAACAGCAAGACTGAAAGTTTCTGCACACGTTCCCTACTGAAAAGAACTGCTAGTCGCACAGCTAGCTCATCCGCTGCCGCCCCTCCAGGGTTCCAAGAGGGTCCTTCCAAGAAGGGGAAGCAATCGCGATCCATTAGCAAGCTCAAGAGTTCCAGGCCTTTTATGAAGCACTTATCATCCACTATCAAGAAGAAGGCCTCAGGTACTTCCTCTTCGACTGCCTCTGTTTCCAACGCACATTTAAATCCTTTCGCATTACTGTCCAATGATGATATTGTTGAGGTTGCGGCATCAATTGGAGTGGAGGCACTGGGGCCACACTCGGTTTCTAAGCTCAGAGAATGCCAGAAAGCTGTAGTTGATCTCCCTGATCAACAACAGCATTCTGCATAGCATTCTTGTTCATCTGCCTTTGTTTTTTGTGTGCGTGTTATGTAGTGTTTTTTCTTCCAAATGAGGATTGCAAGCTGGAATGTTCGAGGGCTGGGCAACCCTAACAAATGCTCAATTATCAAAGATGGCATCAAGAGTTGTGCACCTTCTATTATCTGTCTGCAAGAGACCAAGCTCAAGAATTCGCGACCTCAAAAACTTTCGTCTATGGGGGGATGACTATCACAAAATGGATCCAGTTAGATTCTATTGGGAGCTGCGGAGGTATTCTATTGGGTTGGAACGATCAGATTCTTGATTGCACATACTCAGCGATAGATATTTTTTCTGTGTCTGCATCTTTCAAATGTAGAATTTCAGCCAGAGAATGGTCAGTCACTACTGTATATGCACCTTTTGAGCTTGATGATCGGAAACTCTGTTTTTTTGAAATCAAACAGCATAGGAGACTCCTTAAGGATGCTTGGGTGTTGTGTGGTGATTTTAATGTAACTATGGCAGATGAAGAGAGGTCCAAGGGCAGAGGCTCGAATAGAGACATGAAAGCTTTTTGCAGCTTCATTCAAGACTTGGAGTTGATTGATTTACCCCTCTCAGGGAGGAAATTTACCTGGACTAACCAAAGAGAAACTCCGACAATGGCTCGCTTGGACAGAGCACTAATTTCAGCGGAGTGGGACGTTCTATTTCCAAACTGCATCCAATATTCGCTCCCGAGAATAGCCTCTGATCACTGTCCCATTGTTCTTGATGATCAAGTTATCCCTAAAAGGGTGAAATATTTCAAATTTGAAAAAGCTTGGCTACTCAATCCATCTTTCACACCGGCTGTTAAAGAATGGTGGCAATCCTTTAGGTGCAAAGGGAATCAGGTTGAGATTTTTGCAACTAAACTTTCGCTCCTTAAAAGAAGGATCAAATTATGGAAAAATGATAACTTTGGAAATATTTCGCGAGCTAAGAAGGAATTGCAAGATAAACTTCTCAAGCTGGAAACTGATGCTGAAATTTCATCAAGCGCTATTGAGCCAATGAAGTCTGTACAGACGGAGCTCCAAGAGATTATCAAAGCTGAGGCGGTCTACTGGAGACAGCGCTCGAGAGTGCAATGGATCAAGGAAGGTGATGCAAACACGCGCTTCTTCCGCTGCATTGCAAATGGCCGTCGACGAAGAAATTTTATCCACAGTCTGATTATAGATGGTACTCTGGAAACAGCCCCACTCCAAATTAGAGCAGCATTTGAACAGCACTTCTCATCTATCTGTTGTACAACAACTGCCTCTGATTTTCAAATTGATTGGAACTCACTTTATCCCCATAGGTTACAGGATCTTGCTCATTTGGAGGCACCTTTCACTATGGATGAGATCAAGACAGCGGTTTTTGGCATGAGCAGTAATAAAGCTCCGGGGCCTGATGGCTTTTCAATGAGCTTCTACCACACTTTCTGGGATATTATCAAAGAGGATCTCCTTAGTATGCTCCTTGCGATCCAGAGAGGGGAAGGCGATGTATCAAGGTTGAACTACTGTAACATCATCCTCATCCCCAAATGTGAGGGGGCCAACTCTGTTTCTGAATTCAGACCAATCAGTTTGCTCAACTGCTCCTTTAAGATTTTCACCAAATTGCTGGCAAACCGACTTTCGCCGATATTACACACTCTAGTCTCCTCTTCCCAAAGTGCTTTCTTGAAAGGTAAGTCCACGATAGACTGTTTTGTTGTTACACATGAGGCTATCAATTTATGCAGCAGGCGGCACTCCGACACCCTTCTCTTCAAAATTGATTTTGCTAAGGCATTCGACACAGTCAATTGGGATTTTCTTGTACAGCTCCTAGTTGCTAGAGGTTTTGGTCAGTCCTGGTGCAGATGGATCCTTATGATATTGAAGACTGCAAAATCCTCTATCCTCATAAATGGTGAAGGAGGTCGTTATATTAACTCCAAGAGAGGTTTGAAACAGGGCGATCCACTCTCACCAATGCTCTTCATCTTGGTTGTGGATGTACTAGCTCAAATGTTCAAATGTGGTCACCGAAATGAAATCTTCTCCCCACTGCTAGTCAGAGGCGCAATTGCCAACCTGTCAGTGCTGCAGTTTGCGGATGATACATTGCTTTTTTGCAAAGGCGATGAGGATGAGGTCATTAACCTAAAATTAGCCCTGCAACTATTTGCTAATATATCTGGTCTTGCTATCAATTTTGATAAATCATCCTTAGTATATTTTGGACGATCTAAAATGAAACTCCAAGCCTTCTCAGCTATTCTTGGATGCAAAGAGGAGAAGTTGCCCCTTAAATATCTTGGTATGCCTCTCGCTTCAAATAAGCTCAGCAAACAATACTGGCAACCACTGCTCCTTAAGATTCAGAGACGACTATCATTGTGGAAGGGTAAAACGCTTTCTAGAGGGGGCAGATTAGTTCTTATAAATTCTGTGCTTAGTGCCCTGCCGGTTTATTATGCCTCTTTCTTTAAGTTACCCCTTTGGGTTATTAGAAAAATTGATCAGCTCCGCAGTAGATTCTTCTGGTGTGGTACAGATGCTAATATCAGAGGCATTGTTAGTGCGCAGTGGGCACGAATCTGTCAACCGAAAGTGCAAGGAGGTCTGGGGATCCTTGATCTCAAGGTTTTTAATGAAGCTCTCCTCATGAAGTGGTGGTGGAATTTGCTGGCATCAGATTCCCTCCCTAGCCAAACTCTCCGAAGCCTGTATCAATGCAGTGATTCAAACCAATTCATATGTCCTTCTACTGCCTCTAGCTTCTGGAAGGGAATTTACCCGCTGAAAGACCAATTCCTTTGTAACATCACATGGAGCCTTGGTAATGGTACGCTCATCAATTTTTGGACGTCCAAATGGATCCATGGAGCCAGTGTTTCTTCCCTATTTCCAACCCTTACTGCAGCGGCATGGAACTCTGAAGCTGACATTATATCGCAGGGATCTTGGTCAGATGGCTCGTGGAATTGGCAGCCGAGACTAAACTGTGTACTTACTGACTCAATGAGAGAGGACAAAAGGCGTCTGCTTGAGCTGCTTGCGGATTTCTAGCCCTCAACTTCTGAAGACCAACCATCCTGGCGACTGACTACTTCCTCTTCTTATACTGTCAAATCGGCTTATAACTTCTTCATCATGGCTGGCCTCCGTTCCCCTTACTACACTGTAACTTGGTCCTCGCCTGCCCCGCTCAAATGCAAGGTGTTCATATGGTTGCTTAGTTGGAACAAGCTCAACTCGAAGGAATTTCTTCACTCAAAGGGATGGTCGGGCGACACTACATGCACAGCTTGTGCATGTCCTGTCGAATCGACCTTTCATATCTTTTTTGAATGCCCAGTTGCTGCCGCAACTTGGAAACACTTCACTGATATGCTTAATATCCATAATATGCCCCATCATATACATGAGTGCTTCACGACATGGTGTTTTGGAAATCATAATAACCGACTCACTTCGCATCTTTTAACTATCTCAGTTTGCTGGAGTTTGTGGCTTGCTAGAAACCAATGCATTTTTACTTCAAAGGCTGTGCAAGCAAAAGACGTTGTTACTAATGCCATTTTCTCTTTTCGTTCTTGGATAGATGGGATGGACAGCGGGAGGAAGAAGGCAAAGCTGATGGATGAGTTGGAAGTTGCAGGAGTGCAGGATGCCTTATTAAAGTAAGCACTCTTTCGAGCTGATCGGTTGGATAGCGATGAGGGGAGCTGTTCGACCTAACCTTACAGTGCTGTGATCTGTTGGTTATATGTGGATGGTTAGGTTTTTTTGATCTTTTGGACTAACTATTTTCATAACTGTTCTGATGTAACTGGACATTTCTGTTTTGACTATCTGTTTGGAGGAATATTACGAGTACTGTTGTTTGGATGGAGAAGGGGGATGAGATCATGTTGTTGTGTCTAGTAGAGGAGTACGACAGAAGTCCGCTGCCCTCTCTACGGCACAACTTCATGCTATCTCAAGCCTAGACCCATCTAGGGACTCAGTCCTTATCTTTTGTAACCTCCACTCAGATTGTTTTTTGTAATAGCTATTTAAATACTTTTTATTAGTAATATATATTTTTGTGAGGTAGGCTAATCCTACCTTTTACTCGTAAAAAAAAAACACGTGCAAATAATTTTGGTATAAATATACAATTTTATATTTTTAATAAGTTCTCATACTTATTATGGAGTGTATTCTAAGTTTTGGAATTTTTCTGAATAAAGAAACTATTTTTACAAATATCTCTAAAGAGAGGGGCTTTTATGTAAAAAGTCGTTTGGATCTTAAATAAACTATGAAAATTCATTTTTACTGATATTTTGGTTTCCCATGGTTAGCATTTAAATTTAAATATATATTTATATTTCATTTAAAGTCGATTTAGTGAAGATTTAGTCAAAAAGGGTATTTTTGCAAATATGAAATTTATGTAGAATCTTGTGCAAATGATTTTTTGGAAAGTAAAGGTCAAATATTTTGATTGGAAAATATAATATGTATTATTAGATATTATTTCGGATTTTTCTGGATTTTTACGAATATTTTATGAGGTATTTGCAAATATTACAAAAGGGAGGGCTTTTGTGCAAAATTGCCACCCTGAGTGTAAATCTGGGATTTTCTTATCTCTAGACCGTGCTGGGTTGTTGGAAAACTTAGTGGTAAAAGGATTTTATTTAATTTTGATTTATTTAACTTATTTTAACTAAGGAAGGTTATATATGTGAAGTAATAAATTGAAAAATGACTATTTTGCAAAAGTACTTCAAAACCCTAATTCCTTTCAACCCCGGTCTGTATAAAAGAGGGTGTGCAGCCATCATTCACTGCACAACTCCAGATTTATTAAAATATTGTTTTCTTGGTGATCGGGAGGAGGATTTTTGGATCTAGCAAAAGGAAGACTTTTTCGTGGATTCTCCTAAAATTTAAAGGTGAGTGACTTTGTTTTGTTTGTTTTGATTTTGTGAGTGATATAAAATTGTTTTGTTGTTTTGATCTATGTATGCGAGTGACATTGTGTTTTTGATTTGATGTTTTGAATGATATGGATCTTACATTGTGGCATGATTCATGTGAACAATTGTTACTGTTTGGACCATGTATGTGAAATTTAAGAATATTGAGTAGATCTTGATTTATGAAATTGTATGGTTAAAAAAAGCATGTTAAGACTTGAGCATGGTTATGATCGGATGATGAGCATCTGGATCTTATATTTGTAAATCAGATTTTTATTTAAAGTTGTGAAAGAAATTTAGTATTGAGGAACCCTAATGAAAGAATTAGGAATCTTAAACATGAGAATTTAGTTTTGAGATAATGGTTGATTTGAGGAAAGGTATCAATAACGAGAATTATTTGAGATTGTCGATTTTACCTAAATACAAATTATTTTAGTAAACAACAATTGCTTTTGGAAAACCCTAATTTTGATTATCATGAACAACCAAACCTTGCAGACTGAAGGCCGACAGTCGACTGGTATACTAATTAGTCGACGGGTACGACCCAGTTGCTGTATCTTTAGTTTTCTTGAAAATTCGTTCTGGACAATCGACTTAGACCCCTTTTTAGTCGACTGGTACACTTAGAAGTTATTTTTCAAAGTTATCTTAGATTATTCTCTGGTAAGTCGACTTATGATCTTTTAAGTCGACTTATATTGTATTTTAAGTCGACTTATGATTTTGCAAGTCGACTAATGACACTTAGAATATTTTCCTAAAGATTTCTGGAATTTCTCTCTAGTAAGTCGACTTATGTTTTTATGAGTCGACTTATGTTCTTATAAGTCGACTTATGTCTCCTTTAAGTCGACTTATGTTTTTATAAGTCTACTTATGAACTTTATATGTCAACTTATGTTTTTGGTAAGTCACCTTATGTTTTTATAAGTCAACTTATGAACTTTATAAGTCAACTTATGTTTTTGGTAAGTCACCTTATGTTTTTATAAGTCTACTTATGAACTTTATAAGTCAACTTATGTTTTTGGTAAGTCACCTTATGTTTTTATAAGTCTACTTATGTTTTTGGTAAGTCACCTTATGTTTTTATAAGTCTACTTACGATCTGGTAAGTCAACTTATGTTTCTATAAGCCATCTTATATTGTTAGTAAGTCAACTTATGACTCTTATAAGTCAACTTATGTTACTTAGTTTATTTTTGTAAAAATTATAAATATTCTCCTCTGGACAGTCGACTTACTACAGTATAAGTCGACTGGTACTGATGAGTTTTTGTAACTTGAGTGTTCCTTTGAATGATTGGTTCTCAGATAATTCAGTCTATACTTGTTATTCAGTTTAGTAATCGATTTTGAGATATTCAGTTAAGTATATGATTTTGAGATATTCAGTTCAGTATTTGATTTAAGATATTCAGTTGAGCCACATTTGTTTAGTGAAATTTGTTTAGACTTTTGATTTTGAGTCTCTAGAGGTACGTGACCCTAGTATACCGGTGTTGAGATATTTGTTGAGTTATTTTGTTGAGGCCCACCGAGGCATTTTCAGTTATTCAGTTTTGATTTTTAGGCCAGTAGGGTACACCACTCTAGGAGACTCGTTGAGAAATTAAATAACCCACAAATGATAAGGACAGGCACTAGTGGTGATATGATGAACGGGAACATGAGTAATGCACCTCAATACGGCTTTAGATGAGAGATTTAATCTCCTGAATTATCCAAGTAACTTTCTTGAGATGAGGGATTTATCTCCGAATTATCCAGGTAAATTACCTGAGATGAGAGATATATCTCCGGAATTATCCAAGTGGTTTGCTTGAGATGTGGGATTGAACTCCGGAATTATCGAAGTCGAGGCGACGCACATGGGGTAATCATGTGATGATGTGTCTATGTCTAGATGTGGGATGATCTCCTGAATTATCCAGGTAAAATACCTGAGATGTGGGATCCATCTACGGAATTATCAGGCATGGGCTAATTCTCACAGTTTATCTTTATCTCGTAGTAGTCATCGTGTTAAGATTAGTCGCATAGCGGGGATTGAACCCATATGAAGTGGAGACGTTAAGGGCTTGCACCGAACCTATGTAGAATGGGATGCATAGACTTCGACAAGTATGCATTAGAGAGTCCGCATATAGAAATTGTGTTTTCTTGACTTGGTTTAAGCATGTGTTTTCCAGTTTTCCTACACTTGACCTTTAGACTAGATGCACTTGTTGTTTTCATTCTATGATGTTTCCATACTTTACATCTTTGTTACCCCTTATTCCTTTATCATTGTGGTTAATACATGTTGTTGATGACCTTATGTTTTACAATTAAATTATGTTGATTATTTTATGTCACTCACACCATTTATGGCTAACCCCTTTAGTTTTGGGGGTTAGGGATCATCTCTAGCCTCACATGTTGCAGGTTGTTGCTTAGAGTTTGGAGGTTTGGATGCTTGAGGCATATTTGAGATAAATTGATTCACAAGAGTTTTGTGCAAATTTGTAAAAGCAGTTTTGGGATAATTTGAGTTGTAAATGACAGAAAGTATTATTGAGTTGTTTTGAATTCCGCTGTGATTTGTAAAAGTTTGTTGTAATAAAAATTGAAAATTTTAGTGGTGTTGGTTGTGTTTATTGTTACATTGAAGTGGATGCTGGGATTGTGCCACGTATTTTCTGCTATCATATTAGAAATTCGGGGCGCTACAGATTGGTATCAGAGCATGCTTCAATAGTAATAATAGACATAGTATGAAGACCAACCTAGGTATGGACATTAGAAGTGTGAGTACACAAGTGGACATTAAATACAACCTAGGTGGACATTAGAAGTGTGAGTACCCTGGTGGACATCTGATGTGTGTGATTTGATTGTTTGGTCATGAAGACCTGTAATGAGATTTAGGCTGTTTGTATGCTTAGACTTGAATGAAATTTCTTTATCGCAAATGTATTGATTATTTTTACATAAAGCAAATATTTTCTCACTAGCTATTTTCGACATCTTTTGTTCGCTTTGTGTATTTGATATTTATTTATGTAAGGTATCACCCTTTCAACTTATATAATCTCTATTTTACTTATTCATGATCTACTATAAGGTATCACCCTTGCTATCTTACCCAATGCATATGATTTCTGGATTATATGATTTTCGCCAAAGTAATTTTCATTCATTTATTTATTCCTAGCTATAAAATTTAATTACTTTCCGTTAGATTCTTTTAATTATTTGCTTTCTTGTATATTTCGCGCTCACTCTTGTATCCTATCACTCTTACTGTTTTAAATTTGTTTGCTTACTAAATAACTTTTGTGAAATTAACTTATTTTACTTTTATTCGGTTTCTTTTATTGTCAGCAACTGAATTTATTTCTTTTTCTATATCTCCAACCGAGTTTATATTATTATTCAATAGTACATCCTTTAGCATTTCACAAGCTCATTTCATTTTGCAACCCTTACCCATTTCTTTCTTGACGTCTTATTTATCTTACTTTCATGTGCATTTTGTTACTCGTATACTTTGATATTACTTTTACATAATACCTTAAATTTTTGAATTTCTACGTGTTAAGTTATTACTGCTACTTTAATTTCCTTCATTATTGTTTTGCTATACTATAAATTTTGTTTTGCATATTTACTTTCATTTTATTATATATACTTGGATTTTCGATACTATATATATTTTCCATTATTTTGTATTGTCTTATTTATTTTGGAGCATTCAAACTTGATTGCAATATTTTACCCATGTAAATATGTTATGTTTCTGCACATTTAAATCTTTATTATGTTTTTGTGCCTTATATTCGATACCCTCATTATTACTTATAGTTGACCACTTCTGTTATAATTTCTTTCCACTATTTAAAAGCGACCTATTAAATTTGTCGCTTCATACTTTTCGAATATACACCCACTACTTATCTTTTACTTAAACTTCATTATCATTACATTCTTGATTACTACATGTACTTCCTACAAATTTCTATATATGTACCACATATTTCAACATACTCACTATGCATGTCATTTTACATTTGTTTAAATCCTACGTTATTGTATATTCTATGATATATCCCTTGTGTAAATTTGCTATACTACATGTGTATTTTCTCATTCACATTTGTATTTGTGCTTAGGCATATATTTCATTTCGTTTGAAACATGATGTTTTGGTTTGGGGTATGGTTTTGCCATAGGGTATGGAGGTGAATGCGAAATGTGTGTGTGATTCTCTAACTTTACCCTCGTTTTGTAGTGATCAGTATGGTTGCATCCAGACCCCGGAACGAGGACAACAATGAGGATGGATCTGGAAGTTCTCGAGGAACTGGAATTGATCTTGAGGCTGAATTTGCCAAGGTGCATCAGACTCTGGATGCGCTGATGGCAGTTAATTTGGCACAGATTCGGAACCAAGATCGGAATTATAGGATTGGACAGGGGTTCATTAACGCTGATCCCACCAAGCAGGACGAGTCTCTCAAGAGGAGAAGGTCAGCATCAGATCAGGAAGGGAAGGAATCCCCAGCGAAGCAAATCAAGCTCAGCAATCCAGTGCAGAAGGCACCAGCAACTCGGGAAGTGACATGTTATTTCTGCAAGGAGGCAGGTCATTACAGGTCAACATGTCCGAAGATGGCAAAGCGGACTTGTTTTCATTGTGGTCGTGGAGGGCATGTTCGACAAATTTGTCCACCGCTGAAGAAAGATGGTGCCGGGAAGGGCAAGGATCTGAAGAGGGGCAAGAGTCTGCATTGACTGATGAGGATACTCAGGATTATTACTCGTGTGTGCAAGAACTTGGAAATTCATTCTTTTGTATTAAATAAAACTTTTATTTGGAATAATTGAAGATTGAGTATTTTCTTCATGTAACAAGATTTATTTGGATTAATGGAATAAAGACAAAAGTTTTATTTGATACTGATTTCTTGCATGCAATTGTGTCGCCCAATTCTTGTTAGTCTTAGTGTGGAGTTTAAGGTGTTTCCAGGCAAGGTCTTGCGGTGGTTATCCTTAGTCATGTCCTTTCTAAGGAGGGAGTGGCCACTGATTCTTGGAAGAATGAAGCAGAAGGTCAGAGTTGGATGCAGGAGTTCAGTAGTGTGGAAGCATGGCTTCCGGTGGCAGTTATCAGAGTTGCGCAGCGGAAGTTTGATTTTCTGAATTCTTTGCATGATTTTGTTTCGTCTGTATGATGTACATCTTTTGTTGAGATGCATTCCCTTGTGTGATTGTATTTCCTTAAATTATGTTTCTATCCATAAGTTTTCATTCCTTCTTGATGTGTTTGTTTGGGCCCCATTAGCAGTAGTTCTGAGGACAGAACTCTTCTAAGGAGGGAGTGATGTAGAACTCCGTATTTTCAAATATTATTTTAAATATTTGAAAATGAATTGAAATGATTTTCTGGAGATTTAACAAATATTTATCTTTTTACACGTACGAAACACGTGCAAATAATTTTGGTATAAATATACAATTTTATATTTTTAATAAGTTCTCATACTTATTATGGAGTGTATTCTAAGTTTTGGAATTTTTCTGAATAAAGAAACTATTTTTACAAATATCTCGAAAGAGAGGGGCTTTTATGTAAAAAGTCGTTTGGATCTTAAATAAACTATGAAAATTCGTTTTTACTGATATTTTGGTTTCCCATGGTTAGCATTTAAATTTAAATATATATTTAGATTTCATTTAAAGTCGATTTAGTGAAGATTTAGTCAAAAAGCGTGTTTTTGCAAATATGAAATTTATGTAGAATCTTGTGCAAATGCTTTTTTGGAAATTAAAGGTCAAATATTTTGATTGGAAAATATAATATGTATTATTAGATATTATTTCGTATTTTTCTGGATTTTTACGAATATTTTATGAGGTATTTGCAAATATTACAAAAGGGAGGGCTTTTGTGCAAAATTGCCACCCTGAGTGTAAATCCGGGATTTTCTTATCTCTGGACCGTGCTGGGTTGTTGGAAAACTTAGTGGTAAAAGGATTTTATTTAATTTTGATTTATTTAACTTATTTTAACTAAGGAAGGTTATATATGTGAAGTAATAAATTGAAAAATGACTATTTTGCAAAAGTACTTCAAAACCCTAATTCCTTTCAACCCCGGTCTGTATAAAAGAGGGTGTGCAGCCGTCATTCGCTACACAACTCCAGATTTATTAAAATATTATTTTCTTGGTGATCGGGAGGAGGATTTTTGGATCTAGCAAAAGGAAGACTTTTTCGTGGATTCTCCTAAAATTTAAAGGTGAGTGACTTTGTTTTGTTTGTTTTGATTTTGTGAGTGATATAAAATTGTTTTGTTGTTTTGATCTATGTATGCGAGTGACATTGTGTTTTTGATTTGATGTTGTGAATGTTATGGATCTTACATTGTGGTATGATTCATGTGAACAATTGTTACTGTTTGGACCATGTATGTGAAATTTAGGAATATTGAGTAGATCTTGATTTATGAAATTGTATGGTTAAAAAAAGCATGTTAAGACTTGAGCATGGTTATGATCGGATGATGAGCATCTGGATCTTATATTTGTAAATCAGATTTTTGTTAAAAGTTGTGAAAGAAATTTAGTATTGAGGAACCCTAATGAAAGAATTAGGAATCTTAAACATGAGAATTTAGTTTTGAGATAATGGTTGATTTGAGGAAAGGTATCAATAACGAGAATTATTTGAGATTGTCGATTTTACCTAAATACAAATTATTTTAGTAAACAACAATTGCTTTTGGAAAACCCTAATTTTGATTATCATGAACAACCAAACCTTGAAGACTGAAGGCCGACAGTCGCCTGGTATACTAATCAGTCGACTGGTACGACCCAGTTGCTGTATCTTTAGTTTTCTTGAAAATTCGTTCTGGACAGTCGACTTAGACCCCTTTTTAGTCGACTGGTACACTTAGAAGTTATTTTTCAAAGTTATCTTAGATTTTTCTCTGGTAAGTCGACTTATGACCTTTTAAGTCGACTTATATTGTATTTTAAGTCGACTTATGATTTTGCAAGTCGACTAATGACATTTAGAATATTTTCTTAAAGATTTCTGGAATTTCTCTCTGGTAAGTCGACTTATGTTTTTATGAGTCGACTTATGTTCTTATAAGTCGACTTATGTCTCCTTTAAGTCGACTTATGTTTTTATAAGTCTACTTATGAACTTTATAAGTCAACTTATGTTTTTTGTAAGTCACCTTATGTTTTTATAAGTCTACTTATGAACTTTATAAGTCAACTTATGTTTTTGGTAAGTCACCTTATGGTTTTATAAGTCTACTTATGTTTTTGGTAAGTCACCTTATGTTTTTATAAGTCTACTTACGATCTGGTAAGTCAACTTATGTTTCTATAAGCCATCTGATATTGTTAGTAAGTCAACTTATGACTCTTATAAGTCAACTTATGTTACTTAGTTTATTTTCGTAAAAATTATAGATATTCTCCTCTGGACAGTCGACTTACTACAGTATAAGTCGACTGGTACTGATGAGTTTTTGTAACTTGAGTGTTCCTTTGAATGATTGGTCTCAGATAATTCAGTCTATACTTGTTATTCAGTTCAGTAATCGATTTTCAGATATTCAGTTAAGTATATGACTTTGAGATATTCAGTTCAGTATTTGATTTATGATATTCAGTTGAGCCACATTTGTTTAGTGGAATTTGTTTGGACTTTTGATTTTGAGTCTCTAGAGGTACGTGACCCTAGTATACCGGTGTTGAGATATTTGTTGAGTTATTTTGTTGAGGCCCACCGAGGCATTTTCAGTTATTCAGTTTTGATTTTTAGGCCGGTAGGGTACACCACTCTAGGAGACTCGTTGAGAAATTAAATAACCCACAAATGATAAGGACAGGCACTAGTGGTGATATGATGAACGGGAACATGAGTTATGCACCTCAATACGGCTTTAGATGAGAGATTTAATCTCCTGAATTATCCAAGTAACTTTCTTGAGATGAGGGATTTATCTCCGGAATTATCCAGGTAAATTACCTGAGATGAGAGATATATCGCCGGAATTATCCAAGTGGTTTGCTTGAGATGTGGGATTGAACTCCAGAATTATCGAAGTCGAGGCGACGCACATGGGGTAATCATGTGATGATGTGTCTATGTCTAGATGTGGGATGATCTCCTGAATTATCCAGATAAAATAGCTGAGATGTGGGATCCATCTACGGAATTATCAGGCATGGGCTAATTCTCACAGTTTATCTTTATCTCGTAGTAGTCATCGTGTTAAGATTAGTCGCATAGCGGGGATTGAACCCATGCAAAGTGGAGACGTTAAGGGCTTGCACCGAACCTATGTAGAATGGGATGCATAGACTTCGACAAGTATGCATTAGAGAGTCCGCATATAGAAATTGTGTTTTCTTGACTTGGTTTATGCATGTGTTTTCCAGTTTTCCTACACTTGACCTTTAGACTAGATGCACTTGTTGTTTTCATTCTATGATGTTTCCATGCTTTACATCTTTGTTACCCCTTATTCCTTTATCACTGTGGTTAATACATGTTGTTGATGACCTTATATTTTACAATTAAATTATGTTGATTATTTTATGTCACTCACACCATTTATGGCTAACCCCTTTAGTTTTGGGGGTTAGGGATCATCTCTAGCCTCACATGTTGCAGGTTGTTGCTTAGAGTTTGGAGGTTTGGATGCTTGAGGCATATTTGAGATAAATTGATTCACAAGAGTTTTGTGTAAATTTGTGAAAGCAGTTTTGGATAATTTGAGTTGTAAATGACAGAAAGTATTATTGAGTTGTTTTGAATTCCGCTGTGATTTGTAAAAATTTGTTGTAATAAAAACTGAAAATTTTAGTGGTGTTGGTTGTGTTTATTGTTACATTGAAGTGGATGCTGGGATTGTGGCACGTATTTTCTAAGTTATCATATTAGAAATTCGGGGCGCTACACGGGTCTTGCAGTGACAGTATAAGGAATCATGTCATGTAAACAGAAATCATGTAATCATGTGATGGATTCTAGAGGTGGCACTTAGTTCCATATAACTTATAAACAGGAAATAGGTAATCATGTTAACAGGAGTCACTATTACGAGAAACACGAGCCTCATTCCGAGTACACTCACTTATACTATCCACTACTAAGTCGTACCCCTTTATTACCCTGGCTTGTCTATTATTTTACAGTAATTACTCATGAACATGCAATAAATGAAAACGGATATCAGAACAGGATCAAGGATTTATCAAGGGATATGTGATGTTTTTACCATAACCAATCATGAATGAGTATATCAAGAAGGTATCAGGAGAGCATCAAGAATTATGCAATACATGACATGGAGTTTTTTTTATCAATCCACTGTAGCGCCCCGAATTCCCAATACCGAGAACTCAAGACACAAGCCAGAATCTTTACTTCAAATAGTCCCACAACACAGAAAATGCAGGAAATTAAAATATATAAAAAACTATTGTTTCCCAGAATGCTACATTGTACAATTCAATCTTACACAAATATTACAACATGATTTACATCACTAAAATTTACCATACAAATTTTACAATTTCCACATGGACGCTCCACGTAGCTTAAGAATCATGCTTCCATGATCCAGGACTCCTGCAACTCAATAGAATATGGGCATGTCAGTTAAATACAACTGACACAATGCTGATAAAACCAGCGACTTCCCAAACTCAATAATCAATATTTGATGCAAACGAAAAAGTGTAATCAAATCACAAGTGTCAGTGTATGCCATACCCTAGAGTCTAATGCACAATTCCAAAATCCAGGCTATGTACTTACTCTAATGCAATTCAATGGAAATGTATGCATCTCATACTACATACTTTCCTAAATATAACTCCAATGGAAATATATGCATCCCATACTACATACTTTCCAAGAGTTCGTAGTCTTCAGATCACAGGGTTCGATCCCTCGCTATGCATCCTACTTATATACTTATACAAGTTCCTGACAGTTAACTAGTGACCGATGAGGTTGCAATGGTTCGGTCTAATTCCGCCACTGCTAGTTAATAGTGGGATCCAAGTTTTTTACTATTCCCCGATACTTGGACCTTACTCAAAAGCTGCTACGAACAATTAGGGTAGCCTGCAAGCTCATCAAGTGGCGCCAAAACACGTAGAGTCGCACTCTAGTTCTCTGTCTGTACCGAACAACATAGAACTTGATGGATTGGTAGGGCCTATTCCCTACTTTCGACAGGAGCACCTCCAGTTATTATCACAGTACTTCAAGAATTAACAGACGATAATACGCATCCCGTGCTCCCAGACAAGTGGGAAGACACAACACATGTCCCTTTGACAGGTGAGTACAACCACCCGACTAGTGCCTGTCCTAACAATACATAGACTATTTCTAATTTACAGGATTTTATTACCTACTGCACCAATCCTTTCCAGGTTTTGGTGACAACAACTAATGTCTATATAGACACATGTTTAGTGAAATTGGGTCAATTACTTACCAGTTAATTACCCTAGTCTTTTCATAATGTTCTCAAGTTGAACTCATCTGACCTAGCAATTCATATGACATTGGCAACTCGATCTTCACTGATCGCCAATGCCTCTAGCTTGGATCTCGACCATGTTTCCCGCTCACTATCAACCTTCCTTAGTTAAAATTCGACGACACACGAGAAAATGCCTTATCCATAGCATCTCAAGGTGATAAGGTTATTAATTATCAAAGGTCAAATGGATTGATAGTCTTAGGGTGATAACCATTATCCTAAACAAGCTAATGTATATAGCTAATCACACTTCAATTTAGTGGACACTAACAAGTCCAACTTAAAGCATGATCAAACATGAACACGCAAATTTAAACTGCTTTCTAAGTCCATGATAAAGCACAAGTATGAGGATAGCTTAACACACTCAAAATAGTAAGCTAATTCATTCAACAAATCACTGGTGCAACTTGTCAAAATCATGATTTATCACGTACTTACTTAAAATCCATGATTTTAGATTATACAGAAAGGTCTTGAAATCTAATTTACTTCTTCAATTGGAACCATTATCAAAATAAGGCAGCTTAGTGATGAAAAAGACCTCATACTGAGATGCATTTAAAATCTCAAAATTTACAGGATTGTTAACCAGTATGTACAAAAACTCTTTTAAAAATCACATACATCTCTAATTCTAATGAAATTTGGTACCATGTTCTAGACAGATATAGTCAGTACATATCCAAAATTTAGCTCAAAACTCCAAGTTTACACAAAGTTATGACAAATTGAAATAAGATGTAAATTTAAGACTGTCTGTATATGGTTTCCCAACTAGAGAAGCAAATCGTAATTTAAAGAGATAATGTTTGGTTTTCAAAAATTATGAAACTAGGAGGAAATGTACCATACTGACTTAGGATACTACTGTAAAACTGTCATGTTCAGATTCCCTTTTATCATAGGGTTATTTATTTCAGGGTAACACGTCATCCTAATGAAAACGGGCTAAAACAGTTTTATCCCAGTATACAAACATTATTTTTGTTCAATAAATCATCTCCAAAAATTACGAAAATTGGTGGCACTGTTGTAGACACATACATCGAACAAGCATAAAAATTTCAGCTTAAGAATCCTTATATTTTGGGATGAATGAATTTCCAAACAGAACACAAAACTTGTTGAGAGAAAACCTAAATCAGTTCAATATTTCTCTTACCCACTATAGGTGTAGCATTTCTAAAAATATCAAACATCATCGAAAAATGGTGAAAATTTTGGAAATTGATATAGACATGCAATAGAACCTATAGTAAAAATTTCAACTCTCAATTCAAGATAGATAAGGAGATATGATTTTTATAAGTCAAATTTGTTAGATTCAAAAAGAGCAGAAAACTTATCTCATACCAGTAACATGATAGAATCTATTAAAATATCAGATCATATTAAAAATCTACGAAATTTGGTGGAGCTATTATAGACATGCATGAGAATGCACAGTAAAATTTTTAGCTTTAATTTCATACTGACCATGGTGATTCAAGCATGATCATTGTAAGCAGAACAACAAGATAATTCAACATCGGTAGCAAGATGGATTATTAAAAAATACGAACCCTTATCCAAAATTTACGAAATTTGGTGGATTTCATAGGGATATAATCAAGATGCTACTATAAAAATTTCAATTCTAAATTCTATCATATTACCAAGATACAAATTCTCTAATCACACTTTCTATAACTTCACAAGTTCAAGTCTTTTCCTATCAATTAGTAGTCTTAGCTCAAGTATTAAAGTATGAACCTACAAAATTTCATTCTCACCATTTAGCAAGCCAAAAAAAAATCAGTAACATTTCATCACCAAAAAAAAGAACCATCAACATGCATAGAGCAAGAAAAGTCACCCACAATTTAAAGGATTGTTGATTCTTCTCCTTGCTTCTTCTTTTGTGCTTGGTCTTCTTCTCCTCCTAGTTCCTCTTGCTCACCCTTGATCTGTCATCACCAATTTAGCTAGGCTTTGATTTTGAGATGAAAAGAAGTGGATTTGGGGTGATGAGAATGTAGGAAAATTGAAAGAGAGATTGGTAGTATGGAGTTTGTGAGAAAATGCTTTGTAAATGAAAAGAAATGGAATTTTGATCAAAGGGATGGGGGAGGGGGGTGGGTGGTTGGCCATGGAAAGACAAGGGAGAGTTAGTGGTAGCTATGTTTAGTGTTTCACAAAATCAAGTTTTGAAACTTGAATTTCATGATGGCACTCAAGCCCATGGTAATATTTAGACCATGGTTTGTTAAGGTATATGGTGCTATATGACAGTATATATACATATATACAAACATACATACATGTATCAAGACAAGTGCACACATATACAATTTTAAGAAAAATGTTTGTATGTATATGTAAAAATAGTGTTACAGAAAAATAATTACTAGTATTTATCATTCCATCTCAATTTACAATCGAGATAAGCATTCAATTTAGTTAAGAAAATATTCCAACTCTGGTTCACAATGCACCTTCGTGGAGTTCGAAACGTACCAAATACTAAGTTTAATTATTTACTCAATTAAAATTGAGAAAAATCTCATCAATACGTGCAACTCTGAATTATGAACAAATTAATATACAAAATAGTTATATACTATTTTGCGGGGTCTTACATCCACTATTTAAGTTCAAATCATTACACATAAAAAATAACGGGTTTATATGCAAAAATGTAATGATGCAAGTTCTGGTCAGCAATACCAATTTGTGCTAAAATTCACTTTCCGCTGTTATAGAAAAGCAAAACCGATTCTGTCAGAGATTTTAGAAAGTAGACTCCCTTCTGGTAGCAACGCAGATTCACCCGATACATTCTAAGGACAATAGCTTTACATACAAATTCATCCTTTACTGGTTTCAACGTTTTGTGCATAGTTATGTTCTGGAAATCCAGGAGTCACAGTACTAAAATGTCATTAACTTACAATCTATAAATCGAATCGAGAAACTATAAGATGTTCTGGATTCTATACTCGATGGGCTACGATTTTCATGTATAAAGTTCTTAGATTCAATATAGGTAACTAGGTCAATCTCTCTGTTTTTAGGGGTTTGTGTACAGTTTCAGTGTTCTGGAAATTACAATATGACAATACTAAAATCATGATATCTCACAATCTATAAATTGGATTGTGAAACCGTAAAATGTTATGGATTTTAAACTTGAAGGGCTACGGTTTTCATGTATAATGTTCTGAATTTCAGTGTTGGCAACTGGGTTAAATTCTCAGTACGATTTTGGGAATTCGACAGGGTAGAATATTCGATATTCGATAACACAATATGAAATGTGTTAACGGTTCAAGATTTGAATCAATAGCATGCAAAAAGTAACTAGAAGTGAATTTTACAAGAAAACATGATGATAACTAGGCTACTTGCTAAGAGTTCAAGAAAAATGTTTGCCTTGGCCTCCCGTTTATTTACCCCCCATACAAAAACAAAAAGATAACATGACGACTGTGAATGTGGGAAGAACAATGGGACGAAAGCAGCACCATGACAACGAGGCAATAACTATGGCAGCAACAAGTAAGCACAATGACAACAATAAGCAATGGCGATGAAGGTAGTGAGCAAGAACCACAAGTAACGGCAGCGAGAAGCACTCATAGCAAGGAGACGACGGGTTGCAGCTACTTGGAGATGGCAAGGCAATAGAGGCGGTGATGGTGCGGTGGTGAAGGAGACAGAAAGGAACTCTGCGATGGCTTGGAGCTCGGAGATGGCGATAAGGGGAGCCCGGTGATGACGCTTAGGGTTGTTGACCGGTCAAAGGAGTAGGGGGTCAAAGTGGAGGTGCAGGATGAGGCTTCGAGTTGCAGTGAAGAGCGGAGGCCGAGATTGGAGTTGAAGAAGAGAGGAGTTCAGTTTGAGGAGAGAATGAATATGTAAGTTTATATACATGAGATGGAGTGAAAGGTTTATATAGATATGTAAACAGAGAGAGATTAGCTGATGGATGGAATATTTATTTATTTATTTATTTTAGGTGGTAGGGGGGGTTAGGGTTGGCAAACGGATCTGGCGGGCCGGGTCGGGTCGAACCCGCCCGGGTTTGCACCCAACTTGGGCGGGTTCAGGTCGGGTCGTTGGGTTAAACGGGGTGGGTCGAAGGCGTCAATTCGCGACCCGCCCAACCCGTGAACCCTTTCAGGAGCAACCCAGGTCGGGTCGGGTCTCGGGTTGGCCCCGGCTAGAGTTAACTTTCTTTTCTTTTTTTTTCTTAAAAAAAAGTAATGTAATTTTAATGATAAACATAAAAAATTGTAATAATAATAATAAGATTGAAAGAGTGAAATTGCCAAAAAAAATTTATATTATTAATATGATTTCAACTTATACAAATTTCACAATTAATAATAAGAAATAAAGATTTTCAACAAATTTGTTTTATACAATAACAAATTTCTTATATACAATTTCAATTTACTTCAATTTTCCTAATTTTAAATAACAAGCTAAGATTTAATATAATTTTTCATCCATTTACAATTATCATCAATTTGATGGCCTTCAATTTGTTGTTGTTGGTCTTGAATTCTTCATTTTGGTTGCTATTATTGTTGTTGTTGTTGTTGTTGTTCTTCCGGCGAGCTGCTCCCACTTGTGGACGTATCGAATGCTTTTCCTTGGGTCCTATCTTCAACCTTCAGCCAGTCTTCTGTGCAGACGAACATCTCTAACGATTGGACTTCAAGCGATTCCTGTAATCAGTTAGAACCCTGCCACTTGTAAAAAATGCACTTTCAGAAGCAACTGTAGAGACAGGAGGAGTTAGTAGATCTTTAGCCATATATTTAGGAATACTATAAGTGTGTTAATGGCTTTCCACCATTGTAAAATATCTAGTGAAGAATTAAAAGACTCAGAATCTTGTTGGTTATACCAATGTAATTTATTTGGTTGATTAGTCCTAGGTGTTTTTGATTGAATTTGTGCAAGTAAATTAAATATTCTATCATCAAATTTACTCTTACCCTTACCTTTAGAAGTAGCAGAAGAAGAACTAACTAAAAAAATTGTACTACTAGAAACAAAACATTTATCATAATTATCATACAAGTTATTTAATGTTGATTCAAATTTGACTAAAAAAGAAGCACAATCAATTTTATTACCATCATCCCCAAGTAAATTAAAAAACATTTCAATTAAACTCTTCGTACCTTCTAATTTGATTCGAGGATCCATCACAGTAGCAACACAATACAACATAGGAGGAGATTTAAAATACTTCAAAAATTTTGTGTACACAGGTTTTACAATATCACCAACAAAAGCATCATCGATCATTTCTTTAAAAGTTTGCATCGTAGTAACTATTGAAATAAAAATGCTACTAGAAGTAGATTCATAAGATTTTGAAAATTTGAAAGTTACGGTTTTAAAAGTATCTAAAAATTTTAACAAAGATTCCGCATAAAACCAATCGACGGGAGTCATTTCAAAATTTGGCATATTTTTTACAATACAAAAATTATTTATACATGCTTTATATTCAGTAACAAC
The DNA here is from genome assembly GCA_017893485.1 of Hemerocallis citrina. Classification (NCBI taxonomy): domain Eukaryota; kingdom Viridiplantae; phylum Streptophyta; class Magnoliopsida; order Asparagales; family Asphodelaceae; genus Hemerocallis; species Hemerocallis citrina. The sequence continues at coordinate 109,458,060 of CM030359.1, forward strand.
ATGTAGCAAATCAAAAGTAGAGTTCTATTTTAACATCTTTTGGAAATTTTCTAAAAGGTACATTTTTAAGCCTACACCAAGCTTTCCATTCTTGAAATATGGTGCCACTTAATGCAGTAAAATGTACACAATTTCTAATTTTAACTATATGGTTCGGCTATTTTTAATGCATCTTGAACACATAAATTTAAAATATAACATGCACATCTAACATGGAAAAAAATGTCAAATGGAGGGTTTAATGCGGTTTTTAAAATACTAATTGATGCATTGTTGTTAGATGAATTATCAAAACTTATACACATAAATTTATCGCGAATATGAAAAACATCACAAATTTCTAAAATACGGTTTGCAATTTTATTGCCACTATAGGGATAGGGCAACGCGGCAAGTGATATGATTCTTTTTTGAAGAATCCAATCACTGTCGATCCAATGACATGTTATTCCTATCATTGGAATATTGTTGCAACCCGTCTAACAATCGGAAGTTAAACTAACTCTACAATTTAAACTCCATAAAATTGCAATTAAAGCTTCCCTCATTTCATTGTACATTTTAAAACAATTCGATTTTCAAGTATTCCTAGGAATTCTTCTAAAATGAGGGTTTAAGGCAGTTTGATTAAAATTTTCCAAGTCCCTACTCTCGGGATAGAAAAATGGTAAATCTTTCTTGATTACTAATCGTGCCATTAACCGACGAACAAGTTCGGGATCATAAGGGTGGCTATCAACTAGACCGGTCCTAGGGTTGATTTTTTGTTGGCCGGGTAGGTCAACAAGAAGTTCTTTATGCACATTTTGGATGTGTCGCCTCATTGTACCCGTACCCTCACCCCTCTTCTATTTGTATGGCTTCGAACATATTTTACAGACTTTTAAACCTACACCCGGTCCATTTTCGTCCAAAATATGATCATAAATTTTTTGCCAATCACTACTTTCCCCTCTAGTTTTCCTACTAGTAGCTGGTTGTGTTGTTTCGGTGGCTTGTTGTTGTGGTTCTTCTTCTAATTCTATGTCTCCTACAAACTCACACTACAACACGGAAGCTATTTGCCAGCGTTTTTTTAGACCTTCACCGGCATTTTTTTACGCCGGTGAACCATTCACCGGCGTTTTTAAAAACACCGGTACAAATGCCGCCGAATCGAGCATCGCGGAAAGATAGGTGTATTCACCGACGTTTCTACTGGACGCCGGTATATCTTGAAAATACATCGGCGGCCAGACAACGTCGGTATATGGGAATTTCTGGGTGTCGTTCTTTCCCCCCCAATATACATTCACTGGCATTTTTTAGAAACGCCGGTGTGTGTGTAATATTTACCGGCGGTCATAGAACGCCGGTGTATGCTTGTTTCTGAGCGCCCTTCTTTCCCTACTTACAAGCATCGGCATGCCATAAACACGCCGCTATAGATATATTCACCGGCATTTTATAACACGCCGGTGTATCTTAGTACTATTGCAACTTATGGGTACACCGGCGTGTGTGGAAACGTGATGAACTCAATAATATTCACATTTTGGAGCAATAATCTTATTGCAATTGGACATTTAAATGCTTTATATGTGGTATTTTACTCTTCTTTTCTCTTTTCCATAGGAAACAACCAAAAGCAGCAAAACGAAGCAGATTCCAGACTAATACAGACTGAGAGGATGATATACAGGGAACAGCAGAGCAACAGTCGACTGGCTCTTCACCAGTCGACCGGACAGAGAGATTGCTGGGGCTCGGCACAGTCGACTTCCCCAACATCAGTCGACTTGACTGATAAATCATGAAGCCACAGATGTCTCGGTGCAGTCGACTTACATCCAAAGCCAGTCGACTGGTATTCGGTGGAGTCAAAAGATAAGAACAGCGAAGATTCATCCTCATCTAAATACGAAGCAAGATTTAATTATCCAAACCCAGGTTATATGCGAATAACAACTTCTCCAACGAATCAAAGCTAGAGACCGGGGATTGGCAAGAGCACGTGGTTAGTAAAAGAGGAAGAAAGGAAGAAAAGAGAAAGAAATAAAATGCCGATCAAATAAGGAAGGAAATAAATAAAAGAAAAGGACTTTTCTGGAATAAGAGGCAAACCCTAATTCCCTTCCCGTGTTCTATAAAAATCAACCAAGAGGCATTAATCTAGAGGATCGAAGACAGACGGAACTTCTGAATCATCAAATCATCAACCAAGAAGACTATTCTATCAGCATCGAAGAAGAAGGAGATCGAGTTCACTGAAGCAACGAAGCCGGTCGACTGTGTGACAGCCAGCCGACCTATTTGGTCGAACATCATCAGTTTATTTCTTCTCTTTCTAGTTCTTTTATGTTCATCATGTATTCGAAACTGTTAGTCAATAAAAATCTTATTATGTGGAACTAATTTCATAGTTGGGTAGATTGAAACTGTAGTTATGTAATGCTTATATTCTTCTAAGTGCTATTCTGTTACTTATTGATTAAACCTGAGAGTATTGGTATAGATTTATAATAGACAAACTTGTTCAGAAGTTCTAAGAGCAGTCAACTGAGAGTGACAGCAAGTCGACTGCCATACAGAACCTGAGATTATCAAGTTTGCATATTATAAATCTGAATCTGTTATATGAGTATAGAGACGACCCGTATCTCGTGCTCATAACTTGTAACACAGGAGTCTTTAGGGGTTCTTGGTTTAATCAACTTGAAGGATCTAGATCTGTTACCAATTTCTAGAACTTCGAGTGTTTGTTCGTTTCCATTGTTCTTATGTTTTCTTTAAGTGCAACTTAGTAGATACCATGCTAAATACTTAAGGAAAGAAACGAATTAGAGTAGATACCATGCCGAATTCTTAGCTAGGGAAACAATACTTTAAGGAGTAGATACCATGCCCTTAAAGGAACGAACATGAGTAACTAGAATAGTGAAGAAGGTGACTTAGCATTACTGACTACAGGTGGAAATCAAAGCCCAACTACTTAATAGATATTTGTGATTCAGAACTACTAGATCTAGTCATTTCTTTTAGAACAAAACTCCACTATTCTTATTTCTTTTTTATTGGTTAGTAAGTTAATTTCTATAATCTCTGTGGGATCGACCCTTGCTTTTCACTACGCTTCTATAAACGATTCGTACACTTGCGAGGATTTTAATTTGTGTCTAGTTTTGATCATCTAGATAGCACAACAAGTTTTTGGTACCGTTGCCGGGGATTGTTAGCATTTTAACTTACAAATCAGTAAATCTTTTCTTCTATTTTCTTTTCTTTTATTAATAAATATTTTCTCTTTTAGGTTGCAGGATTTTGGTGGATGCACGGAAGGCGATCACTTCGTCCAGAGCTACTACCTATTGACGCGGAAACAGAACGTACTCTGCACAGACTAGGTCGGCTGTCTGCAACCAACCAGTCGACTGCTACAAGGGACCAGGCGACTGAACAGAGACCCAATTCACGAGCAACAATGGCTGAGGAAGTACCAAATCGAGTACCAATGCAGGACAAATTCACGCCTAAGAATATTGTGCAACCTTCCTGCATTGCTTATCAACCTAATGTCACAGGGAATATGCATCTATCTCCCCAATTACTCAGCATGGTTCCCCACTTTAGTGGCAAACCAGACGAGGAGCCTCACCTCCATCTGCAAGATTTCTTTGATCTTTGCAGAACACAAAGCGTCCAAGGGCTTACCCCTGAACAAATCAGGTTAATCTTGTTTCCATTTTCCTTAAAACTTAATGCTAAATTGTGGTATAATTCTTTGGAACCAGGATCAATTAATTCATGGGAGCAATTGGCAACAAAATTCTTGAAAGAATTCTTTCCAACCCAGAAGACCAAACAACTGAAAAGGGAGATTCAACTCTTCCAACAAAAGATGGAGATTTATTCTTCGAAGCATGGAAGGATTTCAAGAACAAACTTCTCAAGTGTCCTACGCACAACATGCCTAAAGACGATCCGGTACAAGCATTTTATGAGGGCTTAAATGATACTAACAAGGCAATTGTGGATTCAGCTTGCAACGGGATCTTGATGAGGAAAAGTGGTGAGGAGGCCATCGAATTATTTGAAGAACTTAGCGAGAACTAACAGCAATTCTCAACAAGGGGAAGAGGCATTTCTAAAAAACAGGGAGTTTACGAAATTTCTGGTAGTAATAACATACAATTAGAGATGGTAAACATGAACAAAAAAATTGATATGCTTGTTAATGCAATGACAACAATGGACAGTGTAAAAAATCAAACAAAAGAAATTTGTGCAATTTGTTCTCATTTTGATCATACGACTGATACGTGTCCCATGTCTTCTGTCACAGATCAGAAGCATGCAAACTATGTGGGACAAGGAGTGTTTCCACCAAAGAACAACCCATTTTCGAACACATACAACCCAGGGCGGAGGAACCATCCAAATTTCTCATGGAGCAACAATCAAGGCACTCAATCTTCGCAAGGACATGCACGGAACTTCCAGATGGGAAGTGGGTTTGATAGGCCAGTTCAAGAACAGAAGAAGTTGGATTTTGAATCCACCGTTCTTCAATTGCTCCAACAGCAACATCAAACAAGTAACCAACAAGGGCAAGTAATTCAGAAATTGGAAACTCAAATCGGGCAGATCGCGAAAGAGTTGAGTGAAAGAAAGGCAGGAGAACTTCCTTCACAAACCATACCAAACCCTAGAGGCCAAGAACAGCTCAAATCAATAACAACTCTGAGAAGTGGTAAGACAATTGACAACAAGGTTGGAACACACGCAGACGAAGAAGATACACAACCATCAAAAGTTTTGGGTTCCAACAAGGTAAGTGAAAAGGAAAGGACAGTTTTGCCACCATTCCCTCAAAGGTTAGTCAACCAAAAGAAAGAACAACATTTATTTGACATCTTTGAAACTCTCAGAAAGGTTGAAATTAATATCCCCCTACTTGATGCTATTAAACAAATTCCTTCTTATGCCAAATTTTTGAAAGAATGTTGCACTCACAAAAGAACATTTCAGGTTAGGGAGGATGTGGCCTTGACAGAAGAAGTGAGCACCGTTTTATTAAGAAAATTACCTCCTAAATTGAAGGACCTAGGTAGTTTTACCATTCCTTGCAGGGTTGGTGAGCACTTCTTTGAAAAGGCACTGCTAGACTTGGGGGTAAGCATCAATCTTCTTCCTTATTCTGTTTACGAAAAGCTAGGATTGGGAGAACTCAAACCAATATCCATCACTTTGCAGTTGGCTGATCGCAGCATTAAAAGACCTAGAGGTATTTTGGAAGATGTCCTAGTTCAGGTAAATGATTTCATTTTGCCTGCAGATTTTGTTGTGTTGGATATGGAGGACTCTTCAATGCCATCTTCTTTACCGATCATTTTAGGTAGGCCCTTTATGAGTACAGCTGATATAAAAATTTGTGTTAAAAAGGGTACTATCAGTATGAAAATAAATGGAGAAAAGGTTGAATTTAAAATGTTTGATACACTAAAATTACCACATGATGACCATGAATAATATAATGTTGATGTGGTACAGGAGATAGTTGATCAAACATTTCAGGTGCATAGCATTGAACCACTACAAGCCACAATTACACAATCTCTAACTCTATCTCATCTTGAACAGGAATACAATGACTGCAGGATTGCAGAGACAGTACATCACCTTGAAACTCCAAAGTCACATTCAGGTAAGTTTGCACCTGCATTTGAAAATTGTGTATCTGATAAAACTTGTGTTTCCTCGGACCAGTCGACTGGTGAACGGAACAAGTCGACTGTCCCAACTGCTACCAGGACGCCAGACGTGGAGCTTAAGCCGCTACCTGAACATCTGAAGCACGCATATCTGGGTGAGAACCAGACGCTACCAGTGATAGTTGCAGCAAATTTGAGTGCACAAGAAGAGGATAAGCTGCTGAGGGTATTGCGAGAACACAAAGGTGCAATGGGATGGACCATTGCAGACATCAAGGGAATAAGTTCATCCAAATGCATGCATAGAATACTTCTTGAAGACAATGCAAAACCTAGCAGGGAAGCACAGAGGAGACTCAATCCACATATGAAGGAAGTGGTAAGAACAGAGGTCTTGAAGCTACTAGATGTTGGCATCATCTATCCTATCTCAGATAGCAAATGGGTGAGTCCTATAAATGTGGTACCTAAGAAAAGTGGAGTCACAGTGGTGAAGAATGAAGAGAATGAGATTATCCCTACTAGAGTGACTACATGATGGAGGGTATGCATTGACTACAGGAAGCTGAATAACGAAACCAGGAAAGATCACTTCCCTCTTCCTTTTATTGATAAAATGTTAGAAAGATTAGCAGGATATAGTCATTATTATTTTTTAGATGGTTATAGTGGCTATAATCAAATTGCTATTGCTCCAGAAGATCAAGAAAAAACCACTTTTACATGTCCTTTTGGTACTTTTGCATACAGGAGGATGCCCTTTAGATTGTGCAACGCACCAGCTACATTTCAGAGATGCATGATGAGTATATTTTCAGACATGGTGGAAAGGTTCATCGAGGTATTTATGGATGATTTTAGTATTTTTGGATATTATTTTAATGAATGCCTTAACCATTTGCAGCTTGTACTTAAGAGATGTGAAGAATGCAATTTAGTACTGAATTGGGAAAAGTGCCATTTTATGGTACAACAAGGTATTGTTTTGGGACATGTGGTGTCAAAAAAGGGCATAGAGGTGGACAAGGCAAAAATTGACATCATATCAAAGCTACCCCCTCCTACTACAGTCAAGGGTGTTAGGAGTTTTCTTGGACATGCAGGGTTCTATAGAAGATTTATAAAAGATTTCTCAAAAATCTCCAGACCCCTTTGTGAATTGTTGGCTAAGGATGTTGAGTTTGCATGGACAGAAGAGTGCACAAATGCTTTCATTACATTAAAAAATCTTCTCATTTCTGCACCTATTGTCATGGCACCATATTGGAACCATCCTTTCGAGCTTATGTGTGATGCAAGTGATTATGCTTTGGGAGCTGTTTTAGGTCAGAGAATCAATAAGGTACCCCATGTTATTTACTATGCTTCTCGAACTTTAAATGATGCACAGCTGAATTATTCCACTACTGAAAAAGAAATGTTAGCTGTCATTTTTGCTGTAGAGAAGTTTAGATCATATTTGATTGGTTCTAAAGTCATTGTTTTCACTGACCATGCTGCTTTGAGATATTTGTTTGCTAAAAAGGATGCTAAGCCCAGGTTGATCAGATGGGTGTTGTTGCTTCAAGAATTCGATCTTGAGATTAGAGACAAGAAAGGAAGTGACAATGTTGTGGCAGATCACATGTCCAGATTACTGCATGAGGAAGAAAGAATTATGCCCCCACTTAATGAAAATTTCCCAGATGAAAATTTATTTGAAATAAATATACAACTTCCATGGTTTGCAGATATTGTAAATTATCTCACTGCTCATGTTTTCCCTCCAGGTATGACACTTCAGGAAAGAAAGAGACTGGTGGCCATGTGCAAGCACTATTATTGGGATGATCCTTATTTGTTCAAATTCTTCCCTGATCAAATTATAAGAAGATGTGTGGCAGAAGAAGAGCAAATGAGTATTCTACAACATTGCCACCAATATGCATGTGTAGGACATTTTGGACCAAAAAGAACAGCACTCAAGGTATTACAATCTGGTTTTTATTGGCCTAATGTATTCAAAGATGCTTTTTCTTTTTGCAGGACTTGTGACAAATGCCAAAGGACAGGCAACATCTCTTCTAGAAATCAAATGCCACTGCAAAATATCCAAGTAATCGAGCTTTTTGATGTTTGGGGAATCGACTTCATGGGTCCCTTTCCTAACTCATTTGGTTATTTATATATTCTTGTGGGTGTGGATTATGTGTCTAAATGGGTCGAGGCTGTCCCCTCAAAAACTAATGATCACAAAGTTGTTGTCAAGTTTTTGCAGGAGAACATTTTCACTAGGTTTGGTACACCACGAGCAATAATTAGTGATGGAGGGAGCCACTTCAATAATTTTCCATTTGCTTCTTTGATGAAGAAATATGGGATTACACATAGATTGGGTACTCCATATCATCCTCAAACCAGTGGGCAGGTGGAGATTAGCAACAGAGAGATCAAGAGCATTTTGGAAAAGACAGTAAATACAGGGAGAAAGAATTGGTCGCTACGCTTGAATGATGCATTATGGGCCTACCGAACGGCATACAAGACACCCATCGGCATGTCACCATATCGTTTGGTTTTTGGAAAAGCTTGTCATCTGCCAGTGGAGTTGGAACACAAAGCCTATTGGGCCATTAAAAGGTTCAATTTTGATATGAAACAAGCAGGCGACAAAAGAAGATTGCAACTGAACGAGCGTGAAGAATTGAGGTACGACGCATATGAAAATGCAAAGTTGTACAAAGAAAGGACCAAGATGTAAGGAGTTTTATGAAGGACAGAAGGTATTAATCTACAACTCAAGATTAAGACTCTTTCCAGGCAAGCTTATGTCACGATGGTATGGCCCATACATTGTTACAAAAGTCTTTCCACATGGAGCGTTGGAGGTTCATAGCAAAGAGAAAAATCAAACATTCAAGGGTGAATGGGCATAGGGCGAAGCCGTACATTGAGATGAGTTTAGAGCTGCACGAGGAAGATGTGAATCTTCAAACCATCCAATACACCGCATGAACTCATCAAGTCTAGCTGAAGACAGAAAACACAGTGCTTATTGGGAGGCAACCCAATTTTTCAGGGGAGTACTTACACTCTCTAGTTATTTATTTCTTTAATCATTTCTTTATTTCTTTATTTTATTTTCTTTCCTTCAAACTAGTTGGTAACACATGCCTATACTTTATGTTTTGTGCGAACATTGAGGACAATGTTCCATCTAAGTTTGGGGGTAGTTATTTACATTTGGAGTATTTTGATTTTTTTTAGGATAAATAATTTCTTATAAAGTAAGAATAAGGATACTTATTTACTTTAGGATTGTTGAGTTTCATAATTCCTTACAAAATTATATGAGTCATGCGATTATACATAAAAAAATAAATGTGATGCTTTTTCTGGTGATTATCCCCTTTGATCTAGTCCTAAACAGAGTTTAAGTAAATAGAGTAAAAACGAAAAGGAAATATCCATTGTTGAATAAAGTCAATCTACTCCAATGTTTTGAGTTGCTTAGTAACTAGGGGTATTCATCACCAATGTTTACCTTTACGTCAAACGGCAACTTGAAATATGAGTATGCAAAGCACTTAAAGTTTGTGACTTGTTGAGTAACCGGGTGGATTCATCACAAATGTCTTGCACTCGCGTCAAAAGGCAAGTGACGACTTAAAGAAGAGAGGAAAAAAAAAAAAAAACTCTAGCTTGCTACTCGGTTTGTAGTAGAGAAAAGGGATAATCACAGATTGGGTAGTTACATACTATAACTATAATTAATTGCATGACATATATGATTGGGTTTGGAGCTATGAATAGACAATTGCACTGGAGAAAGTGGGTATGCTTGTTTTTACTTTAGTTGCAATTGTTTGTATTTTTGATTGCAAATTTTGATGTTTGCATAATGAGACATTTTCTTGGTGTGATGGGTTGAGTCTACTATTTTCCCCTTATTCATAATTTTACTTTTTTGCTTGAGGACAAGCAAAAGCTAAGTTTGGGGGTATTTGATGAACTCAATAATATTCACATTTTGGAGCAATAATCTTATTGCAATTGGACATTTAAATGCTTTATATGTGGTATTTTACACTTCTTTTCTCTTTTCCATAGGAAACAACCAAAAGCAGCAAAACGAAGCAGATTCCAGACTAATACAAACTGAGAAGATGATATACAGGAAACAGCAGAGCAACAGTCGACTGGCTCTTCACCAGTGGACCGGACAGAGAGATTGCTGGGGCTCGGCACAGTCGACTTCCCCAACATCAGTCTACTTGACTGATGAATCATGAAGCCACAGATGTCTCGGTGCAGTCGACTTACATCCAAAGCCAGTCGACTGGTATTCGGTGGAGTCAAAAGATAAGAACAGCGAAGATTCATCCTCATCTAAATACGAAGCAAGATTTAATTATCCAAACCCAGGTTATATGCGAATAACAACTTCTCCAACGAATCAAAGCTAGAGACTGGGGATTGGCAAGAGCACGTGGTTAGTAAAAAGGAAGAAAAGAAGAAAAGAGAAAGAAATAAAACACCGATCAAATAAGGAAGGAAATAAATAAAAGAAAAGGACTTTTCTGGAATAAGAGGCAAACCCTAATTCCCTTCCCGTGTTCTATAAAAATCAACCAAGAGGCATTATTCTAGAGGATCGAAGACAGACGGAACTTCTGAATCATCAAATCATCAACCAAGAAGACTATTCTATCAGCATCGAAGAAGAAGGAGATCGAGTTCACTGAAGCAACGAAGCCGGTCGACTGTGTGACAGCCAGCCGACCTATTTGGTCGAACATCATCAGTTTATTTCTTCTCTTTCTAGTTCTTTTATGTTCATCATGTATTCGAAACTGTTAGTCAATAAAAATCTTATTATGTGGAACTAATTTCGTAGTTGGGTAGATTGAAACCGTAGTTATGTAATGCTTATATCCTTCTGAGTGCTATTCTGTTACTTATTGATTAAACCTGAGAGTATTGGTATAGATTTATAATAGACAAACTTGTTCAGAAGTTCTAAGAGCAGTCAACTGAGAGTGACAGCAAGTCGACTGCCATACAGAACCTGAGATTATCATGTTTGCATATTATAAATCTGAATCTGTTATATGAGTATAGAGACGACCCGTATCTCGTGCTCATAACTTGTAACACAGGAATCTTTAGGGGTTCTTGGTTTAATCAACTTGAAGGATCTAGATCTGATACCAATTTCTAGAACTTCGAGTGTTTGTTCGATTCCATTGTTCTTATGTTTTCTTTAAGTGCAACTTAGGAGATACCATGCTAAATACTTAAGGGAAGAAACGAATTAGAGTAGATACCATGCCTAATTCTTAGCTTGAAAAATAATACTTTAAGGAGTAGATACCATGCCCTTAAAGGAACGAACATGAGTAACTAGAATAGTGAAGAAGGTGACTTAGCATTACTGACTACAGGTGGAAATCAAAGCCCAACTACTTAATAGATATTTGTGATTCAGAACTACTAGATCTAGTCATTTTTTTTAGAATAACACTCCACTATTCTTATTTCTTTTTTATTGGTTAGTAAGTTAATTTCTACAATCTCTGTGGGATCGACCCTTGCTTTTCACTACGCTTCTATAAACGATTCGTATACTTGCAAGGTTTTTAATTTGTGTCTAGTTTAGATCATCTAGATAGCACAACAAAACGCCTCTCTAACGAAATTTTCGACTAAACAATTAGAAACACCGACGTTTTATGAAACGCCGGTGTATGCCCGTTTGTTTTTCCTGGTCCAGTTTTCCGTTCGACTTCAATTCACAATTTCATTTAAAAAACCTGTAAACTAATTCACAACTGATTCAACCAATTTCAGGCATATTAATGTGCAAATCACAACCAAACACAAGAATTAAACATAATAAAGTTTCACACGTGTTATATCATCGTCCAAATTCACCGCAAAATTAACACAGTGTCATAATTAACAAATACAGCAACGAACATCCCAAATATCCCAAAAATTACTTAAAACAACAATACTGTTAGGATTATATACTGAAAGCATCACTTTTGTATTAACTTTATTTCCTTATTTTTTTGAATGAGAATCATATGGGCATATATTTGCATATTGTGTTTATTATAATATTAATGCAAGTGTCTGATATTCTATAAGGTTGATAATATGGTGTGAGGTGACACACAGAAGATCATATTATCAGTTCCATATGGAATATATAAATAGTTCACAACCTAGACGGACTTGGACAATCCATTGGAAAGGTTGTAGTGTAATCTGGTATTAGTCTATCTTGACTATAGGTTTACACTAGTACACTTTGTGTGTATTGAACAAGACCACTTGAGGTTGTTCTCTTTGTACTGACTACAAAAGAGAACAAACACCTCTGTTATTATGGATGCTTATGCTCTTAATCCAGATATAATAACTGACATGTATATGAAGTGTGCATTACTTTGACTCATAAAAGAGTGAGATTCATTATGGATCAACAACCTCTATGAATTGGGTAATAGCATTGTATGTATGATGGGCTGTTGATTGTAAAAGGAATCCATGTCCCGATACGTCGTGTTGATGATGTCCCCTTAAGGAGCTCATAAGGATTTGTCATGTAAACCCTGCAGGTGGATTACATCCGACATGACAAATAAAGTTGAGTGGTACTACTTAAGGATAAAAGATGTTGATCAATATAGTTGTCAGTAACTTAATTTGATCGACGGACATTCGATATCTTAACATGGGGAGCTGAACGAGCATATAATAAAAGGAGCCCATAAATATAATTTGGAATTAGGAAGGTAGTGCAACAATAGCTCTTTAGTGGACCGAGCTATTGTTAATGGGCCTGGGTTGTGTGTTCGGGCTGAACACGGGATACCCAGATTCGTTAGGAGACCTAACCCTAATTTCTCCTCATGGTCCTTGCCGTAGCCTTATATATATCCTCTATTCACTGGCCGTCATTGATCATCTGAGATATAAGATTTTTTTTCTCTAAATTCGTGATTCACGTAAGGAGAGAAAGAGAGGTCAGCCAAGGAGAAGAAAGGTTGGGAGATCGTCGCTCACACTACGTCCAACCCGAGGAATGAATACGTGCAGAAGATCTTGGGGTCGCTGACAGCTCGAGGTTGCTAGAAACTATCGTCTTCTTCTCATCGCAGGTATAATTCGTGAACCCTAGATTCCGCTATAAAGGGTTAGATCACGTATTTAATCTGTTAATCTTTTATGATCGATACGCACACCAATCCGTAGTCCTGGGAATCATCGCTGTTCCATCAAATACAAGACATAACAACAGCAAGGAGGACATAACAACAACTAGACTAGGCCGACCACAGATTCATACCCCTCGAGTAGCTTCCGTTCTGATCATCAGAATTTTCTTCATCTGGGAGACCGCTCTATGAAAAAAAAACAATAATTTAGTTCAACAGTAGACCACAATACAGAATATACATATTTTTTGAACTTGCAAAAAGATCTACCCAATTCATAAATTCTAAGATCAAAGTGCCAATTACAAATGGAATTGTTAATGATATATAGAGAGGTAAAATAATTATATTGCAGTGCTAAAAAGCTAGTACTTAATTTTGTTTTTGAATATATCTAAAACAGTATAACAAATGAAAATCAAGTTTCTAACTTGAAACCTTTATATTCTCCTCTGATTGGGAATATCCAGTATCAAAAACAGTAAAACAAATGAAAATCCAGTATATAAGCATGTCTTTCATGGATTGTTCAGACAATCCATGAAACTGTCATCGTGGAAGGAAATCAAATATAAGAAAAATAAGAAAAATAAGAAGGGGCTCATATCAAGTGTAGTTTTAAGGAACTGTCATCGTGGAAGGAAACCAAATATAGAAGCTAGAAATGGAAACAGAAAATGGTAGAGAATGAGGATACACCAGGCTAACATAGCGGCATTTTCCTCATCTCTCTCTCATCCCTTCTTTCCCTTCAGCACACGCACACAAAGAGACATCAGCAACAACAGCAAGAGCGACAAGAACAACAATAATAATAAATTATTATAAACGAAATGTCTATATATGGATTTCCAGATTTCCACTCGAACTCTCTCTTTCTAATCACAGCCCAATTAAGAACATAGACGATAGCCACTAAACAATCCAATCACAGCCCAATCAAAATTTGATCCATCCTGGATCTTAAATCTTCAGATGCATGAATTCAGCTTCTTTAACAGTAAAAGAAAATGAAAATTTTCAGTATCTAAGCATATATGTTTGTCTATTAATTCTTCATCCCAACTAAATCATTGATGTTTGTGGCTCCAAAAGAAACCTGCACAAGGTTTGTTCAGCTCAATTCTTGTACAGATTTGGAGGATTTTGGTATACATACAGCATCCTTAGTTGACAGTTTATTCATTTTGGTAAAAAAAGCATGCTAAGATGACAATCAGATGCATGAATTCAGTTTCTTTAACAGTAAAAGAAAATGAAAATTTCCAGTATCTAAGCATATATGTTTCTCTATTAATTCTTCATCCCAACTAAATCATGATGTTTGTGGCTCCAAAAGAAACCTGCACAAGGTTTGTTCAGCCCAATTTTTGAGCAAATTTGGAGGATTTTGGTATACATACAGCATCCTTAGTTGACAGTAAACCCATTTTGGTAAAAAAATCATGCTAAGATGGCAATCAGATGCATGAATTCAGCCCATTTTAGAGCCCGACTTTCTAAAGAAAATGCCATTTGGAAGTTTGCGGGTACATGTTTGTTGGATAACAAAAACTCCCATTTTTATTGAAGAAAAATAAGAATAGGGTATCAAGTATAGTTTTAAGGAACTGTCATCGTGGAAGGAAACCAAATATAGAAGCCAGAAAGAGGAATGGTAGAGAATGAGGATACACCAGGCTAACATAGCGGCATTTTCCTCATCTCTCTCTCATCCCTGCTTTTTCTTCAGCACACGCACATAAAGAGACATCAGCAACAACAGCAAGAGCGACGAAGAACAACAATAATAATAAATTATTATGAACGAGATATCTCTATATGGGTTTCCAGATCTCCACTCCAACTCGTCTCTTTCTAATCACAGCCCTATTAAGAACACTTGTTGACAGTCACTAAACAATCCAATCACAGCCCAATCAAAATTTCTGATCCTTGATCTAAAAACTTCAGAATTCCCAAAATCTGTACAAGAATGGTCAGAACAAACCTTGTGCAGGTTTCTTTTGGAGCCAGAAACATCAATGATGTAGTCGGGATGAAGAATTAATAGAGAAACATATATGCTTAGATACTGGAAATTTTCATTTTCTTTTACTGTTAAAGAAGCTGAATTCATGCATCGGATTGTCATCTTAGCATGATTTTTTTACCAAAATGGGTTAACTGTCAACTAAGGATGCTAGCTGTTTTCCAAATCTGTACAAGAATTGGGCTGAACAAACCTTGTGTGCAGGTTATAGAATGTCATCTAAGCATGCTATATGCTAAAGTGGGGTTGGTCATAGAATGCATGAACGACACGTATTAGTGTTTGTGAGTATGCAGTGGGGTGCAGCTATGATCACTAGTTGGATCACCAAAACTCCCAATTTTATTGAAGAACAATAAGAACAGGGCTCATATCAAGTGTAGTTTTACGGAACTGTCATCGTGGAAGGAAACCAATTTAATATAGAAGCCATAAATGGAGCCAGAAAGAGGAATGGTAGAGAATGAGGATACACCAGGCTAACATAGCGGCATTTTCCTCAACTCTCTCTCATCCCTTCTTTCTCTTCAACACACGCACACAAAGAGACATCAGCAACAACAGCAAGAGGGG
The DNA here is from genome assembly GCA_017893485.1 of Hemerocallis citrina. NCBI lineage: Eukaryota > Viridiplantae > Streptophyta > Magnoliopsida > Asparagales > Asphodelaceae > Hemerocallis > Hemerocallis citrina. The sequence goes on from CM030359.1 coordinate 109,473,560, forward strand.
GTTGGTCCAACAATAATAATAGACTATAATAAACGAGATGTCTCTATATGGGTTTCCAGATCTCCACTCGAGCCCTTTCTTTCTAATCACAGCCCAATTAAGAAACATAGACGACAGCCACTACACGACAGCCACAATGCAGACTCACAAACACTAATACGTGTCTTTCATGCATTCAAAATGATAATCTCTTCAAAATTACCAATTTAAAGACTTACCGGTGGTGGGACTTGAGATTGCTGCCCTATTAACTGGGCCATTTGTTCTTGGAGGAGTGCCACTTGTACCTTTAATGAAGTCATCTCCTCGTCCTGAGTCCCACTTGAAGTAGATTCACTCCGTCCGAATAACCGCGAGGGGGTTGGTCCTAGCCCCATACCACAGACACGTCCATGCCTCTCCTTTCTCCTAACTGCAGTCAAGGCAAGTCGTTGGCGGGTACGGAAATCTGTGGATGCCGCCGTATGGTCAGAATCTGAAGCGGAAGAGATTTCATCAAACTTTTTCCGAGCATTAGTCTGTAAAAGGACATAACAATCAGAGTTAAAAGCAGATGAGACTTCGACAAATTATTAGCCATTTACAAAAATAAGCTATAAATCATCAAAAAGTAAAAACAACTGAAGATATATATAAACAATAACATTGCTATAGCCTATATATAGTAGTAAATTTCTAAATGGTCATCACTAAAATATTATGTCATAGCCTATAGTCAATTTTGTGTTCCAACTCAATTCACTAAATATTTAATTACCCATAACTAAAACAGTTATAATGATAGTAAATTGTAGATCTGATAGATATTAGTTCACAAATTACCACAATCCGTGCTGCCTCAGGGGTCGCATACGTCCCATCCTTCGACTTGTGGGTGGCATCGAAAAAATCTATGTCGCCAAACTTCGTACAAACCCCCAAATCTTCTTCCTATATATTAGTAAGATGAAATGCTTATAAACAAATAACTGTAAGTCAAAAATGTTCAATTTGATTGCGCTTACCAATTCTTCCCGAACCAGAGCAAAGCTCTGTGTACCAGTGGTGTGCAACACTAGCTGCTTTGACCGACTGGCAACACCCACCTCTGCCCTTTTTTGTACATGCTACAATGAAGTTAACAAAAAATTTAATTAGAGTAGCCATACAACCACAAAGTCATTAAATTTTTGTTAGTAATGTAAATACCTGACCGACCGCCGAACTCTAGTAGTGCACAAGGAATTGCCAATCTGAAGTCTCCACATTCGGTGGCACATCCCCTGCATTATCCACCTCTGACTGGTCTTTGTCAAAATACCTAGCCTTCAAGTCACTCTTGTAGTCCCTCCACTTTTTGGAGAGTGACTTTTCAACCCAAGGCATAAGGGAGTCTAAGAACGAGAAGTATTGCTGAAAAATTTATGAAGTTTAACAAAGGATAACTGAATTGCATAAACCGAATACCCATCACTAAAAATACACATTTCAATAATATATTTGAGCCTACCAATTATTTATTTTTGATGGGACAGACCTTGACTGTTGTAATTGCAGTTGCCTTTGTCGTGGTTGGCACCTTCGGCCAACTCTCGTACGACAAAGGAATTATTCGTGGGTTCCTTACTATTACCCCAATAAAGGATGAGAATTTGCTTGTATTATCACCAACTGGTTGTCCGACACTGTTTTCCTCCACCACAATCCTTTCATCATTCTTAAGTTTCATATGCCCGTCATCTTAGTTCGCCCTCGATGTTTTTTGACAGTGGGCGGCGTGCTACCCTCCCCCTCCTCTGTTTGACTGCCACTATTATGTAGTGGCTGCTCATCCTCATGGCTTTTGTTGCCATCATTTATGTTTATCCTTTTTCCACGCCTCGACATCTTGTACCTGTCAAAGATTCAATAAATTCATTAGAGGAGCAAAATTAATTAATAACATGTTTATAATAACTATTCCAAAATGAGAAATTTCAATCAGATGCATGAATTCAGTTTCTTTAACAATGAAAGAAAAAGAAAATTTCCAGTATCTAAGCATATATGTTTCTCTATTAATTCTTCATTCCAACTAAATCATGATGTTTGTGGCTCCAAAAGAAACCTGCACAAGGTTTGTTCAGCCTAATTCTTGTACAGATTTGGAGGATTTTTATATACATACAGCATCCTTAGTTAACAGTCAACCCATTTTGGTAAAAAAATCATGCTAAGATGGCAATCAGATGCATGAATTCAGCTTCTTTAACAGTAAAAGAAAATGAAAATTTCTAGTTTCTAAGTATATATGTTTGTCTATTAATTCTTCATCCCAACTAAATCGTTGATGTTTGTGGCTCCAAAAGAAACCTGCTCAAGATTTGTTCACCCCAATTCTTGTACAGATTTGGAGAATTTTGGTATACATACAGCATCCTTAGTTGACAGTCAACCCATTTTGGTAAAAAATCATGCTAAGATGGCAATCAGATGCATGAATTCAGCTTCTTTAATAGTAAAAGAAAATGAAAATTTCCAGTATCTAAGCATATATGTTTTTCTATTAATTCTTCATCCCAACTAAATCATTGATGTTTGTGGCTCCAAAAGAAATATGCACAAGGTTTGTTCAGCCCAATTCTTGTACAAATTTGGAGGATTTTAGTATACATACAGCATCCTTAGTTGACAGTTAACCTGTTTTGGTAAAAAATCATGCTAAGATGACAATCAGATGCATGAATTCAGCTTCTTTAACAGTAAAAGAAAATGAAAATTTCTAGTATCTAAGCATATATGTTTGTCTATTAATTCTTCATCCCAACTAAATCATGATGTTTGTGGCTCCAACAGAAACCTGCACAAGGTTTGTTCAGCCCAATTCTTGTACAGATTTGGAGGATTTTGGTATACAGCTAGCATCCTTAGATGACAGTCAACCCATGATGGTAAAAAAATCATGCTAAGATGGCAATCAGATGCATGAATTCAGCTTCTTTAACAGTAAAAGAAAATGAAAATTTCCAGTATCTAAGCATGTTTGTTTCTCTATTAATTCTTCATCCCAACTAAACCATTGATGTTTGTGGTTCCAAAAGAAACCTGCACAAGGTTTGTTCAGCCTAATTCTTGTACAGATTTGGAGGATTTTGGTTTACAGCTAGCATCCTTAGTTGACAGTGAACCCATTTTGGTAAAAAAATCATGCTAAGATGACAATCAGATGCATGAATTCAGCATCTTTGACAATGAAAAGGAGAGAAATCAAGAGAAATTACCGAAGAGAGAGGGGGGGCGACGAGTGGGGTGACGAGCGGGGCGACGAGCGGTGGCGTAGGAGATAGAGAGAGAGCGGGGCGACGAGCGGTGGTTTTCGAATGCAAATTCACCGCGAAATAGAAAGAGGGAGGAGGGAAATCGAATTGGGCTGTCGAAGATGACGAAGGGACGGAGGCAAAGCACGCGAAATAGAGAGAGGAGGAGGAAAAACGAAGGCGGCCAAATATTGGGTTTGGAAAATTAGCGAGCGAAATGTTAGGGTTCGCAGGGATTTATCTCAGTTAATTCACCGGCGTTTGAAATTAAAAACGCCGATGAATGTATCTGTATATTCGCCGACGTGTTTTATTAAAACGCCGGAGAATAATACCCTTCACTGGCATTTTTAAAGAAAATGCCAGGTGAATATCATGATTCCCCGGCGTTTTATAGAGGCCGCCAGTGTATATCCATCCAATCTGGCGCCCCATTCCTGGTCACTCCCTACCCCGGCGCGAATGGTAAAATGCCGGTAAATCGAACCTGTGTTGTAGTGTCAACATGTGTACCCCATTGTTGGGGAGGAGGATTAGGGTAGTCTTCGACAGGATCATTTTGTGGGACAATTGGAGGCTTACGAGAAGTGCCGGTGGAATCTTGTCCACTTTAGCTACGGTTGCTACCGCGTGATCTACACATTTTGATATGTAGTAGTGTGTGTAAAAAAAAATTGAACACAATGTAGGCGCGATAAGTTACAAAAAAAATCTAGAAAACAAGAGGGTTGTGAGAGAGAAGTTCAAAAAACCAACAAACAAATATGATACAAAAAACTATAACTACAAAAAAATAAAAATAGAAGAAGAGGGATATGAAATTTTATACCGTTCACCGTGGATACTCGTATATAAAAAAACCCGTAAAAATAATAATAGAAGTAGAACTAGAAGTCCGGAATTGAAGACTTGAAGAGGGCTGGAAGGAGAGTTGAAGACTTGATCACTTGAAGGAGAGTTGAAGACTTGAAGACGTAGTTGAATTTTGAGTTTGATACGATCGGAATTTGTCGTTTGATCGTGTATATGTCTTGATACCTTGTTTGTTCAATTGTTCACAAATTGAAATGAATTAAGTAATAATAGTAGAGAGAGTAAGAGAGTTAGGTGTGAAACTTTTGTTTGGGTTTTAGGGGTATTTATAGGGAAAAAATAAAAAAAACCAAAAAAAACCCAAAAACACCAAAAAACGGCTACAATAGCCATTGAAGCAGCTCTCGAGTGTGATGAGCGACCCGTTGGACCCACGAGTCAAACGGTCGACCCACGCGGGTCGAACGTTTGACTCGTACGGGTCAACCGGTTCGCAACCTGTGGGTCAACCCGCGGGTTCGCGAGCAGGTCGGGTTTAAATAGGTGGGTTATCGGGCTGGGTTGATCGGGTTAAATTCGCGTATTTTACGACCCGTGTCGACCCGTTTCTGTTAACGGGTTGGCCCCCATTTCTGATCCGGCATTTCGCGGACCGGGTTAAACGGGCGGGTCGCTGGTCGACCCGACCCGTTTATCATCCCTGGGGGAGGGGGTTATGTTGTTTAGGCATGGAGTGGAATTTGCCTGGATGTGGATGAGGAAAAATTTATATATATATATATATATATATATATATATATATATATATATATGTATATATGGAAAAAGGGGTATGAGCAACTTGCTTATTTAATTGATGATGTGTCATACATGTGATTGGAAAATCCTTAAAAGGGTTAGTTGTCCAATGTATCACATGCATGCCGCATAATCAATTACTCATATCGCTTTTACCCATATATATAACCCATATATATATTACTTTTTAGGGAGGTGATTAATGATGGTGGCATTAAAGGGTGGCGGTGTGTTGAAGTGGTAGTTGAGGAGAGTTTGTTTAATAAGGGGATTAGGAGAAGGAATGTCGAATGAGAGTGGGGAATTCATTGGGGAGAGTGTGGTGCCAAGAATGAAGTAAAGAAGAAACAGGTAAGAAGAAGAACACAGCAGAAGATGAGGTTAGAATAGGTTGTGTTTAGTGTAAGGTAGCTTAGAATGAGTGTGATAATTGGTAGAGAATGTGTATGTGAGATAATGTATGTGGAGATCTGGCTGGAGTCTGTTGACTCTATCCGCTTACATCAAAAAAATGTATGTGGAGATAAAAGAGTTGATACAAATGCACATATAAAAATACATACAGATAAATCAGCAGATATTTGAGTTGGACTCAAATAGGGGATCACATATGAATTCAAATACATAAATAAATTTGATAGAACGGAAGAATTTATAAAAAATCTGATAATACAGAAATACGTTGAATATTCCGTATGATCAAAAATAGGGGTTACAATGAGCCTCTCCTTGAGTTGTGCATCCCTGACCCTAATGTTCTAATGGCCCGTACGAGTGCAAGCCAATCAATTTGGATGTGCCTCGTGTTGGTGCATGCCATAAAGGTCAGTTGTGTATTGACATTACTAGTTTACATTGCATCATGACATTTATTTCACATATGAGGTATTTTATTTATTGTGATTAATTGAACATAACAAAGTCCTCAGAATAGTAGGTTCAATACCATGGGACATCAAGTAAATGACTTGATTGTGAGATCCAATTGGTTATAATCAGAACACTATTCTTAAATGTCCCTAGTCAAGTATTATTGTGAATTAGGACAACAATAATACATAGAGACTAGTATGTACGTAGATTGATGACCATACCTCATGGGTCAAGGATATGAGATATCAAGTCTTCACATGGGTAAATATTAGAGTAATAATGTACTGGACTAATCCACCATGAGAACGTTACATGGATCATTACGTGAGTGTCATAAGCGGTTCTCACAGTGACCGTGGTGTACATAGTCCTTTGACTTGAAGTCACTATGATTTTCTACATGAGAAGTTGTATGTTTTAATGCTATCAAATATTGCCTATAATAATGTGATTATAAAGTCGACTATTGGATATACTACAAATCATGCAGAGGGATGTGAGTGGCTTAGATAGGATTTGTCCCTCCTACATAAAATTTGCGATACCTGTGGGCCTCTTGATTGAGTGAGACTGCAAAATGCATGACCATGCTCAAATGAGTCAATATGAGATATTGATCTCATTTGTTTTAGTAGGTCTACTCGGATATCAAGAAACCAATGATTGAACTATACAAGGGTGATACGCTCTGTGCCTTGTGGTCAATTAAGATATTTGGACAAAAGGACTAGACTATATGGTAACATTAGTCACGGATAGGTTATGTCAAATCAATGGCATTCCTGTTACTTGAGTAGCAGTGATATATTGCTAGATACCGCTCACTAGAATATGATTTTAGTATTTCTATCAATGTAATGGGAACCTACAGGGTCACATACTTAGAATGGATCGAAATTGAGATTTAAATTTATGCGATGGATTTAATTGAGAATCCTAGTAAGACTTGGATTCCTGACATGGTTAGGTAATTAATTAGATTAAATGAGCCAACTAATGTTGAAAGGCCCACACACAAATTTGACCCATATCAGATTGTGAGCCCAACCACCTCACCACCCTCTTAGGGTTAGTTTTTGCACCTATATATATCATACATTTCTGTGGAAATGATGCATGTGAAAACCCTAGACGTCACAGAAACTGTGAGAGAGAGAGAGAGAGAGATTGTGAAGGACATGTTAGGTTTCGATGGTAGTCTCAGATCAAATACACAACAGAAAAATTAAAAGAAATATCGAAACATAGTTATGGATCTATTCGAAAATCATAAATCGTGTTTAGGACTTATACCTTGAAGATTGATCTGCTGTCTCCACAGTATGCCAATCACAAGCACTACAATATTACGATGCCTCTCGGTATCCACACGAACAAATCAAATCAAGTTTTCCCTCACGCCGCAGTGCTAGCTGCGGGAAGGGAATGTTCCTCACGATCTCTCTCTCTCACAATTTCTATGACAACTAGGGTTTTCTCATGTGACCCTTTTCCATAGATACGTATCATATATATAGCTGCAGAAAATCAACCCTAAGAGAGTAATGAGGCAGTTGGATTCACAATCTGACCACGTTCAGATTCGTCAGTGACCTTTTGAACTTTAGTCATCTCATTTAATCTAATTAAATGTCCAACCAATGTCAAGAGTCCGCGTCTTACTTGGATCCCCAATTAAATTCATCTTATGAATTTAAATCCCAATTTTGATCGATTGTAAGTGTGTGACCCTGTAGGTTCCCATTATGTGGACAGTAATACTAAAATCATATTTTAGTATTACAAATAGTGAGCAGTATCTAGCAATACATCACTGCTACTCAAGTAACGGGATTGTTAGTGATTAGACATAACCGATTCGTGACCAATATTACCATGTAGTCTAGTCCCTTTTTCCAGATATCTTAATTGAATACAAGGCAAAGAGTATGTCACCCTTGTATAGTTCAATCTTTGGTTTCTTGATGTCCGAGTAGACTTACTAAAATAAATGAGCACAATATCTCATATTGACTCATTTGAGCATGGTCATACATTTTGTAGTCTCACTCAATCAAGCGGTCAATAGATATCGCTTTTGTTATGTAAGAGGGACACATCCTATCTAAGTCACTCACATCCCTCCGCATGATTTGTAGTATATCCAATAGTCGACTTTATAATCACCTTATTACAGGCAACGTTTGACGACATTAAAACATGTAACTTCTCATGTAGGAAAGAATAGTGACTTCAAGTCAAAGGACTACATACATCATAGTCACTATGAGAACTACTTATGACACTCACGTAATGATCCATGCAGCATTCTCATAGTGAGTCAGCCCAGTACATAATTACTCTAATATGTACCCATGTGAAGACTTGATATCTCATATCCATGACTCGTGAGATATGGTCATCGGTCTATGCACATACTAGTCTCTATGTATTATTGTTGTCCTAATTCACAATAATACTTGACTAGGGACATTTAAGAATAGTGTTCTGATTACAACTAACAGGATCAGTCAATTCATGCACTTGATATCCTATGGTATTGAACCTACTATTCCAAGGACTTTACATTTAATCACAATAATCATCACAATAACTGAAATGCCTCATATATGAAATAAATATCATGATAGAATATAAACTAGTAATGTCAATACACAACTGGCCTCTAGGGCATACATCAATAGGACATCTCCTTCCCGCAGCTAGCACCACGAAGTGAGGAAGTTCTTGATTTGATTCGTTTGTGTGGATACAGTAGAGGCACCGCAACCTTTGCAGTGTTGTGATTGGTATATTCTTCGAGACACCATATCCATCATTAAGGTATAATTCCTAAACACAATTTATGGTTTTTCTCTTGGATCCATGGCTAGGTTTCAATATTTTTTTATTTTTCTACTATATTTTTAATCTGTGATTGCCATCGAAACCTAACACCTCGCCCAAGTGTTCGGGGATAGTCTCCTTCAGATGGGAAACCGCCAAGCCCTTCTCATGAACTATATTTTTCAACTCATCCCTCTTGGTTGCAGCCGCAAGAAAAGAATGACGGAGGGTTTTGATCTCTAAGTCTCTCTCGACGGTTGCCCCGACAAGAGGGACCTCCCCACTGTGAAATCTCCCTCCACTTCGAGGGGAGGCATCTTGTGCGGTCTATCACCAAGATGCCTGACCTCAACTTTCCTCTTGGTCAACAGTTTCCTTAGATAAGTAAGCTCCGTTTCCACTCTAAATAACTTCTCCCGCAAAAGAGTAAGCCCCAGATCTACCATGCTCAACCTGCTATGGAGGTGGGTAATCCCATCATCTCGATGGTCTCCCCCTCTATATATGATGATCTAGCAATGGGAAAGAGTAGGGGCTCATTATGGTGATGGTAATCACAGCTATAAGGATAAGAAGACTCAAGAATTCCAGCCCAACACATCAAAATTAATTTTCAACTAAGAGAAACATGAGTATTGAGACAAAGAAAACACTCATTCATTCAAAAGGGGGAGATACATCAAGCGGTGGTCAGTCCGCTATTAGACATACACAAAATAAAACAAAACTAGAACAAGAGGAGATGCCAGGGAACCACCTCAGCATACGGAGCTGGAGGAGAGGAAGTCCCGATGACCTCCTTCCCCTTCGCTCCTGCATCTCCATCCGAGCTCTTCGCCCCCATGGCTGTTGTCCCTCTATGTGATGCTTACTCTTCCCCATCAGCTCCTTCATCATCTGACTCCTTAGGGACCAGCTCTTCACCTGGCACTAAGCCCAGGTGGTACCCCTTCCCATCGAAGTTGGGACACTCTCGAAGTCCTGGACAGCCTTATTGTATGGCCTTTCCATGTTAGCGAACGCTTGGTCCTCGACGTTAGCATTCACCCAAGCTACTGCGTCCCCTTCTCCTTAGCCACAGCCTCCTTCACCCTTTTTAGTTCTGATTGAAGCTCAGCGTTCTGAGCACCAAGGGCATCCCCCCAATATCTGATGCTTCCAACTCCTTGAGTGCCTTCACCTTCTCCAAGTTGGCTATGTCGGTTGCCGCCTTCCACACCTTCTCCTCCTCCAACATCTACTCCAACAGGTTGCCGAAGTGGTAGGTGATCTGCAAAAGAGAGAGAAGAAATCCTGGACTTAGAAGCATATGCAAGGAAGGAACGAACTACACAAAAAAATATTACGTGACTTATAGCCATGTGAGCCCGAGCAATCTCCATGGCAGAAGAGCCAACCATCTTTGAAGCCATCCTGCTTTGGTTCTTCGGGGTAGCGAGGTGTCGAATAGCCTGCATACAGCTATTTGTTTCCCCGAAAAGCTATTCTCCTGCTTGATGGTCATGTCTGGCGCGTAGATCGACTTATCGGAAAGCATCCTCTTGACCTCGATGGTCAACGACGATGCTCTCTTTCTCTCTCTCGCACGACTGCTAGAGTAAGGCCAAGTATAGAGGGATTCGTCGACATGGTCTTAGGTGAGCCCAGATCTACCAAAGGTTAAAAGCCCAGGTGTAACGCTCCCCCCCACCCCCAATACTCAGACAATATTATATATTTATTAGTTATTTATAGTACAACTGTCCACCACAGGCTACCTCGCTAATGGTGGTTAACCATTTATGTTACTCTTGATCATAGTCAATTATATTTATTAATTAATTAGTTACAATTCCTTCCGATGTTGGACAATTCAATCCCACATCCCTCCGTTTGCTCTCTCTCGAGTGTAATAACACAAAGCTGGTCCCCCACTGGGCCCCTCCACGTCAGCACGCCACACAGAGCCGCCTCCTCTCCTTCACCTGGGCCCCACACGCTATCTGCACACCGCACATGTGTAGCAAAGCGCAGCAAGCCAACAAACTCTTCAACAACCCATTTCACACACACACACATACACACACACACACACACACAGAGAAATATACAGCCGCTGAGTATAGGGCATGCAGCCTAATGCAAGATCTCCTTTTTAGCCGATGTGAAGCGGGAGTACCCTGATTCAGCTACTTCCAGGCCAACGCACTGACCTCAGCTCCCTCTAAGGCATACATCTCACCAATGTGCAGCGGAGTACCCTGATTCAGCTAATTCTAGCAGTCCCTGACCAAACTACCAGCGTACAGACCTCAGCTCCTTCTCAGGCATACATCACACCCACTATTTTTCCACACTCGGTGTCGAAAATCGGCTCTGACACAATTTGTAATGCCTCGCCCCAATACTCAGACAATTTTATATATATAATAGTTATTTATAGTACAACCGTCCACCACAGGCTGCCTCTCAGAAGGTGGTTAACCAATTAGGTGACTCTTGATCATAGGCAATTATATTTATGTCACGCCCTACTTCCCAAAAGAGAATATGAAATAAGGATACATGACTAAGCCCAGCGAATGATTTTCATCATTCGTAAGCTGTCAGGAATCTTTACAACATTTCACAAGAATAATCAGAGTCGGAAGCAAGAAAAGTCAACCAAGCATGCACATATGAACCAAAATACCAACAAGAATACTTGAAACCAAAGTGTATTAATCTCAAATAATCATGATCTGAATAAGTCAAATATCCTGGGTCACATCGCCCTAAATACAAGAATAAATCTAAGTATCAAAATACAATATTTTTCAAAATAAGCAACAAGAATAATAACAGCAAAATCCCAGCATCTTCTACTTCATGTCACCAATACCGTCTGGAACCTGTTCTCCAAAATCTGCAATTTAACAATTGCAGGGATAGATACCCGTCAATGCAGGTTATGGGCCACTTGTAGTGCAGGATACAAGTATATGGAAAAAACTAACTAATAACATGGAATATGCATGATAACAAAATATAACAACTAGCATGGCAAGATGAACAAGTGTAAGTGGCATGTATCAAGTGACAAGCAACAAGTGTCAAGTGTTAAGTACAAGTATCAAGTAGCAAGTATCAAGTGAACAAGTATCAGGTATCGTGTATCATGTACAAGTAATCAAGTATCAAGTGAACAAGTAATCATGTTCAAGTCTTGTATTTATTACTATCTAGGTAGCACTTCATGCATCCTGGTTTTTACTACATGGTTGCTACATACAATCAAGTTTCGTTTAGACCTAGTGGTGGGTTTCTATAGGGCCGTGTACTCAGGCATCAAGTCAAGTAACAAGTAACAGGTAAACAGGTATGAATCACGTAGTGAAATCGTGGCAACAGAAACAGGCATGAATCATGTAGTCATGAAACATGGCAACAGGTAGTAACATTCATGAATCATGTAATCATGAAGTATGGCAACAAGTAGTAACAGGCATAAATCATGTAATCATGAAACATGGCAACATATAATAATAACAGGTATGAATCATGTAGTCAAGAGTCCATGGCATAATATAATAATAATAGACATGAATCATGTAATCGTGAGTTCATGGCAGAATATCATAATACATGCATGAATCATGCGAGCATGAAACATAGCAACAAGAAATGGCATCATGGGCTCCCTTCTGAGTACACATACCTATATTGTCCAATACTAAGATCTTTCCTTTAACCCCAGCTTGATTATTTTATAGTTAGTCTCAAACTAGCATGTATGTGTGCAAAATATATCAAGAATAATATGGCATGATCATATAACAAGTTCAAGTTGCAAGATAAATATGTACGGGTGCAAGAAATCACATAAAAGGATAAATAACCAAATTTCCAGTTCATGACAGCAAGACCATACTGCATTAAAACTGAAATTCCCGATGTTACAAACATGCAAATCTAAATCCGTCAAAAGGTGTACAAAATAGACTTCCGGAAGAATCCAGCGAACATATATAAGTCAAATAGTATTTCACAAAATCAAGTCTCAAAACTGATTTGAATTTAGAAAACACGTTCAGCTAGAAATCAAAAAATTAAATTCACAGTCAGGAAAACAACATCAAAACATCTCAAATAAATCTGGGAAAAGTCTGGGGTATTCCCATATATGTCTAGTATCAAAATATAAAGTTTCATAATTTTCCAATAAGAATAGTTCAGTCAACAAAAATCAGAAAACATCAAGGAACGATAGTTTGGCAAATCTGGAATTCCTAACACTTCTGTACAAAAACTGTAATATCTCGTAAACCGTGAATCGAAATTCAAATCCGCCAAAGGAAGATGAAAATAGACAGAACAAACTAACTTTCATATTTCATAAATATTTTCTGTACAGGAAAATGAATTAAGGATAAAATACAAATCTTTATAGAACAGCGAGCAAAATCCAACAAGTACAGTTTTTATAAGCAAGAATGAAACGGTATATAAAACTCATCAATAAAATCCACCAAAATTCTGGGTAATTCCTAAATAGTTATTGAAATACTGTGCAAAATTTCAGATCAAAATAATATTCTTATGACTAGTATCAAAATAGTTTAGTAATCGAAATCATCAAGAAACGAAATCTGGAAATGAAATACACCTACGTAGTAAAACAATCATATCTCACACATACGAAAAAAAAATCGAGCAAGGTCAGAGCATTTGGAAAGAAGACGGATTTATCTCAAAATCATGTTTAATACTGAAGTTAAGATACTGACCTTAATATGGTCTAAATTACTGATCAAGACAGATTACCAGCAAAATACAGAATTTTCTTTAGGAACAAAACCAACATGAATTACACGAAACTTGATCGATACATAACTAAACATGAATTAGAGTCTACTAAGTGTCCAAACAATATGAAATAGGGTATACGACATCTCCACAACAAGTATATCACATGGATCTCACAAGCACACGAGTTCTCATAATTGTCTTACAATTATAATCACATCAAGAACGTTCAAAACCAAAGTTGTTTCATGTCAAACTTGTGTTGTGAGGAAACTATGGTCAATAGAACTATAGAGACAATACTCATCCAATATACATCACACACGAGTTGTCTCTAGAACCCAATTTCACTACATGCGGAATTTATGACTTGTATCATACAAAGGAATTGAGTACAAGTTACTTGCCTTAACCGATGACGAAAATGACACCAACCAAGAATAATGGGAATGGATTCCTAGCAATGAACACGACCGAACGAAAACAAATCACGAACCAAGAACGAGAAGCAAACACGAACGCGATAACGAACACGAGCAACGAACACCCAACACGAGACGACTCACGAACACAATAGACGAATGAGCCCACAAGCAAATAATGAACACCCGCACACTAAGAGAGGCAACGGGGTGTCGGGCTGCGGGCAATCGCTGTCCTTAGACAGGCGGCGCGACGGACTACAGGAGTGCAACGAGGGAAGCTTACTGTAGTTGCAAGGTGTCGACAGACAGCGGGCTGGCGTCGGCTGAAGTGGGTCACGAGGCAGACTGCAGTCGGGAGGAGGAAGTGCTGGTGACTGTCTCGGGGTCTGCTGGCTGCAGGTCGTAGCAAGGAAGAGGAGGTCGGAAAGGGGACTGGTGCAGTCGTTGCTATTGCTGGGCCTGGCGGAGAAGAAGGGGAGAGGCAGGGAGAGGTTAGAGGTGGTCTGGGGATGTCACGATTGCACGACAGAGTAGGGGGATGGCTAACGAGGTGGGGTCGCGAGCGGATACGAGGGCGTCGCGACTAGGCTAGAGGGAGAGAGAATCGGAGTGGAGCGGAGGAAGAGAGATGAGCAAGAGGTGGAGGGAGCACGGGGCACAGACGGAAGGGGGGATGGGTTGAGGTGCTGGAAGTTGAAGAGGCGGCTGAGTGGAAGGGGTATGCAAGGATGAATATCGTATATATATAGGATATGGTATATTAGGGTTAGGCTGAGGAGTATAATATTGGGTTTCGGGTAGTTAAACAGTGGGTTAACGGGTTAAATACTGATCTGATACTGGGTATTAGGAAACAGGGTGGGGTTTGTAAACGGGTTGGTTTAATATAATGGGTGTAAACAGGGTAGGGATAGGGTTATTAGGTTTAGGGATTAAATAAGTAATTGGTTTTGGTAGTTGGGTAAATTTAGAAATGGGCAAGGGTAAAAATCTAATAAGAAGGGAAAAATATATAGATAAAAATATATAGAATTTTTTTTTAATATAAAATCAAAAGGTAAAACCAATAAAAATAATGATACTAATAGTAGTAAAAATAATGATAATAATAATACTAATAGGGTTTGTATAAAAATCATTAGAAAAATAGCTACAAATAAACTTTTGATCATAAATAGATTTTAATAGAAGATCCAAAAACAAATTTTAACAGAAAGAGTTTCAGAGCGGGAAAAAATAATTTACAAAAATCAAAAATCCGAAAATACACAGAAAATACGTATTTAGGAAAACAAGGGTTACAAATCCTACCCACCTTACAATCAAATTTCGTAGTCGAAATTTGCTTAAGCGTTAAATAGGACAGGGCAAAAGCAAACTGGGGATGGTAACAAAACAGAGGGCTAATGGGGAAGGACCAAAGCAGCAGCAATACCAAAAAGAAGGAAGTGGATAACAAAGGTCAAATGGAATGCATGAAAGAGAATAAGCAGTATCAAAGGAAAAGAAATCAACACAAGATAACAAAGCAAGATAAGGAGTAGGTAGAACTGGAATAAAAAAGAGAGAAGACCATCAAAAAGAGAAAAGACCATGAATAATTGAATCAAATAATGAATGGGTGCATGATGGAAAAATGGAATGCAAGAAAGAAGTATCTGGTTTCGAAAATGAAGAAAAAAACATCACAAGACTTGCAAGATAACAAATCAAAGAGACAGGGAAAATGAATGGATGAACAGGGGTGAGGAAAATACAATGCAGAAGATAAATATGAAAGAATAATGCAAGAAAATGGAAGAAGCAAAAAGAAACAACAAAACAACAAATGCAAAATATACCTAGAATATCTTCTTCAGCTGACTCAGCATCTGCAGCAGTCAGGTTGAAAGCCTGACCTCTCCTGGGGGAAGCCTGCTGAACTGGATCTCTGGCTAGAAGATCTATCCTCCGCTGCAGGCAATCCCACACCAAATGTTCAGCCGAACCACAACCAAAACAGTGGTAATTGGCACGCCTACAGTCTCTGCGCACGTGCCCAGACCACAGGTAAAAATCACAGAATCCCTCTCTTCGAGGAGCGGCAGGAGGGTAAGGAGCTATCCTATTAGGCTGGGCTGGAACAGCCTTCCGGATCGGCCCACCAGAAGGCCTAGCAACAACGGAGGAGAGCGGAACAGTCCGCTGAGAAAGAGCCAGCGCACCACGATCCTGCTCCTGAGCTCGAGCTGCCTCAAGAGCTTCAGCATAAGTATGCAAGCGAAGGGAGACAAGCTGCACCTTGATGTCTCGCTCAAGTCCCAATATGAATCTACGAGCCCTGTCCTCTTCGTTCGCCACAAGAATGACTGCGAAGCGGCTAACTCTAGTAAATTTAACTCCGTACTCGTCCACTGACCTAGAGTCCTGTTTCAAGAAAGTCACATGTTACCACATTGTTTGGACAATATGGAACAAAATTCCATTACTAGAAATAACAACCAACCTATTTCGGGGCCAAGAATTGTTGCTCCATCTCCACTCTAGTGCTGCAAGGAAAGAACTTCTCCAAAAAGCCCATAGTGAAAGTGGCCCAAGTGATCGGTCTTCCGAGCCTTTCGGACTCAGACCTCCACCAGATATGAGCCAAGTCCACCAGCTAAATGGCCAACACATCCACTCGATTTGCATCTGCAACTCTAGCTGCGAAAAGCAGTTGTTCAGTCCGAATCTGCCACTGTTCTGCCTCCAAATTCATCTCAGTGTCTGAAAACCTGTTGGGAGGCAGCCTCATGAAGTCTGTGACCGTTCCCGAATGAGGAGGAAGAGCTGCGTGCATAGGCACAGCGGGCAGCGGAACCCGAGCAGCTTCCAAAGCAGGCATCACCGAGTCACTATGGTTCTGCTGCATATTGATCAGCCGCTCCAACACAGAGATAACAGCCTCAATCCCAGGCTGATCTTCTTGGGGACGAGAAGTACAACCCCTACGAGCCATAGTCTGCACAAAACCAAAAACAAATAGCATCCAGATCAAAGTTGATCATGATTCATTTATGTATGCATGGTTTGTGAAATGTTGAGCCGATCCCAGTTCGAGACAAGCTTGTCTAATATTTCAGTCAAACTAATACATTAACCAAACCTGGTGCTCTGATACCACTAAAAACCTTGTTACGCTTCGCTTTCCAAAAGAGAATACGGAATACGGATACATGACTAAGCCCAGCGAATGATTTTCATCATCCATAAGTTGTCAGGAATCATTACAACATTTCACAAGAATAATCAGAGTCGGAGGAAAGAAAAGTCAACCAAGCATGCACATATGAACCAAAATACCAATAAGAATACTTAAAACCATAGTGTATTAATCTCAAATAATCATGATCTGAATAAGTCAAATATCCTGGGTCACATTGCCCAAATACAAGAATAAATCCAAGTATCAAAATACAATATTTTTCAAAATAAGCAACAAGAATAATAATATCAAAATCCCAGCATCTAGTACTTCATGTCAGCAATACCGTCTGGAACCTATTCTCCAAAATCTGCAATTTAACAATTGCAGGGATAGGAAAAAAAATAATAATGTACCCGTCAATGCAAGTTACGGGCTGCTTGCAGTGCAGGACACAAGTACATGGGAAAAACTAACGAATAACATGGAATTTGCATGATAACAAAATATAACAACTAGTATGGTAAGATAAACAAGTATAAGTGGCATGTATCAAGTGACAAGTGAACAAGTATCAAGTAAACAAGCCACAAGTGTCGAGTGTCGAGTGTCAAGTACAAGTATCAAGTAGCAAGTATCAAGTGAATAAGTATCAGGTATCGTGTATCATGTACAAGTAATCAAGTATCATGTGAACAAGTAATCATGTTCAAGTCTTGTATTTATTACTATCTAGGTAGCACTTCATGCATCCCGGTTTTTACTACATGGTTGCTACATAGAATCAAGTTTTGTTTAGGCCTAGTGGTGGGTTTCAATAGGGCCGTGTACTCAGGCGTCAAGTCAAGTAACACGTAACAGGTAAACAGGCACGAATCACGTAGTGAAATCGTGGCAACAAAAACAGGCATGAATCATTTAGTCATGAAACATGGCAACAGGTAGTAACAGGCATGAATCATGTAATCATGAAGCATGGCAACATGTAGTAACAGGCATGAATCATGTAATCATGAAACATGGTAACATATAATAATAACAGGTATGAATCATGTAGTCGTGAGTTCATGGCATAATATAATAATAACAGGTATGAATCATGTAATCGTGAGTTCATAGCAGAATATCATAATAAAGGCATGAATCATGCAAGCATGAAACATGGTAACAAGTAATGGGATCATCGGCCCCCTTCTGAATACACATACCTATATTGTCCACTACTAAGGTCTTTCCCTTAACCCCAGTTTGATTATTTTATTATTAGTCCCAAACAAGAATTTTTGTGTGCAAAACATATCAAGAATAACATGGCATGATCATATAACAAGTTGAAGTTGTAAGATAAACATGTACGGGTGCAAGATATCACATAAAAGGATAAAATAACCTAGTTTCCAGTTCAGGACAGTAAGACCATACTGCAGTAAAACTGAAATTCCTGGCGTTACAAAAATGAAAATCTGAATCTGTCGAAAGGTGTAAAAAATAGACTTCCAGCCGAATCCAGCGAACATATATAAGTCATATAGTATTTCACAAAATCAAGTCTCAAAACTGATTTGAATTCAGAAAACACATTCAGCCAGAAATCAGAAAATCGAATTCACAGTCAGGAAAACAGTATCAAAACATCTCAAATAAATCCAGGAAAAATCTAGGGTATTCCCCTATATGTCTAGTATCAGAATATAAAGTTTCACAATTTTCCAATAAGATTAGTTTAGTCAAAAAAATCAGAAAACATCAAGGAACGATAGTTTGGCAAATCTAGAATTCTCAACACCGCTGTACGAAAACTGTAATATCTCGCAAACCGTGAACCGAAATCCAAATCTGCCAACAGGAGATTAAAATAGACAGAACAAGCTAACTTTCTTATTTAATTAATATTTTTCTTAAAGGAAAAGGAGTTAGGGGGGAAATATAAATCTTTACAGAACAGCGAGCAAAATCCAGCAAGTATAGTTTTTATAAACGAGAATAAAAAGGTATATAAAACTCATCAATAAAATTCACCAAAATTCTGGGTAATCCCTAAATAGGTATAGAAATACTTTGCAATATTTTAGATCAAAATAATTTGCTTAGCACTAATATCAAAATACTTTATTCATCGAAATCATCAAGAAATGAAATCTGAAAATGAAATACACCTCTGTAGTAAAACAGTCATATCTCATACTTACGAAAACGAAATCGATCAAGGTCAGCGAGTTTGGAAAGAAGACGGATTACTCTAAAAATCATGTTTAATACTGAAGTTAAGATACTGACCTTAATATGGTCTAAATTACTGATCAAGATAGATTACCGGTAAAATACAGAATTTTCTTTAGGAACAAAACCAACATGAATCACACGAAACTTGATCAAAACATAACTAAACATAAATTAGGGTCAACTAAGTGTCCAAACAATATGAAATAAGGTATACGACATTTCCACAACAAGTATATTACATGGATCTCACAAGCACACGAGTTCTCATAATTGTCTCACAAATATAATCACATCAAGAACGGTAAAAACCTAAGTTGTTTCATGTCAAACTTGTGTCGTGAGGCAACTATGGTCAATAGCAGTATAGAGAAAATACTCATCAAACATACATCACACACAAGTTGTCTCTAGAACCCAACTTCACTACAAGCAAAATTTTTGACTTGTATCATACAAAGGAATTGAGTACAAGTTACTTGACTTGACCGACGATGAAAACAACACCAAGCAAGAACAGCGGGAACGGATTCACGGCAACGAACACGACCGAACGAACACAAATCACGAACCAAGAACGAGAACCAAACACGAACGCGATAATGAACACGAGCAACGAACACCCAACACGAGACGACACACGAATAAAATAGACGAATGAGCCCACGAGCAAATAACGAACACTCACACACTAAGAGAGGCAACGGGGTGTCGGGCTGCGGGCAATCGATGTCCTTCGACAGGTGGCGGATGGACTGCAGGAGTGCAACGAGGGAAGATCACTGCGGTTGCAAGGTGTCGACAGACAGCGAGCTGGCATCGGCTGAAGTGGGTCGCGAGGCAGCCTGCAGTCGAGAGGAGGAGGTGCTGGTGACTGTCTCGGGGTCTGCTGGCTGCAGGTCGCAGCAAGGAAGAGGAGGCCGAAGAGGGGACTGGTGCAGTCGTTGTTGTCGCTGGGCCAGGCGGAGAAGAAGGGGAGAGGCGGGGAGAGGTTGGAGGTGGTCTGGGGCTGTCGCGGTTGCAGGGCAGAGCAGGGGGACGGCTGATGAGGTGGGGTCACGAGCGGATAGGAGGGCGTCACGATAGGGCTATAATTAGAGAGAACCAGGCTGGAAACGGAGGAAGAGAGGTGAGCGAGAGGTGGAGGGAGCACGGGGCACAGACGGAAAGGCGGATGGGTTGAGGTGCAGGAAGTTGAATAGGCAGCTGGGTGGAAGGGGTATACAGGGATGAATATGGTATATATATAGGAGAGGGTATAATAGGGTTAGGCTGAGGAGTATAATATTGGGTTTCAGGTAGTTAAACAGTGGGTTAACTGGTTAAATACTGATCTGATAATGGGTATTAGGAAACAGGCACTACAACAAATATGATATTTGATAGCATTCATAAAATGCTATAGCAGACCTACGATAGCGTTTTACAAACGCTATCGAAAGACCCTCTATAATAACTCTATAGCGTTTTGACCAAACGCTATAGAATGTATAGTGTTTGTAAAACGCTATAGATTCTATAGCGTTTTACAAAACGCTATAGTTTCCTATAGCGTTTCCGAAACGCTATAGATTCTATAGCGTTTTGTAAAATACTATAGAATCTATAGCATTCGGCAAATGCTATAGTTTCTATAGCGTTTTGTTAAAACGCTATAAAATTTATAGCATTTCGGCAACGCTATCGTTAGACAATCTAGTAATAGAATCAAACATACAACATTTTTAAAACGCTATCGTTTTGATATTTGTGGTTTTTTATAGCATTTTAGGAAAGCTATTCGTTTTAACTGTATACAAAAAAAAAATCTACGGATACAAATAAAAATCGATTTATCGAAAATGTCAATACACCATTATAACTATAAAAGTTTCGCAAATTTGTGTACAAATATATAAAAACATACCAACATAGAAATATCTACACAATAAACAGATACAAAAGTTCATCCAATAAACTTAAAACAGACAACAAAAAATTCTTGAGTGCCTAACATCAACACAACTCGCACTCTTCGTTTCATCCATGACGTCTCCAATCTGCAAATGTAGAAGAAAAATGTCAAATATAAGATTCATGTGTGTAATGTTGGAGCATGCTACTAACATATGTTACTAAACTGCTACTAACATATATATATTAATGATTCAGCCTAAGTTGCAGAATTGCTATACACATAAATTCCCTAGCTCAGGAAAGACTGTCAATTTCAACTTACCGAGTTGAGTTAGTAATTTCTTTGGTAAGGAACTGAGTTAGTAGTTAATTAAGACCTGGAGTATCACATCAAGCATCATGCTATTGAGAACTTTCCCAGCAACCTCTAAAGGGTAAGCGAGAGAGCCTTCAGCCAAACACAACAATCTCGTTTGGGTGTTTCAGTGAGCACTTCCTTTCCTACTTGCTCAAATGTGCGTAACATTTTAAATGATATTTGCAAATGAATAGGACATATTCAATCCTCGCTAAAGCCTAACATTACTTATTCTGAATATTTTAGGAAGAAAAAGAACAAATGAATCCAGGGCTTAGAGTCTGGGTCGAGCTTACATGCATAATGAGCAACACTTTGAAAAAGTTGCAGGTTATTAACACTCATTTTTTAGACTTAGGATACAGAACAAGTCCTTACTTATATTCATATCTATTTGGCAGTTTGAAAGTAGGATACAGCATATTTAAAATCACTAACATTACTGAATTACAACAAAACCTCACCTTTGGCATCTTGAAGAAATTAGATTTAAAAATTAGGGGAGCTAACAGGGAGCATATGATTCCTTCACTAAATTCTGCAGCCATTATTGCACCTTCTTTTAAAATGTTCGCAGATCATGTAGCAGAGGAAACATCCAAAATCAGTTAAGGGAATGAAACTAGAAATATGCGACTATATCTAGCATATCAAGCATCTCTTCTTTGTCTGCAACACCATAAAGAGCTGAAAGTCTTCACGAATTATACATGACGCTCGTGAATAGATTTTGTACTAGAATAAATATATATAGACTTCTGAGTTATAAATGCACAATGCATTTATTTAATACACATTTGCATAAGGAGAAGTTCAAAAACCATTTCCCTTTATCAAAGATATTCCTACCTTGAATGATAATAGAGTATAATGTTTACTGACACTCATCAAGTTGATATGGTTTTGAGGCATGAATCAGTCTGCAACAACACTCATCAAGTTGCAAAATTCTGAATGCAAAGATAGCTCAAGTTCAAGTTATCGTAATTTCCCCTTAACCAAATACTACCTTAACTTCTAAGGGTATAATGTTTACTGACAGTAGCTACAAGCATATAAATGTTTATACTGATTTTCAAGTGAGTCTGTTAGTTTACCGACATTCATATAAATGGTTATCCTGAGTTAGTGTTTTAAGACAGATGCTATAATAAATTAATAATTTAGTATTGTGACTTTTCATGTGTGTGATTTGATGAGGATCTGATTAAAGCATCAGTTTTCTGGACTTAACCCAGAGACATTAGCAAACACTAATCTATGTTGAGATCTAGATTTGAGCTTTGAGTGAGACCATTCTACGTGAGATTTGCCATGGATTGAAATTCCCTTTCTAGTTTCAGTTCTAGATTCAACCATGATTATCATAACGCAAATATTCTTTGTTAAATATATCAAATCAAAGTATCAAACAATAGTTAATGTTGTGGTTATTGGCTTTCGCTGGTTAAGATCACTTTTAACTTGAAGTTTTAAAATTCTTCCAATCAAGTTTCGCTTAACAACCACTATTCTAATGCAGCTCTTGTCCGCGAGGAAATTAAAGATGAAACTGATAGACTGACTGGAAGGTCCAAACAAATTTCCCCAGTTCCTATTCATCTCAATATTTACTCTTCAAATAATGGTATTATTTTGTTAGCTATTAATCTTTCTGTTATTTTCTTTGAATTTGAAGGAAAATCTTTGTGAGGTATATCTTTGACTATTTAAAAACTCAAGTAATATAAATTTATTGTACTAGTACTTCTATTTGATATGGATAGTGAGATTACTTTTTTCAGAAGGACAAAAACGTCAAGAAATGTTTCCATACAATTTTAGATGTTTTCACAACCACAATATGACAAGTAACTATAAACCCATGTCCAAATCCTAAGGTAATCAATGAATTGCGCAACACAAGACACGAACATCTTCTCCGCATTTATATATCTTTTGTGCATTGTGAAATAGGCCTCGTTTAGATCATCAAATGTTACTTTGTTAGCATGGTTAGTGTGGCATGTCTGGGTTTGCTAGAAAAATAATGTTACTAATATGAGGCATAGAGCATATAGTATAAGAAAATGATTTTGTGCAAACCTCCACAAGTAAATCCCTTAAAGATGCTCATTAGGAATATATTAATAAAGAGGATATAAAACTTACGCCTTCATAATTGATAGGAGCTTTCTGTAATATTGGGTCAGAAATAATCCCATTCTCCAAATGCTTGAGAACTGCTTCCCCATACTCACGGAAAGATCTGGACCAGCAAATGAGATGTAAGAACTTATCGTTATCATACTCAAATAATTGTCAAGTTTGCAAAAAATAGAGATTGTCGGTGCGCGTGTGTGGCATCAGTAGATTATTCATGGATAATTGTTAAGAATTTACAACAACAAGCATATATCACGACGATAAACACTAAAGCCAAAAGTCGGAAAATATTCTTAAATCATGTGCTATCCACATTAGCTTTTAAGTTTTGTTCTTTACTACTGAAGCAAGTAAATTATTGCAAAATTAAGTATACTATGAACCAGAAGTAGCTTGAAGAAAAATAGATTCACATCAATGTTCAATCTAATCATGGACATAAGCAAACCCTCCTTTAAGATCTGGATGATTTTGGTCTATCTTTAGCCTGTGTTCCACAGCCACACCTAGTTCCTCAAGCCCCTCTACTAAGTCTGTGAAAACTTTGCTGCCACCAGTTGAGCCAGCAACTCTTGCAGAAGCTAGTTTGTTTAATAATTTGACCTACAACAACACAGATCCTTTAATTTTGGAATAGACATTTCAATGAGATTATACTTGAATAGTAAAACCACCTTGCTAAGCTTTATAATCCTTTAATATATCAATAGAGGATGAGAGATATCAACTGTGCAGAGTTCTTTGATGGATTAGAAAAAGATGTTCGTACAAACTACAATAAGAGCTGGAAGGTATTTCAGAATGAATAAAGGGTTTACTAGAATGTGAACTTTAACAAACGCTTCCATTCCTTAAACCAAGTTGAAGAAAATCTTCAGTAACAAACTACATTGAGATGGTATAAATATTAATTAAAAATGAGTCAATATATATAAATCTTACCACGCGAATTGCTTCGTCAATGACATTTTTGTATCCTCTTTTGAACCATGATGTTTTCCTCCTGTCCAAATAAATGAATCAAACTGATAACTGGTTCTCTGAAATAAGTACACAATATAAATAGTAACTTACCCAGTTTCTTCTCAATAAATGTAGTCAACCCATCTGAAGTTACACTGTCAGTGACGAAATCTAACAGTTTAACAAATTGAATGGCATCCCCCCCCCTTTTTTTCTAGATAATGTAAATCGTGGATTGTGTTTTTCATTTTGATGATTGAGAGCTCACAAATGGTATGATTTAGTATTCTGTTCCACAAAGAGACCACCAATTTACTCCATTCAAGTATGCTCAAATTGATTTATATAATAAAAGGTAAAACTACGAAACCTTTAAACACTAGCTTTGCTACAAAATATCAACTTATATCCCTCTTATTCAAATTAAACCTGATGAGAAAAACTATAGTTGAGAATTTTCAAAATTTTGTAAGATTTCTCTCCTTTTACAAAAAGTTCAGGTTAACTTGATGTGCCTCCAAAAACTTTTCGAGTGTTCCTTCATTCCTTCCAACTAAAGTGGCAAAACTTTGTAAAGTCTATAAATTCAAACTCTTCATAAACTAAAATCTCATTGGCTTTCTCCCTCGATTGCTTCCTAGAGAAGATCGGGCCTTTTAACAAATCGTCCCTGCATGAAACAAAAAAAAAGAAAAAAGAATCAGAGCTTAAGATGTCTGACACTGTTTTAAGTGCAAAGGGATGAAAGGGGAAGAGAAATAAGCGCAATAATAGCAATTCAAATAGCTAGCTAGCAACTTTGTTTTGTTAGCCAGCACAAACAAGAAAAGCAAAACAAAGGGTCTCAAAGATTTACCAGAAAGATAGACTATCAACTAAGTATCTAATACATATAACTTCAAAGAAAAAAATCACGACTGAGTTCAATTATTTCCTACTTTAGATGTAGTAAGTACATGATTTCAGTATGGCACAGTCCTTTGTTTCAGTTTAACATTATAAGCTGACTATATTGGTAGCCTAAATCTCATATATGTAAAGATATTGATTGGATAAACATCTTACTGTTCTAATTTCATCTCCCAAATGGTCTAAAAAAGAATAAACAGTATCAGAGCATAACTACAGTATCAAATTATCTTCTTCAAAAACCATAAATCAAAGGAAATAATCATTGAAAAAGAAAACTACGAGGAGAGATTAGTAAATCTTACACTTGCCTTCATCCGAGGCCTTCGGTCAGCATTCACCTTGTGAACTTGGTGTCAGCGTTCACTTAAGCCACAATTCAAAGTCTTAAAGTAAAATCAGCTACATCCTACATCCTACATTTTCCTGAAAAGGCTTGATAATAGAGTGCAAGCATGTAGAAGGTGTTCTATCAAAATACAAAAGTTTCCCGAAAGGAATGCAAAATCAGCAACTCTTTAAAGGATTTGCAAGTTCCGCAATCAAAAAGATGGAACTTATAAAAGAAAATTCGAATCCGTCAAACTAAAAACCAGATCAATTTGTTATTTTTTGACCATCTACTTCGGAAAAAACAACAAACCATCCTTTTTTTCCACAAACATTAAAGATGCTATCAAGTTATCGTAAACGACAAACGATCTAGTTATGGTCTGAGATCAATTCAAGCACAGACAATTTGCGTTTTTCGTCTGTTAGACACCTAATTCTTAACACGATTCGCAACAAATAGCTACCTGTTTATTATTATCAGAAATTAACATGATTCACGACCACATGATTTTTTCAACTCTTCTCACTAAACACAAGCAATAACCCACTCCATTCAAAATTTGGAACAACAATCAAGTACAACATGTCAACAAATTTAACAACTAAATGAAGCCTAATCATATTAAGAAACCCTAACTAAATCAGGTAATATCCCCCAGATCTGTAACTCATACCAAAAAAACCCTAATCGGATCAATCCAATCAGGAACTAGCAAACCTTAACTACAATTCCAAACATTATATGCAATACTAGTAAATCAAATTAAGGAATCTAGGGTTTGGGATCGGAAAAGATACCTTCTTAGAGGCAAGTGGCGGCGATGTGGGAAGGAACGACAACGGTGGAAGGGGACGGGGACGGCGGCGCCGAAGGGGCGGGTAGCGGCGATGGGGGAAGGAGGAGGAGGAAAATCATTTTTGGTTGTTGGGGTGACTGTGAATTTGGGATGGAAACCCTAATTGGGATCCTAAGATAATTGAAGAAAAATAACAGAAGGAGGAGGAAGAGGAGAAAATGAACTGGTTTGAGAATGATTTGGATTGTAATTAGAATTTTCTTTTTTACCCTTACTACTTAAGTTTATTTACAGATATTATAGCATTTCTAAAATGCTGTAAAAAATTCAGCATCTTAAAAACGCTGTCGTAGCTAAAAATAAATTTCAAAATTAATCAAAGATAGCATTTTATTTAGAAATGCTATTATTGATCACTTTCAATAGCATTTACACTTAAACGCTATAATAAATCCGCTATAGAAAGCTATATATGTTGTAGTGAGGGTAGGGTTTGTAAACGGGTTGGTTTAATATAATGGGTGTAAACAGGGTAGGGATATGTTTATTGGGTTTAGGGATTTAATAAGTAATGGGTTTTGGGTAGCTGGGTAAATTTACAAATGGGTATGGGTAAAAATCCAATAAAAAGGGAAAAATATATAAATAAAAATAAATAGATTTTTTTTAAATATAAAATCAAAAGGTAAAACCAATTAAAATAATGATACAAATAGTTGTAAAAATAACGATAATAATAATACTAATAGGGTTGGTATAAAAAACATTGGAAAAATAGCTACAAATAAACTTTTGATCATAAATAGATTTTAATAGAAGATCCAAAAACAAATTTTAACAAAAAGAGTTTTAGAGCGGGAAAAAATAATTTACAAAAATCAAAAATTCGAAAATACACAGAAATACGTATTTAGGAAAACAGGGATTACAAATCTTACACACCTTACAACAAAATTTCGTTGTCGAAATTTGCTTAGACGGTAAATAGGAATGGGCAAAAGCAAAGTGGATTGTGTAACAAAACTTAGGGCTAATGGGAAAGGAATAAAGCAGCGGCAATACCAAAAAGAAGGAAGTGGATAAAAAGTGTCAAATGGAATGCATGAAAGAGAATAAGTAGTATCAAAGGAAAAGAAATCAACACAAGATAACAAAGCAAGATAAGGAGTAGATAGAACTGGAATGAAAAAGAGAAAAGACAGGGAAGAGTTGAATCAAATAATGAATGGGTGCATGATGGCAAAATGGAATGCAAGAAAGAAGTAACTAGTATAAAAATTGAAGAAAAAAATATCACAAGACTTGCAAGATAACAAAGCAAAGAGACAGGAAAAATGAATGGATGAACAGGGGTGAGGAAAACACAATGCAGAAGATAAATATGAAAGAATAATGCAAGAAAATGGAAGAAGCAAAAAGAAATAACAAAACAACAAATGCAAAATATACCTGGAACATCTTCTTCAGCTGACTCAGCATCTGCAGTAGTCAGGTTGAAAGCCTCATAAAGTCTGTGACTGTTCCCGAACGGGCAGGAAGAGCTGCCTGCATAGGCACAGCGGGCGGTGGAACCCGAGCAGCTTCCAAAGTAGCCATCACCAAGTCACTGTGGTTCTGCTGCATATTGATCAGCCGCTCCAACACAGTGATAACAGCCTCAATCCCAGGCTGATCTTCCTAGGATCGAGAAGTAGAACCCTTATGGACCATACTCTGCACAAAACCA
This sequence comes from Hemerocallis citrina, assembly GCA_017893485.1. Lineage (NCBI taxonomy): Eukaryota > Viridiplantae > Streptophyta > Magnoliopsida > Asparagales > Asphodelaceae > Hemerocallis > Hemerocallis citrina. The sequence goes on from CM030359.1 coordinate 109,501,844, forward strand.
AAAACAATTAGCATCCAGATCAAAGTTGATCAAGATTCATTTATGTATGCATGGTATGTGAAATGTTGAGCCCATCCCAGTTCGAGCCAAACTTGTCTAATATATCAGTCAAACTAATACATTAGCCAAACCTGGTGCTCTGATACCATTGAAAACCTTGTTACGCCCTGCTTCCCAAAAGAGAATACGAAATACAGATACGTGACTAAGCCTAGCGAATGATTTTCATCATCAATATGCTATCAGGATTCTTTACAACATTTCACAAGAATAATCAGAATCAGAAGTAAGAAAAGTCAACAAAGCATGCACATATGAACCAAAATACCAACAAGAATACTTAAAACCAAAGTATATTAATTTCAAATAATCATGATCTGAATAAGTCAAATATCCTGGGTCACATTGCCCAAATACAAGAATAAATCAAAGTATCAAAATAAAATTTTTTTCAAAATAAGCAACAAGAATAATAATAGCAAAATCTCAGCATCTAGTACTTCATGTCAGCAATACTGACTGGAACCTGTTCTCCAAATTCTTCAAATTAACAATTGCAGGGATAGGAAAAAGAAAACAATGTACTCATCAATGCAAGTTACGGGCTGCTTGTAGTGCAGGATACATGTACATGGAAAAAACTAACTAATAACATGGAATATGCATGATAACAAAATATAACAACTAGCATGGCAAGATGAACAAGTATAAGTGGCATGTATCAAGTGACAAGTGAACAAGTATCATGTAAACAAGGTACAAGTGTCGAGTGTCAAGTACAAGTATCAAGTAGCAAGTATCAAGTAAATAAGTATCAGTATCGTGTATCATGTACAAGTAATCAAGTGTCAAGTGAACAAATAATCATGTTCAATTCTTGTATTTATTACTATCTAGAAAGCACTTCATGCATCCCGGTTTTTACTACATGGTTGCTACAAACAATCAAGTTTCGTTTAGGCCTAGTGGTGGGTTTCTATAGGGCCGTGTACTTAGACGACAAGTCAAGTAACAAGTAACAGGTAAACAGGCATGAATCACGTAGTGAAACCGTGGCAACAGAAATAGGCATGAATCATGTAGTCATGAAACATGGTAACAGATAGTAATAGGCATGAATCATGTAATCATAAAGCATGGCAACAGGTAGTAACAGGCATGAATCATGTAATCATGAAATATGGCAACATACAATAATAACAAGCATGAATCATGTAGTCGTGAGTTCATGGCATAATATAATAACAACATGCCTGAATCATGTAATCGTGAGTTCATGGCAGAATATCATAATACAAGCATGAATCATGCGAGCATGAAACATGGCAACAAGTAATGGTATCACAGGCCCCTTTCTGAGTACACATACCCATATTGTCCACTACTAAGGGCTTTCCCTTAATCCCGGCTTGATTATTTTATTATTAGTCTCAAAAAAGCATGTATGTGTGCAAAACATATCAAGAATAACATGGCATGAACATATAACAAGTTCAAGTTGCAAGATAAATATGTACGGGTGCAAGATATCACATAAAAGGATAAAATAACCAAATTTCCAGTTCAGGACAGCAAGACCATACTGCAGTAAAATTGAAATTTCCGATGTTATCAACATGCAAATCTGAATCTGTCAAAAGGTCTAGAAAAAAGACTTCTGGCCGAATCCGGCAAACATATATAAGTCATATAGTATTTAACAAAACCAAGTCTCAAAACTGATTTGAATTCAAAAAACACGTTCAGCCAGAAATCAGAAAATCGAATTTACAGTCAGGAAAATAGCATCAAAACATCTCAAATAAATACAGAAAAAATCTGGAGTATTCCTCTATATGTCTAGTATCAGTATATAAAGTTTCATAATTTTACAATAAGATTAGTTCAGTCAACAAAAATCAGAAAATATCAAGGAACGATAGTTTGGCAAATCTGGAATTCCCAACACTACTGTACGAAAACTGTAATATCTCGCAAACCATGAATCGAAATCCAAATCCATCAAAGGGAGATGAAAAAAGACAGAATAATCTAACTTTTATATTTCATAAATATTTTTCGTACAGGAAAAGGAATTAGGGCGAAAATACAAATCTTTACAGAACAGCGAGCAAAATCCAGCAAGTATAGTTTTTATAAATGAGAATAAAACGGTATATAAAACTCATCAATAAAATCCACCAAAATTATGGGCAATCCCTAAATAGGTATAGAAACATTATGCAAAATTTCAGATCAAAATAACATGCTTAGCATTAGTATCAAAATAGTTTTGTCATCGAAATCATCAAGAAACGAAATCAGGAAATGAAATACACCTCTGTAGTAAAACAATCATATCTCACACATAAGAAAACAAAATCTATCAAGGTTAGAGAGTTTGGAAAGAATACGGATTTTTCTAAAAATCATATTTAATACTGAAGTTAAGATATTGACCTTAATATGGTCTAAATTACTGATCAAGACAGATTACCGGCAAAATACAGAATTTCCTTTAGGAACAAAACCAACATGAATCACACGAAACTTGATCGAAACATAACTAAACATGAATTAGAGTCTACTAAGTGTCCAAACAACATGAAATAGGATATACGACATGTCCACAACAAGTAAATCACATGGATCTCACAAGCACACGAGTTCTCATAATTGTCTCACAAATATAATCACATCAAGAACAGTCAAAACCTAAGTTGTTTCATGTCAAACTTGTGTCGTGAGGTAATTATGGTCAATAGCAATATAGAGATAATACTCATCAAACATACATCACACACGAGTTGTCTCTAGAACCCAACTTCACTACAAACGGAAATTATGACTTGTATCATACAAAGGAATTGAGTACAAGTTAATTGCCTTAACCGACGACGAAAACAACACCAAGCAAGAATAACGGGAACGGATTTCCGACAACGAACACGACCAAACAAACACAAATCACGAACCAAGAATGAGAACCAAACACGAACCCGATAACGAACACGAGCAACGAACACCCAACACGAGACAACTCACGAACACAATAGACGAATGAGCCCACAAGCAAATAACTAACACCCGCACACCAAGTGAGACAATGGGGTGTCAGGCTGCGGGCAATTGCTGTACTTTGACAGGCGGCACAACGAACTACAAGAGTGCAACGATGAAAGCTCACTACGGTTGCAAGGTGTCGACAGACAGTAGGCTGGCATCGGCTGAAGTGGGTCGCGAGGCGGACTGCAGTCGAGAGGAGGTGCTGGTGACTGTCTCGGGGTCTGCTGACTGCAGGTCGCAGCAAGGAAGAGGAGGTCAGAGAGGGGACTGGTGCAGTCATTGCTGTCGCTGGGCCTGGCGGAGAAGAAGGGGAGAGGCAGGGAGAGGTCAGAGGTGGTCTAGGGCTGTCGCGGTTGCACGGCAGAGCAGGGGGATGGCTGACGAGGTTGGGTCGTGAGCGGATAGGAGGGCATCGCGACAGGGATAGAGGGAGAGAGAACTGGAGTGGGGACGGAGGAAGAGAGATGAGCGAGAGGTGGAGGGAGCACAGGGCACAGACGAAAGGGGGGATGGGTTGAGGTGCAGGAAGTTGAAGAGGCGGCTGGGTGGAAGAGGTATACATGGATGAATATGGTATTTAAATAGGAGAGGGTATATTAGGGTTAGGCTGAGGAGTATAATATTGGGTTTTGGGTAGTTAAACAGTGGGTTAACGAGTTAAATACTGATATGATAATGGGTATTAGGAAACAGGGTAGGGTTTGTAAATGGGTTGGTTTAATATAATGGGTGTAAACAAGGTAGGGATAGGGTTATTGGGTTTAGGGATTAAATAAGTAATGGGTTTTAGGTAGTTGGGTAAATTTATGAATGGGTATAGGTAAAAATCCAATAAGAAGGGAAAAATATATAAATAAAAATATATAGAATTTTTTTTTAATATAAAATCAAAAGGTTAAACCAATAAAATTAATGATACTAATTGTAGTAAAAATAACGATAATAATAATACGAATAGGGTTTGTATAAAAATCATTGGAAAAATAGCTACAAATAAACTTTTGATCATAAACAGATTTTAATAGAAGATCCAAAAACAAATTTTACAAAAAGAGTTTCAAAGCAGGAAAAAATAATTTACAAAAATCAAAAATCCGAAAATACACAGAAAATAGGTATTTAGGAAACAGGGGTTACAATTTATTAATTAATTAGTTACAATTTCTTCTAATGTGGGACATTTCAATCCCACATCCCACAGTTTCCTCTCTCTCTCTCGTGAGCTAACACAAAGCCGGGACCCTCCTGGGCCTATCCACGTCAGCACGCCACACAAATTCCCCACCTCTCCCTCACCTGGACCCCACACACTATCTGCACACCCCACGTATGCAGCAAAGCACAGCAAGCCAACGAACTCTTCAACAACCCATTTCACACACACACACACACACACACACACACATATATATATACTCCAAGCCTATAATTCAAACCTATAGGCCCAACTCTAATACTCTTTATATTATATATATATAATACTATATTATATCTCTTGAAATTACGGGGTGTTACATACACCCCCCTTTAAAAATCAGCGTCCTCGCTGAGCACAGGGCATGCAGCCTAATTCAAGATCTCCTTTCTAGCCGATGTGAAGCAGGAGTACCCTGATTCAGCTAATTCCAGACCAGCGCACTGATCTCAGCTCCCTCTCAGGCATACATCTCGCCGATGTGGAGTGGAGTACCCTGATTCAGTTAATTCTAGCGGTCCCTGACCAAACTGCCAGCGTACTGACCTCAGCTCCCTCTCAGGCATACATCGCACCCACTCTTTTTCGACACTCGGTGTCGAAAGTCGGCTCTGATACCATTTGTAACGCCCCGCCCCAATACTCAGACAATTTATTTTTTTATTTATTATTTATAGTACAACTACCGACCACAGGCTGCCTCTCAAAATGTTGTTAACCAATTATGTGACTATTTATCATAGGCAATTATATTTATATTTAATTAATCTTGCAACTCTCCCGATATGGGATCAAATTAATCCACATCCGCTGTTTCTATCTCTTACGAGAGCACACAGCGAAACCAAATACCAGGGGGCCCACAGCCATGTCGACAGACAGAAACCCCTACTGCTCCTCTGCACCTGGGCCCTACCCTGCTGCCACGTCACCCACGTGACAGCATCAACAGCACTGCCTTTCCCGGGACCCCACCGCACAGCCACAACTCCATACATCCACCCCTATAGAACCTCCTATAGAGCAACCTCTTATTTTTCTTTATATTATATATATATAATACTATATTATATCTCTTGAAATAATATAGTATTATATACCCCTCCCCCCCCCCCCCCCCCCCCCCCCCGCCCTCTTTAGAAATCAGCATTCTCACTGAGTACGGGGCATGCAACCTAGTGCAAAATCTTCTTTCTAGCCGATGTGGAGTGGAGTACCCTAATTCTGCTAGCTGTACAGCACTACCACACTAGTTATCTACCAGTGTACATTTACTAGCTCCATTTCAGGCATACCTCTAACCCACTCTTACCCACACTCGATGTCGAAAGTCGACTTTGATACCATTTGTAATGCCCCACACCAATACTCAGACAATTTTATATATTTATTATTTATTTATAGTACAACTGTCCACCATAGGCTGCATCTCAAAACGTGGTTAACCAATTAGATGAATCTTGATCATAGGCAATTATATTTATTTATTTCTTAGTTACAATTTCTTCCGATGTGGGACAATTCAATCCCACATCCCGCCATTTCCTCTCTCGCGTGCTAACACAAAGTCGGGCCCCCCCTGGGCCTTTCCACGTCAGCACGCCACACAAAGCCCCCCACCTCTCCCTCACCTGGGCCCCACACGCTATCTGCACACCCCACATGTGTAGCAAAGCACAGAAAGCCAACAAACTCTTCAACAACCCATTTCATATATATACATATATATATATATATATATATTCTCCAATCCTATAATCCAAACCTATAGGCCCAACTCTAATACTATATATATTATATATATAAAATACCATATTATATCTCTTTAAATTACAGGGTGTTACACCAGGAGCTCTAGGCCGCCTTCGTAGGCCCATACCTACTTGCCACCCTCTTCCTTTTCTTCTCTTCGGGCACTTTGGTGCTGAGCCCGACCCTCTTCAACATGATCTCTTCGAAATTCATCCCCTCTCCTTCTTTAAAAAAAAGGAAAAAAGGAAAGATGTGAATGCATGATAAAAACAATAATAAAAGCAAAGTAAGATAGTTAAAAGCTAATTCGTACTAGGGTCCATCGATCTCATACCCCCTGTGAAGAGGTCCCCCTCTGTAAAATACAGTCATTTCTGCGACTCACACTTCTAAAGGACCTCACAAGCCTTCTTCTCACTCGCACTCAAACCGAGTCGGCCCTCACTCTTTTCGGGGTGTCGGTCTGCTACTTGGTGGGGAACCCCCCAGCTATGAACAATGGATAACGATTCCACTACTTGATCGAGTCAGGGACCTCAACTATCTTCACACTCGATCAAGAAGAGAGGTAGTACTAGTGTTCCGACTTGTTCATCTGAATGAGCTTGAAGAGCGCTTTAAACACGCTCAGATTCGGCTCGATCCCGACCCCCTCGCAGTGCAAGAAGAAACTAACCACTTGCCTCCACATGTTCGGCAAATATTGCACCGGACTGAGGGTGTACCATCACAAAAACTATCTAAAAATGGGTTAAAAGGGAGACAAAATATTGGGTAGAAAGATGTAGTACTCGTTGAGGAGAACCGAGCAAGTCCTAACTTCTGGACTGGGCACAAGAGGTTCAAAATGAGAAAATATCTCCAACAAGCTTTGAAGAAGCGGCATATCCCCTACTTTTAAGATAAACAAAATAAAATCTTCCACTGTAGTCTCTCGGTATTCGGGCTCTCAATACCATAACCCATGCTCAACAATTTCCCCTAAGTCTTCGGGGTTCTACAGGATGCAAGTAAGACCCGAAATAGTGGAGGTGCACATCCCAAAATCACTCGGCCTCCAACTCTCTCCTCAACCATCTCTAGTTTCACTAAAGATGACTCTACCACCCTCTTCCCCTTCTCTCTTCTTCTAAGTCGGGAGATGGAAACTTCTTCAACTGCGTCGCTAGTAGAGGAATCGTCGCCCGATGAGACCCTATACATCTTTAAATAAATATTAATTAACTGACTTGACTTGAATTGAATTCTACGGTCAGACGAAGAAGCTTTGCTGGAGAAGAAATCGCCAGAGTTGAAGAAAAGTCGTCGAAGTCTCTTCAACTTCTAGAGAGAAGCTCTGATGAGGGAGAAAGAGATTAAAAGAATGAAATGGACTGAGGAGTAGTGAAGGGAAGGGGGTGTACTTATAGGAGTAGAGGAGGCGGATGGGTTCCCAACTGCTAGGTCCCCCAACAGTTGGGAGAAGCCCAACCGCTTCAAATTAAAAAAAACAAAAACAAAAACAAAAAACAAAAAATTCCACATGGGTGCCACGTCGATGCCACAAAGGCACAAAAGCTCTATGCCACGAAAGAGACAAGTAACCACCAACTTAGAGCCACAAAAAAGCCACGTAACCACCATGTCACCACCAACTTAGCACCACATCACCGCCAACTTTGCACCACGTATGCACCCTAAGCACTAAACGAAAAAAGTGAATAGTACATACCCTCTTCGGTGTACGCACTAGAGAGAACGCATTACGACCAGAACGACAAAAACACTGATTTCTGGCCGTTGGATCTCTTCCAAATGCGTGCCCACCAAGATGGATGAAGCAGATCATTTCAAAAACCATGCAACACCGGGGAGACCCCCTCTTTAGTGGTCCGCATAGGAGAGGAGAAGCACTAGAGCGCTCCGCATTTGAGCACACCTCTGGACCCTCCACCTCCTCAAAAATCACATCAAGGAGATCGAACAGTCCAGATGGAGCCCCAATTACCAGAGAGGATGGGACCGGGAGCACTCTGCGCTTGAGTGCATCTCTGGGCTCGTTGATCTCCCCAAGGAGTGCACCCATCAGATCAAAGGCCCAGATGATGCCACTTGTCAGCTACAATTTATTATTACTAAAAAAATCCTTTTATTAATTATTTAATTCAGATAAATTAATTTAAAATTCTAAAATTTAATTAAAATTAGATAAATTAATTTAAAATTTATAAAAATAATAATTAAATATTCCAAAAAAATATTTATGAATTTAGAATAATTAATTTAAATTTTAAAATTAATTATAAATTCTGAAAATTGATTAAAAATTCAAAAATGAGATGAAAAAATCAAATTTTCTGTAAAAATTCAGAAAAACATAGAAAACATCGTGGAAGTTCTATAAAGCTGCTACTACTCCCAGAAGCTCTAAAAGAGGATTCTAGCCTCTCTAATCGTCCCTAAAGACAAAAGGCTATTCAAATTACTTGAAACAAGTGAAACTACTCCTAGAATGCAGAAAAGTTCTATTTTTCTGAGTTCTAACTTGAGCGTAGGAGTCTTTCTCCGAGGACACCCCGGAATTTGGACTTTTTGCAGTTTATTGTAGCGATATTGGCCGTCCAAATCAGATCCAAGCGTCCACAATAGCCAAAAAATCAGAATAAGGAGCGGTTAACGGTGATTAATTCCGATCAAAGTAAATGTTAGATATTGATAATTTTCCATTAAAGAATTCACATCATCTATTTGCTTCCACATAGAAAATGTCACGCCCCGCTTTCCAAAATACGGAATACGAGTACGTAACGAAGGCCCAGCAAATGATGTAAACACCATTCATAAGCTGTGCCAGCCTAACTCAACAATATGAGCAACAAACATAACCACGCAAGAGAATGTAATCACATGAATCAAAAAACAACTTCAATAATTAATGAAATAATCCAAATAATAATATCGAACATAATATTCAACATCTGGAAAAACAAACTCCTGGACAAAAGCCCAAAACAATGTATAATATCCATAACAAAGTTCAAGGGAAAATATAGCATAAAAATAATTCAAGCAGTGAAATCTTCGGCTCCATCTTCTAAAATCGTTGCTCACCAATTCCTTCTGATAGTGATCCTTCAGTACCTATAAACTCGTGATCTAAAAAGAGAGAAACTAATGTCCTTAGAGCAAGTCACGGACAGCAAGTAGAGGGAAAACAAAGACTAATAGGAAACACGGTATATCAAAAATAAGGGACGGGATCAAAGTCAAGGACAAAGACAAAGACAAAGATTGGCAATAATGTCAAATGTCTATATTTAAATCATGCATTAATTAATAATGTCAATTCATGTTCTATATTGATGACTGTATACGGGATCAAACATGAATGTCAAATGCGGGTTATTGATCATTTTATTAACTCATCTAGTGCACGTACTACTGCGTCTCATTCCACAGGTTCGGCACAAGCAAACAGTGAATGTTTTAGACTGATGGTGAATTTACAGATCATGTACTCGGTAAAAAGATGACAAGATATCATGATAGCGTGACCACACAATGATAAGAATTTCTCCACCTTCCATGTAATAAACCATGCAAGCAAAAAGGCCTTTACCGAGTACAGTTTCTGATTGTTCACTACCAGTTCGACCTATAATACCTCATCTTGTTAATATTTTATTTCATCCTACGTGAGCATGCAAGAAGGTTTCAAGGTTGTGTAATGCAAGGTGTGACTAATTCTACTCGTTACAAACAAAGCAAGAAGCAAATATATGAAATCAACACAAAATACACAATCTGGGCAGCAGGACATTAATGTACAAAGATAGAAATTTCTGCTGCTGCAGAAAAGAAAATCTGGATCCGTCAGAAGTTCTAGAAACTAGAATCTATACCGATTCCATAGAATATACACACTATATATAAATGTTATAGAAACTATGTCAAAATTCCTATTCTTTTCAGATTTTATATTCAGGCAGCAGGTTATAGATTGTATTCACATATATGATTCAGGTTAGAAAACTCAACAATTAAATCTACAAAAATTTAGGGTGATTCCTACACATGTCTAGTTTCAGCCAAATTAATTTCACATTTTTATTTTACTATTAACATGTTATGTTTACTAATAAATCAGGGTAATACGCATGAAATTGTGAATCTGGAAATCTGCACCTAGAAGTACTAAAACATTGATATCTAACAGATTATAACTCGGAATTCAATTTCGTCGAAAGTTCTGAAAAATACACTCATGAGGCTACAATTCATATTTACAAAGTTGTTTCAAGTTTTTCACGCTCCGCTTTCCAAATACGGAATACGAGTACGTAACGTAGGTCCAGCAAATGATGTAAACACCATCCATAAGCTGTACCAGACTAACTCAACACAATGCACCAACAAACACAACCACGCAGGAAAATATATTCACACGAATCAAGATAACTTCAATAATAAATAAAATAATCCAACAATAATAATATCCAACACAAGAAATCCAACATCTGGGAAAAACAAACTCCGAGAACATAAGCCCAAAACAAAGTACAAGTCATAAAAATGTTCAAAACAATAAACTAGCAAGAAAGTAAATTAAGCAGCGAGAATCAACTCCATCTCTAGAATCGTTGCTCACCAATTCCTTCTAGTATAGATCCTTCAGTACCTGTAAATACTTGATCTAAAAAGAATGAAAAGAGTGTCCTTAGAGTAAGTCGTGGACAACAAGTAGAGGAAAAACAAAGGATAAATGAGACATGTATATCAAAGGAAAGGACATGATCAAAGTCAAAGAACAAAGCAAAGGTAGGCATCAATATCAAAGGTCTATGTTTAATTTTCTATATACAGAACCAAGCATACAGGTTATTAATCATTTTATTAATCTAACTAGTGCATGTACTACTACGTCCCACTCCACAGTTTCAGCGCAAGCATACAATGTACGCTTTAGACTGATGGTGAATTCACGGTTCATGTACTCGGCCCAGTAATTAGCAGGGTTTAATGTTCAGTGTCAATGTTTAACAGGTAGTGTTTTATGGCCATACAGTACAAGTCAGTACAGTAAGGCCCGACCGAGTACAGTTTCCAATTGTTCACTACCAAGTCATTCCACCCCGGCTTTTTATCATTTTATTTCATCCTATGTGTGCATGCAAGAAGGTGTCAATGTTGTATGATACTAAGTGTGACTAATTCTATACGTTACAGACAAAGCATAAAGCAAACAAGTCAATTACATACAATTTACATAATTAATCAAGACAGCATGACCTTACTGTACTAAAACATGGATTACTGCTATTACAGAAAAGCAAACCTAGATTCGTCAAAAGTTCTAGAAACTAGACTTCCACCCGGTTCCAACAAATATATATAAGGCACAAAAAAGGTACAGAGGCTAGGGTGAAAACTCTATTCTATTCAGATTTTATGTTCAAGCAGCATGATGCAAATTGTGTTCACCTATTTGTTTCGGGTCAGAAAACCCACCAATAAATCTATTAAAATTCTTGGTGATTCTTACACATGTGTAGGTTCAGCCTAATTTATTTGAGATTCTTATTTTACTGTTAACATGATCAAATAAATTATAGAATACCAGGATATACATGCATTTGTGAATCTGAAGGTTCTAACACAGCTGTACTAAAATGATGATATCTAGCATATTACACATCGGAACCCAAATTTGCAAAAGGGTAGTAAACTAGACATCTGAGGCTAAATTTCATGTTGAGAAAGTTATTTCAAAATGTGGCAGCAATATAGTTGAAAATCTGATTCAAAATGGAACACACAGCAATCCATAATTTATTTTAACATGAATAGGTAACAATTAAATCATACAATCATATATTTTATGCAAATTAATAATCAAAGTGTTCTTAGGTGTTTAACATGGATAAATACAGTTTCTAAGATGTAATATCACAGGCATGGTAATCAACCAAATTCAGTCTAACAAGTTCAATACATCAAACAAGTCTATAGCATGGATCTAGTTATCTACATGTATGTGTGCATATGCAATGAAACAATGGGGACTAGCTTTTAGATCAAAGAGAGCGGCACGATATTAAGAGTATCTCGGGTTAGCTCGTGTAAACCCTCAATAAACTTAACAGAATTGTCAAATAACAGCATGATATGAAAAAGGACGGGATCTACTTGCAGATATCAAAGAAATCTTGAAAAAAATAAAATACTAGCTCAAGAAGAAACTTGCCTGTTAAATTGCATATTCGAATAGAATAACAGGAAGAGAATCCCGGGCGACGAACTAGAACACGGCGAGACACGTGGCAACACACTAAATGGCAAAACTCCAAAACAACAACTCAAAACACAACTCCACACCGGATTGGGGTAGAACAGCAAACGGAAAACCCAGATCCGCTATGCCCAGAACACCAAACAGCGGATCCCACCACTCCCGTTTTGTCTCCTTCTTCCCTTCGACAGAGAGAGAGAGGGACGGCGGCGACGGCTGGCTGAGCTCAGGACGACGGCGACGATACCACGCAAGGCGGCGGCACTGACGACGACGGCACTGTAGTCGAGAAGCAACGACAACGACGGCGACGGCGAGAGCAAACCTCTGCTTTCGCTCGAAAATAGGGGAAGACGCTAACTGGGGATAGAACAGGCTTGGATGGCGACGACGACACTAGGGGATCTGCGATGGATGAAGGGGGTGCATGGAGGGTACCACGGTGGCAATGGCGAGGACGGTGGGTTCGGCGATGGAGCAAAGGTGGTTCGGTGAGATGAGCTTGGGCGGTGGATGACGGAGACGGGGAAGATGATCGGAGGGCGATGAGTGGACGGTGAAGAGGACGATGGTGGATGAGGAAGGAGGTCGGAGGTGACGAGGTGGTCGGCTAGGCGATGGGTTTCGGTTGAGTTAGGTAGTTGGTGAAAACACAGAGAGAGAAGTAAGGTCGGGGAGAGAGAATGGCGGAAGGGAGAGAGGGGTAATATAAAATTAGGGTTTAATGATAGTATTCATAGGAAATTAGAAACTGGGGTTTTGGGTTGTAGTTTAATGGGTTTTGGGTATCGGTTTTGGCTCCAAAAAGAGACGAACAAGCATAAAACAATAGGATGAACATAAAGCAGAACAAATCAAACTCAAAATAGGAAGCGAGAAATTTTGCGATGAATTAAGAATAGCAAAATTTCAACCAAAAGAGCACAGAACGAACAAGAGAAAATAAAGAGCACAAGAAAAGCAAAAATATAATATAATAAAAGAATTCAGATACAATAATCAAGGAAAGAAATAAAAATAGGGGTTACAAAGTTACTACAGCAACAGGGTGAAAATTCTGATACAAAAGGAAGTAAACAGCAGGCCAGAAAATAACTTAATAAGAATAGGCAATAATTTCATCATTCAAGCATATAATTCATGATGATTAATAGACAAAGTGCTATTTGATGATTAACATAAAAATCTCTGGATTTATGATGCAATTTACAATCATTACAACTAGTTCATCAGGTCAAAGTCAATCGGAAAGATTCAATTCATCAACAATTCTATAACATGGATCTAGTTATGTTTTTATGTAATTCATGCATATGAAATGTGCAATATGGACTATGGTTTGAATCAAAGATAAAGACACGAAGTCAATGATATCTCAGGTTAGCTCGTGTAAATCCTCAATATACTCAACGAAAGATCAATAGTATGACAATACGAAAATAATTGGAACTACTTGCTGAGATCAAAAGAGTTCTTGAACGAGAAAAATAAACTAGTTCAAGAGAGACTTGCCTTTTACACGGTAAATTCAAATACAATAGAATAACGAGATGAGAATCTCGACGGCAACACATGCAAGACACGTACACCCATGCACTCACAAACGCACGTGCACACAACGTGCAAAGGAACAAAATAGCAACTCAGCCATCCCAAAACAGCAGACAACAATCTAACACAACAGCAAATCCTCCCTGCCTAAAATAGCAGACAACAAGCCAACTCAATCAGCAACATAGCAAGATCCCGGCCAAAATAGTAACTATACGTGCGAAGCACGTAAAATCCAAATAGCAAGATGCAAAGCGGCTGCGGCAATGGGCGGCGATGGCAGGGGCTGCACTGGCGGTGGGTAGTCAACGGACGGCGGTTCAGTCGACGAGGTAGGGTCGATGGCATTCAGGGAATAGGGCAGTCGACGAGGAGCAGCGGGAGTTCGACGGAGGTTGGAAAGGATGGGTGATCGTGTGGCAGTCAGCGGTGTTGGGGGCAAGGTCGGGATGAAGACGACGAGGGGTGACGACGGGATGATGACGGGGATGGGGGTGTTCGATTGGCGGTGGATGCTCGACGGATGTAGGTGGCAAGGGGGTGGATGACGGGTGGCTATAGGTTTGGAAGTGGGGGGCGACGAGGGGGAGCAAGTGGGCGACGAGGCTGGAGGGCGATCGGAGTGGCTGTGGAGGACGAAGGAGGACGATGGGTGGCTTTGGGATGGGTTCAGAAGAGGGAGAACAGAGGAGGGGAGAGAGAAAGTGGATGAACAGGAAGAGTGGGGGGCTGCATAGTGGCACCTAGGGTAGGTATTAGGTTAGGGGTTTTAGGGTTAATATAATATATATAGGGAATAGAATAAGAGATGTTGTGTTATGGGTTGTAGGTTAACGGGTATAAGGTTTTGGATCCGATAAGAAGGGTTAAAGGGTTTGGGTTAAACATCTAATAGGGAAATAAAATAGGATTTATAACAAAATATAATTTATATTAGATTATAGAAATTATTTGAAATAACTACAAATACAATTAATAAATACAAATGGATTTTTAAGAATTAATCAAAAGTAATAATAATAACAACAATAATAATAGCAATACTAATAATACTAATTCTAATAAAAATAAATTAACAATAATGATAATAATAATAATAATAATAATAATAATAATAATAATAATAATAATAATAATAATAATAATAATAATAATAATAATAATAATAATAATAATAACTGTAATAATAATAATTCTTAAAATAATAATGATAATAACAACAAAAATATTAATAATAATAATAGTAATAATGATAATAATAATAGCAATAATGATAATGATAATGATAATAATAACAATCATAATAATAACAATAATTAGATTACATGATAAAATAAGATTTGGTTTTAACAAATTTATTAAAGTAATCCAAATAGTGATAATACATTTGATTTGGGCTCAAATACAAGTAGTCGATCAATTAGGAATAGGAAATCAAGTTAGATATACCATTAGTCAAAATAGATATAATTTTCGATTAGAAAAGATTTTAATAGAAAATCCAAATCGAATTTAACATATAATGAATTTATAAATATCGAAATACAGAAAATAATCAGGAAATATGTATTTACGGAAACGGAGATTACAGAAAACAGTAGCAACAAGGTTGGACCCTAATATGGAATAATTGTCAAGACTTCACGTATATTACTATTTGTCCTTTCAGGCTCGTATTTCTCGTCTTATCATGTTCTTCATTTACA
Source organism: Hemerocallis citrina (assembly GCA_017893485.1). Classification (NCBI taxonomy): domain Eukaryota; kingdom Viridiplantae; phylum Streptophyta; class Magnoliopsida; order Asparagales; family Asphodelaceae; genus Hemerocallis; species Hemerocallis citrina. The sequence continues at coordinate 109,517,361 of CM030359.1, forward strand.
TACTTGTATATATTTATTTATGTTATTGTCTTTTCCTTTCCATGTCACGTGGGTTTAAGTATGTTAGTACTAATATTACTCTAGTAGTTTCTACGTGAGATGTAAATGATATAAATAGTGCTCAGAAAATTTAGGTTATTTTAATTCTCCCCTACTTAAGAATATTTTGTCCTCGGAATTTATGTACCTGGTGTTTGGAATAGTTGTGGGTATTTTTCTTTCATAAGATCTTCACTTTCCCAGGTAACTTCATCGATAGTCTGATTTTTCTTTTGAACCTCATTATTCCATTCCATGGAGAAACATTAAGAAAAACATGGTCTCCAGCTTGAAATTCCAGATCTCTGCCTCTTTTATCTACATAACTTTTTTGCCTACTTTGAGCTACTTAGTTTTTCACAAATTAGGTTTACTTTCTCTTTGGTTTCATGTACAACTTCTCGTCCTAATAATTTCCTTTCCCCTACTTCATCCAAACATAGTGGTGTTCGAATTTTCTTCCATATAATGTTTCATATGCGGCCATTTGGATCAAGCTTGAAAGCTATTATTATAAACAAACTCAATTAAGGCAAGAAGTCTATCCCAACTTCCTTGGGATTCTAGGATGCATGCTTACAACATATTTTCCAGGGTCTGGATTATCTGTTTTGGCTGACTGTTAGTCTGAAGGTGAAATGCGGTACTCAGTTTTAATTTTGTTCCCATTGCTTCTTATAGGCCTCTTCAGAATCTCGAAGTAAATCTGGGGTCACTATCGGACACAATTGAAACTATAATTCAATTGGTCGAGCTAGTCGATCAAGCAGAAAATTATCTAGAATTGCAAAGAAGTGTGCTAATTTTGTAAGTCTATCTACAATTACCCAAATAGTGTTATGTCTTTTTTGTGTTTTAGATAACCCAACTATAAAATCCATAGTGATATGTTCACACTTCCAATCTGCTACTGGAATGGTTGAAATGTTTCGCTCGGTTTTGGGTGTTCTGCTTTCACTTGCTGGCACCCGAATCATTTTTCTACATATTCTGCAACATCTCATTTCATTCATTCCCACCAAAATTTTTCTTTAGATCTTGATACATCGTGGTGCTTCCGGGGTGAATAGAAAATGGGGAATTATGTTTCATCTAGAATTTTATTCTTTATTTCAGGTTTAGTTGACACACAATGTTTTTTGTCAAACCACAAAATACTTTTATCATCTATTCCGAATCTTAGGAATCTTCCACTGTTTATTCCTTCAATCTTCTTTAATATCTCAGGGTCACGATGTTGTTAGGTTTTAATCTACTTTATTAATATTGATTGTACCTTGAGGTGAGCTAGATAACCTTGATTTTTGTGAATCCCGACTTCAATTCCCAACTTTTGGAGATTTTTTATAATATATTTTTGTTTTGTTTTCAGAGCTGCCAGATTCCCACACTTTTTGAGACTCAACGCATCAGCTACAACGTTAGCCTTGCTAGGATGGTAAGGAATAATGCAATCATAATCTTTTAAAAGATCGAACCATATCCTCTGCATCATATTCAATTCTTTATAGGTAAAAATGTATTTTAAACTTTTGTGTTTAGTATAAATTTCACATGTCACCCCATATTGGTAATGCCTCCAAATTTTTAGAGAAAATATTATAGCAGCTTTATCCAAGTCTTGGGTAGGATATTCTTTCGTATGTTTTTAACTGTCTAGATGCATAAGCAATAACTCTTGCACTTTGCATTAGAATGCAGCCTAACCCTTTAATTGCTGAAACATTATAAATGAAAAATCCTTCTTATCCTGATGAAAGGACTAGAATAGGTGCTAAAACCAACCTATTTATTAGTTCTTGAAAACTTGTTTCACATTCGTCTGTCCATTCGAACTTTGCATACTTGCATGTTAGGTAGGTCAATGGTGTGGCTATTTTAGAAAATCCTTCTACGAATTTCTGATAATAACCTGCCAACCCAAGGAAGCTTCTAATCTCAGTCACAGTGGTAGGTCATCTCCAGTTGATGACAACTTCAATTTTACTTGGGTCTACTAAGATTCCATCCTTCGACTTCACATATCCTAAGAACGATATTGTTTTCAGCCAAATTCACATTTCTTCAACTTAGCATATAATATATTCTCATAAAATCTGTAAAATGGTCTACAAATGCCCTTCAAGTTCTTCTCTCGTCATGGAGTAAACTAAAATATCATTAATGAAAATGATAACAAATTTGTCCAGAATGTTTCTGAAAGCTCTATTCATTAGATCTATGAATGTTGTAGGAGCATTAGTTAACCCAAAAAACATCACTAAAAGTTCATAGTATCCAAATCTAGTGCGAAAGATAGTTTTTTAGATGTCTTCCTTCTTGATTTTAAGTTCATGATATCAGAAAGAAGTCTATTTTCAAAAAATATTGGGCCGCTTGTGTCACGCCCTACTTCCCAGAAGAGAATACGGAATACGGATACGTGACTAAACCCAGCGAATGAATTTCATCATCCATAAGCTGTTCAAGAATCTTTACAACATCTCACAAAAATAATCAGAGTCGGAAGCAAAAGAATCAACCAAGTATACACATATGAATCAAAATACCAACAAGAATACTTGAAACCAAAATATTATAATCTCAAATAATTCAGACCAGAATAAGTCAATATCCTGGGTCACATTGCCCAAATACAAAATAAATCCAAGTACAAGATACAATTGTTCAAAACAAGAAACAACAAATAATAATAGCAAAATTCCAGCATCTAGTATCTCATCTCGCCTATTCTATCTGGCAGCTGATCTCCAAAATCTGCAATTTAATAAATTGCAAGAAGAGGAAAAAGAAAACAAACTCCCATCAATGCAAGTTACGGGCCGATTGTAGTGCAAGATACAAGTACATGAAAAAGGTAAACAAATAGCATGGAATAGACATGATATCAAATATATCAACTAGTATGGTAAGATAAACAAGTGTAAGTAGCATGTATCAAGTTTCAAGTAAAACAAGTATCATGTAAACAGGTAACAAGTATCAAGCAAGTAGGTAAACAGGTAACAGTTGTCAAGTATCAAGTGCAAGTAGCAAGTATTAAGTATCCAGTATCATGTACAAGTAGCAAGTGTCATGTATCATGTAATCAAGTATCATGTATTCAAGTAAAGTATCATGTTCACGTGTCATGTGTCAAGTCTTGTAGTTATTACTATGTAGGTAGCACTTCATGCGCCCCGGTTTCTATCACATGGTTGCTACATTCAAATAAGTTACGTTTAGGCCTAGTGGTGGGTTTCTATAGGACCGTGTACTCAGGCATCAATTCAAGTAACAAGTATCAAGCACGAGTCACGTAATTGTGAACACGTGGCAGCAAGTAGTATCAAGTACGAGTCACATCATCGTGAATACGTGGCAGCAAGTAGTATCAAGCATGAGTCACGTAATCGTGAACACATGGCAGCAAGTAGTTTCAAGCACAAGTCACGTAATCGTGAACACGTGGCAACAAGTAATGTCAAGCACGAGTCACGAAATCGTGAACACGTGGCAACAAGTAATATCAAGCACGAATCACATAATCGTGAACACGTGGCATCAAGTACTATCAAGCACGAGTCACGTAATTGTGAACACGTGGCAACAAGTAATATCAAGCATGAATCATGTAATCATGAAATATGGCAACACATAATATGAAACACGGGCCCCTTCTGAGTACACATACCTATATTGTCCACTACTAAGGTCTTTCCATTAACCCCGGCTTAGTTATTTGTTATTATTAGTGTAAAACAAGCATGTATGTGTGCAAAACATATCAAGAATAACATGGCATAATCATGTAACAAGTTCAGGTTGCGAGATAAACATGTACGCGTGCAAGATAACTCATAAAAAGATAAAATAACCAACTTTCTAGTTCATGACAGCAAGACCATACTGCAGTAAAACTGAGATTTCCGTTGTTACAAACATACAAATCTGAATCCATCGAAAGGTCAAACTAGACTCCCAGCCGAATCCAGCAAACATATATAAGTCATATAGTATTTTACAAAATAATAACTCAAAACTGATTTGAATCCAAAAAACACGTTCAGTCAGAAATCAGAATGTTATATTCAAAGTCAAGAAAACATCATGAAAACTCATTAAATAAATCCACGAAAAAATTGGGGTATTCCCCTATATGTGTAGTAACAGAAAAGCAAGTTTTATAATTTTCCAACAAAAATAGAGTAGTCATGTAAAATTAGAAAACATCAAGATGCAGTAGTTTTGTAAATCTGAAATTATAAACGCAACAGTACGAAAATAGCAATATCTCACAAACCACAGATCGAAATTCAAATCCGCCAAAAGGGTGATAAAATAGATACAGTAGGCTAACTTTCATGTTCAGAAATATTTTACAAACAGTAAGTAGAATTATGTCGAGAATCAGGTTTTTTACCGAACAGTAGTAAAATTCTGCATGTAATATCTTTATTTGCACGCATGGAAAGGTTTGTAAAACTCCTCAAATAAATCAACAAAAATTATGGGTAAACCCCAATCAAGTAAAGAAGTACTAAGCAAAATTTCAGATCAAAATAATAATTTTAACACCAGAATAGAAAAAAAGTTACTCTTCAGAATTCATAGAAAACAAAATCTGGAATATTTCGACACCACTGTAGTCAAATAAACATAACTCGCAAACCAAAAACTGAAACTGATATCCGTCGAAAGGGTTGGAAAATAGACAGAATTCTCTATCAATCACGTTCACAAAATATTTTCAAAATACCGACCTTAATAGGGTCTAAAATACTGATCAAAACTAAAAAGCCAGCAAAACTGAAAATATCGCATATGCACAAAATCAACTAGTTCACATAGAACTCATCCAAAGCACAACCAAATATGATATAGAGTATATTAGATGTCCAAGAAATATGTTATAGGGTATATCACAAGTCCAAGACAAGTCTATCACGAATAACACGAATGAGCACAAGATAACATATGAATAACACGCATATATGCAACAAGATGTGGTCAATCCTAGGTTATATCATGTCATGTATGTCGTGAGGCAACTATGGTCAAATCATCACTATGGAGACAATATCAACAAGGAGATTCACACACAAATTGTCTCTAGAACCCAACTACACTACAAGCGGTATTTAGTACTTGTATTTATAAAGGAATTTAATATAAGTTACCTGCCTGAGAGACGACGACAGAAACAAAGCAAAGAGAAAGAATAACGGGAACGGATTCCCCGAGGCACGAACACAACGAACGAACACACGAATCACGAACGAGATGTTCACGAACAAGATCACGAATCCAAAGAACAAATAACCCACGAACACGATCGGACACCTGAGATCAAAGATCAAGATCAAGATGATCGGATCAGATCGGACAGCCAGATCTAATCGGATGATCAAGAGGGGATCGACAACCCACATCCAATCAAGCATGATGATCAAGATCCAACGGACGGCCAAAATCAAAACCAAGGGGACATGATCATGAAGATCAAGATCAAATCAAACGGACGACCCACAATCGAAGTTGATCAAAACTCAATCAACAGCACACCCACAAGCATAGTGGCAGACAGCGGGTGGCGGGACGGCGCGGCAAAAGGCGGAGCAGCACAGGGTGCGGCGCTGAAGGAGTAGTCGCCGGCAGGGGGTGTCGCTACCGAGGAGGGCGTTGCCTGGGTGTAGCAGCGGAGGGGAGAGGGTGCATAGTGGGGTGGCTAGGAGGGCGGTGCAGGAGGACTGAGGCGACTGTTGTTGCTGCAGTTGGGAGAAGCACAGGCCAGACCTCAGGCGGCGCTGCACCGCAGGGGACCAGGGGGTGCCGGAGGAGACTGGCTGGTTGGTAGACGCTGCGTCGGGGGTTTGCATAGCAGGGAGCAGGGGCAGAAATGTCGACTGCTTGTTGTCGAAGGGGCGCACTGCAGAGGTCGCGATGTTGCTGGGCGCGGTGCTGCAGAGGCGGCGCGACGAAGGAGATAGGGAGGGGGTCGCGAGGCACAAGGGAGAGGGAGAGCGAAGAGCGGGAGGCCGGGAGAGCTGGAAGCCGAAACAGCAGTGGTTTTAGGCGGTTGGAGATTGGGAGACAAACAGGCATGCATGGGTTTAAATAGGTTGGAGTTAGGGTTAGCTCAAAGGGAGAGAGGCGGTACAGGGTAAGGTGCATCGGGTCGGGTTGCAGCAGGGAAGTGGGTTTCGGGTTTGAGTAGGCAATGCAACGGTAAGGCTTGGGTAATAGGTTTAAAGTATAATGGGTTAAGAATATATATAAATGGGATTGAAATGGATATTGGGTTTGGTGTAATTGGGTTTTGGGTTTTAATAGGTTTAAGAAAAATCCAATAAGGAAAAATGGGTATTCGGTAAAATCCAATGGGAAAAATAGGGTTTATAAACAAAATATAATTTGCATTAAAATATAGAATTTATTTGAAATAAGTACAAATATAATTAATACATAGAACTAGGTTTTTAATAACCAATCAAAGTAATAATAATAATAATAATAATAATAATAATAATAATAATAATAATAAAAATGATAATAAAAATAACAGTAATAATAATAATAATATTTTCCTTAATAATCAAAGCAATAATAATAATAATAATAATAATTTTGTAAGACAATATAATAATCATTGAAAACTAGTTACAATTATTGATTAAAAAATAGACTTTAAAAGAAGATCCAAGAATACATTTTAATAAAAAAAAGAATTTGAAAACAGAAAAATAATACATAAGTTTTAAATACATAAAATACACAGAAAATACGGATTTGGGGAAATAAGGGTTACAGCTTGTAACTGATCAAACAAGTCATCTATTATAGGTAAAGGATATTTGTTCTTAATTGTGACCCGGTTCAATTCTCTGTAGTCGATGCACAACCCCATGATCTCGTCATTCTTTCTAACAAAAAGTACTGGAGCACCCCACGAAAAAACACTGGGACAAATATATCCTTTATCCAATAGCTCTTGTAATTGTTCTTTTAATTTCGTAAGTTCAACTGGAGCCATTTGGTAAGGGTTTTTGGATATGGGTTTGGTGTGTGGAATTAAATCGATATTGAACTCTATTTCTCTATATGGAGGGAGCCCTGGGAGGTCTTCAGGAAACATGTTGGCAAATTCCTTAACAATTGGTATGTTTTCTATATTTATGTATTTCTTTAGTGTCAAAACATGAGCCAAAAATCCTTGACACCCTTTCTTTAAATGTTTGCTAGCCTGGATATCCGAAAAAAATGGTAGGGATTGATTAAAGTTAAAATTTTTAAATCTGAATTCTGAATGGCCGGGAATGTAGAAAATGACATATTTTTTATGACAATCGATATATGCGAAGTGTGTAGCTAACCAATCCAGTCCTAAAATGATATCAAAATCTTTAATGTTGAAAATAATTAGGTTTTCATTTAATTCTTTATCCTTGATTTTGATTGGACAAGACTTAAATAATTTAGAAGCCCCTAATTGAATTCCATTCGGGGTTTCAATATATAATTTGTTCTAATTGTATATCTATGTGATGACTAAATGAATATGACATAAAGGATTGTGTGGCTCCATAATCAAATAAAACTCAGGCCGATTTTGTAAAAACAGATAAAATACCTGCTAAAACTTCGTTAAACTCTTTGGCTTCCATAGCATTCATCGCATAGTTCGGGACATAGATCCTGGTTTCAGAGCATCATCTTTCTTATGAGAGAGTTGGCAATTTGTATGTAATTGTCATGTCTTACCGCATTTATAGCATTGCTTGCTATTGCTTGGGCAGTTCTTACTTCATTTGACCCAGTTATCCACATATAAAATATGCAGCAATAACAGTATAACAAATACCCTCATGTTGTCTTCCACAGTGACGGCAGGGAGGGAATTCTTTTACTTCACCATTAGAAGTTTTCTTGTTTGGGGTCCACTGTTTCTTTTTATTTCCATCAAATTTTCTCTTCTTGTGGTCCAGTTCTTTTTTTTTGCTAATAGAAATCATTAGAAACAAAGTGGGTACGGCAAAAAGCTAAAGAGATAGATGCTTGTAAATTATATTATACAGGTAAAATTAGAAATAGACATGGAGTAAAATAAATTCATAGGAGATTTAGTTAGCATTGGTATTAAAACCCGAGACCCAGACCCGACCCGGACCCGGCGTTGGACCGGAACTGACCCGATCTAATTTGGGTAGAGTATGGGTCCTAAATTACTACCCGTTGAAATTTCGGGTCGGGTCTGAGTCCCCTAAAATTGGATCCGACCCGGACCCGGACCCAGACCCGGACCCAGACCCGCAATAGAAAAATAAACAAAAAAACAAAGCGACCCGACCCGTTACCCGTTAGATAAATATATCCCTTCGTATTCACACCCGACCCCCCAAACCCTACCGCCGCTACCAGCCTACCACTAGCCCTCTTCTCATCTCCAGATCTGCTGCTGCTCTTCGCCTCTTCCGTTCCGCCATTCTCCAAATCTCCAAACCATACCGCCGCTACCGCTGGTCCGCTATCCCTCTTCTCATCTCCTGCAGCTCTTCGCCTTTTTCGTTCCGCCATTCTCCAATTCTCCAGCCTCCAGGACTCCAATTCCTCCATTCGAATCGACGGTGCTCACCCAGTCACCCCAAACCCCACCTGAGCTAATCGCTGGTTCTGCTCTTTCTCTATTCTCCAATTAAAGATAAGATTTTTATCCTCTTTTCTCAAATCTAGGGTTTTAAGTTGTACATCAGTCTTGTTGTGATTACTAAATGTGCAATTGCAATTCAAGGAGGTCAGATGAAATCTATGGAGAGTAGCAAAATTTTAGCACACAAAATTGTTGAAATATCTTCAATTTTAGCACACAAAATTGCTGAAATTTCATTTTTCTGGCAAATTGTATTTGCCTGCATTATTTTTGTTGTTTTGATTTAATCCACAAAAATATTCACGATCAATCGTAGAAGGTTTGAAATCTTGAATTTATTTTTACCTGTTCTTGTTTTGGACTTAAGACAAGCAATTTTTTGCAACTCTTCAAGTTATTAATGTAAGCTTGCTGTTTACAATTTTTGGTAGAGCCGCCTTGATTCATTTAACGAATTACATTTGATTTTTATCTTCAGATAAAATTGATAATATTGATTTCAAATCTCATGGAGGTACATTTGTTGTCTTTTTATTGGCAGCTTGATTTTGCAGTTGCTCAGTTGAATAGAAATTGATCATGCCGAAGATAAAAACGAGCCGTGTCAAATACCCAGAGGGATGGGAGCTTATTGAGCCTACACTTCGTGAGCTAGAGGCAAGGATGAGAGAAGGTTGGTCTTGGTTTTACTTTTCCTTTTGTATTATGTAATGCATTATTTTACAGTGGTTCTTGAAATATTATCCTCTAATCTGTGAGAGGCTGAATATCTATTGGACGATAAGGTCATAATGAAATTGGAATTTTGTTAATGGCAGCTGAAAATGATCCGCATGATGGAAAGAGAAAGTGTGAAGCACTTTGGCCAATATTCCGAATTGCACATCAAAAGAGCAGGTATATATATGACCTATACTATCGAAGGAAAGAAATCTTGAAGGAGTTATATGAATTCTACTTGGATCAGAGCTATGCAGACAAAAATTTAATCGCAAAGTGGAAAAAGGTCAGTTCTTCAAAAAATAGAAATTATAATTAATGTTCTTCCTAGTGTTCATCAATCCTTTTACACATTGACCAGTGCCTAGCATGATATTGTCATACGTTATTGCACAGAAACTCTTCAAAACGTAGACAAGAAAAACATGGCTGCTTATCTGTCTGATTTTTAAATAACTGATATTGCTTGTTTCACTTTTGTTTAAATCTATAAATTTTGAAGAGGAAACGAATAAAATTGAATTAGGTTAAGTGCAAAGTTTAGGTTAAGTGCAAAGTTCATATAATTAATGGGGCATACAATTTCTCTAAGAAATGGCGATATTACTTGTTCTGAATGGCTTACCAAGGAAACTATATGTTCATGTACAGAATGCTGATTCTGATATATAACTAGACGGAATACTACATGAGTACATGGTACATTTTAATACCAATGCTATATTATGCTGACATTCAGTAAGTATTTCATGCAGGCATACTACATGAGTACATGGTCATGATCTCAATGGAGGTGAGCATTTTCAATTTGGGCAAATTCACATCTTTTGATGTCGGCATATAATTTTAATCCGAATCCAATATTATGGTTTATTATAATTAACTTTGCTTGCTAATCAAAAGCCAAATACATTGCATAATGTGGACAATGGTGTACCTCTGACTCTGAGTAATTAAGAGTCATATGAGATGGTGAGTCAATGGCAGCAGCTAAGCTGATGCAACTTTGATTAAACTATTTAGCAATGTTTGTTATTTATTTTTCAAAAAGGTTTGATACTGTTTTCATTCTGAACATTGTCTGGTTGTTGCTTCTCTGTTGAAATCTGTTTGTCCTTTGGTATGGAGTTTTGGTATTGTGTTATGCTTTAAAGACTCGGAACTGAATCGGACCTGTGATTAGAAATAGGATCCGGACTCGGACCCGGACCCGAAAGCGAACGGGTAACATTTATTGTGGGGAACCGGACCCGGACCCGGACCCGAATTTCATGGGTCTGAGTCCGGATCCAGTATTTGGACCTGTCAATGACTGGGTCCGGGTCCGGGTATTGAGCTACCCGACCCGACCCGACCCGTTACCAGTGCTAGATTTAATAGGTGTTAATAGGAAAGAGGATAGAATAATACAAATTAATCTTGTATTAAGGAAAAACATAATTAATATCATTAGTGCTTATGCACCCCAAGTAGGATTAGATGCACAAACTAAAAATAAATTTTAGAAAGATATGAATAAGATAATTCAAAGAGTACCCTTAGGTGAGAAATTATTTATAGGAGGAGATTTCAATGGATATGTAAGAGAAGAAGAGAACATGTGTAATACATATATCCATTGAAATCTTCTCCTATAAATAATTTCTCACCTAAGGGTACTCTTTCAATTTTCTCATCCATATTTTTCCAAAATTTATTTTTAGCTTGTGCATCTAATCCTATATATATATATATATATATATATATATATATATATATATATATATATATATATGGGCCTATATATATGGTAGTGTGTGTGCAGGTCTATAGAGTATAAATGGATATTTATGGGCCAAGAAATGAAGATGCGGTTGCATGGATTTGAGTGGGGCCCGATAGATAGGTGTGTGACGTGAAGTGAAGGTGGATGAGTTGGGAAATATAGTAGAATTATCCCATATTGGTAGGGAATAGGAGTAGAAAGTGTTTATATATAGTTTGCTAATGATCCATATGTTCCAACTAGCTATTGCACTTTTGGTGAGGCTATGCCTAGTGATGAGGTAGTGATTAGGTAGTATTTCAGGCGTCGCATACGTGCGCATAATCACGCACAGAGCTGAGCGGGGCTCGGGTCGTTACAAATGGTATCAAAACCAACTTTCGACACCGATAGTGGATTGTGTGGGGTGAAATGTATGTCGGAGAGTATCAGGGTACTCCACTCCACTATATGCCAGAGGGTATCAAGGTAAGCAACCCCACATCGGCTAGAAAGACGATTCTGTTAGATTGTATGTCCCGAGCTTAGCGAGGACGCTAAGGTCTTAAGGGGGGTGTATGTAATACCCCGAATCTCTAAGATATATATATATATATATATATATATGGACCTAAGTATTTGTAATGCCCCGAGTCCCGCTCAGCTCTGTGCTCGCCAGCTGAGCCAAGCTCGGGGCGTTAATGTATTATATATGGGAATATATAATAATAGGCCATGAAAAGAAATGTTGGCTGCTTTGCTTAGGGGGTGGGCCAGATTGCATGAAGTACTTCATCACGTGAGGTAAGTGAGGGGCTCATGTGAAGTGAAGTGTTAGGGATTAAACAAAATTCCCGCATCGGTGACATTAAAGAGAGTAGAGTAGTTATATAACTTTGCGTATGATCCAAAAAACACCTACATAAGCTACCTCTTTTTTGGTGAGGCTATACCCTATGGTGAGGTCGTTATTAGGTTTTATTTTCGCGTACGCGCGCGTAGGCGCGTGCAGAGCTGAGCGAGGCTCGGGGCGTTACAACATAGAATATGAGAGGGTGCATAGAAGACATGGATTTGGAAATAAGAACAATGATGGAAATGCACTATTAGATTTTGTGGCTTCGTGTGATTTTATACTAGCAAATACTTATTTTAGAAAGAGAGGGGAACATTTGATAACCTTAAAAAGTGGGGCAAATAAAAGCCCTATTGAATTTTTCATCACTAGAAAGGTGAATTGCTTGACTTGTAAAGATTGTAAAGTTATACTGGGAGAGTGTTTAACCTCACAACATAGATTAATGGTGTTGGATATTCAGATTCGAAAATACATATGTGCGAGGATGGAAACTAGGAACCAAAGAATTAGGTGGTGGAACTTGAAGGGAGAGAACTAGTGGGTTTTAGAGATAAAATCCTTAAAGGAGCATCATGGAATTTGGAAGGGAAGACAAATATGATGGATTAAAATGGCTAAGTACATAAAAGAAATTGCAAAGGATGTACTTGGAGTATCTAAAGGTATGGGGTTGCTAACTAAAAAAACATTGTGGTGGCAAGAAGAAGTCCAAAATATTGTGAGAAAAAAAAAAGATCAACCTTCAAAATATGGTAAAAGAATATAAATAAAGATGAGTTGGAGAGATATGAGACCATTAGAAAAGAAGTTAAGAAAGCAAGAAGAGATGCAAAACAAAAAGCTTATGATGATTTATATACAAAATTAGGTACAAAAGAAGGAGAAAATAACATTTATAAGCTTGCTAAATAGTAGGATAGGAAAATAAAAGGTCTGGATACAATTAGGTGTATTAAGAGCAATGATTCAAGAGTCTTAGTAAAAGATGAGGACATTATAGAAAAATGGCAAAATTACTTTCAGAAATTATTAAGTGAAAATTTTTTGGGTAACTTAAATATAAAGGTCTCGATGAAAAGTCAAGAGCATATGTTCTTCCGTAGAATTAGGACCTCGAAAGTTCAAAATGCTCTAGGAAGAATAAAAAATGGAAAAGCTTTATGACCGGATGTTATACCCATTTAAGCTTGGAAGTGTCTTGGGGATGTTGGAGTGTGTTGACTAACAAAACTATTTAATAGAATTTTGAGGACTAAGAAAATTCCTGATGAATGGAGAAAGTGTATATTAGTACCTATATATAAAAATATAGGAGATATACACAGTTGCTCTAACTGTAGAAGGATTAAATTAAGGAGCCATATGATAAAAATTTGAGAGAAAGTAATCGAATATAGACTGAGACTAGAAACTACAGTATCTAAGAATCAGTTTGGACTTATGCTTATGAGGTCAACAATAGAAGCGATTTATGCACTGAAGAGACTTGTGGAAAAATATAGGGAGAATAAGAAACATCTTCATATGGTGTCCATAGATCTAGAAAAAGTATACGATAAAGTTCCTAGAGATATAGTATGGTGAGTGTCAATGTAACTCATGTTTTTCGTTTTTCATATTTTTGGTGTATTTTTTCTCTTTCTAGAGTATTTGTACTCTTTTGTATTTTTTTGGACCGTATATTGGAGTTGTTTTCAATATATATTCATTTTGTTTCAGTTTGAGCTCTTTGTGTTGATTTGTTCGTCTTTTGGTATCGTTCTCCATTGATTGTTGCTCTTTTCTCTTCATTGGATTCTTGTTCTCTTTATTTTGTTCTTGGTTGTTCGTGGTGTTTTGGTTGGTTACCCTATTCCCAATCCTATTGCTTTTGATCCCTAATTGATTACCAAAGCCAAATTGACCTACAATCCTATTTTGAGTCCTGTACAATTTATCCTAATCAAATCCTAATTAAACTAATCCTATTTCTTCTCCTATTGGACCCAATTAAACCCAAATACCCAATTACCCATATCCTACTACAAACTCTAAATCATACCCTATATAAACTAACCCTCTCTCCCTAAACCCTAACCCTAATCTCCCGGCCTCTCTCTCTCTTTGTCCTGTGCACGCCGGCACCCCAAAACCCCCAACCGACGCCCCACCTCCCCTGGCCGACCAACACCTTCGGCTTGCACCTCACCCACAACCGATCCTCAACTCCCCAACCATTACCATAGCCCGACACCCATCTCCTTCATCCCCATATCTCTCTCTCCATCTCTTCCATCGCCGGTGTGCCGATCAGCAGCAGTAGCCGGAATAGCTGCCAGCCGCCACTCCCAATGCGGACGCTCTCTTGCTCTCTCTCACCTTTGTAGGTATTACACGTGAGGATCATCATTTCATTCGTGATTCTTGTTCGTGGGTTTTGTTCGTTCGCGGGATCCGTTTCCGTTATTCTTGGTGTTCTTCGTTTTCGTCTTCGATTCAGGCAAGTAACTTGTACTCCAATTTCTTTGTATGATACAAGTCAAAAAATACCGCTTATAGTGTAGTTGGGTTCTAGAGACAACTCGTGTGTGTGTTAATTTTGATGGGTTTTCTCTATTGTGCAATTTGACCATAGTTGCCTTACGACATAAAATCGATATGAAAACAACTAGGTTTGACCGTTCTTGATCTATTCATATATGTGAGATAATTAGGTGAAATTATGTGTTTGATGAGATCCATGTGATATGATGGTTATGAATATGTTATATACTCTATGTCATGATGTTTGGACACTTAGTAGACTCTATACCATATTTGATCGTGATTAGAATGAGTTTCGTGTGGTTTGTTGATTTTGTTTTCAAGAGAAAATATGTATTTGTCGTTGATCAGTTTTGATTTGTATTTTAGACCATATTAAGTTCAGAATTCTTAATTTTTGTATTAGACATGAATTGTAGAGAAATCTGTCTTCTTTCCAAACTCTCTGACTTTGCTCGATTTCATTTTCGTATGAGTGAGTTATGGCAATTTTACTACATATGTGTATTCTATTTCCAGATTTTGTTTCATGATGATTTTGATGATTAAACTATTTTGATACTAGTCTTAAATATATTATTTTGATCTAAACCTTTGCACAGTATTTCTATACCTATCTAGAGATTACCTAGAATTTTGGTGGATTTTATTGATGTGTTTTATATGCCGTTTTATACTTGTTTATAAAAGCTTGTACTTGCTGTATTTTATTCACTGTTCTGTAAAATATCGTATTTTCACCCTATTTCTTTTTACTGTATGGAAAATATTTATGAAATATAAAAGTTATCTTATTTTTATCTATTTTCTTCTCCCTTTGGCAGGTTTGGATTTCATTTCACGGTTTGCGAGATATTACAGTTTCCGTACAGCAGTGTTGGGAATTCCAGAATTGTCAAACTATCGTTTCTTGATGTTTTATGATTTTTGTTGGCTGAACTAATTTTACTAGAATATTATGAAACTCTATATTCTTATACTAGACATAAAGGGGATTACCCCAGATTTTTCCTGGATTTATTTGACGAGTTTTAATGCTGTTTTTTCTGACTTTGAATACGATTTACTGAGTTCTGGCTGAACGTGTTTTCTGGATTCAAACCAATTTTGAATTATGAATTTGTGAATTACTATATGGCTTATATATAACCGATGGATTCGTGTGAAAGTCTATTTTCCAGATTCTTTGACAGATTCAGATTTGGATTTCTGTAGTAACGGGAATGTAACACCCCGAATTCCAAATACAACTGAATTTGAATTCCACAGGATCTTTACACTTCTTTCGTACAATTTTACAAGGAAATTAAAACATTTTTTATATCAGAGTTACGTTATACCTTTACATTATTATAGCGAAAGCAATTTTACAGTAATTACATGAAACAACATTTAAATCAATCTTTGAGCAGCATATATACTTCAATTTGTCAAGCATCTTTACCCTGCATGTAAAACTGTGGGTGCGTCAGTTTATTCACTGACGAAATATTATACACGGTCATCCTCTCTATGCCGGAAACACTATAATGATTCTCAACACTTAACAAACCACAAACTTGTTCACAAACAATACTAAAGGGACTATCCTATAGATGTCGTGTTGTGAGGTGCGCTTAGTCCTTAATGCAGTTATTATGTTACGTGACACTAATGCGCACTTGTTCAAATTCTATGCATCCCACACTACATAGGTCTAAGGGCAAGCCCTTAACCGTTCTTCATCTTGTAGGGTTCAATCTCTCATCATGACTTAAACTATTACTGTAACTACGATAAGTATCCTAGATGTTCTATGAGTACGAGCTCATGTCCAGACAGCCTGGAGGGGAATCCCACGACATGTCACGTCGCACCATGAAGACAGCCTGTGGACAATTCAGCCACCGTCATGGGACATGACACCACCCGCATTCACCAAACACCTCACGAGCGTCGCCTGTGGTACGGACTCCTGGAGATATATCCACGTCATGTCACGATGCATCGTGAAGACAACCTGTGAATATTCTCACTCCGTAGCTCCGAGGCCCTCATACTCCTATTTTTCTCTTATTTTCATCACCACTTCACTATGTATATGATCCTTAATTATTTGAATCATGAACAAAATCAATTCTCTAGAGTTAGCCTTTCCACTATATCAGTCTTAATCATCTATTAAACATGACCCAATCTTGGTCTTTTCATCTCAAATTTTCATTTCAGCATATCTCTTTCAATACCGGTATGAGGCTTAACTACACTCTAGTTCTCAATTTCAATTCACAATCAAAAATCGAATAAGTCTTTTTCATGATTAACATTAATTTTCCTTTCATGTTCATAGCATTTGCATATTCATGCTCATAGAATCTTTCATAATTCACCATAACATTCAATTTCACTTTCATGTACAACTCATTCATAAACAAAAGAATTCGTTTTTCTAACTTGTCACATTCATAGCTCATTCAACTACCATAAAATTACTGTACCCATTTTATCAAAAATTCCCACTTTCATTGCCCAAACTCATTTCAAAAACTCTTTTAAACAAGGCATATATTCAGAGACAATTTAAACCAATAAAATAATAAGTTCTTTCTTGCCAAAAATAGTCTCAAATTCTTATTTATCCTAGGCCACAGGTAATAGAAAATTATCTCACGAAAATCTAGACATTAGTTGAAACTTCAGGGCAGTCGACTGTTATACTATGATCGGTCGACTGTTCCGCAAAGATTAAAAACTTGAAAATAAATACTCAGAGCAGTCGACGGTTACACTATGATCGGTCGACTGTTCCGCAAAGATTAAAAAATTCGAAAATCAAATGATCAAGGCAGTCGACTGTTACACTATGATCGGTCGACTGTTCCGCAAAGATTAAAAACTCGAAAATAAACACTCAGGGCAGTCGACACTATGATCGGTCGACTATTCTGTAAAGATTAAAAAATTCGAAAATAAAACTCAGAGTAGTCGACTGTTTCAATCTAATCGGTCGACTGATGTTGCTAGATTTTTCAAATTCCCAAAATATTTTTGGTTCTTTTTCTTCTCTTTTTGAGTCAAAACTCTTCAGATTCTAATGTACATACAAATACAATAAACTAGTATTTTTAAATTCATTATTTACCAATAACACATGCATTTAGTTAACTTATGTCTCATAAGTACCAATTCGTCTCACATAGCATAGTTCATAGACATAAAGCATGATGATAAGATTGATTCTAGCATTTCAATTTCACATCTTTATTCATTAGCAAACATTTTAATAGTCAATCTTTAAGCTACTATTTTATCTCTACTCAACCAAACATGAGACTACAATTTATCAATTTCTTCTCAACTATTTTAGCAAACATCCCTAGCATGGCATCTACATTTAGAAGTATTGAGAAACTTCCACCTATAGTTTGAAAAAACGAATGAAAATTCCTAGAATGCAAGAAAGTAGCCTTCTCCTTCTAGAATGGATTGCAAATTGTCTCCTCCTCCTTGTGCTTGCTAGGAACCCGAGCTCTCCTTGCTTCCTTGATGATTGGCCGGCCACCTCTAGGTTGGAACACACAAAATTTTGCACACTCTAATCTTTTGCTCACTATTGTCTCTCAATCTTTTGCTCTCTCTTAATAAATTGTGTAATGTACTAATGAGAAGAAATATAGGGTTATTTATACACTTTTAGGATGAGAATAGATGGCTAGGATTTAATCAAGGAGTTAGAGATTAAGGACCAAGATGAATTGGAAAGTTGTAGTAACTTCCATGATCACATAACCACCCCTCAACTTCATCCCACTCTCCCTCTCTCTCTCCACAATCCGGCCACCCCTAGAAGGTGTGCAATGCACACTCTAGTGTGTGCACGTACCCTTTCTAGTACCCCCATTATTAAGTTGTACAAATTTAATTAATTAATTGTCCACTAAATGTGTCTACATGACAAGTTGTGATAATTAAAAGATTAATTAAGTTTGTGGGCTTGAAAATAGTGGGCTTTAGGCTCATGGGCCATTTAATAAAAATACTTTAATTTATTAAGGTGAGCTTAAATTAGAAAAACACTCTTAGGCTTTTAAAAGAGGCTTTTAGAAAATAAAGAGAAAGAAAAATGTTTATTTGTTCATGTTATAAGAGATAATTTTGTAAGAAAATATACATACAAATTTTCTACGTGCACTACAAGTAAAAATCAACAATTCTCATTAAATAAAAATTCAGGGTATTACAACACTCCCTCCTTAGAATAGTTCTGTCCCCCGAACTACGATAAAAGAGCAAAAAAAAAAACAAAACAAAACAAAACAAAACACAATAAGAAGTAAGAAAGGAAAATACAAGTCAAACAAAGAGTTCAGGATGATCCTTCATCATCCTCTCCTCAGATTCCCAAGTAGCCTCTTCAACCAACTGGTTTCTCCAGACTACCTTGACCATTAGTATCCTCAAGACTTTCTCCCGACGATCAACAATCTCAACCGGAAGCTCAATGTAACTCAGATCCAACTGCAAATCCTCCGGTACTTCGGGCAAATGATGACTCGGATCTGGAATGTAACCTCTCAGTATAGACACGTGAAAGACATTGTGCACCTGAGACAACTCTTTCGGTAACTCAAGCCGGTAAGCAGTTTTTCCGATCCTTTTCAATATCTTATACGGGCCTATGAACCTCGGGGCTAACTTCCCACTCTTGCCAAATCGGATCACACCTTTGCTAGGTGAAACATTCAGAAAGGCAAAGTCACCAACCTCAAACTCAAGGTCCCTCCTCCAGTTATCTGCATAGCTCTTCTGCCTACTCTGTGCATCCACCAACCTCTTCCTGATCAGATTGATCTTTTCAGAGGTCTGCTGCACAATCTCAGGCCAAACATCTGTCATTCCCCCACTTCAAACCAACAAACAGGTGTTCTGCATTTCCTGCCATACAGAGCTTCATACGGTGCCATCCCAATACTAGTCTAAAAACTGTTGTTGTAGGCAAACTCTACCAGAGCTAAGTGCCTTTCTCAACTGCCTCCAAAGTCTAATACACAACACAAAAGCATATCCTCAAGAATATGGTTGACTCTCTCGGTCTGCCCATCGGTCTGAGGATGAAAAGCAGTGCTGAAATCCGTCTTGGTACCCAGAGCTGTCAGAAGACTCTTCCAGAAATGCGAAGTAAACCTCGCATCTCGATCAGACACAATGGTTAACGGAACACCATGAAGCCTGACGATTTCACCAACATACAGCTCAGCCAACTTGTCCATCGAAACAGTGAATTTCATCGCCAAGAAGTGAGCGAACTTGGTTAGTCGATCGATTATGACCCAAATCGCATCATTGCCCTTGGAACTCTTGGGCAAGCCCATGATGAAATCCATACTAATGTTATCCCACTTCTATTCCGGAATAGGTAACGGTTGTAATAGACCTCTGGGTTTCTGATTCTCGGCTTTGACTTGCTGACAAATCTCACACCTCGACACAAATTCAGCCACATTCCGCTTCAAACCTAACCACCAGAAATGCTGTTTAATGTCCTTGTACATCTTAGTACTTCCAGGATGTACAAACAAAAGAGTGGCATGCACCTCCTGAAGAATACTTTCTTTCAAGTCCGACTGATCCGGAACACACAGCCTTTCTCCAAACCACAAAACTTCATCCCTGATTTGAAATCCGGGCAACCTGCCAGCACCGACCTGCTCCTTCATCTTCCGAATCTCTGCATCTTACTTCTAACTTGTGGTAATCCTTTCATTCAGCGTCGGTTGAAGCCTCAACTGAGCTAAAGATGATCCCAAGCCTTGCAGAACAACTTCAATACCAGCCCGATCCAATTCCTCTGCAAGATGCCTCTGAGTCGTAAATAAACTAGCCAGACTGCTCTTCCGGCTAAGTGCATCAGCAACAACATTAGCCTTCCCAGGATGATACTTGATCTCAGGATGCATATCCTCAAACACCTCCAGCCATCTCCTTTGCCTCAGATTCAGATCTTTCTGTTGATAGATGTACTTCAAGCTCTTATGGTTTGTGTACATGTTCAGCTTCTCACCATACACGTAGTGTCTCCATTGCTTCAAAGCGAAGATAATCGCAGCCAACTCCAGATCATGAGTCGAATAATTCTTCTTATGCGGTCTTTAGTTGCCTAGACCCATATGCGATCACCTTTCCTCCTTGCATTAAGACACAACCAAGCCCACGATGTGAAGCATCGCTGTAAACATCGTACACAACACCTGCTCTAGGCAAAGCCAAAATGGGAGTAGTAGTCAGCCTCTCTTTCAACTCTTGAAAGCTGCCTCGCACTGCTTAGTCCACTTCAAGTTCACATTCTTCTTGGTCAGACCAATGAGCGGTACAGCTATCTGAGCATAGCCCTGAATAAACCTCATGTAGTATCCCGTTAGCCCAAGAAAACTCCTGATTTCCTTTACTGTAGTAGGCCTTGCCCAATTCTTCACCACCTCTATCTTCTCCGAATCAGTTGCCACTCCCTCCTTAGAAAGGATGTGACCCAGGAATGCCACTTCAGATTTTCAGAAATTGCACTTGGACAACTTGGCATACAACTCATGCTCCTGAAGATAGAGGCGGCCAAATGCTCTGTTTACTCCTCCTCTGACTTGGAGTACACAAGAATATCGTCGATAAGCACCACGACAAAAGAATCAATGAACGGCATCAGAACTCTGTTCATTATATCCATGAAAATTGCAAGTGCATTCATCACTTCGAACGGCATAACTAAGAATTCGTAATGTCCGTGTCGAGTTCTGAACGCAGTCTTATGCACATCTTCAGTATTCACTCGAACCTGATGGTAACCTGATCAAAGATCTATTTTGGAGAAAACAACGGCTTCTTGTAGACGATTGAACAGGTCCTCGATCCAGGGAATAGGATACTTATTCAGAACATGGACCTTATTCAACTCTCAGTAATCGATGCACATCCTCATCGAACCATCTTTCTTCTTTACCAACAGCACCGGTGCTCCCCAAGGTGATGCACTCGGTTGAATAAAGCATTTCTCCAACATTTCCTCAATCTGCCGTTTGATCTCATCCTACTCCACGGGCGCCATCCTATACGGTGCCTTAGAAATAGGTGCACTCCCTGGCTGAATAGTGATGCTGAACTCCACATCACGTTGCGGGGGCAACCCAGGAAAATCTTCCAAGAACACGATCGGATAATCCTGAACCACAAGAATTTGCTGCACCTCTACAGGAGCATCCCTCTTGCAGATAGCTGCCACCAGACCAGAACATCTCTTCTTCCCTTGGAAAGTGACTTCAGGTCCACCTGGAGCCTTCACTGTTACTATCTTGGTCTTGCACTCGATGCTCGCACTGTACACCGACATCCAATCAATGCCAATGATAACATCGACTCCCAAGACATTCAGCTCGATCAGATCAATCCCGAAAATTCTATTCCCGATCACGATTTCATAGTCTGCATAGTACCGATCAGTGGTTAAAATCTCTCCTGATGGAGTTGTCACGCCCCGCTTCCCAAAAATATGGAATACGAGCACGTGACGAAGCCCAGCGAATGATTTTTACATCATCCATAAGCTGTAGGATCGACTCAACATCATAACAAGAATATAACCAGATTTATATATAACCAAGCGTGCATGAATAATTTATTAAGCAACAGAAAATAATTTAAACAAATAATAATATTCAAATAGTTCTCATGTCTGGATCAAGTGCAAACTCGGAAACAAGTCTTAAATAACAGAAGAAATAAATACCTTAAGGAAAGCAACTATTTAAACAGATCCTTGCTCCAAGCAAAACCTGAAATGTCTGCTCGCCAATTCCAACAGATAGCTTGTCTCCCAAGTCTGCTTAATAAATATAAACAGGAAAACGAAGGGGAAATAAGAGAAAATGCCCTTAGTGCAAGCTAGGGCCACAAATAGTGAAAGCAAGTACAAGTATGGAGAACAGGAACTGGAATCAAGAATGTCACAGGAATACAACAAGTAGTGAGAACAACCAGGAATTTAGCTAGCAAGGGAGGACTTCTTAGTAAACAGGCTAGTTAACAACTGCTAATGGTAAAACATATGTCAGGTGAACCTGTACGGGTAACTAACATTAAGTATCATGTTTCAGGTTTCACGTATCATGTTCATATTTCAAGTTACAGGTGTCATGTTCAAGTTTCATGTATCAGATATTAGGTAACCAGGTAATCAGGTAACAGGATAATCAGGTAACAGGATAATCAGGCAACAGGATAATCATGTATCAGGTATTAAGTTCAAGTCTTGTGTGATTACTATCTAGGTAGCACGACATGCATCCATACTTTTACTACATGGTTGCTACAGTCAAATCAGTTGCGTTTAGACCTAGTAATGGAGTCTATAGGGCGGTGTACTCAGGTTTCAGGTATCAGGTATCAGATATCAGGCAGGCACGGTTCATGAATACGAAATCAAATAACAGGTTCACGAACGAGTTCGTGAATACAACAGGTTCAAGGACCACACAGTGGTTCCATGAATACAACAGGTTCATGAGTCAAGTAACTGACTCCATGAATACATCACGTGCAACAGGTTCATGAGCCAAGTAACTGACTCCATGAATACATCACGTGTAACAGGTTCATGAACCGAGTACTGGGAAACACGGGCCCCCTTCCGAGTACACTTACCTATATTGTCCACTTTATAGTCTTTCCCAAAACCCCGGCTTGTTACCTTTGTTCAGGCAGAATTTGTATATTTGTATTCTTACATATGAAATAGTGTTTAGATAATGTCAATTAATTCTAAGAAAAATTGGGGATATCCTATAGGCTGTCCAGCAACTACATATAAAATTTGGGGTCAAACGCTCGCTGTTTGCACAGCTAAATTAATTTGTGAAGTAAATATATACAGCAGTTTTGCAAATCTGCATCTACTGACACAGCTGCAGTATAACTGCCATAACTCCTAGACCGTAACTCTAAATTCGAACATTTTGGAGTCTATCGATATCTACACATCCGGATCTACATTTTATATTCAGGGCTCGGGCCCAAATTCCAATGATAAAAGGGTCGAAACCGCAAAAGAATATTCAGACAGCAACACTCAGAATTTATTTACTAATGTAGGTTTCATGGAAATATGTAATTTGGTGTCTAAGTTGTTAAGTAGCATAAATACATAATCATGGAGATCAAAACAGCAACTAATAAATATTTTTCAAGTCATAATAGTCGCAAATTCGTCAAAATACTAAATATATATGCGTCTACAAATTTTAGGGGTCCTTAATTCATATGTCCATGTAATTTATGTGTTCAAGGGGGTAGAAGAGTCCAATTGATTATTATTTAATACGAGGAAGTTTTGTGACTCTTAGATTTGTGGGTTTGAAGGTTCAAGATTGATTTACTATGATATTTCAAAGGGAGTCACAATCTAACTATTTGTAGTGTTTCAAGGAGACTTGTACTAGAACAATAAGATGTACAAGGTTACTTGCCTTAGATGACGATGATAAACTCCACTTGTTGCAGCAAGTTGAGAAGAAAAAATCCCGGAGATGTCCTCAAAAAAGCGCGTGCAAAAATTGATCGGAGATCGCGTTTTCCCGCACACAGGATCGGACCAAAACAGCGTACAGCAGCTTCGGATCTGGTGCGGCCAAAACAGGAAACAGCGAACGCAGCCAACCAGATCGATTCCCACACAGCGGATCCCAGGCCAGAACAGCGAACACGGGTCCAGGATTTGCTGTGGCGAAACACAGAACGGCGATCACGGCACGAATCTTGATGCGATCTGACGGTGGTGATTCGCTCCCGCCCTTTTCCTCCTTCTTCTTCGTTCGATCTTCTTCTTCGTTCTTCGTTCTTCGTTCGACTGAGTAGAGCGCGAGGGAGAGAGGTAATGGCGTGGTGCTTCGTTGGCGGCGACTGCGGCAGTGACGGAGTGCGGCGACGGCGACGACGACGCCGAGAAGCGACGGCGAGGCGATGGCGATGGCGATGGTTGCTCTGTTCGTGGGTTCGAACAGAGGGTGAGAGCGGGAGCGGCGTTGGGGTTCGGCGGCGTCTGGCGAAGCAGCGGAGAGGGTGGTGTTGGAGGCGGCGATGAGGCAGAGGGAATATGATCGGCGGTGGTTTTGGTCGAGGGCGAAAACAGGGAATGGCGGAAGGTTGAAGGTGGATTGGGTTCGGGTGCGATGGCGATGGGTCTTCGGAGTTTTAAGGACGACGGTGGGGGCTCTGCGGTGGTGATATGGCGAAGGCGACGGAGGCACGGAGGTGGTGGTGCTGTGGGTGTCGACGAGGCGAGGTCGGAGGTGACGAAGCGATCGGAAAGGCGACGGAGGTGTGGGTTGATGGTGTGATGCGAAAAAGGTGGAGAAGGGAAAAACGGAGAAGGAGAGTTTAGCGGCTGTGGTTTTAGTTAATAACAGTGATTAGGGTTTGGTTAGGGTTAGGGTAGGGTTTAAATAGGAGGGTTTGCGGGTTTGCGGGTTCGTGGGTTTTGGGATCCATTTCAAAAAGAGCCCAATAGGAGAAGTGGTCAAGGAGCACAATAATGGGGATTAGAGAGATAAACGAGAATAATCGGTCTATTTCTCATGAAGAACGGTGCAAGATGGCACACAATCGAATTTGACAAAAGAACCCACAAATTCGAGTTGAGACCAGAATAATAATTCCATTCAATCAGAGGAAATTACATGATCTCAAATAGACGAGAGAGTACAATGAGGCACAGAACAGTACAAAAATATAAATAAGGGGAAACAGGAGTTACAAATCCTACCCACCTTACACAAAAATTTCGTCCTCGAAATTTGCTTAGGCGGTACCCATGACAGGGTAAAGTAACTCAGAGGCGGGTAACAAACAAGGGATCCAAGGAGAAGTCAACTTGGTGGTAACACCAAAATAAGAAGGGAGTGGATAACAACGAGGTCAAATGGATGGCATGAAAGAGAATAACAGTATCTAAAGGATCCATATAACACAAGATAATAAATACGATGAAGGAGTAGGCAGAACTGAAACCAAGGAGGTGGAAGACAGGAAAGAATTGAATCCAATAATGAATGAGTACATGATGGCAGGATGGAAAGCAAGAAGGAAATAACCGGTATCAAAAACGAAGAAGAACATTGAACACCACAAGACTTGCAAGATAACAAGGTAAGGAGGTGCACGAATAGAAAGAGTTGGAATCGAAGAAGGGGGGCGACAAGGGAAAGATGCACCACGCAATGAGTCAATAATGAGAACAAAAGCAAGAGATAGGGGACAACAAATGGTGCAAGGAATGGAACAAAACAAAATACAAGGAAGGAGAAGCAACAACATGATCCTGGTCCTGTGGGTCATGGCCCACCATGCTTCTGCTGCTCTACTCTGATGGTGACACTCCAAGCTCCAGACATGTTGTAGACCACGTGACACCAAGCGACGATCCGAGCAGGAAGAAAGGATGAGACACCAGAATCAAAGAGAGTATGGGTTCCAAATAGAGATAGGCGATAATGCAAAATGGATATAAGGCTTGAGCTTCAATTCAAATAATCAAAATATATAGTATATATATCAAAACTAATGACTTTAATAGGAATAATTATAACAACAAATGTAATAGAAATTAAAATCGTCATAATCATACAGGCAATAAAAATATCAATAATACTGATAATAATGATAATACATTCATGAAAATAATGCAATAATAATAATATTGATAGCAGTGAAAATAATATCAACAATGATAATAATAATAATGATAATAGCAATGATAGTAATAATATCAATAAAGTAACAGTAATAATAATAAAAATAATAACAGTAATGAAGGTGATAAAAACAACAATAATAACATCAATTGGAACGACAATGATAATAATAATACTAATAATAACAAAAACATTCCTTTACCATCATTTTATTTATATAAGTA
Organism: Hemerocallis citrina; assembly: GCA_017893485.1. Taxonomy (NCBI): domain Eukaryota; kingdom Viridiplantae; phylum Streptophyta; class Magnoliopsida; order Asparagales; family Asphodelaceae; genus Hemerocallis; species Hemerocallis citrina. Next base: position 109,543,807 of record CM030359.1, read on the forward strand.
ACGAGTCTTGAAATATCAATTAGCAATAGGTAGAAAATCTTGCTTCCTTAACATCAAGTTGCATATTTGCCTTCACGACATCAGGTTTCAAATTGCCATCCAAATATTCGGCTGCACATTTTGCCTCGCCGATATCCAGTTGCAATTTGCCTCCATTGACATCGAGTTGCATATTTGCCATCTCGACATTAGGTTGCACCAAAGTGGTGAAATGTATATACAATTGAGCATGCTCAGGCTCAAAACAAATTAATAATAATAATAATAGTAATGATAAAAGTAATAGTACCAATGGCAATAATATTAAAATAACAACAACACTAGTAAAAACAATAATGCAAGACAAGATATAGTTCGTGCCCAACATTTTTGTGGAAGCAATTTAATATTAACAATATTAATAAAATAATGAAAACAACAATAAGAATATCAATAGCAGTAACAATAATAATAATATTAGTAATGGTAAAGAAAATAATAGTAATAATAATAGTAGTAGTAATAATAGTATTATACGACAAAATAAGAATTTGCCTTATCAAAATAATCCAGTAGAAGTATATAGTCGATCAAAAAAAATGATAAGTGAAGTTAAAATATACCATTGGTCGGAATAACAAAGTCTTTGTTGAGAAACATTTTTATAGAAGTTCAAAAATAAATATAACAAATAATAATCGAAATATAGAAAGTATTCGGGAACATTAATTATAAGGAGAAAAATAGGTAGGAGAAAAATGAAGCTATACCCAATGAAGAGTTGAAGAAGATGATGACTAGAAGGGACAAAAAGGAAATTAAGGAATTGAATACGAAGGAAGAAGGACGAGGGGCAAAATCGGAATTGAAGAGAATATAGCAGGGAGGAAACAACCAACATGACACTCAATATGAATCAACAAATGATAATGAATGCAAAGCAGGGAAAACAATGAATGACACACGAGTTGAAATAAGAAGAGATTAACGAGGCAAGCAGAAAATAAGAGATCGCTTGCATCAGAATCAAAAGAATAGGGGTACGGAAGAATAAATTTCAAGTAGTGAGAACAACCAGGAATTTAGCTAGCAAGGGAGGACTTCTTAGTAAACAGGCTAGTTAACAACTGCTAATGGTAAAACATATGTCAGGTGAACCTGTACGGGTAACTAACATTAAGTATCATGTTTCAGGTTTCACGTATCATGTTCATATTTCAAGTTACAGGTGTCATGTTCAAGTTTCATGTATCAGATATCAGGTAACCAGGTAATCAGGTAACAGGATAATCAGGTAACAGGATAATCAGGCAACAGGATAATCATGTATCAGGTATTAAGTTCAAGTCTTGTGTGATTACTATCTAGGTAGCACGACATGCATCCATACTTTTACTACATGGTTGCTACAGTCAAATCAGTTGCGTTTAGACCAAGTAATGGAGTCTATAGGGCGGTGTACTCAGGTTTCAGGTATCAGGTATCAGATATCAGGCAGGCACGGTTCACGAATACGAAATCAAATAACAGGTTCACGAAACGAGTTCGTGAATACAACAGGTTCAAGGACCACACAGTGGTTCCATGAATACAACAGGTTCATGAGTCAAGTAACTGACTCCATGAATACATCACGTGCAACAGGTTCATGAGCCAAGTAACTGACTCCATGAATACATCACGTGTAACAGGTTCATGAACCGAGTACTGGGAAACACGGGCCCCCTTCCGAGTACACTTACCTATATTGTCCACTCTATAGTCTTTCCCAAAACCCCGGCTTGTTACTTTTGTTCAGGCAGAATTTGTATATTTGTATTCTTACATATGAAATAGTGTTTAGATAATGTCAATTAATTCTAAGAAAAATTGGGGATATCCTATAGGGTGTCCAGCAACTACATATAAGATTTGGGGTCAAACGCTCGCTGTTTGCACAGCTAAATTAATTTGTGAAGTAAATATATACAGCAGTTTTGCAAATCTGTATCTACTGACACAGCTGCAGTATAACTGCCATAACTCCTAGACCGTAACTCCAAATTCGAACATTTTGGAGTCTATCGATATCTACACATCCGGATCTACATTTTATATTCAGGGCTCGGGCCCAAATTCCAACGATAAAAGGGTCGAAACTGCAAAAGAATATTCAGACAGCAACAATCAGAATTTATTTACTAATGTAGGTTTCATGGAAATATGTAATTTGGTGTCTAAGTTGTTAAGTAGCATAAATACATAATCATGGAGATCAAAACAGCAACTAATAAATATTTTTCAAGTCATAATAGTCGCAAATTCGTCAAAATACTAAATATATATGCGTCTACAAATTTTAGGGGTCCTTAATTCATATGTCCATGTAATTTATGTGTTCAAGGGGGTAGAAGAGTCCAATTGATTATTATTTAATACAAGGAAGTTTTGTGACTCTTAGATTTGTGGGTTTGAAGGTTCAAGATTGATTTACTATGATATTTCAAAGGGAGTCACAATCTAACTATTTGTAGTATTTCAAGGAGACTTGTACTAGAACAATAAGATGTACAAGGTTACTTGCCTTAGATGACGATGATAAACTCCACTTGTTGCAGCAAGTTGAGAAGAAAAAATCCCGGAGATGTCCTCAAAAAAGCGCGTGCAAAAATTGATCGGAGATCGCGTTTTCCCGCACACAGGATCGGACCAAAACAGCGTACAGCAGCTTCGGATCTGGTGCGGCCAAAACAGGAAACAGCGAACGCAGCCAACCAGATCGATTCCCACACAGCGGATCCCAGGCCAGAACAGCGAACACGGGTCCAGGATTTGCTGTGGCGAAACACAGAACGGCGATCACGGCGCGAATCTTGATGCGATCTGACGGCGGTGATTCGCTCCAGCCCTTTTCCTCCTTCTTCTTCGTTCGATCTTCTTCTTCGTTCTTCGTTCGACTGAGTAGAGCGCGAGGGAGAGATGTAATGGCGTGGTGCTTCGTTGGCGGCGACTGCGGCAGTGACGGAGTGCGGCGACGGCGACGACGACGCCGAGAAGCGACGGCGCGGCGATGGCGATGGCGATGGTTGCTCTGTTCGTGGGTTCGAACAGAGGGTGAGAGCGGGAGCGGCGTTGGGGTTCGGCGGCGTCTGGCGAAGCAGCGGAGAGGGTGGTGTTGGAGGCGGCGACGAGGCAGAGGGAATATGATCGGCGGTGGTTTTGGTCAAGGGCGAAAACAGGGAATGGCGGAAGGTTGAAGCTGGATTGGGTTCGGGTGCGATGGCGATGGGTCTTCGGAGTTTTAAGGACGACGGTGGGGGCTCTGCGGTGGTGATATGGCGAAGGCGATGGAGGCACGGAGGTGGTGGTGCTGTGGGTGTCGACGAGGCGAGGTCGGAGGTGACGAAGCGATCGGAAAGGCGACAGAGGTGTGGGTTGATGGTGTGATGCGAAGATGGTGTGATGCGAAAAAGGTGGAGAAGGGAAAAACGGAGAAGGAGAGTTTAGCGGCTGTGGTTTTAGTTAATAACAGTGATTAGGGTTTGGTTAGGGTTAGGGTAGGGTTTAAATAGGATGGTTTGCGGGTTTGCGGGTTCGTGGGTTTTGGGATCCATTTCAAAAAGAGCCCAATAGGAGAAGTGGTCAAGGAGCACAATAATGGGGATTAGAGAGATAAACGAGAATAATCGGTCTATTTCTCATGAAGAACGGTGCAAGATGGCACACAATCGAATTTGACAAAAGAACCCACAAATTCGAGTTGAGACCAGAATAATAATTCCATTCAATCAGAAGAAATTACATGATCTCAAATAGACGAGAGAGTACAATGAGGCACAGAACAGTACAAAAATATAAATACGGGGAAACAGGAGTTACAGGAGTAGCTACTGCTAAAACCTTTCCTGGAAAGACTTTCGGTTCGACTCCCAAAACTTTAGCGAATTAAAGTCTCCCATGATGGAGTAGCTACTGCTAAAACCTTTCCTGGAAAGACTTTTGGTTCGACTCCCAAAACTTTAGTGAATATAGGTGATACAAAAGTGTGAGAGGATCCAGTATCGAACAAAACAACAGCTTTCTTTCCATTCAAAATAAGTTCTCATGTTACATAACACACACTCGTTACATAACAGTTCACTATATAAGGTGGGAAAAAGAAACAACAAAAAATACTTTAAACATCCCCCCTAGTACCAGTGATGACGTGATGCACCTCATCAGCGTCAGCTTCAGCCAAGACAAATACTCGCCCCTGCTGGTACGGTTACTTCCCAACTTGCTGCGTCGGTCCACTACGGGTGACATTCTGCGGCTTGGAGCATTGAGACTTGTAATGTCCCGTCTCACCACAGTTGTAGCAAGTCACCATAGGATGTCTCATCCATTTGTTTTCGGGTCTCCCATCTATGTTGACAGCATTCGCTCCCGTAGGTTTGAACCTCTGGGCTGACGACTGCCCCTTGAAATTGCCAAAAACTGCGGGTCTCTTCCCAACGTTCCAGTTGGTCCTCCAATTTTGAACAGCATGGAACTGCTCCATGTCTACCTCAGTAGCTGCCGCTCATTTGACCAACTTATCAAACCTCCTGATACTGAGGGGTATCATCTTGGATCTCAGACTTGGCGCCAACCCATGCTCGAATTTTTGAGCCTTCTTCGCCTCGTCCATTACCAATTCGGGAGCATACCTCGAAAGCTGATTGAACCTCATCTCATACTCTCTAACCGACATGCCACCCTGCTGCAGTGCCAGAAATTCCATGGCTTTCTTCTCCTGGACATCTGAGGCAAAATAATGATTGCGGAATTCCTCCAAGAATTCATCCCAGCCGAGAACAATACCTCCCATCGTCCGCTTCACCGACTGGCACCATACAGCCGCATCCTTCTCGAATTCCAGCGCCGCCAACTTCACATTGCTGCCCTCCGGAGTCTCCAAGACTTCGAAGATAGTCTCTACCTGGCGGATCCAATTGTCAGCCGCGTCAGAGTCTGACTTTCCCTCAAACACTGGTGGTTTCATCCGTTTGAATGATTCCACGAGTTTGATTGCTTCGGGTACTAGATTCGCAGGCACCCTTCCTCGATTCTGATTCATGGAAACGGCATTGAGTGTCTGATAGACCCTCGCTAGTTCTGTTTCCAAGTCCACACCTTCCCCATTTCGAGCTCCTCTTCTAGCCATGTTCTGATGCAAAAAATTCATTAAATTCAAAGTATAAACATGAATTTTAAATTAACTTTTCATTTCATTGAATTTCAAACTTTATACATTCGAATTTAAAACATTTCTGACATCAAATGAAGGCAATAAGGAGATACAACAGTCTAGTTCCTATGGTTCCTCTTGGCTTCACGAAGCTCTTCCCGTAGTTCCTCCACTTCCTCCTTAAGTACATCGTACATGTTTTTCCTCTTCTCGAGTTTCCAAACACGATGACTGAGAATTGCAATATCATCCTTGTGCTTCGCCAACTGAGTCTCCAGTAGTCCGACTATCTCCCGTTGAGTCTTTACCTGCCTCTGAAGAGACACAATGAGACTACTCGTAACTGGTTCTTCCTCGTCAGAGGAGTCATCAGATGAATCTGGAGGTGGAGTGATCTCTCGGGACTTAGGCCATTCCTCTTCCACTTCTTCAGGATCTTCCTCGTCTGAATCAGCTTGTCCGGTGTATTAATCTTCCTCAACAATGTGCCCATCGTCACCTCCAGCAAGGTCGAAGTGGTCTGCCATCATAGAGAAAAGAATAGAAGAAGAAGAAGCATAAATCATAGAGCAACGCAAATACAATTGACTTACATTTAAATCTCTAGACTCAACACACGTCCTAATGTCCATATCTAGGGTGTCGTTCCTTATAAATTTGTACTACTTGAAAGCGTAGCTCTGATACCACTCTGTAACACCCCGAATTCCAAATACAACTGAATTCGAAGTTCCACAGGATCTTTACAATTCTTTCGTACAATTTTACAAGAAAATGAAACATTTCTTACATCAGAGTGACATTATACCTTTACATTATTACAGCGGAAGCAATTTTACAGTAATTACATGAAACAATATTTAAATCAATCTTTGAGCAGCATGTATACTTCAAATTATCAAGCATCTTTACCATGCATGTAAAACTGTGGGTGCGTCAGTTCATTAACTGACGAAATATTATACACGGTCATCCTCTCTATGCCGGAAACAGTATAACGATTCTCAACACTTAACAAACCACAAACTTGTTCACAAACAATACTAAAGGGACTATCCTATAGAAGTCGTGTTGTGCGGTGCGCTTAGTCCTTAATGCAATTATTATGTTACATGACACTAATGCGCACGTATTCAGATTCTATGCATCCCATACTACATAGGTCTGAGGGCAAGCCTTTAACTGTTCTTCATCTTGCAAGGTTCAATCCCTCGTCATGACTTAAACTACTACTGTAACTACGATAAGTATCTTAGATGTTCTATGAGTACGAGCTCATGTCCAGACAGCCTGGAGGGGAATCCCACATCATGTCACGACGCATCGTGAAAACAGTCTGTGGAAAACTCAGCCATCGTCATGAGACATAACACCACCCGCATTCACCAAATACCCCACGAGCATCGCCTGCGGTACGGACTCCTGGAGATATATCCACGTCATGTCACAATGCATCATCAAGACAGCCTGTGAATATTCTCATTCCGTAGCTCCGAGGCCCTCATACTCGTGTTTTTCTCTTATTTTCATCACATCTTCACTATGTATCTGATCCTTTGTTATTTGAATCATGAACAAAAGTAATTCTCTAGAGTTAGCCTTTCCACTATACCTGTCTTAATCATCTATTCAACATGACCCAATCTTGGTGTTTTCATCTCCAATTTTCATTTTAGCATATCTCTTTTCACTGCCGGTATGAGGCTTAACTACACTCTAGTTCTCAATTTCAATTCACAATCAAAAATCAAATAAGTATTTTTCATGATTAACATTAATTTTCCTTTCATGTTCATTGCATTTGCATACTCATGGTCATAAAATCTTTAATAATTCATCATAACATTCGATTTCACTTTCATGTACAACTCATGCATAAACAAAAGAATTCAATTTTCTAACTTGTCACATTCATAGCTCATTCAACTACCATGAAATTACGTACTGTCATTTTATCAAATATTCTCACTTTCATTGTCCAAACTCATTTCAAAAACTCTTTTAAATAAGGCATGTATTCAGAGACAATTTAAACCAATAAAATAATAAGTTCTTTCTTGCCAAAAATTGTCTCAAATTCTTATTTATCAAACCACAGGTTATAGAAAGTTATCCCACGAAAATCCATACATTAGTTGAAACTTCAGGGCAGTCGATTGTTATACTATGATCGGTCGACTGTTCCGCAAAGATTAAAAACTCGAAAATAAAATGATCAGGACAGTCGACTGTTACACTATGATCGGTCGACTATTCCGTAATGATTAAAAACTCAAAAATAAATACTCAGAGCAGTCGACTGTTACACTATGATCGGTCAACTGTGTAACACCCTGAATTCCAAAATACAACTGAATTCAAGATTCCACAGGATCTTTACACTTCTTTCGTACAATTTTACAAAACTTTTCACTTTACATGAGAGTTACAAGAAATCTTTACACTTTACATTTTACAGCGGAAGCAAAATTACAACATTTATATAAATGAAATTACAACAACATTTGAATAATCTCTAAGCATCAGTTCTTCTTTAGTCTTTATCATACCATTTATCCTGCATACAAAACTGTGGGTACGTCAGTTTATTCAACCGACGAATATTATACACGGCCATCCTCTTTATGCCGGAAACAGAATAATTGATTTTCCATATTTAACAAATACAAACTTGTTCACATATCAATCTAAGGGGAATATCCTATTGATATTGTGTGGTGATTATGCACTTAGTCCTTAATGCAGTTATTTATATTATATGACACTAATGCGCACTTGTTCGGATTCTATGCATTCCATACTACATAGGTCCGAGGGCAAGCCTCTTAATCGTTCTTCATCTTGTAGGGTTCAATCCCTCGTCATGACTTAATCTAGTACTGTAACTATGGTAAGTATCCTAGATGTCCAATGAGTACGAGCTCATGTACAAAAAAATGGAGGAGAATCTCACGTCATGTCACGACGCATTGTGAAGACCACCTATAGAAAATTCAGCCTCCTTCATGGCACACGATCCTCTCGCAGTCACCAAACACCCCACAAGCGTCGCCAAGATCTCGGTAATTCTGGAGTAGTGCCCACGTTATGTCACGACGCATTGTGAAGACAAACTGTGAATCACACCCACATCGTAGACTCGGGGCCCTCATACTTGTATTTTTCTCTCACTTTCATCACCTCTTCACTATGTACTAATTCTTAATTTAATGAAATCATGAACAAAATCAATCTCTTAGAGTCAGCCCTCTCACTAATACCGGTCTTATTTCTTTCACTTCACAATGATCCAAACTTGGTCTTTTCAATTTCAATAATCATATCTCATCACATTCACTTGCCGGTGTGAGTTTTGGCCACACTCTAATTTTCAATTTCAATTCACAAATTCACATATCTGAGTTGTCATACTCAAGAACATTTCTCTTTTTTAATTACATGATTTCCACCCTTTTCATTAATCAATTATCATACATGGAGTTCAATTATACATCATGCATTCCATAACCAATATTTATTTTCACATAAAAATCATTTTACGAAGACATCTAGTCAAGTGAATATTCGTAATATCACCATTGTCACGCTACTCTTTAGCAATAATGACCCATATAAAAATTCACATTTATATTTTTTTTAAATCAATTTTCCTTTCTTAATACTTATCTTAATCACCTCGTGAAAACACACATTTTTATGAAATTATACGAGTTTCGAATACAACTTTACCTCAAAACACACATTATTTCATTCCAATAACTTCCTATTTATTTTCATAAGTTGTATATGATTTTAGAATAATTACGGTATTTTTTTCAGAATTTTTATACATCAAGAAAACTCCCAAAATCAATTTAAAAAATATAAAAATTCTGGCTAACACCAGAATCGAACCCGCAACCTCAGAGAAGACAGCCGCACCCGCTAGCCACTAGGCTGAAGGGGCTCAGCGATATGAATAGGGAGACAGAGCGTTATATACTCTCTGTTCGGGTGTTGGTTAATTTTTTTAAACCGCACAAAAAGAAGGTGGCCTCGAGGTATCGAACCAGCGACCTCAAGACACGCGCCGTGCTACTGTAGCGCCAGAACGCCAACCGACCACTTGAGCTATAGGCTCAGGTTGTCACAATTACAACTTGAATTCTATTTAACTCGAGTCTCTGTTTTATTAAAAATGTTTCGATGTTCACAAGCTCTTATCTTTGTTTTTCTTGCACCAAAAACCATGTAAATTTCTAGAACGTATATTTTAACTTAAATTAACATTCAAGTATTTTTAAAATATTTTTTTCAGTAATTAAATACACATTTCTCACACAATAATTTAAATTGCATACTACTCTCTCCATAGTTCAAATTTGACATTTCTCAAATACAAATTGATAAAAAAAAATCACATTATAAATATAATTTCCTGTTTTTCTCTCTTTCATAAACCCAAATGCATAGGATAATCTTATTCATTTGAAACAATATCACGATAGTCCATTTAGCACATAAAACAATAATTTCATCTACTAGCATTTTGTACTCAATTTTGACATTATCAGCAATCCCAATTCAATATTTCCATAGCTACAAGCAATATGCACACAAAATTAAGATTCATGACAAGTTAACATACAATCTATCAAGCATTAATCTAATCAACTAGCAAGTCATTTTTCCAATTAAGTGTACTCTTATTAGTTTCTTTCATGCATCATTACTTCAATCACTCCTAACATGGCATCTAAATTAGAAATATAGAAAACCACCCACCTTATTTTGGCGAGAAAATCACACAACAACTCCTAAACGAAATGTCCTTCTCCTCCTAGATTGAGCTTGCCCACACAATTGTGTCTCCTCCTTGCTTGATGTGCAAACCGAAAGCTCCCAAGTGATGTAGCCGGCCTCCTTGCTTCTAGCACACACACTCAAACTCTCAATCTTTTATTCTGACTTCTCACTAATAATCTACTACTAATAATTGTATTCTTTCACTATAGGTTTGGAGAATGAAGAGTGCAAGAATAACTAGGCTGGGGGGGTATTTATACAAAATTTTGGAACAAATAGAAGGCTATGATTGATGAAGGAGTTAAGAAACAAAGACTAGGATTCAAGGGGAAGTTGTAGTAACCAACCATGATCACAAAAACTACCTCCCACAAACTCCGCTCTCTTTTACCTCCCAGTCCATATCCGGCCATGCAAAAAGGTGTACAAACACGTGCACATGTGATGCACGTGTTCCCATAGTCCCCTATTTTAAAAGTTGTACATTTTATTTTTTATAAAAAAATCTATAAAAATTGCCTACACTACAAGTTGTGATAAAAAAAGAATAAACTCATGGGCTTTTATTTAATGGGCCAAAATAGCTTACATTTAAAATAAATTAAGTTGGGCTCAAAATAAAAGAATACTTATGTTTATTTAGAAATAGGCTTTGGGTAAAAATAATAAAAGACACACACACACACACACACACACACACACACACACACACACACACACACACACATATATATATATACTCATTTGTCTATGAAATGAAAATAATTATAAAATTTTATACCGCAACATTGCAGGTGCACAATACATACAAATTAATAATATGAAATAATAATTCTCACAAATGAAAATTCAGGGTATTACAACACTCTCTCCGTAGAATAGTTCCATCCCCGGAACTATAGTCAAGAGTGAGAAACAAAACACACAACAAGCAAAAGAAAGAAACAAAATACAAACCAGGCAAAAAGCTCAGGATAATCCCTCAACATCCTCTCCTCAGACTCCCAAGTAGCCTCTTCAAGCAAATGGTTTCTCCAGACTACCTTGACCATCAGTATCGTCGTATTCCTCAAGACTTTCTCTCGACGATCAATAATCTCGACAGGAGACTCGATGTAATTGAGATCTAATTGCAAACCTTCCGGTACTTCAGGCAAATGATGAATCGGATCTGGAATATAACCTCTTAACATAGACACATGAAAGACATTGTGCACCTGAGATAACTCTTCCGGTAACTCAAGCTGGTAAGCAGTTTTTTCGATCCTTTTCAATGTCTTATACAGGCCTATAAACCTTGGGGCTAATTTTCCGCCCTTGCCAAATCGAATCACACCTTTGCTGGGCGATACTTTTAGAAAGACGAAGTTACCTTCCTCAAACTCAAGGTCCCTTCTCCGGTTATCTGCATAGCTCTTCTGCCTGCTCTGAGCCTCTACCAACCTCTTCCTGATCAGATCAATCTTTTCAGATGTTTGCTGCACAAGCTCAGACCCAAATAACTGATGCTTCCCAACTTCAAACCAACAAACAGGTGTTCTGCACTTCCTGCCATACAAAGCTTCGTACGGCGCCATTCTAATACTGGCCTGAAAACTGTTGTTGTAGTCAAACTCTACCAAAGCTAGATGCCATTCCCAACTGCCTCCAAAGTCAAGTATACAGCATCGAAGTATATCCTGAAGAATATAGTTGACTCTCTCGGTCTGCCTATCGGTTTGCGGATGAAAAGCAGTGCTGAAATCCGTCTTGGTACCCAAAGCTGTCTGAAGACTCCTCCAAAAATGTGAAGTAAACTGTGCATCTCGATCAGACACAATAGTTGACAGAACACCATGGAGCCTGACGATCTCGCCAACATACAATTCAGCTAACTTGTCCATCGAAGCAGTGAGTTTCATCACCAAGAAGTGAGCGGACTTGGTCAATCGATCGACTATAACCCAAATTGCATCATTGTCTTTAGGACTCTTGGGCAATCCCGTTATGAAATCCATACTGATGTTATCCCACTTCCATTCCTGAATAAGTAACGGCTGTAATAGACCTCCGGGTCTCTGATTCTTGGCTTTGAGTTACTGACAAATCTCACATTTTGCCACAAATTCAGCCACATCCCGCTTCAAACCTGACCACCAGAAATGTTGTTTGACGTCTTTGTACATCTTAGTACTCCCAGAATGTACCGAAAAAAGAGTAGTATGCGCCTCTTGAAGAATACTCTCTTTCAGGTCTGACTGATCCGGAACACACAGTCTATCTCCGAACCACAGCACTCCATCCCTGATTTGAAATTCGGACAACCTGCCAGCACCAACCTACTCCTTCATCTCCAATATATCAGCATCAACCTCCTTACTTGCAATAATCCTTCCATTCAGTGTAGGTTGAAGTCTTAACTGAGCTAAGGATGCTTCCAATCCTTGCAAGACAACTTCAATACCGGCTCGATCCAATTCTTCCACCAGATGCTTCTGAGTTTTAATCAAACTGGATAAACTGCTCTTGCGGCTAAGTGCATCAGCAACAACATTAGCTTTTCCAGGATGATACTTGATCTCGGGTCGCATGTCCTCGAGCACTTCCAACCATCTTCGTTGCCTCAAATTCATATCCTTCTGCTGGTATATCTACTTCAAACTCTTGTGGTCCGTGTACATGTTCAATTTTTCACTGTACACCACATCAAGAAAACTCCCAAAATCAAGAAAACTCTGGCTAACAATCACCGTTCAATTTCTCACCGTACAATACTCCCTCCTTAGAATAATTCCGTCCCCGGAACTACAGTCAAGAGTGAGAAACAAAACACACACAACAAGCAAAAGAAAGAAACAAAATACAAATCAAGTAAAAAGCTCAGGATAATCCCTCAACATCCTCTCCTCAGACTCCCAAGTAGCTTCTTCAACCAAATGGTTTCTCCAGACTACCTTGACCATCGGTATCGTCTTATTCCTCAAGACTTTCTCTTAATGAATTGTGTAATATACTAATGAGAAGAAATATGGGGGTATTTATACACTTTTAGGATGAGAATAGATGGCTAGAAATTAAACAAGAAGTTAGAGATTAAGGACCAAGATGAATTGGGAAGTTGTAGTAACTTCCATGATCACATAACCACCCCTCAACTTCATCCCACTCTCCCTCTCTCTCTCTCCACAATCCGGCCACCCCTAGAAGGTGTGCAATGCACACTCTAGTGTGTGCACGTGCCCATTCTAGTACCCCCCATTATTAAGTTGTACAAATTTAATTAATCAATTTTCCACAAATTGTGTCTGCATGACAAGTTGTGACAATTAAAATATTAATTAAGTTTGTGGGCCTTAAAATAGTGGGCTTTAGGCTCATGGGCCATTTAATAAAATACTTTAATTTATTAGGGTGGGCTTAAATTAGAAAAACACTCTTAGGCTTTTAAAAGAGGCTTTTAGAAAATAAAGAGAAAGAAAAATGTTTATTTGTTCATGTTATAAGAGATAATTTTGTAAGAAAATATACATACAAGATTTCTACGTGCACTACACGTAAAAATCAACAATTCTCATTAAATAAAAATTCAGGGTATTACAATACTCCTTCCTTAGAATAGTTCCGTCCCCGGAACTACAATAAAAGAGGAAAAAAATAAAACAAAACAAAACACAATAAGAAGGAAGAAAGGAAAATACAAATCAAACAAAGAGCTCAGGATGATCCTTCATCATCCTCTCCTCAGATTCCCAAGTAGCCTCTTCATCCAAATGGTTTCTCTATACTACCTTGAGAGGCCTATTGCGTGGACTACTTTCACTCGGGGATTTTTGGAGAAGTTCTTTCCCAGTAGTATTCGAGTTGAGATGGAACAGCAATTCCTAGCCCTAAAACAGGTTAAGTCATTATTCTATTTTGGAATTTTGTTACATAATTGTCCAAACAATGTTGTAACATGGACTTCTTGAAATAGGGTTCGAGGTCAGTGGATGAGTACGCAGCTGAATTGACTAGACTTAGCCGCTTCGCTGCCGTTCGTGTGGCTACCGAAGAGGATAGGGCTCGTAGATTCATAAATGGGCTTGAGCAGGATATCAAGAGGCATCTTGTCTCTCTCTGTTTGCGTACTTATGCGGAAGCTCTTGAGGGAGCTCGAGCTCAGAAGCAGGCTCGTGGTGGTTTGGTTCTTTCTCCGCGGACTGTTCCGCATTCTACTGAGAGGCCTTCTAGTGGTCCTGTTCAGAGGCCTATCCCAACCCATCCGTCAGGGTAGCTCCGTATCCTTCTGCTGGTTTTCAGAAGGGTGGTTTTTGCGGCTTATGTCAGATGTCTGGGCATGAGCGTAGGAATTGTTGGCACGTCAGCCGTCGGTGCTTTAGGTGTGGCACCGCTGATCATTCAGTATGCAATTGTCCACAGCAGCAGCAGGTGGCTCTTCCAGCCAGGGGTCCTGTTCAGCAAGCAGGCCCAGCTTGTGGTCCAGTTAGGCCTCTGCTTCGTCTACAGCATCAAATTGTCGGTCAGAGGACCGCTATTCCGAGGAGAGATCAGGCTTTCAACTTGACTGCTGTAGATGCTGAAACAGCTGAAGGAGTTGTGGTAGGTATCTTTTGCTTTTTTTTGTTGTTGATTTGCTTTCTCTTTGTTTCTTTCTTTTGGCATTGTTTTGCTTCCTTTCCGTTATCTTTCTGCATTATTGTTTCCCTTACCCTTGATTATCTGCTTTTTCTTTCTCCTTGTCTTTTGTTTCCTTAGGTGTCGTCCTTATTTGCTCTTTTCCCGCTCGTGTTCTCTTTGATTATGGGGCAACCCATTCTTTTGTCTCCTCACGATTTGTCGCTCGCCATCAGCTGGAGTGTAGCAACATGTCTGAGGCTTGAAATATTTTGACTGGTGGTGGTGTTGTCATTTGTTCCCGTGAGTGCAGATAATGTTCTGTTGTGATTGGGGACGCAGATTTCAAAGCCAGCTTGATTATAATTGGAAATTCAGGATTCGACGTTATTCTGGGTATTGATTGGTTGGGTGAAGCCCATGCCATTATTGATTGTCGTGCCAAGTAAGTTATTTTCAGAATTCCAGATCGAACAAAATTTGAGTTCCATACCGGGGAGTCTTTTCTTGGACGAGCAAAGACTGCAGTTGTACAGGTGGATTATGCGACGAAATTGTACTTAGGCTGTACGGCTGCGCCTTAATAGTTCGAGATTTCTTGGATGTTTTTCCAGATGAGTTGTCTGGCTTACCCCCTGATAGGGAAGTAGACTTCGGTATTGATGTTCAGTCTAGAACGGCACCGACATAGAAGAGTCCCTACAATATGGCACCTGTTGAGCTAGCAGAGTTTCGCCTTGGGGTGCTCCGGTCCTTTTTGTCAGCAAGATGGATGGTAGTCATTGCCTGTGTGTGGATTATCGCAAACTAAATAGTGTTACTGTGAAGAATCAGTATCCTTTGCCTAGGATCGATGAGTTGTTCGACCAGTTGAGTGGGGCTGCTATTTTCTCGAAGTTGGATCTTCGTTCTAGGTATCACCAAGTCAAGGTGGAGGCTGCTGATATACAGAAGACTGTATTCAGGACTAGATACGGGCACTATAGGTATCTTGTGATGTCGTTCGGGGTCACTAATGCGCCAACTGTATTCATGAGTCTTATGAACCGGGTTTTCACTCAGTTCTTGGATAGATTTGTGGTGGTCTTCATTGATGATATTCTTGTATATTCTCGAAATTGGAAAGATCATGCCGAGTATCTTAGAGTGGTTCTGCAGACTTTGAGAGAGAATCAGCTCTAAGGAAAACTCAGCAAGTGCGAGTTTTGGCTCGACAAGATTTCTTTCTTGGGGCACATTATTTATGGTGATGGTGTTTCTGTGGATCCAGCCAAGGTTGAATCTGTGAAGGATTGGCCAATTCCTAAGTCAGTTTCCGATGGCCTATTCCACGCGGGCTATTATCGAAAATGCGTTCAAGATTTTTCGAAGATTGCAGGGCCATTAACTAAATTGACTGGGAAGGATGAGAAGTTTTGTTGGTCTGGTGAGTGCAATGAGGCTTTTATTGAGTTAAAGAATAGATTGACATCAGTGCCTGTGTTGACTATTCCAGATGGTTCAGGCAGATTTGTAATTCACTGTAATGCTTCTGGTAAGGATCTTGGAACAGTTCTTATGCAGAAGGGCCGTGTCGTTGCGTATGCATCGAGGTATTTGAGACCGCATGAAAAGAACTATCCTACTCATGACTTGGAGTTAGTGGCAGTGATCTATGCTTTGAAGTTGTAGAGATATTATTTACTTGGAGACCGTGTGGAGATCTTTACAGACCACAAAAGTCCTCAAGTACGTTTTCACCCAGAAAGAATTAAACATGAGGCAAAGGCGATGATTGGAGCTTCTGGCCGATTATGACATCAATTTGCAATACCATCCTGGTAAAGTAAACTTGGTGCCAAATGCTTTGAGCAGGAGACCGACAGTTATGTTTCTTACTCAGCAGAGTGATCTCGTTGAGCAAATGAAGAGGTTGGATTTGGAGGTTTTGTTGCCGAGTTTTGGTCGGAGTTGTCTTGCGCTCCAGCTTCAGTCTTCTCTTGTTGATCAGATCAAGGAGGCTCAGGCTGGTGATGCGCAGTTGCGAGGGTTTTCTAGCTGAGGTTGAGTCTGGGTCCAGAACGGACATGGTTATTCATGCCGATGGTTCGCTTCGTTTTGGTTCCCGTTTGTGTGTCCCTAAGGGTAAAGTTTATCAGAGATTGCTTGAGGAAGCTCATCAGTCCTCGTATTCTATCCATCCTGGCGGTACTAAGATGTATCGAGATTTGAAGCTTCATTTCTGGTGGCATGGTATGAAAAGGGTTGTAGTTTGTTTTTTTGCCCAGTGTTTGATCTGTCGGCAGGTTAAGGCAGAGCATCAGAGAACTGCTGGACTTCTTAAACCACTTCCTATTCTAGAATGGAAGTGGGAACATATCACCATGGATTTTGTGACCGCTTTGCCGAGGAGTCCTAAGGGTCACAATGCTGTTTGAGTGATTGTCGACCGTTTGATGAAGAGTGCTCACTTCATTTCTTTTCGTGTCGGTCAGTCTACTGAGAGCCTAGAGGAGAAGTACATGCAAGAGATTGTCAGACTTTATGGAGTTCCAGTCAGTATTGTATCCGACAGGATTACGAGATTCAGATCTCAGTTTTAGGAGTCTTCAGGCAAGTTTGGGGAGTAAGTTGAAGTAAAGTACAGCTTTTCATCCCCATACTGATGGACACTTAGAGCAGATTATTTAGATTCTTGAGGACATGTTGCGATCCTGTGTGTTGCAGTTTGGTGGATCTTGGGAGGACCATTTACATCTCGTGGAGTTCTCGTACAATAACAGCTTTCAAGCCAGTCTTAAAGCTACACTGTTCGAGACACTTTATGGACGTAAATGTAGATCACCAGTGTGCTGGGATGACATTGGTGAGAGGAAGTTGTTGGGTCCGGAGTTGATCACCAGGACAGTTGATGTTGTGACTCAGATCAGAAAGCATCTTCATGCAGCTCAGGACAGGCAGAGGCGGTGGGCTGATGTCCATCAGAGGGCTTTGGAGTTTGTTGTTGGTGATCATGTTTTCCTTAAGGTATTGCCGGGGCGCGGTGTCATTCGATTCGGTGGTGGGGGCAAACTTAGCCGTAGGTTTATTTGACCGTTTGAGATTTTGTAGCGAGTAGGCAAGGGCCTATCATCTTGCTTATCGTCAACGTTATCAGTAGTGCACAATGTTTTCCATGTCTCACAACTCAGGAGATATATCCGCGATGAGAGTCACGTGATCGACTACTCTAAGTTGACCGTGCGGCCAAATTTGACTTGTGAAATTTTGCCAGTTGCTATTATGGATCGGGGGGAGAAAGTGCTTAAGAACAAGGTCATCAAGTTGGTTCATGTTAGTTGGAATCCTCGCTCACCTAGTGAGTCGACTTGGGAGCTGGAGGAAGGGAGATTCAGCAGAAGTTTTCCCATTTGTTTAAGTAGTGGTTGTTTTGTTTTATTTTGCCTTGTTTTTTTTTTCTTTTGGGGTTACCCTATGCATCTTTTTTTTGAATTTCGAGGACGAAATTCTTTTTGTTAGGTGGGTAGGATTGTAACTCCTGTTTTTCGTTTTTCGTATTTTTGGTGTATTTTTTCCCTTTCTTGGGTATTTGTACTCTCTTGTATTTTTCTTGGACTGTATATTGGAGTTGTTTTCAATATATATTCATTTTTGTTTCAGTTTGAGCTCTTTGTGTTGATTTGTTCGTCTTTTGGTTTCGTTCTCCATGGATTGTTGCTCTTTTCTCTTCATTGGATTCTTGTTCTCTTTATTTTGTTTTTGGGTGCTCGTGGTATTTTGGTTGGTTACCCTATTCCCAATCCTATTGCTTTTGATCCTTAATTGATTACCAAAGCCAAATTGACATACAATCCTATTTTGAGTCCTATACAATTTATTCTAATCAAATCCTAATTAAACTAATCGTATTTCTTCTCTTATTGGACCCAATTAAACCCAAATACCCAATTACCCATATCCTACTATGTTGATTCTTGATTTTGATGATTACAATACAATACAAAGTTGTTGTGCTACCTCTTATATATTGCAGGTTGTATCAAAGTTTATCATGTATGATATACAAAGGTCTCAAAGCAAATTGATCAAGCAAGTTGTTCTAAAGTTGAAGAATGATCAAGCAAAGCTTCATACAAGGACAATGGCTAAAGCTTCTCTCAAGACTAAAGACTCAAGTCAAGACCAAAGTTTCAATGTCTTATATTTTGTGTCTTGTAAAAATAAATGTAATCTTATTTTGTTGAGTCTTAGATTGATGTAAAAGCCTTGTCACACACACACACACTCACATATAATTTTATAACTGTGTGGTTTTCAGAAATAAAGGTCAAAACAATTTGAACTAGGTCAGTTGTTGAGTACCAGTCGACTGCCATTAAGGACCAGTCGACTGTACGTGTATAAAACTGTCTGAGCTTCTTCAAACTCTGGCCAGTCGACTCATAACGGCAACCCAGTCGACTGTTCAAGCCGTTTTGACATATTTCTGATTTCAAATTTTGATTTTTTGATTTCAAAAAGATATATTCATTTTTAAACAGTTGTAAGTACTGTTTTACAACTTCCAGGGATATAAATAGAGGCTTAGAATTAGCATGGAAGGGTTCCCAAGCCTTTTGAGAAAACGTTTTAAGTGTTATTACTTTCAAAGAGAAAAAGTTTCTTTTCAAACACTCTAATTCTTAAGACTTGGTTCTCTGAGTTCAATACAACATAACATTGAATTCGTTTTTGGATTGAATTCAGAAGTTGACCGAATAGCCATGTACAAAATCACAATCACAACAAGGTTATAGGTTGATTGTAAATAATTTTATTGTTTTCTTTTCCTCTCGGTTGGAGAGTAGGACTCTAGGGTGTAGAGTCAGGTTTTCACTCTTGGTGGAAGAGTGGGTTGCTCTCTCTAGTGGTGAGAGAGGACTACGGGTTAGACAAGGTTGTTATCTAACGTCGTAGGGTATTCTTGTATATTTTTCAAGAATAGTGGAAAATCTCAAGTGGGTTGCTTGGGGACTGGATGTAGGTCAGGAGGACCGAACCAGGATACATCGTGTGTACTCTGTGGTTGGAATTTCTGTGGTTGTATCTCTTGAACCTTTTATTACTTGTATTTCAATTCTCTCAAAACTATTCTGGTAAGTCGACTGTATTCCCATCTTAAGTCGACTGATCAGACTGGTATTATAATCTTCTTAGAAACTCTTCTGGCAAGTCGACTGCCTCTCTGTATTAAGTCAACTTATCAGACTAGTATCAAAATACTCTTCTACTCTGACGCCTCAGTCGATTGAACTTCTTTTTACAGTCGACTGAACAGAAGATAATTTTTAAATTCCGCAATTAAGTTTTATAAAACACTATTCACCCCCCACTAGTGTTTCTTTCCTTGCCTACAGGATCCAGCATACTACAAACCCTAAATCATACCCTATATAAACTAACCCTCTCTCCCTAAACTCTAACCCTAATCTCCCGGCCTCTCTCTCTCTCTGTCATGTGCACGCCAACACCCCAAAACCCCTACCCAACGCCCCACCTCCCCTGGCCGACCAACACCTTCGACCTGCACCTCACCCACACCCGATCCTCAACTCCCCAACCATCACCATAGCCCGACACCCATCTCCTTCATCCCCATATCTCTCTCCGTCTCTTCCGTCTCCGGTGCGCCGATCAGCAGCAGCAGCCGGAGTAGCAGCCAGCCACAAGGGCCAGCCGTCACTCCCAACGTCGACGCTCTCTTGCTCTCTCTCGCCTTTGTGGGTATTGAACGTGCTTGAGTTGCACGTGAGGATCTTCGTTTGGTTCGTGATTCTTGTTCGTGGGTTTTGTTCGTTGCCGGGATCCATTCCCGTTATTCATGGTGTTCTTCGTTTTCGTCTTCGGTTAAGGCAAGTAACTTACACTCCAACTCCTTCGTATGATACAAGTCAAAAAATACCGCTTATAGTGTAATTGGGTTCTAGAGACATCTCATGTGTGTGTTACTTTTGATGGGTTTTGTCTCTATTGTGATATTTTACCATAGTTGCCTCACGACACAAAATCGACATGAAAATAACTAGGTTCGATCGTTCTTGATCTATTCATATATGTGAGATAATTAGATGAAATTATGTGTTTGATGAGATCCATATGATATGATGGTTGTGAATATGTTATATACTCTATTTCATTATGTTTGGACACTTAGTAAACTCTATACCATGTTTGATTGTGATTGCAACAAGTTTCGTGTGGTTTGTGTTGATTTTGTTTTCAAGATAAAATCTGTATTTGTTGTTGATCAGTTTTAATTTGTATTTTAGACCATATTAAGGTTAGAATTCTTAATTTTTGTATTTGCTATGAATTGTAGAGAAATCTGTCTTCTTTCCAAAATCTCTGACCTTGCTCGATTTCGTTTTCGTATAAGTGAGTTATGGCTATTTTACTACAGAGGTGTATTCTATTTCCAAATTTTGTTTCTTGATGATTTTGATGATTAAACTATTTTGATATAAGTCTTAAATATATTATTTTAATCTAAACCTTCGCACAGTATTTCTATACCTAACTAGAGATTACTCAGAATTTTGGTGGATTTTATTGATGAGTTTTATAC
Organism: Hemerocallis citrina; assembly: GCA_017893485.1. Lineage (NCBI taxonomy): Eukaryota > Viridiplantae > Streptophyta > Magnoliopsida > Asparagales > Asphodelaceae > Hemerocallis > Hemerocallis citrina. The sequence continues at coordinate 109,564,938 of CM030359.1, forward strand.
ACCGTTTCATGCTTGTTTATAAAATCTATACTTGCTGTATTTTGCTCACTGTTCTGTAAAAAATCGTTTTTTCACCCAATTTCTTTTTACTGTATGGAAAATATTTATGCAATATGAAAGTTATCTTATTTTGACTATTTTCTGCTCCCTTTGGAGGATTTGGATTTTGTTTCACGGTTTGCGAGATATTACAGTTTTCGTACAGCAGTGTTGGGAATTTCAGATTTGCCAAACTATCGTTTCTTGATATTTTCTGATATTTGTTGACTAAACTAATTTTACTGAAATATTATGAAACTCTATATTCTGATACTAGACATATAGGGGATTACCCCATATTTTTCCTGGATTCATTTGAGGAGTTTTAATGCTGTTTTATCTGACTTTGAATACAATTTATTGATTTTTGACTGAACGTGTTTTCTGGATTCAAATCAGTTTTGAGTTATGATTTTGTGAATTACTATATGGCTTATATATAACCCATGAATTCGTGTGGGAGTCTATTTTCCAGGTTCTTCGACGGATTTAGATTTGGATTTCTGTAGTAACGAAAATCACTATTTTAGTACTGTACTGTCATGCTGTCCTGAATATGAACATACACTATTTTGGTCGTTTATGCGACCGTATATCACCTATGCATGATTATTTGTTTCCCTAAATCTAATACTGATTGTATCATGTTAGTTTGACACTATTTCATGCACTACCATGTCTATTGATAACTATAATAAAAGTAATCAAGCCGGAGTTTCTTAAGGGAATATCTAGTAGTGAAAAATATGGAAACATGTACTTGAAAGGGAACTAGTGTTCCATACTGTTGCTGTTACTGCTACTGTTACTTTTACTGCTACTGTTACTGTTACTTTTACTGCTACTGCTACTATTACTGATACCTGAGTACACTGCCCCATTATGGTCCACTATAAAATCTAAAAGCAAAACTGTTTATTGTACCAACCATGTGTTATAATATGGAACACATGAAGTGCTACCTAACTAGTGATACAGACAAGACTGTAAGAACATAAGGACTGATACAGTAAGACTGATACTGTTGGACTGATACTGTGATACTGTTACACTGATATACTGAGCTTACTGTTACTGGACACTGTTAGCTGCCATATGACACTATACTTGACACATTCATTTGTACTGTTAGTATACCATGCTAGTTGACTTTGTTTTACTGATTCATGCTAGTTATTACTGTTGATACATTATTCTATGATATTTGTTTACCTTTCCCATGTACTTGTATCCTACATTATAAATAGCCCGTAACTTGGATTGACGGGTACTTGTTTTCTCTTTCCTTCTCCTGCAATTATTAATTGTAGATCGGAATGGTCAGCTGCCCGACGGCATTGGTGAAATGAGATATTAGTGCTGGATTTCTTGCTTACTAGTATTACTATTATTGTTGCTTTGAATAATGTGTTTTGAGTACTTGGATGATTACTTTATATTTTGGGCGATGTGACCCAGGGTTTTGTTTTGTCCAGATTCGAACTTATTTGAGATTGATATATTTTGTTTCAAGTAAATTCTGTTGGTTCATTAATTAAATTTTGCATGTGTGTGGTTGATTCTCTTTTGCTTCCGACTCTAATTATTTTGTGAGATATTGTAAAGATTCCTGAACAGCTTATGGGTGATGCAAATCATTCGATGAGTTGAGTCGCGTATCCGTATTCCATATTTTTTTTGGAAAGCGGTGCGTGACAGTCAAATAATAAAAAAGTAACTATTCGGTATATTGAGTTAATCAAGGATATGTATGAAGTGACAAAGACCACAACTAGAACGAGCGCATGAGAGACCATTGATTTTCCTATTACAGTAGGTTTACACCAAGATTCGGCTTTAAGACTCTACCTCTTTGCTTTGGTTATGCATGAATTGACGTGAGGATTACAAGATGAGGTGCCTTGATGTATGCTTTTTGTCAATAATTTTGTCTTAGTGGACGAGACTAAAGTAGTAGTCAATGCTAAATTAGAATTGTCGAGAAAAACTTTGGAAGATAGAGGATTTAGAATAAGTATAACTAAAACATAGTATATTGAGTGTAATTTTAGTGATATTCGGAACACAACTTAGCAAGTAGTGAAGCTTGATGGTCAAGAGATGCCTAAGACAAACCGTTTTCCGGTATTTAGGCTTGATTATACAAACAGAATTTCCATCATTGATTTGCTTCACTTGCAAGGTTATAAATTGCAAATTTTACTTTTTTGTGGTCTAAACACTCCATAGCTCAAAAAATCTTTTTGTAAACTATTAATTCACTCTTCTGCCTCCAATGAATCAATAACTTCATAAAATAACTTGGGATTTTGTTTATTAAATTGATCCAGTGTGACTTTTTGTTCATGGTTGTTATTTGTTGGGTTGGAGATAGTCGTCTTTAGGGCTGCAAACGAATCGAGCTATTCGCGAGGTATTCAGCTCGAGCTCGGTCAAAGCTCGGCTCGAACCGAGCTTGAGCTCAAAACTGAGCTCGTTTTGTAAACGAGCCGAGCTCAAGCTTGGGTTTTTTTTTAGACTAAGCTCGCGAGCTATTCAGGCTCGAATACGGTCAAAGCTCGGTCAAAACTCGGCTCGAACCGAGCTCGAGCCCAAAACTAAGCTCGTTTCGTAAATGAGCCGAGCTCGAGCCTGAAGGTATTCGGCTCGGCTCGGCTCGATTGCAGTTTTAGTCGTCTTTAACCAATTTTCAAACAAACAACCTAAATTTGTACCGTTTCCCTCTGGTTGAGCCGTACCGTTCTCATTTGTGTTATCTGTCATTTATCAATAACTAAAAGAAAACATATATTAATATTTAACACATAACTTGATATCTATCTCTAATATTATAATAGAAGAAGACATTAGTGTTATTTGTCATTTTGTCATTCCACCAACATGTGCAACGCACGTACATAACTAATATAAAGGAGGTTTTCGGTTCAAATCTCCATACGTCAGAGTTTTTATCTTTATTTTTTGAAATTATTAAAATGTGCATCGCACGTGTAAGTTACTAGTATAATAAAACACAAAGACTGCTATTAAGTGGCTCTTCTTCAAACCCCCAAAAATTAAAGGCCTAGATCTAACATCACAAAACACATTTTCCCCCCAAAAGTTTCCCCGCAAAACTCAAATTCAAATTTCCCCCCCAAAAAAACTCGTATATTTATTTTATTCTCTCTCTCTCTCTCTGTCTATCTCTCTCTCTGTCTATATATATATATATATATATATATATATATATATATACAGAGAGAGAGAGAGAGAGAGAACTCGTATATTTATTTTATTCTCTCTCTCTCTCTCTCTGTCTATCTCTCTCTCTGTCTATATATATATATATATATATATATATATATATATATATATACAGAGAGAGAGACAGAGAGAGAGACAGAGAGAGAGAGAGAGAGAGAGAGAAATTTATAATTATTTTTCACCGTATACTACTGGACATATGAACTTTTATTTACAACTAATTATTGTCATACTATTCAAACTTCTGCTACATAATTGTTGATTTACTGTTTATAAGACTTTTCATATGTTGTATCGTTCTGAAGACGTACCGTAGTCGGGCAAATCTAGTACATGTATATAAAGCTACAACCTTGCTCACAACCTCACACTATTTTACATTAGCAACGCATAATATAAAAAGGACAAGTGACTTAGCATAGTGCTAATCTTATTTATTTGACATTGTAGGCCCTGCCCCGAGTATCTTACTATCAAATTGTCACTTGGTCATCCCTCACAGTGTTGAAGGTGATAATTTTAATCGATAGTGCACACTAGATTAAAAAATCAGGCAGTAACCCAAAATTTAAACAACATAAGTAACGAATAAATATCTAAATATCACCATAACAACAAAATTAATTATAAAGAACTCCAAAACTATCCAAAGCTAACCACCGATGTCATAGTTTTAAACAAATGTTCTTTCATAAGTTGCAATAGCCAATAAAAGATTCCCTTTTATTTTATAAAATAGGTGTACTCTATGTGCACTACAAGAAATTTGCCATATACCAACGGACACCTATAGTGACGGATCACTAAAACCGTGGGTATAGCCATCATATACCTACAGACGCGTAGTAAACTATGGGTATAGATGAGATAGAAAACTTTTAATTCCCACCAAAATCCCAATTTCTAATTTCATCCCCCCCCCCCCCCTTCCTATTTCCCTTCACGCGCTCAACCTTTTCCTCTTCACGCGCTTCTCCGAAACCCTATTTTCCTCTTCTTTTTCCTCCTCGCACTCAACCCCTTCGAAACCCAATTTCCAATTTCCCTCAATCCTCAATCTCCCACAATCCCCAATTTCCTTCTCTCTTTCCCTCTTCGTGCTCCAGCCGGCCATTCGCTCTCCCCTCGCCGTCGTCGTTCGCTCTCCCATCCGCCGTCGTCGTTCCCTACCCTTTCCCGTCGTCGCACAGTTTCCTTTCTCTTACTCCAAACCACCCCCGTCGCCCCATCTCTCTCTCCTTCGGCATCCTCCCCCTTCTCGTCGAAACCCTAGGTATTGTCAAAATTCTAATACTGTGATTTTCCTATGTTCATAATTTATTTCGTTTTGTTATGGGTTTTGGGTGGTTGATGTTCTGTACAAGAACCGGCTCGGAAGGAAAATAATTAAGTATATGTCGAAGATATCAAAGTTTCTTGACACACTTGGCACTGTCATGTTGCTTACAAACACTTCCATGAAAACACTATGAGTGTTTCTTATCAGTTCGTGTATCATACAGTACATAAGATTTGTATAGAAGATTAATATAAGTGTGGGATGCCATCATTGTATAAGTTGGAGAACTTTGTATCTTGATTCATTACTGTCTTTGACTTTACATTACTTAGTTTAGACAGTGGGAGAAAATGCAAATCCAAATTAATAGAGTTATTATTATACTAATCTAGTGGGCGCACATTGTGAATGAAAACTACACCTTGTTTTTTTTGTACATAAATAACTACTGATACTTTTCACCTTTGGTTGATGCCTTACACTTCTGGATACTGATCCACTGATGTTGGGCTAAACATTTGACCCGAAAGATAAGTTAGCAATTTCACTTATGCTAATATCGAATACATCAATAATATATATGCAACTGTTCTCTATATTAACAATCATTGAAAGTAGTCGCTCTTGGTAGTTTCATATTGATTTTCAAGAAATACTCCCAAAATACTTCTTTATAATTTATTCATCATCCTCACATGATATTTAAGGATGTTCTTTTGTAGAATTTAAGTTGGATGGTTAAAACAAAAAAAAATGTTATTTGGAGTACTAATTGTTCAATGTGATCATTGAATACCCATAATGAAGAAAAGTTTTAAAGATTGACTTCGATGATCAGCCAGCCGACCTCAACTACTTGGGAAAAATGCTTTGTTGTTGTTATGTTGTTGTTGTTGACTTCGATAATGAGCCGTCCACTGACTCTATATAATATTTTAGAAATAGGAGAAGAATGTGGTTGCCTAAGAAGGCTTTATGATTATGAATTATAAACAAACCTATTCATTATTATGTTCCTGTCTATATGAAGTTCTCCCAGTCGTTCTTAGTTGATGTCATTTATTTTTCTTTTTTGTAGTGGATGTTTTACTGTACTCTCCAGAAAAGCGGATATTGGATTATTCAGCGATTTTTTTGTGGATGATGGCTTTGGTGACAATTATCTCTTCTTCGCTTTGGTCTGCAGCATTTGAGGTATGCATTATTTGACACAAAGTCCTCTTTCTAATAAAAACCCTCAAAAATATTTCTGATATCAAAACTATTAACCAAGGCCAGGAGGCTTTCTGTTGACCTCAACAGAATGAAGTTAATAGTACTTGCAAGTACAATGTGACTTATATTTGTGTGGTTGGGGGAGATGCAATTTATTTGCAACCATTCAAATTAGTCATAATCATTATTTTAAATAATTCCTCATTTGCATACATGATTATAAGATTTTCTTTTGTATAACAAGTTGGTTTAATGGCTATTATCTAATGTACACAAGTCACTAAACCAACTTTAATGGCTATTACCTCATGCCACATACTCACTAATTTGGTCGGAAAGTAATTGGTAGCCTAGTTCTTTTAAATATGACAAAATGAGGTTCATAGTGATGTACTTACTCTACTATACTTTGTTTAACATATGTCAAGGAATACATCTAATCCCTTGAGCCACACTGTAGAAGATGATGATGAATTAGTAGAAATTCAAGCAAGTGGAGCTATCATTTTTCTTATATCAGCTTCTGCTATCCTCTTGATCTTATTCTACTTTATGAGCAAATGGTTTATCTGGGTGCTTATTGTTATGTTCTGCATTGGTGGAATCTCGGTATTTATCTATGCTGGTTTTAGTACATTCATGTAGGTGCTATCCTTCTTCATTATGCTAATCAATTTTTTATTTTCTAGGGTACCCATACTTGTATTGTACCAATAATTTCAAGGTATCAATTCTTCTCGTCCTATACATCATTGTCTTTAAAGTCTCACCCAATTTTTTGCTAAAAGAATATTTGAACCAGACGATTTAAAGGATGTGATGAAATGGAATGTGATCTTCCCATCGTTAAGAAGGTTTCGGTAGTATCTCTGGTGGTTTTACCTTTCTGTATAGTGTTTGTCGTCTTTTGGGTTGTACATCCGGATGCATCTTATGCCTGGTTTATGCAGGATATACTTGTAAGATATGCATGTTTCCTTTTTCATGCTTGTTTTCATTTATGTTACGCACTCCTGATTGTTTTTTTTTTGTGTTTTTGTTTTTTTTCTTTCTGTATTCTAATTCTAATTCTAATATTCATCATTTGTGCTAATGCATGTATCTATTTTGCATACACATTTACTGAGCTTGGACTGTACCTATTTTCAAATTAACTATGACAGGAAATTAATAAGGTATTCTCCTAGTGTTCATGAAACATACATAATTTGTATTCTCCTAGTGTTCATGAAATGCATGCAATCTGAATAATATATTCAAGAACAAGAATAGGGATAGAAGATAGAATATAATTTCCAGGTTATTTGGTAGTAGACGTCTTGCATTATTTAAATATTCAATGACTTAAGCAGCAACCACTTATTCTCTAACTTGTACCAAGGATTAAATGACTAAGACTAATGAAATAATTTTCAGAAATGTTATATTTGGAAAGAAATACCCTAAAAGAAACAATTTAAGAAACTTGCAAAGCTCTACAAATTATGCTCTAGGTTCTATAAATCACGCAGGGCTCATCATTTAGAACATTGATCAGAACACGGGCAACACTAGCTGTTCTAGTAGGCTAGCCATCATGTATGGGACCCAGTTTCTCATCCTCTGCTGTTAAATTGCCAATTGCCTGCTCATTTGTGGCCTTTTGGAGACCTCAGAGGACGTGTAGTTCTTTAGAATAGAAAAATACTTCTATTGATTGAAAAAAGCAGGTTTCAATGAGGGCAATGGCCTCGTATAAATAGGCAAAAACCTTTGTATGATACACACAAAGACCTTACAATATAAACTTCTTCCCAATATTACACTCATACATCATACACTTAATACCCCCTCTCAAATTCACTTAATACCTATTTTAGAATTCTCTGTATGTGTTGTAGTGTACCATGTTGCATACTGTCCCTATTTCTTAGATATAATGTGACCCTTCTTTAGATATATGATGGAAGAACAGAGGCTCACACATATATTACCTGAATAGATACTAGCATTTTAAATGCCTTCCTTCGTACAACATCATATACTAATTATGAAATTCTTATGTTTTGATAACTTATTTGCTATTAGTTGTTTCTTAGATGTAGTATTTATGCAGAGTTTTATATTATTTGGAAGAGATTCATGGTTGGAAATTTCATGAAGGACTAGATTGGAATAACAGGTTTAAACCTGATGTGATTTGATCATGGTTTAATCACAGGTCCATGTCAAAGTGAGAGAACTCCAATCAATAATAGGATCCTCAAATGCTAGCCAGAGTGTAGAAGAGTCTGCAACGGATATCTTTAAGTAAGTTTTTATCTCAATCACTACATGTGCTGCATATGAGAAATACAGGGTCTGTAATTCTGTATACTTTAGCATGTTTTATATGGTTAAACATAGCTAATCTCTAGTTACAGTATAATTGATAGTTTGATAGGATAGTTTTCAGTTGCTGGAAACTACTACTGATAGTACTTAATGCTGTTATTGTTATCATATTATGAAGAGAGTTCCATATCATTCAGGTATTTTTTGTTAATCTGATTTGTGTGTGAATTAGAGCAAGTAATTGCTGTCTACATAATGATTAGGAGTAGATTGTTATAATAAAATGCAGATGGATGTGGCAATGAAATTCAGTGAGATAATGTAGATTAGTATGGATTGTTGCATATTCTCTCATTTTTTGGAGGAAATCATTCCCCGCTAGAACTCAAGCTGTTTGTTTTAATGACAACTTAAAGAAAATGCCTAAACCCCTATCTCAGTCGAGCTTCACTATGAGGGCTAGGAATTTATTATTTCTGAAAAATTATATAATTTTTAAGTAAAGCAAAAAGGACAATCAACTACTAGGAAAGCAGAACACAAGACCAAAGCCTAACAGGTTATGCTAGGACATGAACGAAATGTTGAAATATGGTGAAGATTGTATATTATGCTGCTCTCTTTGAATATATATTTTGTCACAAAGGCACTTGTATCATGTGCAGTTGAGGACATCAAAATCATCAATGCTATAGACTTGTAAGTTCACAAAGGCACTTGTATCATGTGCAGTTGAGGACATCAAAATCATCAATGCTATAGACTTGTATCATGGTACTCTGTTTTTCTACTTTATCCTAAGTTTCCTGTTTTAATCTCTGACCTCTTGATTGTTGAATACTTTGATTATCAAAAATTTTAGTCAAATCATTTATTTCAATAGTATTGAGGTAAACTATATATTTTTATTGGGAGATCCGTATTTATTATGCTTTTGAGCAAACTTATAGCGGTACTCAACATAACAAATTTATCTCCATTAGTTATAAAGTTACACTAGCAAAGAATTAATTCTAAGCATGACATGTTAAACTGATTATCATCTTATATATCTCTTTTGTATATTCAGGACATCAAGTTCGCAAATCAGGAACACAAGGCAGCAGTTTTGAAGTCTATGAGTTCAACTGTTGTAACTCACTTGAAGAAGGATGTAAGTCTCTCAATTCATTAAGAGACTGTTACAAGCCACCGTAAAACTTTAATTTCAGAAGAAAACAATATCTGTATTGTTTCTATGCAGGACATAGTCAGCATTCACAAAAGAAGAGGTGTTAATTCCAACCAGAGCCATAACCAATGGCTTTCATCTATTTCACAGGCTCCAAATGTGATATCAATGTCTTTTGTACCTATTACTTCTCTATTGGCTGGAGTTCGTGGAAGTGGTTTTTTAAGTCATGCAGTGAATCGATACCTTCGCTGTAAGTATATTCATACTACAACCCTCCTGGCGATGTTCTTCAGAGAAAAACTATCATAACTGCTGGAATATATACTGTATTGTTTCTTACAATTTTTGGTGATGTTAACAACACCAGTTAGCTATTTTACAGTTGAAATTAGTACTTTGTAATTTATTAATAAGATATTAGAGGCTCCAAGGATTTTGCATAATGACTTTACCGATTTTGTAGCTTCAAGAGACTCCATTACTGTATTGACACAAGTGATGCTTCAAACCAGTTCATACTTAATACTCCGTCAACCAATTTATCTCTTGTTTAAGTGTTGATTGTAGAAAGATGTCTTTTATTACTCTGAACCTAAACGGCAACAAGTTTAAGGTTTTCAGGAGAACTATGTTGGCATACACTTCTTAGATATTTTCTGGAGATGCTTCCAATAGTTTGCAAGCGTGTATAATTTGATAATATTATACTTGATTCAGACCCCTTTCGACATAGTTTGATGCATTCACTATTTTGTGCATTTATAGAATATGCGATAATACTTTCAGGGCAAAACTACCTCAGTGCATACTTCAGAATTTGATAAATCATCAAATTGGATGATGCACATTGTTCACTTCTATTTGCATACTATAAAAATTCTACAAAAAATATTGATTGCCATAAAATATGTTTAAAAGTAAGATCCATATATTTGAGGATGCAAGCACATCTATGTATGTATCTAATGTCGTTCTCCACTTTTCCTTACCTAAGTACTCCTATTTTGTTGCTGTTTCCTTTTCCCTTTTGCTGCCTCCATGACTCTTGGTTTCTGATTTTCCAGGCGAATACCATACTATAAAAGATAATAAAAATGAGATCTACATATGTCAATATTTGTCTAAATATTAACATCCCTGTTTTTATGACACTATTAGCATAATTTTCAATAAACTTTGCTTTCTTGCTGTGTTTTATTTCAAAATGCTGACTTTCTGTCTCCATTGTCCAATCACTCAGATAAGCCACCAATTGAGGAACTTCATCTATTTTTAGAATTCCAGTTACCTCGTCAATGGGCTCCAGTTTTTGGTGAGATCCCTCTCGGTCCTCAAAGCAAGAAGCACCGAAGCTTTCCATCACTTCAATTTACACTCATGGGTCCCAGACTTTTTGTTAACACAGCCCAGGTAACATCAATTCTTAGTGAGCGGTACCCCAGAACTCCTTTAGCTTCCTCTAGTTAATGATGCCAGATTATAATTATATATCATACTAGTATGCACTTTTATGCAAGTGGTACATGCAGTTTGCTTTTGGAAGTTTTGGCCCTTCTTTTAAATTTAATCGAGTAAGGTACTTTGCAAATATACGTTTCTCTGGCATTTTGAATCCGAATGACACATTTTGCATGCTATCTGAATATTGACTATTTGTTGATGACCAAAGTTAGTTCTTTTTGCTTTGTTTTGTTTGTGAAGGGCTCTCAACAAGCGAGAAATGATTGAACTCGCTCAAAATGCAGCCGAGTTTGTGTTTGCCGACGATGAAGTGAAGAAGGTTGTAAAGGAGATTTGCAAGATGCTAAAAGAAGATTACTGCAAAGAGAATCGAGATCAATGAAGATCTGGTTGCCGTAAAATAAAAAAATTGTTAGTGTTGTATCTCAAGTGAGGAGTCAATTGAATGTTATTTTATGTCATTGAATATGTTGATCGTAGTTTAAAGTATTGATTCTCATGTCTGCACACATGAATTCAATTGTGTATTTGGTTATTAACTATTTTGTAATTTGACATGGTTGTAATACTTCATTAATTTTTAATATGATTGAAGTTTAAATTTTTTTAATTCTGTTTCATAAGCACATTTATCTATTTTATTGTGTATTTAGTTTATAATTGGATTAATATTATAAAAGAAAATATTAAATTATCATACGCGTAATTAATAAGAAAAAAATTTGTATAGAGCGATGGGTATATATTTAAATATTTGGATGCGAACCTATAGCAATGGAGTTTCAACCGTGGGTATAGGAAAGCAAGTGGTGTCCTTAAAACCTATACCAACGGATACAAAACCGTGGGTATAACACCGAGGTTTTGTCCAACGGTTAAAAAAACCGTCGCTATAGGCTATAGTGACGGCATTTTACCGTGGGTATAGCTAATTAAAAATGACGGAAAAATATGTCCGTCGGTATAGGTTTTACGGGCTATACCTACGGTTTTTCGCCTTTTACCCACGGATTTTTGCTGTCACTATATGTCAAATTCCTTGTAGTGGTGATCATATATATAATTAATTCTTTCATGCAAAAAGCATGATAACCTACTATTCTTACATAATTAAGCATTATATATATACTAGTAATTTACACGTGTGATGCACGTTTTAATATTTTTTTTCAAAAAAATAAAAATTTTGACGTAAGGAGGATTCGAACCTGAAACCTCATTCATATTAGTTATGTACGTCCATTGCACATGTTGGTAGATTTACAAATGACACTAAGACATTCTCTCATTAATATATACTAGTAATTTACACGTGCGATGCACGTTTTAATAATTTCAAAAAAAAAAAACTTTGAACCGAAACCTTCTTTATATTAGTTATGTACGTGCGTTGCACATGTTGGTAGAATGACAAAATGACAAATGACACTAAGCCCTTCTCCCATTATAATACTAGAGATAGAGATATAATAGTAATTTACACGAATGATACAAGTTTTAATAATTTTAAAAAATAAAAATAAAAACCCTAATGTAGGGAGGACTCGAACCTGAAACCTCCTTTACATTAGTTATGTACATGCGTTGCACATGTTGGTAGATTTACAAATGACACCAAGGCATTCTCCCATTATTATATACTAGTAATTTACACGTGCTATGCACGCTTTGATAATTTCAAAAAATAAAAATAAAAACTCTGACGTTGGGAGGATTTGAACCGGAAACCTCCTTTATATTAGTTATGTACGTGCGTTGCACATGTTGGTAGAATGACAAAATAACAACTGACACTAAGGCCTCCTCCCATTATAATATATATATATATATATATATATATATATATATATATATATATATATATAGGGAAAAAGGGGTATGAGCAACTTGCTCATTTATTAAATAAGCAATTGATGATGTGGCATACATGTGATTAGACAATCTTTAAAACGGTTAGTTGTTCAATGTATTATATGCAAGCCACATAATCAATTGCTCATTTACTAAATGAGCAAGTTGCTCATATCTCTTTTACCCACACACACACACACACACACACACACACACATATATATATATATATATATATATATATATAGAGAGAGAGAGAGAGAGAGACACACACACACACCTTGGTGTTTCTATACTCGTTAAAAATAGTTTAATATTACAATTTTCTTATATAAAATATATTTTCAAATTAAACATGGGCAGGCGGAGGCAGGTTGTAATTAGGGGAGACAATTGAGACTCCAAAGTTTTATAAAACCCCCCTTATCTATACCAAATTTTTATTTGTCCCCCCAAACTTTAAAAATTTTGGGACCCCCCGCCCAACCCATCTATTGAATGATCAAATAGTGACATGGGCATTGGGCTAAAAAATAACTCATTCCCTCATTCTATTAATTTAGCCCAGTTGCTGAGACTTATAATTTTTATTTTTAAATAAGCTACAACCCATCTATTAAGCTCAAACTTCCCTCATTCTCTCGTTCTCTCGTTCTCTCAATCTCTTTCATCCGAGCCCAAGCTTCTCTCATCTATGTTCTAAAAGCCTCCCAGCGGTCCCTCACTCACCGCCCGGTCACCCAACTCTTCTCCGCCCTACGATCTGTTGTCTCTTCGCCATTCTCCGGTAACCTTCTAATTTGTTTTTTTTTTTTTTTTGCAATTTATCTATATAATAAAACACAAAGAAAGCTATCAAGTGGCTCTCCTTCAGTCCCCAAAAAATCAACGGCCCAGATCTAACCTCACAAAACATATTTTTCCCCCCAAAAGTTTCCTCCCAAAATTCAAATTCAAATCCCCACCCATAACAACTCCTATATTTATTTAATTATTTTTCTCTCTCTCTCTCCCTTTCCCTCCCTCTTCTATTCAAAAAATTAAGAAAATGAAAATTTTAAAATTTTTTACAAAATTAAAAATTAAAAAACTAAAAAAATTAAAAATTTAAAAACTTTAAAAATAATTCAAAAAATCAAAAAAATCATATAATATGTCTTTTGTTGGACCCCCAAAAGTTTCTCGTATAATATGTTTGATACTTCAATTAATTTGCTGGACCTCCAAAACTATTTTATATGATCAAATAAGGTGCACCGTTCTAAAGACGTGCCGTAGGCACGTGTCACGGGCAAACCTAGTTTCTTAATAAATCTTGAAATGCCATTTGTTTACACAATTGATTTCTATATTGTGTGATTATAGATATTTAGGCCATACAGACGTATAGTTGTTGATAATGTAATTGGTTTATTGTTTAAGATTTAGAATTTGTACTAGTATATTTGAAGAAAAAAAATTTAATGTATAGGTAGAGGTTAGCTTGAGAAAAAAAAAAGGGCAATTAGATGGATTGTATGAAATCCTGACACAATTAACAAAAGTGAATAAACTGGTTACTACTAGTTTACGGTGTGTTTAAGAAAGATGGAAGCATGAAGTTTTATCTACTTGTTCAGTTTTTTTTTTAAGAGAAAATGTGGAATATGGTCACTATGTTTTATTAACAAAAAATTAACAAAACAAACTCAGAGTACTGGGCCAAAATATAAGCTTCAAACATGAATTAAAACATAAAGCAACATGCCCATTACAGACAAATGTATGGCAATTTAGCTTTGTGCACCGCCCTTATGGCACACGCACACCTATATGAATCGAATCATATGAAATTTTGTCATCCAAACCGACTCAAATATCCGCCTAACCTAGCATTCCCCTCTCCTCCGACGCCTCTCTCACGCACATACTCTCTCACGCAATCTCACACATGCATTCAACAAAAGAGCAATAAAAAGAAACATCTCCCCTCTCTCTCTCTCTCTCTCTCTCTCTCTCTCTCCCCACATCTGACAACCAAAAACCCAAAGCATCACAACTAATGACCTCTCACCCAAGGGCGGTGGAATTGCATATGTCAAGTCAGCGATTGCGGGTTAGAGAGGAGGCTCATGTGCTGCGTGAGTTCCTCTGTCGTTCCTTTTCGCCACCAATAACGACATCGCTGCCGCCTCCGCGAGTTCCTCAACGTAGGAACTCGCTGCTCCTCAACATCTTCTTTTTCCAGGGAGCTTGCCAGCTCCTCAACGTCGTCGTTATCCAGGAGTAAGAAATGTCTCATCTTACCTCCACCACTGTTGGAGGCATTGACGCGGCAATCGGAGGAAGTCCCTGACTTGGACTTGGCAAGCGATCTGTGGATTCGTTGACATTTTCACCAAAAAAAAAAGTGTTGGTGGTGAGGGATCCCCATCGTTGTGCCCAACCCTCGCAGCCCTGTTGTCGACAGCTGCCCACACACCCGAGGTGCCACCGTCCTCAGAGCAAAGCAACCAGAAATTGCCTTTGTCTATAACCAAAGAGAGAATAGTGAAGAGCATCTCGTTGTCTCTCTCCCCAACCAAATCCGCATCCAAAACCCAATCTACTCTTTTCCCCACTCACTCACAATTAATCCTCTCCACACAATCACATCCTAAACAGATATACAACCCAATAGAGAGCAGTGGAGAACCTTTCTCAGCCAAATCTCAAACCAAACCACAACTAAAGAAGAGCATTGAAGATCAAACCTTCGTCTCTCTCGCACATGGTCATGGGATCAATAAAAACCAATTCTTGTTGAACCTTCACTTCACCGTATCAAGATTCCGATGAACTCCGAGTGCTCCGACTGAGTGTATCCAGTCATCTCCGCAACTGGGGCGATTTTTGTGATGACATCCGCATTGACGTCCTCAACAGCGAGACGTCCTCAACAGCGGTTGCTGAAGCTGAGTATAGAGCTATGGCTCACGCCGCATGTGAACTAATGAGGCTCTCGTTGCACGCTCGGAGAGTTGACCGCAGAGTTGCCGGATCTGGCTAAAACTCAGATCTGAGGTCGATCTACACCTTGTTCAGTTTCTTCTCAGAACAATAGAAGAAACAAGTAACACTAAAAATGATAACTAGCAAAATAACCCATCTTTCAATTCTTGTTCATGTACCCATTAAAATACTAAAATAGTAGAAGTAGAGGACGTACACAGATACCTCCTCGGTGGGGTTCAAGAGTGACTGTTCTTCCTGGAAATGAGGGTGTTCCTCTGTGAACTGTGGTCTGTGCTTCTTATTACCATACCAAAACTAGCTGTTCTAAAATATGAAATAAAATACCCAAAAAAGTAAATAAATAAATAAAAAGATGAATGAGGTAGTTTTCTTCAAGGGTGCTGTGAATGACTAGTCCAAAGCAGTTCAAAGCATCTATCTCTCAGTGTATTTAATTATACACATCTACTTTTATATTATTTTGATTATATATTTGAACTCACTTGTAAATAAGGTGATTGTTATATAATTATTTAAATATTAACAGATTAATAATATTGTGCCATTATTCTTGTAAACAATGTGTGCACACAAACAAGAACTCTTGATTTCTTTTTTTATGAAAAGAGATAGAGCCACTAGTAGTAGTGAATCATCTCCTACTCCAATTGTCGAAGAAGTACTACTAGTTGTTGAAGAAGAACCATCAATTGTTGAAGAGACGCCCCTATTAATGAAGAAGTATTATTGGATGTTGAAGAAGCGCCATTTGTAAATGAGAATCAACAACCTAGTGCTGGTAATAATTCCTCAAGCTCCAAACGTCCAAGATTAATTGATCTTGAAAATATGGATGAATCTTCTTTGGTACGTGATCCATGATTATTTCCAAGCATATGGGAAATCCCACCTAACAAGAGGGATGAAATTAGATGGACTTACCTAGATGCCGAACTGTACCAATCTAAGCTTTCACATTATAAGCCTTCCGGTCCAGAGCTCGTCGACGATTTTGAGCTTCTTGGTATGAAAATCATAGAAGTTGATTGGAGTATTCCATGGTAAATAATGCTGTATTATGTCTTCCATGTTATCTTTTTGCAAAAAAAGCCAACCCAGCGATTTGAAGAGGATTCATTTACTACGAACAGGTTAAATAATTGGAAAAGGTGGGAATCAGAGATAAATATAAATTGTCATTACATGAGGGAAAAGTTCCAAATTAGCCTCATAAAATGGTAGTGAAGAAATGTGAGGATTTGATGGATTAATCCGGACATATTGACTGTGTGATTGATAAAAAGACAGAGAAGCAGAAGATGGATAGTTATTTACGCCTCATAGCCACCATAAACTGTGTAAGGTTTGCTTTATCAAGCTCAACCTTTTAGAGGCAATGACAAAAGTTAGGACTCCGACAACTGTGAAAATTTTAGTTGAATTGTTAACACTTCCGTCACATTATAATAATGACGCAGCTCAAGTTGTGTTGGAGAATGCTCCAAAAAATCAGAACTACACATGTTCAACAATTCAAAAAGATGTTATATGTATCTTTGCTAATAAGGTTCGGAATGCAATACTTGGAGAAGTTGAGAATGCTAAGTTTTTCATTATTGCTGATGAAGCTCGGTATGAGTTAAAAATGGAGAAAATGACTAGCATATTAAGATTTGTTAATAAAATAGGTTGTCTGATATGGCTAAAAATATGATTAAATCGGAGCCGTTCAAATCGGACACGAATCTTAAAGCTCAGGGGTAAAACGGTAATTTCACCTACTAACAGGTCTGAAATGGGAACTGGATCTTTATTCAAAGCCCAATAACCCACGAACGGATCCACCTCAACTGGGTACGGGTCCCAACCCGAAATGAACCCTGTCCAGCAGGATAGAATTAGGGTTTCTGATTAGTCCTAATCAACGGCCCTGATTCACATCTATCCTTTCACTGGGAATTAGGGATTACATCCTAATCTGATCACAGGAATTACATTCCTTATCTGATCACAGCGATTACATTCCTAATCTGATCCCAACGGCAGCTATAAATACCCCCCATCCACCACTATTAAGAGGTAATCAATCTTTTGCCAATTTACGCTCTTTCATAATCTTTCTGATTACTGACTTGAGCGTCGGAGGGTGCGTCACCGGGATCAACCCTGGTGTCTCGTACTTTTTTGCAGGTAAACGGTAGGAGTCAACGATCAAACTCCGGCGGAACAGGTTTTAGGTTTGCTATTTAAGTTTTCCAAGAATCCACAAATAATGTCTGTTTACCCCCATACCAGATTTAGCGGTAACAGATTAGCGCCGTCTGTGGGAAACACCACGAATAGCAGCCTCCCCTCTTCCCGTTGGTCAGATCTTCTCCAGCCATGCCTCCAAGGAAACTCAGATCCAGAGGGTCCAACCGTGGACCTACCCCTCCTTCAACACAACAAGAGATTCCCCATCAAACCGTCCTGCCGACGGGACCTGCCCCTCAGCCTAATCAAACCCTTCAGCAGAACCAACCTCCTCCTCAGAATCATCAACCCCCTCGTGGTCAAACTGGTCTCCAGAATGCCAGTGCGGGGGGCTCCCGAGTCGATCCTCAGAAGCAACCGCTCCAACAGGACCGCATCTCAATACACAACCCCTCTTCCGATTCCATGGCATCTCACAACTCCCGAGCCTCAGATGACCTACACAACACCCTCGACAATCGGCGGAAGGAAGAGGACCTTCACCACCGTTTGGATGAAAAGCGGGCCCGAGAGGGAGCCTCCCGCCAACAACGTCCAAATGAGCGATCTCCTCATCGCCGAGATTACAGAAGGTCCCCTACTCGAAGGGGGCGGAGAGAGTCCCCTCAGCACCATAGGAGAAGACACCATTCTCCTAATGATAGGCAACCTCTGAGGAACAATGAGGCACCCATCACCCGTGCCGAGGTTCCGCAATTCCAAGCAACTATTTTGCAAGCCCTCAATCTTCGACCCAACAACAATAATACTCAAAGGGTCCCCACTCCTCCTCTGGTCCAAACTCCTCGCCATCGGTCCCTCACTCCTCCCCCGGCTCCTAGCAACCAACAGCACAATCCTAGCCCTCGCCACTCCCGGAGCTACCGTCGTCGTAGTCTCCGCTCTCCTTCTTATGAAGACGAGTCCAGGGGCTCATTTGACTACCGTCGGAGAGACGATGCTCTCTATCGCCGTCTCCACGAGATGGAGAGGCGCCTCGGCCGAATGGACAAAGATGAAGAGCTAAGAGAAAGGACCATCCGCCCGAGTAGACCTTCCTTCTCCCGAACCATCATGGAGGCCCCCATTCCTGAGAACTTCAAGCCGCCTCACTTCGAGACGTATACTGGGGAGTCGGACCACGCAGATCACATAGAGAGTTTCAAAACTCTCATGATGATCCACCATACTTCAGATGCCCTCCTCTACAAGATCTTCCCTGCCACACTGAAGGGTTCTGCGAGAGAATGGTACTTTCGACTCGCCCCGGCCTCCATCTTCTCATTCGATCAGTTCGAAGGGCTCTTCCTTACTCATTTCGTGAGTAGCTGCCGAGCCGAGAAAACAAGTGTATCTCTGGTGATCCTCAACCAAGAGAAGGGTGAACGCCTAAGGGATTACGTTCGATGCTTCCCTCCGAAGCTCGGTCCATTCCCTCCCTCAACCAATCAGTAGCCTCTACTGCATTCGAGCGCAACGTCACTAATGCCAACCTCAGGGCGTCCCTTGCCGAGAAGCTGCCTCGGGACTTCTCAAAACTTTTACTTAGGGTGGAGAAGTACATACGGGCGGAAGAGGCTCTCAACCCCCTTGCTCTTGAGGAAATATCTTCCGGGAACAAACGGAAGAACACAAGTGAAGAGGGGTCCCAAAAATCCCAGAAGGACGGCAACGGTCAGCACCGCCCGACTCCTCGTTTTGAGAAGTTCACCTCCCTCATTGCTAATATATCAGAAGTTCTTATGGAGGTGGACAAGGAAGGGCTACTCTGTGCTCTCCTAGAATGAATACACCTGGCAAGAAAAGGAACAAGGATAAGTGGGGCCACTTTCACAGGGACCACGACCACGATACGGATGATTGTCGGGCTCTCAAGGAGGAGATCGAAGAACTCATACAGCGGGGACACCTGACCAAGTTCATCCAAAAAAAGGGGGCCGAGCTTCTCCCCTGAGGAACCAACAAACGAACATAAAGGCCCCCCGAGCTTCAAGACTCGACTCCTCCCAAGAGGTATTCACCTCATCGTAGAAGTAGGATCTTGATTTTCAATAAGGCCGATGCTTGTAACTCGGCCAATAGCATGTAATAATGGCTCGCCCTATTGAAGCGGCCACTTAGTTTATCTCAATAAAATTTTACATTTTTCATTGAAAATTATTGCTCTTGCTTCTTCTCTATCTCTTCGAGTCACATCTACGACTCGTTAAATGGTGAGTTCGGAGTCCAGCTTCTTCTACATGGCTGCTCCCGTAACTCACTAAGCTCTAACAACGAGTTCGGAGTCCAACACTTGGCTCGATTCCGCTTCAAATAACTTACTCTTCAGCAAGTTAGAAGTGGTTTGCCATTCGGAATTGCTCCTACACCTCGTTAGCCCTTTTTTAAACGACGAGTTCGGAGTCCAACACTTGGCTCGATTCCGCTTCAAATAACTTGCTCTTAAGCGAGTTAGAAGTGGTTCACCATTCGGAACTACTCCCACAACTGTTCATACTCTCTTAAACGACGAGTTCGAGTCCAACACTTGGCTCAATTCCGCTTCAAATAACTTGCTCTTCAGCAAGTTAGAAGTGGTTCGCCATTCGGAACTGCTCCCACAACCGTTGATACTCTCTTAAACGACGAGTTCGGAGTCCAACACTTGGTTCGATTCTGCTTCAAATAACTTGCTCTTCAGCAAGTTAAAAGTGGTTCGCCATTCGGAACTGCTCCCACAACCGTTGATACTCTCTTAAATGACGAGTTCAGAGTCCAACACTTGGCTCGATTCCGCTTCAAATAACTTGCTCTTCAGCGAGTTAGAAGTGGTTCGCCATTCGGAATTGCTCCTACAACTGTTGATGCTCTCTTAAACGACGAGTTCGGAGTCCAACACTTGGTTCGATTCTGTTGGAAATAACTTGCTCTTCAGCGATTTAGAAGTGGTTTGCCATTCGGAACTGCTCCCACAATCGTTGATTCTCTCACTTAAATAGTGAGTTCGGAGCTGAAGCTCTCCCCTAGAGTTGCTCCTCACATTCGTCGCACAAATGGCTCTCTCCCAGAGCCGAGCTCTTCACTCCGCTCGCCTCCAAAGCGGACCTCTTCTAAGCAAGTTCGGAGCTAAAGCTCTCCCCTAGAGTTGCTCCTCAAACTCATCTTCCAGATGGCTCTCCTAAAGCCGAGCTCTTCACTCCGCTTACATCCAAAGCGGGCCACTTCTAAGCGAGTTCGGAGCTAAAGCTCTCCCCTAGAGTTGCTCCTCAAACTCGTCTTCCAGATGGCTCTCCTAAAGCCGAGCTTTTCACTCCGCTCGCCTCCAAAGCGGACCTCTTCTCAACGAGTTCGGAGCTCACAACCCTCTCCTAGAATTGCTCCTCAAACTCGTCTTCCAGATGACTCTCTCCTAAAGCCGAGCTCTCCACTCCGCTTACCTCCAAGGCGGACCTCTTCTCAGTGAGTTCGGAGCTAAAACTCTCTCCTAGAGTTGCTCCTCAAACTCGTCTTTCAGATGGCTCTCTCCTCGAGCCGAGCTCTTCACTCCGCTCGCCTCTAAAATGGGCCTCTTTTAAGCAAGTTCGGAGCTCAAAACTCTCCCATAAAGTTACTCCTTGCACTCACTCCAAAGAATGGGTCTTCCCATGGCTCTCACGAGGATCTTCCTAACACATCTTCTCTGCCCTTAGGAGTGGAGCTCCTTTTCAAAAATCCCCAAGACCGAAACACTCCTCAACTTCATCAAGACAAGGATGTTGTGGGGCTATTTTGACCATGAAGAAGGGTGAATCTTCATCCGACTCCTAAAGAGAAGTTGTAGATCTTCAAGTTAGCTTCGAAATGAGGGGTCACACGTCCCGATCGGACCTCCGTAGCAACGGGAAAGCAAATCCAACACCAAGCTTCGGAGCCCTTTCACCTCTCCAATATGCCGACCCCCTTCCTCGTTTATATCTGACCTCTCCTCCGTCGTCGAGCTCCCCTCGATGAGCTCCGCCAGGGCCGAGCTCCACTACGCCGAACTACCGAGTCACCGAGCCGAGTGGACATGGTACCGACCTCCACATATGGAGAAAAATGCCGTCGAGCAAGTTTCACCATCAGATTGTGTCAAAATTCGAGCTAGAACATGATGAACGGTTCAGATCGCGCCACGTCTCCACAAAACGACAAGATAACGTTTTCTCAAAGTTTGAGCCTCTTGTCTCGTGATTCGCGTTATGATCGTGATCAACCGCTCCGATTGAGCCACGTTGCTCGGATCTAAAATCCGAGCTACCGACCTACCGAACTGCAAAGTGGCAAAAAATGTGCCTCTAAACCCGCGCTCGAATTTGCCGAACAAGAAGAAGAAGAAGAAGAAGAAGAAGAGAGAAAAAAAAAGGAGCGATAGGGTTGGGTTCAGACACGTTAAGGGATCCAAACCCGAACCCCACAACCGCTTCACCTCCTTCTTCTTCAGCCATTCTGGCGCCAAAAACTGAACACGAAAAACCCAGCAGCTTCTTCTTCAACCTCCGAGCGCACTACTTTACTTCAACCGAGCTCCACAGCACAGGAGCAAAACCCGTCGCAGGCTTCTTCTTCCTCGTCAATAGCTTCGTCCCAAGCTGGCCATATTCTGAAAGCCCAGAGCTCCGAACTCCCAGTCACCTTCGCAAGCTCATCTCCAACGCCGAGCTCGCCCAACCTCGCCGACCTCCACGCTCGAGCCACCTCTTCGTCAGCCTCCTTCGAGCTCCGAGCATAATGTTGAGCCGAACCCATCACCTCTCCAAGCTCGACCTCACACCGCCATATCCATTTCGGACGATTCACCCGAACTCGTCGTCTCCGAGCTACCCCTCCATCGACGAGCTTCAAAACCACGCCGAGCTGGACCTCTCCATCTCCTTCGCCACACCCAATAACAACCATGCCGAGCTCCACCTCTCCATATCCTTCGCCAACTCTAAAACCGAGCTCTCACTCTCGTCGAGCTCCCTCCGTCGTCGAGCTCCAAAACCCAACAAATCGACGAGCTCAACTTCGGGAGCGCCGACCTCGAAAGCTCGAGCTCGAACGATCGCCACTCCCTCTCCGATGAGCTCCCCCCTTCACGAGCCCACCGCTGTGCCGAGCTCCAACGGCGAGCTCCAACGAGGAGCTCCGTCAACTTTTTTCAAAAACAGAGCCCACCTCCGAGCTCCGACGCCTCCCTAGACCAACCCCATGGCCGAGCTCCAAGCTCTTCGCCAACTCGTCGAAGCCGCTCGACGATCTTCCACTCCAACCGTGCCGAACTCAAGCTTCGCCAGGCTAAATACACTCTCGATAAATCCATGGCCGACCCATAGCTGAGCTTCAACGCTCCCTACATCGAGCTCCTCCTCCTCAAGCTCGGAGGAGGAGACGGGGTGGGAGCTGAGCTCGGAGGTGGGTTCCCGGTCCAGAAAGTTAGAAGAATGGTCGAAGCGGAAGGAAAGGAAGCAGGGGAGAAGGAAACGAAGAAGAGAAAGAAGTAGCGGGGGAAGAAAGAAAGAAAGAAACAATAAAAATATATATATATATATATATATATATATATATATATATATATATATATGCCACGTGGCGACAACTCCAATACTTCGACAATTACTGAGGTGCCGAGCCGAGCGGACGAGGTACCGACCTTGAAATTGGAGAAAAAATCATACCGACCTACACACGCCATCCAATCTTCTCAAAAATCGCGCCACAACACGATCGACGCTCAGAAACGTGCCACGTGTAAAGAACGTGATCTGCTTTGCGATGCGTGCACATCTGATCATGATCGACGCTCAGAAACATGCCACGTGTCCAGAGCATGATCTGCTTTGCGATGCGCGCCATCTGATCACGATCGACGTCCAGAAATGCTCCACGTGTCCAGAGCATGATCTGCTTTGCGATGCGTGCCATCTAATCACGATTGACATCCAGAAATGCGCCACGTGTCTAGATAATATTTAATTAATTAATTAATTAATTAATTTGTTTTAATTATTTAAAAAATCCGAAAAAATATTTAAAAATCGAAAAAAATTAATTAAAAATTCTAAAAATAATTATTAATTCAGAAAAATTATTGATATGGCTAAAAATAGGATTAAATTGGGGCCGTTCAAATCAGACACGAATCTTAAAGCTCAGGGGCAAAATGGTAATTTCACCTACTAATGGGTCTGAAATGGGAACTGGGTCTTTATTCAAAGCCCAATAACCCACGAACGGATCTACCTCAACTGGGTACGGGTCCTAACCCGAAATGAACCCGATCCAGCAGGATAGAATTAGGGTTTCTGATTAGTCCTAATCAACGGCCCTGATTCACATCTATCCTTTCACTGGGAATTAGGGATTACATCCTAATCTAATCACAGGGATTACATTCCTTATCTGATCACAGGGATTACATTCCTAATCTGATCCAAATTTACGCTATTAAGAGGTAATCAATCTTTTGCCAATTTACGCTCTTTCATAATCTTCCTGATTACTGACTTGAGCGTCGGAAGGTGCGTCGCCGGGATCAACCCCGGTGTCTCGCACTTTTTGCAGGTGAACGGCGGGAGTCAACGGTCAAATTCCGGCGGAACAGATTTCAGGTTGGCTATTCAAGTTTTCCAAGAATCCATAAATACTGTCTGTTTACCCCCACACCAGATTTAGCGGTAACATTGTCTAAGGCAGCCTTTCTTTAAAATCATGCATGTCATCGACACACGCATATCAACTCTCAAAGATAGTATATGTGATGTACTCACTCATAATAACCTTCAAGTTAAGAACATACAAGGATGAGGCAATAATAGACAAGGTTGAGGCTATAATGGAGCAAGTAATATGCGTGGGGTGTCGAATGGACTTCTAGGGAATCTCCATATGCATATTATGTGCATTGCTTTGCTCACAGATTGCAGTTAGCCTTAGTCACAACACCAAGGGAGGTACATATTGTACATGAGTTCTTTGGGCAGTAAACCTATATTATCAATGTTGTTGTAGGATCTAGAAACGTTAAAACAATTTGCGGGAAGCTCAAGTTATTGAACTTGAAAAGTTGGTTGTTGCTCATGAAATTCACACAGGAAGATGGAAAAATCAAATTGGTACTTTACAAAGGGCTGAAGATACTAAATGGAGTTCTCATTATCTATGTATTTGTAGCTTGATCAAAATGTAAAATGCCACTATGTCAGTTCTCTTGAATATGAAAAATGAAGGGAGAGATTATGAAGTGTGTGGTGATGCAGCAATGGTATGAAGATGATGTGACCGTTTGAGTTTATTCTTTGTTTTCATCTAATGGAAGAAATTATGGGGATAAAAAATATTCTTTATTAAGCTTTACAATTCAAACTCAAGGCATCCTAAATGTAGTAGATTTGGTTACTACATGCAAACCGCTTCTTTAGAAGATGAGAGATGTTGGTTGGGAGCCTTTACTAGCCAAAGTTCTGTCATTTTGAAAACGGAATGATATAGATGTTCCCAATTTGTCTTTAATTGGCGAAGTCTCCCCCAAAGAAGAAATCAAAATTCTAGCTTTACAACTCAAACTCAAGGCATCCTAAATGTAGTAGATTTGGTTACTACATGCAAACCGCTTCTTTAGAAGATGAGAGATGTTGGTTAGGAGCCTTTACTAGCCAAAGTTCTATCATTTTGAAAACGGAATGATATAGATGTTCCCAATTTGGCTTTAATTGGCGATGTCTCCCCCAAAGAAGAAATCAAAATTCTATCACATTGGAGCATCATCTGAGGATTGATGTGCTTATAGTTTCACTCAACTTCCAACTGCGAGAATTGAATAGTAGTTTCTCTAATTCTTCTTTAGAGATCCTTGTCCTTAGCTCAGCATTAAATCCAAGGGATGGATTTTGATAATGTAACACTCCTCTATGTTATAATTTCAAAATAGTCGTTTGTATTTTTTTTTATGTGAGTAAATATTATTATTATTGTTATTATTATGCATAAATATGAAATTTTATTATATATATATTTTTTAATTTATTTATTTATTTATTTGGTGGAGTGGTTTTTATTGAATTATTATGAAAAAGAGAACTAGAAGGACCTAAAATAAATGTTTGGTCAAAGAGGGGGCTTATAATGAATTTTCCATCTTTTTCTTCTTCTCTTCATTTCGTTAGATTCCCCCCGTGTTTCCTTTCGGTCAAAACTCATTCACGTCTCTGGACTGAAACAGAAATCCCATCCAATCTTCACCTATTTCCAAAATAATTTGAGCGTTTCGGCTATTTGAAGGGTGCTCTTCAACGTGCCGGTGTCAGTTTTTGAAATCATCCATTGTATGTTGAGTTGGATTTTATTTAAATTGTATGTGTTTGTGTGATTTGCATATTTTAGCCGTGAAAATGGTGTAGTAAGAAGAATAGGCAATTCTCTTTATAAGCGAAGTGATAGATTTTGTATGTAGGATGTTAGCTTAGTAATTAAAAGATAATAGGAGTTGTAATTGATTCAAATTGATAGTAGAAATTTCTGTGAGTTATGGAAAATAATTTAGAATAATTTTTGAAAGATTTTATGGGCATAAAATCCAGTTAGGAATAATCGGAATGCGTGCATGTATCGTGTGCATGCCAGGCATTCGTTGAAATTTCTGTGAGAGATTAGAATGATTTTAATTGTTACTTGTGAGTGATTTGAATATCTTTAACCCTAATTAGTGTTAAATATGATAATAGGAAGGAAAAGCGAGTTTGGGGGAAATAGCGGAAAGCTTACACAGTTGGTCATCGTGTTTCCTCAGGTGAGTATGTTCTCTTTTATTTTATGTGATGTGATATGAATATTTTAAATTATGGTTTGCCCTGTGTGATGTGTAAAGTGTAGTGAGGATAGAAGTTCATAAGCATGATACGAAGTAAATTAGGGATTGTAAGAAATTAGTGTACAGGTGTGGGAGTGTGTCGATGCTTGTAAAATATATATGCTATGAGGTTGTAAGATTTAGATTTGTGGAGTTTTGCTGATATGGATATATGTATGTGTATGTATTTAATGTGATGAGATGAAAAGTTTGGTGTGTGTACAATGCGTGATCATGTGATGTGTTAATACGATGGAATTAATGGTGAGGTCTATATGATATGTAAAAACATGATGTGATAATGTGATGTGATATCATGATGATATCAATGATATGGCGTATTTGATGCATAAGACCTGTATGCCAGTGATGTGTATTTGATGTGTAAAACCTGTATGAAAGCGATATGTATTTGATGCATAAGACCTGTATGGCAGCAATGTGTATTTGATGCGTAAGACCTGTATGACAGCGATATGTGATGCGTAATACCCTTGGTGGGCAGCGATGGGATGCGTAAGACCTGTATGGCAGCGATATGTGTATGGGATGCGTACGACCTATATGTCAGCGATATATGTATGTGATGCGTAAGACCTGTATGACAGCGATATGTGATGTGTAAGACCTATATGGCAGCGATATGTGAAGCAGAAGACTTGTATGATAATGATATATGATGCGTAAAACCTTTGGTGGGCAGTGATCTGTGTTTGGACGGAGTTATCGGCTCTAGTTCTGATGGAGGCGTAAGAACCTTGGTGGACAGCGATCAGTTTGGTGATGATGTGTGCACTGGTGAACCTTGGTGGACAGCGATCAATTTGGTGATGATGTGTGCACTGGTCGACAAATTAATAAAAGAGATATTTATGTGTTATAAAAGGAGAATGAAAGTAAAGAAAATGAGTTATGTGAATGGGAATGAAAAATAATGAAAATGTGTTATAAAAATGAATATGAAAAGTAAGGGAATTGTATTATACGATTGAAAAGTAAAGTAAGCTGTAATATGAAGAGGATATCAAAGAGTAAAGTAAAACCCAAGCTATCGGCTTGAGGTGTAAGGTTATATTATCCAAACTATGTTTGGGGTGCGGTGTATTATCTGATGAGCATGAAGGTTAAAGTGAATTGTAATATGAGATGTAAATGAAAATGAATGTAAGATATATTATTGATAAGAATGAGAAGTAACTAAAGTTGTATGATGGGATGAGAATGAATTATAAAGTAAAGTATATAATAAAATTAGAAGAGCGTTAAAATAAGCTGTATGATGAAATTTGAAAAGAAGGTAAATTGTAATATATAAAATGAGAATGATGGTTAATGTATTACGAGACGTATGCGATGTGTATGAGATGTGAATAAATGCGATGTTATGAGATGTGTTATAAGATATAGATAAATGTGATATTATTAGATTGGATGAACGTGAAATTATAAGATTGAACGAATGTGAGACTATGAAATGGAATGAATGAGATGATATGCGATGAAAATGAATGTGATAATATATGATTGAATGAATGTGAAGTTATGTGATGAGAATAGATATGAATATGTTAAGATTGAATGGATGTGATGTTATGCAACGAGAAGGAATATAAATATAGTATGAGAATGAATGAATGAGGGTATAAGATTGAATGACTGTGATGTTAGAAGCGAGAATTAATGTGAATATAGTATGCCTTGGAATTGTGTCGAGGAACTACTCGCCCGCTATTTTCATGAAATGGGGGAAACTACGTGCCGAGACACAACTTCAAGGAAGTGATAGTAGATATGGATATGTAGATGGGTGCAGATTCATAATGGTACTTTGGTATAAAGTCACTTTTATGATGTTTTTATATTCAGATTTCAGGTTGAACTTTATTATCATGATATTCGTAAGTTCTTTCTATTTTCTTTATAAAGTTTAATTTATTGCTAAACTAGTAAATTATACTCACACAACACATGGCTAACTCCTGTGGTTTTCTGGTGATTAGGGGATACCCTCCCTGAGGGTGGACGACCCTAACTCTCTAGCAGGTTTGATAGAAGCGAGATGAGATAGTGTTGTGACTTGTGAGTTGGTAGTTATATCTTTGCTTGTAGTAAAATGGGATATATGTGTGTGTGTGTGTGTTATATGTAGAAGTGGAAGTAGAATGATGTATTATTTTGTATTATGGAAGATTATGTGTATAACTGTAAGGTATAATGATATAGATAATGTTGTGACGAAGTATGAAAGCCCGTACCCACCTCGTTGTAGAGTATTGGGTTCTGTGGTTGGTTATTGGAAGGTTTTTCTAAAGTTTTTCTATAAGTCAATATGTTTCAAAAGAATTTTGGTTTTTAATTCGTATCTTGCTTGTTATGTAGAATTATGCCCACAGAGCCGTATATAGTATTGCCTGTGTGATGTTGAATGATTTGGCCTGGGGAGGAGTGATATATATTACAAGTACATTGATTTTTGTAATTGTTTGTAGATTTTCGTAAGAAACATCTGTAAAAGGGCTAATATTTCAGGGGAAACTCTGTCGAAATTTTTAATAAAATTCTATGAGTATTTCCTAAGTAATAAACAATGTAGATAAGAAATAAATTAAGTTTGAAAACATTTGAAAATGGAATGGTTAAAAAAAAAAAATTGAGGTGTTACAATAAGGTTAACAAAGAGACTGGAAAATTGTAACCCCTATTTCTGATTTTTTTTTCCGGATTTTTATTTGTAATTCTTCTTCTTAAATTTTTGTATTCGGATTTATTTTAATAATAATTTTTGCTATCCCTTGGACTCATTTGTTCTCTTTTGATCATATGTATTCTTTTGGCTTGAACCCTGAAATTTTGGTGCACTGCTAAATTTATTCTTTTGTGTATTTGGTTTATTTTAATCCATTATATTCATATCTTCATTATTACTATTACCTATTTTCTTATTGGATCCTAAACCCATAATGTAACCCCTGTCCCATTTCTTGTTTATTGGGTGTATTTCTTTTTCCGTGTATTTTCTGTATTTAAAAATTTCTATAACTTCCTTTCCGCGTTTAAATTCTTTTACACCAATTATATTTTTCAATTGACCAAATTTTTAAAAAATATTATTCCGATTTCTAAGAAATTCTCTATTTTGTTTATTATTCGAAATTTATATTTATGACGATGTATTTTAATCTTATTTTACATTTCTAAGTTATCAACAATTTATATTATATATTATTACCATTTGGATGATTTTAATAAGTCTATTAAACTTGAATGTCCATTTCTGATATATATGTATTATTATTATTATTAATTTTTGAATGTTTATTAAAAATTCATTTTTATGTATTAATTATATTTGTTCTTATTTCAAATAAATTCTATATTTTTAATGCAAATTATATTTTGTTATCTTGTCCCCTATTGGATTTTAAAACCCAACTAATCCCTAACCCAATAACATTTTCATTTACCATAAACCCTATTCTTTGGATCCATTTACCCAATACCCTATTCTATTTAACCCATCACTTAACCTTACCTAATATCCATTACCTAAACCCGGTTGCTTTTACCCAAACCCATTAAGACCCAAAACCCGATACCCCAATCATCCTACTGTTTCGCCGTCATCCTACCCCTTAACCCTAATACATTTCACCCCCTATATATAAACCCATACTATTTCCCTACCCTCATGCCGACTGTTCACCTTCTTCTTCACCAAGACCCTTGCCTCCCGACCATCCCACCATGCTCCTCCGGCTCTCTCCCATCCTCCCTACCTCTCTGCCTCCTCCATAGCACTGCTCAGCCCGCTGGGCAGTCGCGATCCTTGTTGAGACTCTAGCAGCCGTCAGCCACGACAGCTAGCTCGACCCCCATGTTCCCTGTTGCCTGCAGCCGCGCCGCGCTGCTATGCATCACCTTCTTGCCGCACCGTACAACGGCAGTGCCGCACCATTCGACTGCCGAACAGCAGATCCATGTGCTCCGTCTCTCCTCCGTCCTTCCGCTCGTCTCCTACAGTCGTAGCCCGATGCTCTCCCTCTCTTGTGTGCAAGAGTGATTGCGGGTTTGTCTTGTAGCGTTTGTATGGTTGTTGTTCATGTGGGTTCGAGTTTTGTTCATTGGGTTTCGTCCGTTCGTTGTTTGTGAGTGTGGTTCATGGTTGTGTTGTTCGTATTCAGGGAATCCGTTCCCGTTATACTTGCTCTTTGCTCTGTTCCCATTGTTGTCTATAAAGCAAGTAACTTGTATTTTTTCTTTGTGTAATACAAGTACTAAATACCACCAGTAATGTAGTTGGGTTTTAGAGACAATTCGTGTGTAAATCCTCTGTTATATATTGTCTCTATTGTGTTGATTCAATCATAGTTGCCTCACGACATACATGACAAGAAACAACTAGGGATGACCAATTTTTGGATGTATATATGCATGTTATTTTGTGATATCGTGTGCTTAATGTGTTATTCATGCTATACTTGTCGTGGACTTGCAAAATACCCTATACCATGTTGTTTGGACATCTAGTACACTATATCTCATGTTTGGGTTGATTTGGATGAGTTCTACATGAACTAGATGATTTTTTTTCGAAGAATAATTCTGTATTTTCTGTTACTTTGCTTTTGATCAGTATTTTAGACCCTATTAAGGTCAGTATTTGAAAATATTTTGTGAACATGATTTGTATAGAATTCTGTCTATTTTCCAACCCTTCTGACGGATCTCAGTTTCGTTTTAGGAGTTGTGAGTTATGTCTATTTTACTACAGAGGTGTAGAGAGATTTCCAGATTTTGTTTTCTATGAATTCTGAAGAGTAATCTATTTTTATCACGATGTTAAAAGTATTATTTTGGTCCAATATTTTGCACAATTCAACTAGATCTGATTGGGTTAACCTTGAATTTTGATGGATTTAATTGCTGAGTTTTGATGTATCTAATTTATATATAAATATTTGTACTCATTTACCCATTAAAATTGCTTGTTTTTGTTGATATTGTCTATAATTCATCTTATTTCTATAAGATTTTAATTTATTAATTATTTTTGGAGAAATAATATTTTTGATGCAAAAAGTAAAGATTTGTGGAAAAAATCAACAAACAAAATAAAATAATGAATTTATTAATTATTATTGTTTTGTTGAGTTAAAAATGCGAAATAATTTTAGAAGGATTTTAATGAGCTAATATGATTTTTAGTTAGTTTAATTAATTTTAAACTAATTAATTTATTTTATTTTTAAATCCTAAATTCTGGTCTTATTTTGTGTATGCAGCAGCACGTGGTTGGCAGAAAAGGAAAGAAAAGAATAAAAGAGAGAAATAAAATTCAGGTCAAAGAAGGAAGAAAATAAATGAAAAGAATGGATCTTTCTGCAAAAAGCGCAAACCCTAATTGCTCTTCCCGTTCTCTATAAGTACCAACCAAAGGAAGAGAGAAGATTTAAGAGGTGACGGCTACTAATCAGCAACAAACAAAAAAAAAAAAAAGAAAGAAAGAAAAGAACGTGTGCACACAGTTGCTTCGGCTCTCTCTCTCCTGCTTCGATCCACTCGCCAAGAGAGACGTTGACCTGAGGCTGACTCAGATTTGGGGTCTCACGCGCTCAAGGGAAAAAGACAGTCTCCTGGTTTGTTTGCACGAGGTTCAAGGCGGCACAGGCAACCGACAGTGACTGCTGTCTTCTTCGACGTGACGCGCTGACGTGGCGACGAGATCTGACACGCTGACGTGACAGCAGCTGCAGCAGATTCGGTCGCTGACGTGGCATCGACGCAAACAGTGACAGGGTCTGATAGGTGCTAGCATCTACTGTGGTGGATCGGAAAACGAGGTGACGACAGCTTTTTGGGTTCGATTTTTGAGACTGAAGAGAGATAAAGACTTGGCTCGGTTCTAGGAGTTCGGTTTGCATTATTTTTATATCTTTTTGTATCTCTTCTTCTCTATATTTTTATGATGCAATTCCAAACAATTTTTGCTAGTTGCAACTTCAATATGAACTAAATTTATTTTTCTAGAGGCTAAGATGTAGCCTAGTTTTGTAGAACACAAATTTTAATTCCTTATTATTATTTTATTTTTCTTGGTTGTGTTTTAATTTTATTATTTATGCGTACAAAATGGTGGATAGACATTTGTCTGATCTTTTAAATCATGATGAGACCGAACTGGTTATTTGTGATTAATAAAAATTAAATATCGTTATTGGAGGACGTGACCGTTAAGAAATCCAAATTTTCAATTAATAATTTGATGGATAGGCAAATAATTAGTTGTGAATAATTTTTAGACTACATAGATAGAGTGGTTAATATTTTTAGGATTTTGGTCTACAACTTGGAAAGATAATATCTTTATTCATAAGGAGTTATAATTTGTGTGTGTGATAAACGAGGTGAACCAAGAGCCCTAGAACAAATTTTACCCTTAACAATGTACAAAAGCTTCATAGTTTCACAGCCCTCTCCCTCTTCACAAATTTAGTTAGCTTTAATTAGATTAATTTAATTTAGTTGTTTTATCCTTCATAAATTTCGATCTTCCAAATAGTGATTAATCTAGTGATATCGGTACTCAATAAAATATCTAGACCCTGTGGGTTCGACACTCTATTCACTAACTATATTACTTTTTGTGATTTTGTACACTTGCAAATATTCCACATCAAGTTTTTGGCGCCGCTGCCGGGGACTAGTTATTCTTTTATTGATATTGAAAATTGTTTGATTATTGCTAGTTTGAATTTTTCTGTAATTATTTTTATTTTATTATTATTTTACATCTTTATTTTCTTTTGACTAACTTTTACTTTGATTTATTTTTCTTATTTTATTTTTTTTAGTTTTTCTATTTTTTTTCAACACTTACATTTCAGGACATACACGTACATTATCGTGGGGAATGCTGAAAACAGGCCTTTGAGAGACTATGCTATGCCCTCGATTTATGAATCAAGCATAAAGAAGCCGGTTATTGAAGCTAACGATTTTGAGATTGAACCGGAGATAATTCTAATGATTCATCAGACTGTTCAATTTAGGGGACTACCACACGAAGATCCTTATGCTCACATTTCAAACTTTCAAGCACAACGGAGTATCAGATGATGCAATCAGATTGAGACTCTTTCCTTTTTCACTACGAGATAAGGCGAAGGCTT